>JAWWTY010000156.1:8864259-8878784 GCA_035222235.1 Margarornis squamiger
TTCCTCCCAGTTCCCTGTGCTATTCCTTCCTTATCCCGCTTCCCTGTGCCATTCCTCATTCCTCCCCCTGCCCCCAGTCCTTCCCCTGTCCTTTCCCCCTCCCCATCCCTGGTCCCCCCCCATCTCCCACCCCCCCCTAACGCCCTTGTCCCCGCAGTGGCGCATCATCGTGGGGGCCACCAAGTGCATTCCCAAGTCGGAGCTGCCCGAGGAGCCCGCGGAGCGCTCGGTGCCGAGCCAGCGGCTCTGGGCCCACCCCAGCGACCTGAGCATCGCGCTCTCGGCCAGCACGCCCCTCTACCCGCCCGGCCGCATCATCCACGTCGTGCACACGCACCCGGCCGAGCACGGATGGTGAGGGGGGTTCCTGCGCTGGGGGGGCACTGCCAGGGGGCAGCATCTCCTGGGAAATGTGCTCTGGGAGTTCAGTGCCCCGGATAGCTCATGGAAATCAGCACGGGAAAGCCTGGAATGGTTTGGGAGGGAAGGCATTCAAGGACCACACCCTGCCATGGCCAGGGACACCTTCCTTTAGTCCAGGTTGCTCCAAGGTGACTTCCAGGGGTGCAGATTTGCTGGGAAATGTTTTCCAGAATTGCAGCACCCTCATAGGGAGGAATTACTTCCCAATATCCCATGTAAGCCATCACATCCTGGAATGGTTTGGGATGGAAGGGACTCAAGGATCATCTCTTGTCACAGACAGGGACGCCTTCCACTATCCCAGGTTGCTCCAAGCAGGTCTTGGATACTTCCAGGGGTGCAGCTTCCCTGGAGAAACCATTCCAGGCTCTCAGCGCTCTCACACCATGCCAGTACTCCATGTAAAATGGGCACAAGGAATCCTGGAATGGTTTGGGAGGGAAGGCACTCAAGGATTGTCCCTTGTCACAGACCGTGGTCCAGGTTGCTCCAACCAGGTTGTGGACACTTTCCAGGATGAGGCAGCCACAGCTTCCCTGGGAAATCCATTCCATGGTCTCAGCACCCTCACAGCATGCCAGTATTCCATGTAAACGGGCACAAGGAATCCTGGAATGGTTTGGGAGGGAAGGGACTGATGCCACAGACAGGAACACCTTCCCTTAGTCCAGGTTGCTCCAGGCTGGCCTTGGACACTTCCTGGGAGGGGGCAGCCACAGCTTTCCTGGGAAATGCATTCCGGGGCCTCCCCAGCCTCCCAGGAAGGAATTCCTTCCCAACATCCCCTCTGGCAGCGGGAAACCATTCTCCCTTGTCCCATCACTCCAAGCCCTTCTCCAGGTCTCCTGGAGCCCCATCAGGCACCAGGATACCATTCCCGTGGGATAACCCAGAACTCAGGAGCGGCACGTCCCTCATCCCAGTCTTTTTGTCCTTGCATCCCTTTTCCAGCTGCTGCGAGCAGGAGGATCCCACTTACTTTGCAATCTGGGGGGACAACAAGGCCTTCAACGAGGTGATCATCTCCCCGGCCATGCTCCATGAGCACCTTCCCTATGTGGTCATGGAAGGCCTCAACAAGGTGAGGGAATGTCGATCCCGGGAAACCGTGCCGTGCCACAGAATGCTGGTGTTTGGATACACAGGGATGGGATTTTTTTGGGAAATGCTCCCGGTGGGATGTTGGGCTTGGGCGTGCTGAGGTGTAGGAATGGAATTCCCGGAGCTCCCACTCGTGTTTCCAAGCTTGGTGTGGGAATACTGGGAGGCTGGGCGGTGGTTGGCCCCTTGGACGAGTCCAGGTGACATCCCAGGGTTTATCCATGTAATCCTTCATCTCCAGACCTTTCCTTGTGCTTCCAGGAGGCTCTGGGAAGAAAAGAGGCCAATCCAGGTCCCAGTAAATCCCTGCTGTTCCTCTCCTTGCCTTGGACAGGTCTTGGAAAACTACAACAAGGGCAAAACGGCTCTGCTGTCGGCAGCCAAGGTGATGGTGAGTCCCACGGAGGTGGATCTCACTCCGGAGCTGATATTCCAGAGCCAGCCCCTTCCCAGCGGCCCCTCCATGCACATCAGCACCGGAGCCGTCCCAGCAGACAGGAGGAACAGCAGCACCAAGTGAGGGGGGTTGGGGATGGAAGGGGGGATCAGGGTTGGGAGGGGTGGATTGGGGATGGGAGGGGGGATCAGGGTTGGGAGGGATGGATTGGGAATGGGAGGGGGGATCAGGGTTGGGAGGGATGGATTGGGGATGGAAGGGGGGATTGGAATTGGGAGAGATGGATTGGGGATGGGAGGGGGGCATTGGGGTTGAGAGGGATGGATTGGGGATGGAAGGGGGGATCAGGGTTGGCATGGATGGATTTGGGAGGGAATGGTGGCTCTGGAGTGGGATCAGGAGTGGGATGGGTTTGGGATGGAATGTTAGCTCTGGGGTGGGATCAGGGTTGGGATGGATGGATTTTGGAGGGAATGGTGGCTCTGGGTGTGGGATCAGGGTTAGGGTGGATGGAATGTTGGCTCTGGGGTGGGAACAGGGTTGGGATGGATTTTGGAGGGAATATTGTGCTGGGATTTATGGAGTGTTAGAAGCGGGACATGGAGACAGGGAAGGGGAAGCAGCTGGTGTCCCGTTTGGGAAGAGTAAGAGCAGGAAATCCTGAGAAAGAGGCACATTCCAAGTGCTGAAGGTGTTCCCACATCTGGGCCTGCAGGGAAAGGGAGGGAAGACAGTTTGGATCCAGAGGCAGCTGGAATGGAACCAGGAGATGGAATTGTGGTGGGAGAGGATAATTCCTTGCAGGGAAGCAATTCCAGGGGGTTTTCTGGGAACTGTGGGATGAAGGATTCCTGGATAAGTGTGGAATAACAGGAGAGGTGTAAATTTAGAAGGAAGATAAGGCAGCAAATGATGGGGAAAATGGGAATATTCTTGTCGTGGAGAAGGAGAGCTTGGAAGCAGCACTGGGCTGGGACAGCAGGAACAGGGATTGTCCCAGCTTCTTGAAGGCCAGGATTGGGAAGATGATTCCGGGTTGGAACCACCTTGCCGTGTCAGTCTCCCTCTTTTGGGATCCTTGGAATCTCTTCCCAGCTCTCTGTTACTCCATGGAAGCTCCAAAGGGATCAAATATTCCCATAACTCCTTTCCCTGTGTATCCCATCCTTTCGGCAGGGGGAGGAATCCTCTCCCAAACTCAGGCTCTCTTCCCAAAGATTCCCTGAATTCCATGTCCTTAAGGCTGTGCATTTCTGTGCAGCTCAGCCCAAGCCTTGTGTGGGAGCTCCTTCCCTTTTTTTTCCTGGAAGGGCCTGCCTGCTCCTTAAAATCCGAGCACAGCCGGAGTTTTCCCCCCTGTTCTAAAGGCTGGTCATGGAAAATGCCCCACCAGGCTCCTGGAATTTGGGGTGGGCAGTTGGGATCACCAGCATGGAGAAGGAGGGGAAGGCCTGAGCCTGGAGTGATTCCAGAGTGGGAAAGGGAGGAGAAAGTGGGATGGTCCTTCCCTGTCTCTTCCCTAAATCCTCCTTAATGGAGAGATGTTGGAGGCAGGTTTTTCTGGGAGCAAGGCCACGATCCCAAGTCATGGAACGCTTGGGGGTTGGAAGGGGCCTTGAGGCTCATCCCATTCCAACCCCAACCTTCCACTATCCCAGGCCTCTCCAACCCGGAACACCACCAGGGATGGGCATTCCACAGCCTCTCAGAGCCAGGAAACCAGGGGAGAATCCACAGGGGATCTTGCGAGCTGGGAGAACGGCAACATTCCCAGCAACCCCCTTCCCGAGCTTTGGCTTCGTCCCCACCTTCTCCCTTTTCCCCCCGCAGGAGCAAATCCCACTCGGAGATCAGCCTGGAAGGCTTCTACGAGACGAAGCCGCTTTCTCCGGCCCGCAAAGATCCCGTGGAACTTCTTCTCCTGGACACCAAGGAGCGCCTTTCTGTGGAGCTCCAGGATCGCCGCGCCCCTCTGGCCACCATGGAGAGCCTGTCGGACAACGAGTCCATCTACAGCTTCGACTCCCGCCGCTCCTCGGGCTTCCGCAGCATCCGCGGCTCGCCGAGCCTGCACGCCGTCATGGAGAAGGACGAGACGCACTGCTTCTACATCGACCCCGCCATCCCGGAGGAGAACCCTTCCCTGAGCTCCCGCACCGAGCTGCTGGCGGCCGACAGCCTCTCCAAGCATTCCCAGGAGACCCAAGCGCCGGAGGCCGTGCTGAGCAGCGGCGGCAGCACCCCGCAGCGCCGCGGCAGCGCCGGCAGCGCCGGGGAGCGCCGCTCCCTGTCGCCCCGCCAGGAGCCGGCGCTGCCCAACGGCCGCCTGGCCGACGTGCCCAGCCCCCAGGTCTTGGAGTTCGCCGAGTTCATCGACAGCCTCTTCAACCTGGACAGCAAGAGCAGCTCCTTCCAGGATATTTACTGCATGATGGTGTCGGACAGCTCCGGGGAGTTCCCGGAGATTCCCAAATCCGTGAGCGAGCAGGAGATCCTGCTGCGGGCGCAGTACGAGCCCAACCTGGTGCCGAAGCCGCCGCGGTTGTTTGCGGGCTCCACGGATCCCTCGTCGGGAATCTCCGTGTCACCTTCCCTGCCGCTCAGCTCCTCCGGAGAGCTCATGGACAGCACTCCCACGGGAGCCAGCAGCCAGGAATTCCTGGCCACGGATAAAATCCGGACTTCCAGCCCTTCGGGCCGCGGGCTGGGCAGCCCTGCCAAGCAGGACGAGCTCGTCATCTCTGCCCTCTAGGGCTCGTGGGCCGTCGGCCACGGGCGAGGAGCACGGATCGTGCCGGAGTGCCGCGCTCGGAGCTGGGAGAGCCTTCTGAAATTCCCTACCTCAGCCTGGCTCTCATTCCGGAGGCACATTCCCTGCTGAGCTTGGGAGCGCCACGGCCCGGCCCCGGGAACGCTCCGGGCTGCGTGTCAGAAGCGGGAGAGGGCCGGGATGGATCCCACCCTCGGGAAGCAGGAGAGGGCCGGGATGGATCCCACCCTCGGGAAGCAGGAGAGGGCCGGGATGGATCCCACCCTCGGGAAGCAGGAGAGGGCCGGGATGGATCCCACCCTCGGGAAGGGGCGGCTGGAGAGCTCGGGCCCTGTTGCACTACCACGGATCCCATCCGAGCTCCCAGCCCGCCCACTTTCCCGGGAATCACTTCCGTAGGACACTCCTGCTTTAAAGCCATCGGGGCCCTCCCAAATCCAGCCTGCCATGCCCGAGAGCCCTCCTGGATATGGATTCCCTGGAGCCCTGGGAGCCGGCGCTGCAGGACTGCCGGGATCCTCGTCTCGGAGCGGCGCGGATGGATCCGCCGGGGAATGCTTTGGGAATTCAGGGAAAAGCTGGACTTTTTTCCAAGTGTTGAACCCTTTTGTATGTTTACAGAGCTGCTGTTTGGGAGGTATTTATTAAGGAAGGCGAGGTTTGCCCAGAGGAAAAGCATCTCCATCCTCTCCTTCCTGCGCCGTTCCCGCTGGGAACTGAGGGAGGAGAGGGCTGGGCCGGCGGAATTCCAAGCTCCCTGGTTTCCAAGGGATTCGGGGGGAGCTGCCTTGCATCCCTGGAGGAAGTTGGGAATAAACCCCCCTGAGCCCCCTCGGGAGGAGCAGGTTTTCCGATGCTGGAATTCCTGTTCCAAGCCCTTCCTGGGAAAGGAAATTCCCATCCTGGCTTCCTTGGAATTCTGCTGTTGCTCCCTTTTCCCTTCCTCAGCTGGGATATTCCCGCTCTGGAAGGACTGGCAAATCCCTTGATCCCTGTGGTGGTGCCGGGAAGGCCCGGGCTGGGATTTCCCCTGGGAATAACTGGTATCCAACAGGAGCACTTTAGAACCCCCGTGCATTGAGGGAAGCAATTCCCAGTGCACAGGATTTCACTGGAATCTGCTCTGCCGCTCCCCTTCTCCCGGGAGACACATTCCCTGCTTCTTCCCTGTGCCAGAGCCTTCGGAAGCGCTTGGAGCGGGAAGAGAAGGATTTATCCCAGCGGTTTGACATTCCAAAGGGGACTTTTTTCCCTCTGTGGGAAGCCCCTTTGGATCCGGAGGGATTTGCAGAAGGAAAAATCCTCTCCTTCCGAGCGCACAGAAGGTCCCTCGGTTTTTGTAAGTCCTACAAAACCAGGAGCCCTTTTTTAAGGAATACGCACAAAAATCCGGGAAGTTTGGCGAGGAGAAGGAGGGGGGCGGGGCTAGCAGGCTAGCCCACTTCCAGCGCCGGGAATGGGAATGGCATTGGGAATGAGGAGCTCCTGCCCACCCCCAATCCCGGCGGGAATTCCCCCTTAGCACTAAGGCAGAGCTGGGGATCTGCAAAGCACTTTAAAGCACTACGGAAAAGCATCGTCCCCGTGCCCGGGATCCGCAGGGATAACCCGGGATCACCTGGAATTCCCAGGGGAGCCCAGCGGGATATCTCCCTCCTCAGGCAATTCCAGGTGGGATCTGCCCCCGGGGGATGGCTCAGATGTTGCACTGGGAATTCACTTCCCACCCGTGTCCTGAAAAATTCCATCCCTGGCTCCCTGTTCCCTGCTCTGTGCCATGGGAACTGCATCCCGGGGCAACGGGGCTCCCTCCTCCTGGTGGGAAGCAGCCTGGCATTCCCAGGATCGAGCGGGAAAGGTGGGAAGGAGTCCCTGGAAGGGTCTGATTGTATCCGATCATGGATCATTCCTGGCTGTTGTTGTTCCCGATCCCAGTGCTCCCAAATGTAATCTTGGAATTCTTTCAATCTTCCCATGCCTGCATTCCTATCTCTCTATGCCTGCATTCCCATCTCTCCATGTCCATATTCCTGTCTCTCCCTGTCTGCATTCCCATCTTTCCATGTCCATATTCCCATCTCTCCCTGTCTGTATTCCCATCACTCCTTCTCTCCAAGGGCATTTGGAAAGGCTGATCTCCCATTTCCCCCTGGAAAAGCACCTCTGGAATGCTGGAATAAGTCCTGCCCACACTTCCTGCTTTCCCTTCCCACTTTTTATTGGGAATGTGGAGCATTTCCAGACTTTTCTTGGCTTCCTTTTCCCCCGCTTCGGCTTTGTGCCTTCTGCTCTTCCCTCATTCCCACGGTATTCCAACGGGATGCTCCTCCTGGAAGTGCCTGACATCCCAAATCCCGGGCACCCCATTCCATGCCACATCTCTGGAATCTCTTCCGATCCCTCTGGATGGCCTCTCCAATCCAAAGCATTCCAAGAGTTCCTTGGCATCCCTGATAATGGATTTAATTGGGACAATGCTAGGAGTTTTGGGAGGGATGTGCCGAGGATTTCCAACCCCTTTCCTGTTATTCCCTCTCCTTTTCCATGGGGAATCTTCCGTTCCTCCCAAAGCTCCCAATTCCTTGTTTTCTTTGCTCCCTGGTCCTGTCACCTCATCCCTCCTCTTGGGGCCTTATCCCAGAATCCTGGAAAAGTATTCCCTGCAATCTCGGGATGATCCAGAGCAGTCGAGTGGGAATCCTGGAATTTTTTCCCAAAGCCTGCAGGATTTTGAGGATGTTTTGCCCTCTCCAGAGGGCTGGGATGGCAGATCCGGTGGGGAGTGTGGATGTGGGAATCCAGTTATTCCCATTTCCCTTTTTTTGGGATATTATTCCTTAGATTCCAGTCATAGCTGATGTTCCCAAGAAGGATTTTAGTGGGAATTCTTATCCAGGGGGCAGGAAAAGCTCCAGGAACATCCAGGGGTGCAGAGTCAGTATCCAGTCAATTCCTCAGGCCCTTTGGTGTTTTCCCAGCAGGCACATGATAATATTCCCATGGGATCAGCCACGGCAATTAGCCCTGGGAATGGGAATTAGGTGGGAATAGTGTTTTGGGATTGTATCCCAGGGCTGGATTTCCATGTTTTCCTTGGGATTTGCTGGGCTGGAGCTCCTCTGGATGCTGCCCTGGCTGGATGCACATTCCCAGATCCTGGGCAGGGCAGATTTTAGGGAAGAGCCACTGGAATTCTGGGAGAGCCACAGTCCTTGTGCTGGAGCTCCCTGTCGTGCTCCAAGGATCCTGTGGGAGGCAGACACGGCCCTCCTGGGGAAGCAGGAGGGATAATGCAGCTGGAATTCCCTGGGGAGCAGGAGGGATAATGCAGCTGGAATTCCCTGGGGAGCAGGAGGGATAATGCAGCTGGAATTCTCTGGGAAGCAGGAGAGGGGGGAATATTGGGATTCCATCCGGGAGTTCCTGCTCTCCAGTGGGATTAGGGATGGGAAGTGGGATGGGGTGGGATGGAATGGGAACCAGTGATGTCTTTCCCCCTCTTTCAGCTCCTGAGTAGCTGCTCGAGGGCTGGGAATTCCCAATATCCAAGGATTCCAGCACTTCCTTGCTTTTCCACAGGGATTTGCCGTCCTGGCAGTCGGCCGCTATCGCCATTCCCGTTGCTTTCTTCCGTTTCCCAAATCCAGCCCTGCTGTGCCTTTGTTTCCCATGGCTTCAGATTTTTGGGATCAGGCATTTCCCGCTTCCCTGGGATTGGGACCAGGAATTCCCGGCTCTTCCCACTTTTCCCACTGCCCCAGGTCGTATCCAAGTGCCAAAAGCCAATCCTGACCTGGGCCAGGTGTTTCCCTCGGGAAGAGCTTCGTTCCAAAGGGAAGCTCCCTGGGAATTCTCCTCACCGTGTTCCGACAGTCCCACCTTCCCAAAAAACTCCCAGCATGAAGGGAATCTTCATCTGGATCCGCCCTCCTTCCTGCAAACCCTTCCACAGAGCAGCCTCCAACTGGAATTTTCCTGGAATTCCACTTCCCTGCTTTCTGTGCCGGGATTTGTGCAGTTCCCATGGCTCAGACTCCTGGAGCACATTCCCAAAATCCCGGGTTTGGGAAGCTTAGGGACACCTTGGGGTGTTTTTCCTTGGATACAGCCCCTCCTTTCCCGGGATATTCCCAGTGGGATATTCCCAGTGGGATAAGTGGCCTCTCCTGCTCCAGCTTCCTGCTTTTCCCTCCCTCCTTCCATCCGCTCAGCGGTATCCAGGGAATCCTCTGGAGCTCCTGGCCCCGCCAGGAACAGAATTCCCAAGGGCCCCGGGATTTTTGGGATGGGCTGTGCTTCCCTTCCCTTTGGCTCCGCCTCTGGAAAATCCCTCCCATCCCGAGGAGCCGGGGCAGCTCAGAGCAGGAAACCCATGGATCCATTCCCTCCTTGGAGCTGGAGCCTTTGGAATTTTCAGGATAACTGGCTCCAAGTGTTCCCCACAGGGCTCGGAGCCCTCGGATTGGGAAAAGGGGCAGGGGTGGGAGGGGGAACATCCCAACTTCCCGTGCTCATCCCGGGAATGGCGCCTTCCCAATCCCTGCTCTGAGCTGCCCCAAGCATGAAGATTCCAAGGAAACTCCCTTCTCCGCGGGACTGGATTTTTTGGGAGCGCCGGGGCGGCAGATCTGGCCTCCTGGCGCCGGAATTCCGGCGGGATGGGATGGCTTCCCGATGGATGTGTATATAAGTTTGCTGTATATCCCATGGCACTGTGTATAAAATGGATGTTGGAAGCACGGCGTGTGGCTCTTCCCGAGGAAATCCCGGAATACCCGCGGCGGGATCGGCCGGCAATCCGGCCTGGGGGGATCTTCCACCCTTTGGGAATTCCTGGACCTGTTCAAGGTGGGAATAGAGCGGGAGGTGTCGGGCTTGGGATTGGGGATCTTTGGGATCCTTTCCCGGCCAGGGTTTCGTGATCCCTTTGGGATGAGTTCTGGGAATTTCTCCTTCGCTCTGAGGAAGGAGCTTGGAGCGGTTCCCAGTGGAATCCACAGCAGGAAGGATTTTAGGGCAAGCCAGAGGGGATTTTTGGGAATTGGCTGGAAAAGACAGGGAGAGAAGAGGAGGGTGAGCCCTCTGAGGCAGGAACAGCTCCCAAATATTCCATGGATTCTGGAACAGCGTGGGAATCAGGATAAATAGGGATGTGCCGGGATCCTCCTGCCAGGATCCCAGTCCCAACTGGGATTTTCCCAGTGGGAGAGACACAGATTTGGGATTGCAAGGGCTGCTCCCAGCTCTTGGCAATGGAATGCCATGGAATTCCTCCTCTGGAAGCAGGAAGAGCTTTATGGATCACAGGAAAAATAGGGATAACCAGCCAGGAGAAATCCAGGGAAAAGGAGTGCCTGGAAGCACCACGGCTGCATGGAATGGATTTTAGGGATGTTCCCACAGGGAATTCAGGGCTCAAAGGCCCTTAACATTCCCACAAAAACACCTGGACTGTTGGTGCCCGAGGTTTGGGAGCTGGATTTGTGGGATTCCTGTCCCTGTCCGCAGCCGGATCCGTGTGCCGGATGGATCTTTGGGAAAAGGAAAACATCCCAACCTGCTGCTCTCCTTGGATAAGCATGGAATAAGCAGGTGGATTTCCCAGGATTTTCCAGCTGCTGGATGTGCTGGGAGCCTTAGGGAAAGAATTCCAGCCTGCTGAGAAAAGGGAGGAGAAAACATCGGGAATGACACAGAAAACCCCCCAGGATTTTCCATGGATTTTTACACCGGGCAAGGAAAAGGAGGGAAATCAATGGGAATGTTTTATGGATTAACCAGGAGTGCAGGGATGATTCCTCAGGGTTTTTCCAAGGATTCCCTTGGAAAACAGGGAAAGGAAACAGGGATTGGAGGGTGGCGGTGAAAGATCCTTAAAAAAATCCCTCTGGAATAGGATTGAATCCCTGTTTTCCAGCTGGGATAATGCTCTGGTGGGAATTTTTCCTGGGAACACGGGATCTAAAAACCAGGAATATCCAGTGGGATTCCTGGCTTCCCTATCCCTGGGATTGTAGGGAATCTCTGTCCCCATCCAAGCCCTGGGAATGTTCAGCCTGGAAAAGGGAACATTCCAAGGAGAGCAGGAGAGGGATTTGGGAAAAGGGATGGAAGGGCAGGATGTTGGGAATGGCTTCCCATTCCCACAGAGTGTGTTTAGATGGGATATTGGGAATAAATCCTTGGAATGGGTTTCCCAGGAAAGCCCCATCCCTGGAGGTGCCCAAGGGCAGCTTGGAGGGCTTGGAGAAACCTGGGATTGTGGGAATTGTTGGAATGGGATGAGCTTTAAGGTCCCTTCCCAGCCAAAGCATTCCGGGATTTTGGGATAACCCGTGGAACATGGAAAATAGGGAAATAACTGGGAATCATTTGGATTCAGGGCTGGAATGGGACAGTTTGGGGCTGGATTTGGGAGTTTGGGGCTGGATTTGGGGGTTTGGGGCTGGATTTTGGTGATTTGGGGCTGGATTTTGGTGATTTGGGGCTGGATTTTGGTGATTTGGGGCTGGGTTTTGGTGATTTGGGGCTGGATTTTGGTGATTTGGGGCTGGATTTGGGGATTTGGAGCTGGAATTTGGTGATTTGGGGCTGGGTTTGGTGATTTGGGGCTGGAATTTGCTGAATTGGGACAAGATTTGAGGCTGAATTTTGGGGTTTGGGGCTGTAATTTGGTGATTTGGGACTGGATTTTGGGATTTGGGACGGGATTTGGGGCTGGAATTTGGTGATTTGGGACTGGATTTTGGCATTTGGGGCTGGATTTGGAGCTGGAATTTGGGATTTGGGGCTCATTTTTGGTGTTCTGGGGCTGCTTTTGGTGATTTCTGAAAGGATTTCGTTACTTTGGGGCTGTTTTTTGGCCCTTTGTGACACATTTTGGTCTTTTCTGGCTGTTTTTGGTGCTTTTTCCTGGGAATTTGGGGGGGTTTTTGGCTCTTTGGGGCTGGTTTTGATCCTTTTTTTGGCTCCTTGTTTGGGGTTTTTTTCCTTTCTTGCCCTTTTTTAGTGCTTCGTGTCTTTTGGTGGCTCTTTTTGGGGCGTTTTTTTGGCTTTTATTTTTTTTTTTTTCTTTCTGTCTCTTTTTGAGCACTTTGTGACTTTTTGGCTCTTTATGGCACTTTTTATGGTGCTTTTTTGGTGCCTTTTGGGTGGGTTTTAGTGGGATTTGCTGTTTTTCGGGGAATTTTTGGTGCCTTGTGGCTGTTTTGGGGGGGGGATTTTGGTTTTTGGGGCTGTTTTGGCTGATTTTTATTTCCCTCTGCCCAAATTTGGCCACTTTGGGGCTGCTTTTGGTGCTTTTTTGGCTGGTTTTGGTACTTTGTGACTTTTTGGCTCATTATGGCACTTTTTAGGGTGCTTTTTGAGTGGGTTTTGGTGCTTTGGGGGTGATTTTTGGTGCTTTGTGACTATTTTTTTGTGTTTTCTGACCGTTTTTACCACTTTGTGCCTCTTCTTGGTGCTTTGTGACTATTTGTTCATATTTTCTGACTGGTTTACCACTTTGTGCCCATTTTTTTACCACTTTGTCCCTGTTTTTTGGGCACTTTGTCCCCGTTTTTTCCCCACTTTGTCCCCGTGTTTCCCCCACTTTGTCCCCGTTTTTTCCCCACTTTGTCCCTGTTTTTCCCCCACTTTATCCCCGTTTCCCCCTCCGTGCCCATTCCTGTCCCTTCCCTCTCCTACCCCACCCACCTTTTACCCCTTTGTCGCCCCTTCCCCTCTCCTCTCCTTTCCCCTCTCATTCTGAGCCGCATCCCGGGGTTTTCCCCCTTCCCACCTCCCTCTTTTTCCCCCGGGCTGTCCCTGGATGCTCGGGGGAGGAGCAGCCCCTGGAGAAGCGGGGAAGGAGGGAGGGCGAAGCGGGCAGGGCGGGCGGTGTTGGCCGGAGGGAGGAGCGCTGCCCGCTCCCGGCCACTCTCCCATGGGCATCGGGCGGGAGCGGCGCCGGGACTGGCGCCGGGACTGGCACCGGGAGCGGCACCGGGAGCGGCACCGGGACAAGGCGCGCTCGGGAAGCGGCCCGGGGGTGTCTGCGATGCCCGCCCGGAGCAGCCAGCGCTGAGCCCGGCCGGGCCGTGCCTGGCCCAGCCATGGAGGTGGTGGACGAGACGGAGGCGCTGCAGCGCTTCTTCGAAGGTAGCGGGCGTTCCGCGGGGTGGGAAGCGCATCCCGCCCTTGGCTCCCTTGGCACGGCCTTCATTCCCGCTGGGCCAGCGCAGGTGCCAGCGGGAAGCCCCTCCTGGCACTGCGGGTCCCCTTGCGGGGCGCTCCAAGGGGCTCGGAGCGTTCCCGGCATCCTTTCCCTGCTCCCAGCCTGGCCCCGGCTCCCCGGGCCCCTCTCCCGGCATGGGCACGGGCTGCCTTTCCCGAGGCTGGCAAGCGCCTTGTGCCCTGCCTCGCCTGCCCGCCGTGCCCGTGGCTCCCAGATGTTTGTCCAGCTGTGCATCCCCCCGGCCGCGGCTCTGCCCCCTCCCCGGGGCCTTGGGAAAGCGCTCGGGAAGGGATTTGCCGGGGCTGCCCCCGGGGGTGTCCCTGGAAGCCGGGAGGGTTTTGGGACCCCGACCCCGATCCCGCCGGTTCCCCTCGCCCGGCTCGCTCCGCAATTCCTTGGGGACTCGCTTGTCCCTTCCCTTTGGCTTCGCTCCCTTTCCTCGTCCTGCGGCCTGCCCCGTGCCAGGATGAGCCTTGGCATGAGCCCCTGGCACGGGGATGGGGTGGGAATAGCGTGGAGAACAGGGAGCCCCTCGGGAGCAGCCGGATCGCTGTCCCCATGGATTTCTCCATAGGAAGGGAAGGGAAGGGGAAGACGCCGCGGGGTGAATGGAATGCCCTGCTCCTTCCTGCTCCCTTCCCTCTCTCCCAAAATCCATGTGATCCCAAAGGAAAATGCTCCCCCTCCCCCCGGGTTTGTTCCAGCCCTTGTTCCAGGGAGCATGGGGGGCTCCTATGGGGTGTTCCCGGCAGCATTCCAGGGTTTCCTTTGGATTTAGGGTCTCCCAAATCCCTGCACGGCCCTGGCCCAGCATCCCAACAGTATTTAGGGATCAACCCTCCGGTTGGGATTTCTCCCTCTCCCCCAGAGCATCCTTTACAGGGGGGAGGATTCCTTGCTTTTCCTGGTTTTTTGTTCTTTCGGGATGCTGGGAATGATCCTGCTGGAGCAAAGTGTCTCCAGGGGCTTCCCGGCACCCTCAGCCCTCCCAGGATTCTTTGTCCCTGTTTTCTGCCTTTCTTTCCCCTTTTTCCTCTTTTCTTTCTTCTTCCCCCCTATCTTTTCCCTTTCCCTCTCTTTCTCCCTTTTTCCTCCTTTTCCCTTTTTCCTCCTTTCTCCCCCTTTTTCACCCTTTCTCCTTTCCCTTCCTTTCTCTTCCGTTTTTCCTCCTTCCTCTCCCCTTTTCCATCCTTTCAGTCCCCTTTTTCCTCACCTCTCCCCTTCCCCCCTTTCTTTTCCCTTTTTCCTCCTTTCTTTTCCCTTTCCCTTCACTTTCTCTCCCCTTTTCCTTCTTTTCTGTCTCTTTTTCCCATCCTTTTGCTCCCTTTTCCTTCCTTTCTCTCCCCTTTTCCATCCTTTCTTTCCCCTTTCCCTCTTTTCTCTTTTCCTTCCCTTTCTTTCCCTTTTTCTTCCCTTTCTTTCCCTTTTTCCATCCTTTCTTTCCCGTTTTCCTTCCCGTTTTCCTTTCCTTTCTTTCCCGTTTTCCTTCCCTTTCTTTCCCGTTTTCCTTCCCTTTCTTTCCCTTTTTCCTTCCCTTTCTTTCCCTTTTTCCTTCCCTTTCTTTTCCCCTTTTTCCTTCCCTTTCTTTTCCCCTTTTTCCTTCCCTTTCTTTTCCCCTT
>JAWWTY010000156.1:8885952-8912685 GCA_035222235.1 Margarornis squamiger
CCCTGTTTTCCCTGTGTTATCCCTGTGTTCCCTTTGTTATCCCTGTTTTCCCTGTGTTATCCCTGGTCTCCCTGTGTTTTCCCTGTGTTATCCCTGTTCCCCTGTGTTATCCCTGTTTTCCCTGTGTTATCCCTGTTTTCCCTGTGTTATCCCTGTTTTCCCTGTGTTATCCCGGGTTTCCCTGTGTTATCCTGGGTTTCCTTGGATATCCCTGTTTCCCTGGAGCCTTTCCCTCTCTGAGGCCTCAGAGGGCAGAGAAGCAGCAAAACAAAGGGAAACCTCCCAGCCTTTCCTCATATTTGGGAAGGGATTAGGGAAAAGGCTCCGAGGGAAGGGATGGATCAGGAATAACTGCCTGTTTTCCTGGGATGAAGATCCTGGGAATGCAGCCCTGGCTGACCCTGCTGAGCCCTCAGGCTGCGCTTCTTCCATGCTGGGAAGGTCCTCGTTGTCCTGGTGGCTCCCAGGCCCATGGACTTCTTGGGATTGTCCTGCACAGGGCCAGGAGCTGGACCTGGATCCTTGTGTGTCTCCTCCCACTCCAGAATCCCTCCAAATTCCATGGCTTGTGTGGGCCATGTTTGGTGGCTCCCAGGACCTTCCTGAGGAGATCTTGGACATGGACTTTTTGGAATTGTCCTGCACAGGACAGTGGATCCTTGTGTGTCTCTTCCCACTCTGGAATCCCTCCAAATTCCGTGGCTCGTGTGAGCCACATTTGGTGGCTCCCAGGACCTTCTTGAGGAGATCTTGGACATGGACTTTTTGGGATTGTCCTGCACAGGGCCTGAGGCGGGACTTGGATCTTTGTGTCTCTTTTCCCACTCCAGAATCCTTCCAAATTCCATGGCTTGGTCTTTTCCCAATGAGGAATCCCTCCAAATTCCATGCCTTGTGTGAGCCACCTTTGGTGTCTCCCAGGCCCATCCGGAGCGAGTGTTGGCCAAACCCCTGGGACGCGGCGGGCTCGGAATTCCGGGGGGATTTCTGACCGAGGACTTTTCCCGAGTTTTGGGAATGTTTCCGGCGCGTTTTCGCGAGGGGAAGGAGGGAGCTGCAGGGCTCCTGACCCTTGGCTGCCGTCCCGCTGCCAACCTTGCCGTGCTGACGGCACGGCTCAGCTATTCGGGATCCCTCTCCCGGCTCTTTGGGGAGATAAGAGCTGCGCCAGGAATGCGCGTCGGGAAAGCCGTGCCGAGCGGGGCCCCCAGAGGGGCTGGGAACTGGGAATTAGGGAAAGGAGTGGAGCAAGGGAAGGGATTCGGGCTCCAGGTGGAGTTGCCCTGAGGGTTGTGCCCTGGGATGAAGCAGCTCCGCGGGTTTTCGTGGGAATGTTGGTTGTGTCCAGGCCGGGAGCAAGTGGGAATTCCTGTGGGAATGGAGGGGGTGTGATCGTGGAATCCTGGAATGCTTTGGGTTGGAAGGGAACTTAAGGATTATCCACTTCCTTCTGCTATCCCATTGCTCCAGGTGCTGGCCTTGGACACTTCCAGGGATGGGGCAGCCAGAGCTTTCTGGGAAAACCATTCCAGTGCCTTCCCGTCTTCCCAGGGAAGAATTCCTTCCCTTTATCCCTTCTAAACCCACCCTTTCATCCACAACTTCCTTAGATAACCCCTTCCCATGTTCCTGGCGCCGGTTCCGCTCTTGGTGATTTTTGTTAGGGATTTGCATCCGTGAGTAGGGAATGTCACCCTGCGGGAAGAGCTCTGGATTGTATCCCTGTTTTCCTGGGATGCAGGAACAGGGAATTGCGGAGCTGAGGGATTGAGGTGCTCCCGGGAGCCCTGTGGGATGAGTGGGGAAGGAATTCACTGGCCTAAACCGACGGAGCCAGGAATTCCATGGAGAATCCAGGGACTGCCCTGGTGCTTTGGGATGCAGGGAGATGGAAAACTGGGAGCAGAAAGCGCCGGAGACCAGAGGGATCCCTGCGAGGCCAGCAGGTCTATCCGGGTATCCCTCCCTGGACTGACATGGAAATGAAGGCACAGCTGGAATTCCTTAAAAAACTGCTGCCCATCCCTTCCCCCCGCCCAGCTCCACATCCCGGCTCCGATGCCGCAAACCCCGCGGCGATCCCGGCCGGGGCTGTGGGAGGAGCGGGTCGGGAGCGCAGGTGACAGTCACTGGGAAGGGTAAGAGGCTTTGCCGGGAATTCTTTGGGAGCCGGGAGTCAGCCCGTGCCGGAATGGGCCCGGGGAACCTGGTACAGCACAAACACATGACCCTCCCTCCGGGTAATCCCCAAATCCCAAGCCGGAGCCTCCCGGCCCTCCCACTCTTCCCGGAGGGAATAGAAAAACTGGCGGTGGCGGCGGCAGCACCGGAGGAGCCGAATCCAGGGAATGATGAGGGAGAACTGGGATCCGGCAGGAGCGTGACCCGCTCCCACCATGCTCAGGATGCGCTGGATCCGAGCAGGTAATGGCACAGAATTCCCCGTTTTCCAAGCTTTCCTCTCTGCCTCTCCATCTCTCTTCTGCACGGAGTTGTTCCTGGGGTCTCCTCTCTCTTCCCGCTATTCCAAGAGTCCCTGACACGAGGATGAGGGTGATTCCAGCTCCATCCCAAGGCCTGAGGAAAACAGGGAAGAGCCTAAAACATTCCCTGGAGCTCCTCACCAGAGCCAGGCAACATTCCTGGGCATTGCAGGGAAGCTGCCACATCCCTCCCAGATTCCCAGATCCATCAGCCTCAGGGCTCATCCTCGGCCGCTCCGCATGCAGAGGCTGGAGGAGAACCAGGGATGGTCACACTGGTGCTTCCCAGAATTCCTTCAGGCTGGGCTCCTTTATCCCAGGAAAAGGGCAGTAGGCACCCGGATGGAGCAAGGCCAGCGAGGGTGGATCCCTGAAGATAAAGATGGGTTGGGATTCGGGAAGAGCAGCGTCAGCTCCTCCAGGAGCAGGTACTTTGCCCGTGTCCCGGGAGTGACACCCGGACACAGAGCGGGAGAAGGTTCGGGAAGAGGCGGATTGGAGGGAATCGTGCTGGAGGTGTGACCAGGCGGATGGAAAAGGGTGGGAACTCGGAGATCCTGGTGCCTGGGATGGGGCTGTGGAAGGGATATGGCAAAGGGATGCTGGACAGGCAGGAATTCCCTCCGTTCCCTCACTCTTACCAGCGAGGGCCTTTCCATGCTGGAGTCATCCCAGCTGCCAGAAACTGGGAATTAAACAGCTCCTGGACATGGGTGTTTGGAAGGAGAGATGGCATCCTGCTCTGCATTCCCTCTCCTGCTGAAGGAGGGACCTCATGGATTCCTCCCGGTGGGAAAAGACTGGAATGATCCAATGGGGAAGGTGCTGGCACAGATTTCCCAGGGAAGCTGTGGCTGCTTCATCCCTGGAAGTGCCCAAGTCCAGCTTGGAGCAACCTGGGATAGGGAAAGGTGCCCCTGTTGGAACTGGATGATCCTTGAAGACCCTTCCAACCCAAACCGTTAATGGAATTCCACGAGCTGGGAGCTGTTCCAGCCCATCCATGGCTCGACATCCCGGAGGATTTCCGTTGCTCCGGCACAGCTTTGCCGGATAACCCTCTTCCCTCTTCCCGGCCGTGCTGCCGACCGGACTTTGCTCTCTCCGATAAGAATCCCGGGATACTGAATGTGCCTGAGGAATCATTAACCAGCCCGAGCCGTGCCAGAGGACAGGGAGCAGCTGGAATCACAACCAGGAACGGCCTCCTGCAGTTTGGTTCCCATCCCGGGCTCTGGGATCGCTCCAGAGAACCCTCAGCGTGGGGTTTTCCCGGCGGATTCCGGGACTAGGGATGGACAGCAGAGCCCAAGGGAAAAGGGGAGCTCTGAGGGGTAAAAGGTGGATTGATCCCTGGAATTGCTGATGGCCAGGTGGGATGGGGCTTGGAGCAACCTGGACTGGTGGAAGGAGCTGGAGGAGCTTTAAGGTCCTTTCCAACCCAAACCATTCCAGGATTCTGCAGCTGGACACCACACTTGCTTTTCCAGTGGCACCCACTTGGGTTTTCATGGATACATTCCTGTCATTCCATGATATCCGTGCCCTTGCTTATCCTCCAGACCCTCCTTCTGCTGGCACCAAGGTCAGACCTGGGATCATGGAATGGTTTGCCTTGGAAGGGACCTCAAAGCTCCTCCAGTTCCACGCCCTGCCATGGGCATCTCCTCCCTAATCCGGTGCCATTGGATGGTGTGTCCAGCCCCAAGATCCTGCACTTCCAGAGGCACCTGGAAGCGCATCCAAGGCTTCCTTCCCGAGGGAAAGCGTGACCTGTCCCTCAGGGGTCTCGCCGGACTTTAGCTGCTCCCATGGGAGAAGGGAACGTGGGAAGAGGGGCTGGAATTGTGGGAGTGGATTTTCCTGGGCTTTGGGGTAGAATTTGGGGATTTAAACCTCCTTGTTGTGCTGGGATCCGGCCTGGATTTTAAATTCCCAGTTTTTCCAGGAATTTTTGCTGTGGGTGGGTTTATTTGCCAGGTGTTACCTTGGAGTGGCAAACGGATGGGATTGCCTTTTCCAAAGAGAAGGAAGCAGTTTCGTGGGAAGGAAACAGGGGTAGGATTTGTGGAAGACACAGGCGGCGATTCCAAAAGAACTTGGGATCCAATTCCCAGAATCCCGGGATGGTTTGGGATGAAAGGCACCTTCCAGTGTCCCAGGTTGCTCCAATTCCCATCTGTCCCAGCCTGGAACACTACCAGGGATGGGACATCCCTATCACTCCTGGCTTTCCATCCCACATTCCGGTTGTCTCTTGGAATCCACACCAACAGGAAAGGAAAGAGCTTATCAACCTTCTGGATCTTTCCTTATCTCCCGTGTTGTTCCAAGCAGCGCTTTATGGACGCCCATTCCTGGGAGCACTAAAAAGGACTTGATTGGGAATGAAACACCTGCCGAAGGGAAGGAAAACTTGGAAAAGGGAGCGTCAAATGGGATGTCAGACCACGTGCTGGGAAAGCAATGGACAGCAAAGGGCTTTTCCCAGGAGATCCCAGAGTTTGAGGAGTTCTGAGAAGGCCGTGTCCCCTCGCTCCTGACTTGGTTTTTGGGAAGGGGTGTTGGGATGGAGAGATGGATGTGAAGTCTGGGTTGGAAGGGGTTTGGAGCAACCTGCATCCATGTCCATGCCAAGGAGGTGGAATGGGATGATCCTTAAAGGTCCCTTCCCACCCAAATCACCCTGGAATTCTCCGAAAGGGTAAATGATGTTTTTCCAAAACTCATCCCATGGCTCCTTTCCTTAGGGGGCTCTCCTGGGAAAATCCCTACATTTTGAGCACGAGGGGCACCGGGAGCAGAGGTGGGAATGGGAATGTCCAGGAAGAGGGATCCCTGAAGGGATCCAGCCATCCGGAGCAGAGCTGGGAATGGAATTCCTGCTGCCGGCCTGGAGGGACGGCTCTGGCCGGGAATTTGGTGTGTTGATCTCATGGCTCATCCCATTCATGGGAATTCCTTCCCTTCCTGCTCTTCCCTCGTAACTCAGCGCTTTATGCCAGTTCCAGCTGAATCCTGGAATCCTGGAATGGTTTGGATCCTGTTCCACCCCTTCCATGGACAGGGACACCTTCCATAGCCCTGGCCTTGGACACTTCCAGGGATGGGGCAGCCACACCTTCCCTGGAAAATCCATTCCATGCTCACAGGGAAGGATTCCTTCCCAATATCTCATGTAAACCAGCACTTGGAATCCTGAGACAGTTTGGGTTGGAAGGGACCTTAAGGATCGTTGAATTCCAACCCTGATGCCTCCCGTTATCCCAGGTTGCTCCAAACTGGCCTTGGGCACTTCCAGGGCTGGGACTTCCTTGGGAAATCCATTCCAGGGTCTCACACCCTGCCAGGGAAGGATTTCTTGGAGACTAAGGCGAGGGATTAAAGAGTGGGAATGGGATTGTGTGAGGTGAGTGAGGATTTCACAGGTCCAAAGGATGTGTCTTGTGGTGGAAAAACTCGGGAATTTCTCAGGGATTGGTGGGAATGGCCTGAGTGAAATTCCCGGTCTGCGGGATCTGGGATATAATGTTGGGATTGTCCTAAGGTGGATGGAATGAGGAATTGGGGACACTGAAATTCTTCAGCCCATCCCTCTCTCAGGAGGAAAGAATTCCCAACGGGACACACCAGCTCATGGAGACTTGGACCACTGAGCGTGGGAAGGAAATCCTCGAATCCCAGAATGTTTTGGGCTGGGATTGTTTGTCCCAACCCCCCTGCCCTGGGATCAGAGGGTCAGGAATGACATCCCTGTGTCCCTGGGCCACTCCTCTTGGTCCCATTGTCCTGCTCGTGGATCCCGGGAATTTGTGCCATGTGCCTGCGGAAGCGCTTGATGCCCTCTGGGTTTTCCTTGGGACACAATTCCAGAGCATTCCCAGGAATGCTTGGCTCCCTCTGGACCTGTATCCTGGTGCTGCTGGATAGGTAATCTCCCTAAGGATCGTTTTGTGCTGGGAGGGAGTTTCCAGGATTCCAGCACCGCTCCAAATCCCAAGTAATCCCGAACTTCCCTATGCATGTCTTGGGAAGGGCTCGGAGTGGTCTCTGGAGCGGCTCCTGGATCTTGGAATTCCCTGAGGGCCTTTCCAGAGCCTCAAGCCCAGCAGCAAGCTCTGTGTCCGGGCACTGTGTCCCTGGGCTTTTCCTTGGAAGCGGCGTCTGCCATCGGCTCTCTCGACCCCCTCGTGCTTCCCTGAGTCCTTATCCCGTCTGTGCCCAGCATGGAAAAGCTCCGGGAGCCGGATCAAGCCTCTCCTTCCTGCTGGTACGTGGCTGATAATTAACATTATTAACTCTCCATCCGCTCCGGGAGGAATTCCAGCCGAGAGAAGTTTCTGGAGACACGGACATGGACCTTCCCCACCACCACCACCACGGCGACCGGGAGCTCATCCCGTGGGAAAAGGTCATTCCCACCCCTCGGAATGTGCGCCCAGTGAGGTCGATAAAGCCTTTCTCCATCCATCCCATCCCTCATGCCGAGGATGAGGAGCCGGCCTGCCGTTGTCCCCTTTCCAAGAGCCTCATCCCGGCGAGGGAGAGAAAGGCGTTGTCTCCAAACAAACGGGGCAATGTGCCCCCCTGGGCGGGCACCTTGGAGCCTCCCAAATGGAGCCGCTGTTCCGGCCATCCCAAGGGATGAATGGACAAGCGCGGCATTGACGGCCGCGGGGACAGGGACAAACGGGGCTCTGTGTCCCCCCTCACACCTTCCCCTCCTCCCCATTGCCCAGGGACAATGGCTCCAGCCATGCCAAGGTTCACAGCTGGCAAGGCAAGGGGGGAAAGGCCGGGACAAGGGTGGGGAGCTGGGAGGGGAAAGGGCAGGCGGGAGGGAGAGCCGGGCATGCGGCACACGGCGAAATCGCAGGAGGTGCCCAGGGAAGGAGGGTGGAGATGGTGCCTCTTCCCGAAAAAACGTTCCCCTGGAATGGCGGGATAATGTTCTCTGGCTCCTCACGCCTCTCCTGCCTCGGGAGGGCTCTCTGATGATGTTTAGGAATGGGATTGAGATCCCGCACTGTTTTCCACATGCTTGGGAAATGGGGGATGGAGAGAGGGAATGATCTTCTCCCGGTGTTTTTCCCGGGTTTTCCAAAGGCGCTTTAGCCGCGTGTAACCTGTGGATGTAGGCTAAGGAATTGGGGGAGCACAGAGAGCTTTCCATGGGATCGGGAGATGCTGGGGATGGGCTGCAGGCTGGTGATGCTGGAATGGTTCAGGTTGGAAAGGATCATCCGGTTTGGTTGTTCCTCCTGCCGGGATAGTTCGTTATTCCCAGTATTTTGCCTCTGTTATCCCGGTTCTTGCCCCAGGGCCTTCCTAGATGCTCCATCATTTGGGAGTTTGGCTTCATCACACCTGCCCTGTATCCCTATCTCTGCATCCTGGCCTGCCTGGTATGGGATCATTTCTCTAGGATCGCAGGAATGTTGGCCGGGAGCTCCCCACAATCCCAGAGCTCATCCTTGGCTGTGGTTTTGGTGTGGAATTCAGTGGAATTTGGACTTTGGGATTTCTGCTCTGGCAGGAACAGGGGGATGGATGAGCTGTCCTGATTCTTTGGAGGGGCAGGGCTGTCCTTGGGAATGGGCTCCCAGGGAATGTCCCCGGGATGGGATACAGGGTGGCTGAACATAAGGAAGGGTGTCCTCATCCCACTGATGATATTTGGGAATGGAATCAACACCCCACACGGTTTTCCCTGCTCCAGCCCTTGCAGATCCCTGGAAAAAGGATGGCAAGAGCGGGCTGAGGTTCAGGGAAAGGGCCTGGGAGCCTCTGGAAGTGCCTGGAACAGCCAGGGCTTGGCTCCAGGGTGGTCTCGGGGGGAGCTGTGGGAGCCGCTGGCTCTGTGTCCCACTCCGCTTCTTTGGGGGCTGGATCTCATTCCAGTCAGGTAATAAAGAGCATTAAGGGAGGAGAAATTCCAGGCCGGAATCCGGCGGGATGTTCCACCACCTCCACAGCACTTAGGCTACGGGCCAACAGGGATTCTCTCCCTGATGGAAGCATCCATGTCCCCCACCCCGGCAGGGATGCTATTCCCACCTGGAACGATGCTCTCCGTGCTTCCCAGAGCCTGCCAAGCTGGGCAAGGAGCTGGGACGCCGTGTGGCTCCGTGGGCTTAGGTGCTGTTTGGATAGGTGGCCATGGGCTGGATTCCTCCTGCTCGCAGCCAGGCCCGCAGCCAATCCCCCCGGGCCCAGGGATAAACATGGGAAGAAGCCGGAGGGAATGTGCCGATGTGGCAGCCTCGGCTCCAGGTTGTGCAACCAGCGCCTCGTGGCCGGGCACAGGGAATTCCCGCTCCTCCTCGCTGGGACCAGCAGGGCCTGGAGCTTCCCCTTCCATCCTGCACCCCCTGGGGGGTTTGCTGCTTCCCATGCCTCAGTTTCTCTTGAAATCCAAGGGGAAAAGGCACCCTCTGGGATGTGGCTCCACTCTGGCCTTGGCACAGCCTCTCCTCCTCCTCCTCCTCCTCCTCCTCCTCCTTCTCCTTCCCGGTGTTCCCCCCATCCCTGATGTTCTCCAGCCCCTCTGGAGTGTTGACCTCGTCGTCATCTCCAGCTTCCCACATCTGGATTGCGTTAGCGGATCGCGGGATGAAGCTCTCCAGCTCCTTCCCTCCCTCCCTCCCTCTCTCTCTCCCTCCCTGCCTGCCACCCCCAGGTGACCCAGGCAGGATTAGGGATGATTTGAAGACAGGCAACCAGGGAGGGAGGGAAGGAAGGAGGGAGGGAGGGGAGCGGTTGTTATAAATAGAAATTCCATAAACT
This sequence comes from Margarornis squamiger, assembly GCA_035222235.1. Lineage (NCBI taxonomy): Eukaryota > Metazoa > Chordata > Aves > Passeriformes > Furnariidae > Margarornis > Margarornis squamiger. Next base: position 8,895,222 of record JAWWTY010000156.1, read on the forward strand.
TCTCGGCCTATCACTCCAGGAAAATTCCAGGTTAAACCCCTCAGACCCAGAAATCCAAGGATTCCTGTTAACTCTTTCCAAGCCCTGCTCCCATCTCCAGGAGCACCTGGAAAGGAGGACAAGGAGCTGGATGTCCCCCGGGAGGGGCAGGGAAGTGTGGGAAGCACCTCGGTCGGGATGTGGAGCGTGTTTGGAGCTTTGGGGAAGGCAGAGCAAAGCAGTCCAAACATTGGGATTCCTGACATTCCCACACGTCCGGGGGCCTCACCCGCTCACCAGGAGGGTGCTGGGGCTTTCACTTCTCCTTCTTCAGGCCCTTTTTGGGGTCACCGAGGCTCTTTCCCAAGGAAAACCTTGGAAAGTGGAGTGGGGTGACCATGCCAGGAAGGGGTTTGGAGCTTCCCTGGGGTCCTCCAGGCGGGATGAGATTCCCGTGTGGAGCACCAAGCTTTCCTCCTCGGTGGCTTCCTCCTAATCCCGCTCGGGAGGGGGAGGGAATGCTGTCGGGAACTCGTGACTCCACGGAGCAGCCTTTGGATTAACCACCTAAGCTGGCTTTTGGTAAGAGCCCGGCCGTGCCGACGCTCCAGGAGCCACCACATTCCTTGGGTGGCTTTGCCAGAGGCACCCACTGCACATCCCGGGGTGGTTTTCTTGGTGCAAATCCCGGTCCCGGATTTTTGGTGGGAAGCCACGTCCCACCCCTGCCACACCTCTGACGTCACCCGGCTTATCTCGCCCTCCTCAGGGCTCCTCAAGGTGACTTTAAGGAAGCCAAGGAATCCGGGAAAGGTTTGGGTTGGAAGGGGCCTTAAAGCCACCATTCCATGGGCAGGAACACCTTCCCGTATCCCAGGTTGCTCCAGCCTGGTCTTGGACACTTCCAGGGATGGGGCAGCCCCAGCTTCTCTGGGAAACCCATTCCAGGGCCTGCCCACCCTCGGGGAATTGGGAAGCGCCGCATCCCACTGTTTGTGGAGGGCTTCCCGTCCTTTCTAGGCAAGTCCTGGCCTCCTCTCCCATCGTGGAGAAGATCCCAGAGTTTGTAGGTGTGAGGGAAACCCCTTGGACAGGCTCAGTCACAAAAACTGGATCCCAATCCCAGAAATTGGGATGAAGACAGTTTTCCTGATGGCTTTTTTTTTGGGATGGGTGTTCCCCAAGAGCATCCCATGTTTTACTGGTCCAGAGGGAGTGGAGAGGGGGGTTCCCACCCTCCTGGAATGCTCATCCCTGGCCAGAGGGTTTTGGGAATGTTATGGGGTCGCAGTGGGGGCTCAAAGAGGTGGATCCGTGCGTGGGGAAGTGTCAGGAGCAGGGACTGGCAGAGATCCTCAGGGATGAGCGAGGGACACGGGAGCACAACGGGATGGTGACTCCACATCCCAGGAATTCCAGGAGAGGACGTGGCTGTCCTGGTGGAGGGACGGGCTTGGGCTCTGCAATTCCATAGTGGAGGTGCTGGCACAGCTGGCAATCCTGGAGGCTCTGGCTGCTCCATCCTCAGTGCCCACCTGGAAGCAGTGTCACATTCCCTGCTCCGGATGGATCCCGTGGTTCCCACGGAAGGGCTCCCCCAATCCCGGGGCTCTGCCACGCAGGTGTCCCCAAACCCAACAGTTATCCAGGTTTTTGCCCCGACCGCAGCCAAGGCTCCCAGGGCAGAGATCCCTCTCCACACCCTGCGCGCTTGGCAGAATTCCTAGCTGGATTTATTCCTGCCGATTTGCTTGTCTTGGTATGAAAGGGATTTGCAGAGGGAGAGCCGCGATTGGATGGGGGTGGGATGGAGCTTTGGGATCAGCCTGTGACCTTTCCCCGGAGCCAGGGGGGGAGCTGAGGGGTCTTTTGGGATGGGGACGGGGGCCTTTCCTGTGGGGTCTTCCAGGATGCTCTTTCACCCACTTCCTTATGGCTGGACCATCTTTCCCGGTTTTTGGGCGGCTCCAGCAGGCTCCGGACTCCCACTCAGGAGAGACAGATAAAGAAAGGACTTGCTGTCCACAACACCCTCCCCATCTTCCCGGGAACAGGGAGGGCAGGAGGAGAGGGAAGCCCACCCCTGGAGGAGGAGGAGGAGGAGGGGAGCGGGAGGAAGGTTGGAAGCCACTCCAGAGCTGCGGCAGGGAAATTCCAGTGTGTTCCATCAGGCAGGATCCATAGGGAACAGTAGGGTGTCCTGAGCTGGGAGGGATCCACAAGGGTCCACCACGTGTGTGTGCCACCCTCCTGGCTCATCCCATGTGTCCAATCTCCTGGAATGGGGCTTTGCCCTGGGATGCAGATGGATGTGGGAGGACAGTCCTCAAGGATCTGCTGATCCCAATTATCCAGGGGCTTGGAACTAAACTTTAAGGTCCCTTTCAACCCCCAGCATTCCACGATTCCATGATTAACTGTGAAGGTGTGGTGGTCTTTCCAAAGCTTTTCCATGTCCTCCTCATGCTTCCATGTGCTCTTCCCTGGCAGGCCATGACATTAATGGAGCTCTGGAGCCATCCAACATCGACACCAGCATCCTGGAGGAATACATCAGCAAGGAGGACTCTCCGGAGATGTAAGTGTGGCAGGAATGCCTTTGGAGAGGCCACAGAATCCTGGAATGGTCTGGGTGGGAAGGGAGCTTGAAGCCCATCCGTGTCCACTACACTTCCCACCAGGCCAGGTTGCTCCAGGGGTGGGACAGCCCCAGCTTCTCTGGGAAAGCTGTGGAGCAATTTCCAGCCCTGAAATTGAGGAATCCTGTAGGACTCGCCACTCCGGGGTCCTCCTGGGTTGCTCTTTGCTCTGTTGTCATTCCCAGCTCTTCCTCTTGTCTCTTCCTGGCTCCTTACCTTGGAATCTCTCCCGGTCTCTCCTGCTCGCTCCCTTTCTCCTCCTGAGGGCACCGTAAGGAATTGCCCTTAAAAACTGGAAAACAGGCCCTGGGAGCTCTGGTTGAATCCCAGCACAACCCGAGTGTGGACAAGGGAAGGGTCTCTGTGCATCCCAACTTTGGGAAAGAGGGGGAAGCAAACCTGGGGAGCACCCGGAATCTGGGAGCTGGATGGGAGCGGGACCTTTGGCACGGCTTCCCTGGAATCTGGAGCACTGGCTCCACGTTCCATGACATTGGTGTCCCGGGAATTTTAAAGCTTCCCGGGTGGATTTCGGCCTCTCCCACCGACCCTTTCCCTGGTGGCTCCGCTACTCTGTTTCCCAAGGATCCCAGAGCACCTGAGTGACTCTGATCCCGCATTTTGGGAGGGCAGGGATGAGCACAAAGTCCCCCTTTGGCTGAGTTTTCCCGTTCTCTCCCTCAGCTGCTTCCCTGACATTCCCGCTCCATCCGGCTACGCGCATTCCCAACCCTCCGGCTCCTCCGGCATCGCCCCCAACCCTTCTCCCAGCACTCCTCTCCACCTTCCTCCTCCTGGCAACCAGCTGCCCATCCGGCATGGACCTCTCCTGCCCAATCCCTGTGGATCTGGCTACGGAGCTCACCTCAACTGCAACAACAACAACGGCATGGTGGTGCCCAAGGTTTTCCTGGGAAACCACTGCCTGAACAACGGGGGGCCTCCCATCAAGTCGGAGCCCAAGGCTCCCTACGCTCCCGGGTGAGTGGGAATGGGATGCTGGGATATGGGATCGGGGCCGCTCCGGCCTGGTGGCACCCGGAGGGTCCCCGTGTGGAGTCCTTGGGTCATGGGTGGCTTTGGGTTCGTGGAGGTCATAGGGCTTCCCAAAAGGTTGCTGGGAATTAATGGGATACTTGGATACCCGTGCTGAGCATCTCCAGGTGGGGGAACATTGTAGGATTTTTTTTAAGGAAGAAGAGCCATGGAATGAGTCTGGGTGGGACAAAATTCGGTCTCCAGGATATTCCCATGGGATAGTTCACCACACTGGGCAGGGAGATGTTCTTCTGGTGGGCATTCCAAAGGTGGGAAAGATGGATGTGGTATCTCAGCAAGCTCAGGATGCAGGTTTTAGGATTGCTGATGGATCCCACTGGATGGTTATTCCCAAGAGGAGAAAGGATGTGCTTCCTGCTCTCCGGGAGGCAAGGGAACAACCCTGGGAGGGCAGGATGTGTCTGGTCTCCTCCTGCTCCCACATCCCCGCTCCGTGCTGCTCCCACTGGGAATAGGGAATTGGAAGGCGATGGGAAGCCGGACAGGTGAAAATCCAGGTGTGCAGCAGTGTATCCATGGGCAGGAAGGGAATAGTCCCTCCCAGAGGAGCTCCAGCCTGGATCTTCAGCCAATCCCTGAGCCTTCTTCCCATGGAAATGATGGATGTGAGGGACAGGAAGGCCGGGATGGCCCCAGGGCTGGCTCCTGTCCCTCTGCCTTGTGCCCTCTAGTGTTGCTAGCAAGCACGGTGTGGGCATTCCCAAATTTGGGAATGTCCAGCACTCTCAGCCAGGGGGTGACCTCTGGAAGGGCCTTTTAGAAAGGTCAAAACCATCCACACTTATTTTTTTCCCAGAGCAGGGAGTTTTCCCTTGGGATGCACGGAGTTTAGGGGGATCCAAAGCGTGCTGTGATGCCTTGTCTTTGTTCGGGACGCACCTGGAATTCTCCAGGATGTCACGAGGAAGGATCAGACCCTGCTGTCAGGGCTGGAAACCTCTGGATGAGGATGGCAGAATTCCTTCAGCGTTCCAGAATGACTCTCCCCCTGTGGGCGAGGCTTTTCCCAGTGGAATATCCCAAGTTCCCTGTGGGAATTCTGCAGTCCACCTTTTCCAGCCTCCGGGATTCCCTGGAATTGTGCTGTTCCCTTTTGGTATTGGCTTGCTGAGGCACAAGTCCTCAGAAATCCATAGGGAATGCAGTCTGAACTCCCAGCCAGCGGGGCAAAGAGCCTGGAAAAAGGCTGGGAATAAATACTCCAGGCAGGCATAGGAAGGGAATGATGGGAAGGTGCTCCAAGGGAAGCTGGAGGATGAGGGAAGTGTGATGAGGGGGTTTTTGGGATGACCCTTCCTCATCCCTCTCCAGCTTTTACTGCTTCCCATGGAGAATCCAACTCATGGCTCTTGGTCCAGGAAGCAAAACCCATCCCATGGGCTTCCCAGGGCTTCCCATTCCATGGAATCATGGAATTATTTGAGTGGGAAGGGGCTTTAAATGCCAACCACAGGCAGGGAAACCTTCTGCTTGCCCAGATTGCTCCACCTGGACTTGACCACTTCCAGGGATGGGAAGAACACTCCGTGCTCTCCAGCTGGTCACTGACATTCCCGTGGGAATTCCCACCTTTCCCTGGGAAGCAACTTGCCTTCTTTTCACCGGGATCCTCACAGTCAGCTCCACAAAGATCCAAGGAAGCGCTGTGGGAGCAGCGGCACTGAGGGCAATCCCAGGGCCCTTGGGGATTCCCAGTGGGATCCCGGAGGGAGCTTTGATCCGACTGGACCCGCCGGCTGTGCCGGGAATGACTTTCCCTTCTCTTTTCCCGTTGCTCTGCAGCACTTTGCCGGACTCTCCGCCGGATTCTGGATCCGAAGCCTATTCCCCTCAGCAGGTGAACGGTGAGTGCTTAAAACCGGGGGGGAAGGGAAGGAAAAATCCCATCCTCCAGATCCCAAATCCAACGTCCTTGCCCCCCCCTCTTTATCCCGCGAAAGTGGTTGGCTCTGGAATCTTTATCAGCCGGGAGAAAACAGGCGGCTGCTCTACGTGGGGAGATTATCAGTTAGCAAATATCCCTCGGCTTTCGCCCATTGTTCCGCTCCCGGCCTCTGGAAAAGTGGGAGAAGGGAGCGGGAGGTGAGGCCGGGTGGGAATCCGCCGATCCGGGGGGACCTTGGTGGGCAGGGTGGGATGCGGATCCCGCTCTCCCGCTCCTCACCCTGCCCTTGGCCTCGGGAAAACGGAGTGGGAATGCGGCCCTGACATGGAGCGGGGCTCCGGGAGGGACCCATGGATCCGCCGTTCGCCTGTAAGTTCCTTCCCTCCCCTCCGGCTCATCCCGAGCTTCTCCTGCTGCACAGGGAGCCGGGATCCCCTCCAGAGTCATTCCCAGCTCCCTCTGGTGACCTTCACCATTCTTCTGTGGAAAAAAGTCCTTGGGAAGGAGGGAAGGAAGGAAGGAGGGCAGGAGGGAAGGTTTCCCTGGTCTCCCTTCCCCCTCGGCAGCAGCAGCCCCTCTTGTCCAGGCTCCAGTCTGCTCCCGGCTTCTCTTTTTTTTATGGAAGAGGTCAAGAGTTCTGTTTATCTTGCTAAAAAAAATCCCTGGAATTCCTCCTGGCCCTTCCTTAAATATAACAAAGGGGCCGGGGTTGCTCCCCATGGGAGAACTGGCGGTTCCTCCCGGGGAATTGAGGAGGCTCCGGAGGGCACCCACAAAGCTGCTCCTGCTTCCCGAAGGAAGGGTCACATTCCCAGAGGTGGCTTTTCCCTGGATTTGGAGGTGCATCACTCAGCTGTCTGTGAGGCTGGAAGGAGGAATCCAGCTCCTTGTGTCTGGAAAAGGGCAGTGAGAGGTCTCAGTGGGAAACAGAAATCCTTGGATGGATCCTCAGCAGGAGGACTCAGCCTAAACCCCTTTCACTTTTCCAAACTTCCCGATGGGAGGAATTTCCCGATCCCTGGTCAGTCCCTGCCTGGGTGTCCTGAGGCCAAAGTCCAGAGGCTGGAGGCTCCTGCTTAGGGAAACAGCCTGGAATGATCCAGCAGCTCCTTCCCTGCATTCCCAGAGTCCGTGCCTGGCTTGGTGGCTCCTTGGGTGTGTTTTCCATCACCTTATCCGTATTGGAGCGTGGCAGAGCTTTGACATGACACCTGGAAAGTCGCTGTCCCTTCCCACTCCTCACTTTCCTCGTGTCCTTGGAGCCAGTCCCACATTCCTGCCGGGATCTTGGTCTCCTGTGGGGACATTGGAAGGTGCAGGTGGATGGATCCACCAGAGAAAGGCTGGGAAAACTGATGGGCTTTGTCCTGGTTAAGAAAAAGGGGGATGGAGGCTGGAGAGGGAACTCTGGAATGCCAGGACACAGGGAATGGCTTCCTTCTGCCAGAGGGCAGGGAGAGACAGAATACTGGGAGGAAATTCTTCCCTGTGATGGTGGGGAGGCCCTGGAATGGATTCTCCAGGGAAGCTGTGGCTGCCCCATCCCTTGGGAAGTGTTCTTGGATGGGGCTTGGAGCGACCTGGGATCGTGGGAGGTGTCCCTGCCCCTGGCAGGGGATGGAATGGGAATGTTGAGGTGCTGAGGAGCTGGAGCAGGGCAGGAAGGGACATGGAATTGCATGTCCCTCCACATCCAAACACAGGCAAATCCACCCTAATCCTGGCAGGGCTGTAGGATCCAATTCCATACGGAGGGAGGGGAAACCTGGGATCGCATTTGAATGTTCCTCTTTATTTAAATTCAGGGATCAAAGTCCCCTCGTGGTTTCAATTCAAAGAGGTCGAGTCCCTTCCCATAAATCCTCACCGGAGATGCTTCTCCCTCTTGCTGTCCCCATGGAATCGGAGAATCCTGGAATGGTTTGGGTTGGGAGGGACCTTAAATCCCTGCCCTGCTGTGGGCAGGGATAACCTTTCCCTAATCCAGGTTATTCCTGGTCTCAGCTTTACTAGGCAGAGTCCAGGGGCTTCCTCTCCGGCTCTGCATTCCCGGGAATGGGCTTTTGTGGGAATATTGTGCTCGATGGATCTTCTCTTGGAAGGGAAGGTGCCTGGGAAGGAATATTGTGCTCGATGGATCTTCTCTTGGAAGGGAAGGTGCCTGGGAATTCCTCAGGGAATTCAGGGCAGAGCATCCCTGGGAGATTCAGCACATCTCGGCAACGTTTGTGTCTCCATCAGCCCGGAATGGGTTGGGTGGGAAGGGACCTCAAGGATCATCCAATCCTGCCCCCTGCCACGAGCAGGGACACCTTCCCTGGAGCAGGCTACTCCAAGGGCCATCCAGCCTGGAGATCCCAGAGATCCCATGTGGCTCTTCCTCTCATTGCAGATCCTCACCTCCTGCGGACCATGACTCCCGAAAACATGTGCCACTTGACTCCCCCTTCCCGCCTGGAACATCCTCCTCCTCCCCCTCCCCCTCCCCCTCCTCCCCCCCCTCCCCCTCCCCACCTCCAGGGCCCCCCCCCTCCCCCTCACCCCCTCCAGCCACAGCCCAATTCCCACTTTCCCGGCCTGCAGCGGGATATGTTCCTGAAGGCCGAGCCGCTGATGCCTCCCTTCGGGATGGGGCCGGGAATGGCGCCGGCCGAGCTCCACCACGCCCAGCAGTCCCAGATGCTGCACCAGCTCCTCCAGCAGCACGGAGCCGAGTAAGGATGGGGGGAAACTGGGAATGGCAGGGAGGGAGCGCCGGGAGTGGGGGATAAACAAGGGGAAAGCCATGGAAGGTGTCCCTGCCCGTGGGAAAGGGGTTGGAACTGGATGAGCTTTAAGGTCCCTTCCAACCCAAGCCAGTACAGAATTCCACGTGCTGGTTTAGGTGGGATGTTGGGAAGAAAATCTTCCCTGCGAGGGGAGTGGGTTTCCCAGGGAAGCTGTGGCTGCCCACATTCCATGGAAATTTCTGAGGCCAGGTGGGAGCAACCACGGAGGGTGTCCCTACCCATGGGGTGATCCTTAAGGCCCTTTCCCGTGCCAGCCATTTGGGAATTCTGTGGAATTAGGCAGTGTGGGAGGAGGTGGCACGGTGCCCTGGGAATGTTCCGGCATTCCCGGTGGGATGCGGAGCTTCCCGGCTCAGCCTCTTCCGTGGTTTTCCGCAGCCTCCCGGTGCATCCTGCCAAGAAGAGGAAACACTCCGAGTCCCCCCCCAACACCCTCAACGCCCAGATGCTCAACGGGATGATCAAGCAGGAGCCGGGAATGGGATCTGTGCCGCTCAATCCCGACCGAGTCCAGACTCCTCCCTGGCACCAGCCGGGCCCCCTCTCACCAGGTACCCCCCCATTCCACCTCCATTCATTCCCCAGGAATTCCAAGCCTGGATCCCGAAGGGAAGTGCCAGTTGCTCCCTTCCATTCCACCGGAGTGCTGGAAGTTGGGATTTTAAGGAATTCCCCCCGGTCCCCGCAGGGCTGATCCAGGACAACGACAGTTTGAATGGATCCTACCTGGATCCCAACTTCCAGTCCATCAAGTGGCAGCCCCACCAGCAGAACAAGTGGGCGACTCTCTACGATGCCAACTACAAGGAGCTGTGAGTAATTCCTGTGCCTCTGGAAAAAGTGGGATTCACCTTCACTGTGTCTGTGGCGAGCCGCTGGCTTTGGGAATATGGTGGGATGAGGATCTTCCTGGGCTCATCCTTGTCCTCTCCCATCCGTGCTGTGGTGGCGATGCTCTGCCGTCCCGACCTTTCCCATTGGGAAAGTTGCTGCTCCACACTTTATGGATAAGTCAGGGATAGCAGGAGGGATTTCAGCCACCACTTTGGTCTTGGAAGGTTTTGTTGGCAAATCCAGCATGGTTTTTGGACCAGCCTTTTCCCACTTCCCAGGATTTTAAATTTAGGATTGGGAATTCCCAGCCAACACATCGAGATAATCCAGAGTCGCTTCAGCACAGCGTGGAAAGCAGCTGGAAGAGGAGGAGTGGGAGTGGTCAGTGGGAAAAGGAGCAGGAAAGGGTTGTGGGAAGCTGGAGAAGGAAGGTTGGGATGACCAAGGCAGGTGGGAATGGAGAGTGCTGGGAAGGTGGGCTGGGAATTGAGGCGGAGGAGGGTGGAGAAGCACTGGAAAGGAGGAATGCCAGGAGAAAACCACTTGGGATCCTCCCTGCATTCCTGGGAGGTGACCAAACGCTGGCAAGCACCAGGATGGCTTCCAGGAACCTCTCTCTGAGCGGTTGATCCCCCTCCACCTCCATTCCCTCCCCATTCCCTCCCAATCCCGCTCCTCCTCTCCCTGCACAGCCAGGGGCTGGTGGGTTCCTGCGGCAGCCACGGAGCAGGGAATGCCGATGATCCCATCATGCCTGGAATGCTGGGAATGGGAGCCAGGGATCCCAGGTGTGGGGGCAGGGTGTGAATCCCAGTTTTCCCACACCCGTCTCCTGCTCATCTGGCCCTTGTCCCAACTTCCACGGTGGTGACAGGGCGTGGAATTCTCTGCTGGGCTCTGTGGCAGCAGGAGAGCGGAAATTTGGGAAGATAGTTCCCTCTGCTTTCCCTAAAGGAAGGGTGTCCCACCTTTAGGTGGAATGTCAGCTGCTCCAAAGCCATCCTGGAGCTCTGTCCCTGCTCTCCATCCCATGGGTGGCGGGATTTGGGAAGCCGAGCATCTCCTGCCCATCCTGCCCCCACCACATCCCCAAAATCCTGCTTCCAGGAGCAGGAATTCTACTGGATCTGGACACAGCAGCTCTTTATCCTTTGATTTTTCCAGCCCTCCTTCTCCCTCTCACTCCCAGTCACATCCCAGTCATCCCAGAGGGTTTCCAGGTGTTGCTATCCCAAGTTCCAGAGGTTTTCCATGCGTGCAGTTGGATTGACAGGGACAAACTCCACGACATTTCCCGGGCACGGGGAAGTTGCTGGAAAATTTCTACAACCCCAGCCCTTCTCTTTGGATCTCGGGATCGCTTCCCTAATCCCTGCTTTTGGGATTGAGGGCGAAAGGCAGAGCAAACCCACTCCTGGGGCTTTGAGGTCCGTCATCCCGTTGTGTAAGGAATAAATTCCTTTGGAGTGACTCCCTGGAATCCGAGGGAGCCACGTGGGCTTTGTTGTGGCACCGGATTGGAGCAGAATTAAGGGATAAAGGCTGATTGAGCCCTCTTTTAGGTCCAGTTTTCCTTCTCCATGAAGAGCCAGGTAGCTCCAGGAGAGCTGGATCTCCATGTCCTTTTCATGTGGAATGTCCCTCAGTTCTCCTGGAACAGCACTTTTGTGGAATAACCCACGGGAAACACCCCAAAATCCATGTTCCCTTCCTCCTGGAATGGGAATTTTTGGGGTTGGTTAATCTGAATTCAGCAGGTAGGAATCATTCCTGCCTTTCTGCTTTCCCCAGGAGCAGGAAGATCCTTTCTGGATCCGTAATTATTCCCGCAATTTAGCTCCCTTGGAGATCACAAAGCATCAGCCATTCCTGCTCCAATTTTCTCCTGGAAGTTATTCCCCAGTCTCCCTGGGGATCCAGGGATGGATTTTTCCTCCACTTGATCCTAAGGAAAGAGTCTGGGAAGGACGTGAAGGAGAGAGAACTTGGGAAACTACCCAGGTTTTTGCCACATTCCCAGGGGCAAAAAATACAATGGGATGCAATTCCATGTTCTTTTGCACACCCGGGATGAGCTTCCACAGGGACATGGCATAGGGATTAGTCCCATTCTGGGCTCGTGTCTCAGGCCTTGCCAAGGAGCCAGAAATCCCTGGATGGATTTTATGGATAACACAGAAGTTTTTTGGCCCTTGGCGCTGATTTTGTGGCTTTGGACTCCCTGGCCCTTCCCAGGGATGAGCTGCTTTCCAGCAGCAGTGCCAAGGGGGCCTGGAACGGGGCAATTCCCGGATTTACTTCTGGGAGAGGGAGCCATTCATCTCCCTGACAGTGCCTTCCGATAAATTCCAGCTCCCTCCTCCCTCTCCCAGCTTGAGGGAAAGCAGCTGGGAATAGTTCACCCCTCCATGGAAACAGCTCAGAGCCTTGGAATTCGGGACTGGAAGACTGGGAATGTGCCCTTCTCTTCCCATCCAGCGAATTGCTGCTTTCCGTGGGTTCTCCCACAACGCTCCAGGGGCTAATCCCAAGTTTTTGGGCTCTCACCCCTTGGCTGGGAGAAGCCTCTGGATAAACAGCTCCTTGCTGCACCCTGGATCTCATCCCAGGGGGATGTGCTCTGGGGTGATGGATCATGGATGCATCCCGGGAAGCTGAAGGGCCCACAGAAGGTGGATGCACAGGTGGGATTGTGCAGGAATCCTGGAAATATCCTGGAAGTGGAAGGAAGCAGGGAATGCATGGAACAAGCACGTGGCTCTTGAATTAGGGGGCTCAGGAGAGGCTGAGATATTTGGGAATCTGGAAGGAAGGAGCAGAGAAATTAGGGATTCTCCCTGAGGAATGGGAGCATCCCGCTCTTGGCCAGGATCCCATCCCAATTCCCTGGGAGGTGCTTGTAACCCCTCACTTCGATCGGGAAAAGCCTCCTCTCCGGTGATCCTGCCCTTGTGTCCATGGGAATGTTTGGGATGCAATAATCCACTTGACCCCTGACCTTTTATTCCCGACACTTTGCCCTCTGGCCCCTGGAAAAGGCTTTGGCTGCTCCCGGGACATGGATTTGTCTGGGGCCTGTGTTATCCCTAATCCCAGGAACTGCTTCTCCCTTGGGATCTCCTTCTTTTCCCTCTCCTGCCACCCCATTCCCATCCAGAGGGACACGCTGGACCTGCTGCCCCAGGATGGGATCCCAGGCAGGGTGAGGAAGATTCCCAGATCCCTATGGATTAGGATGAAGGGCAGGATGGGGTTTTATGTCCCTGGAGTCCTTCCAGTGCCAGAGGCCAGGATGTTCCCCCTCCACATGGCACGGGGGGATGGGATTTGCTGCTTCCAGGTGGGATTTACAAGTGAGAGTCCAAAAGCACTGGAATAAGAGATCCAGGGAATGCCCTGCCTTGGGAGCAGCTCCTTGGCTCAAACAGAGATGGTGGAGATCTCTCTGGGAAGCAGTTTCTTCCCTCCCATCAATCCCAGCACAGGGATTTCAGGGATGTACCGGCCGCAGCCGTCGGGAAAAATGGGAAAATCAGTGACTTGGAGCCTCTGGAAGGGAATTGTGGCAGACCAGGAATTTCCAGGGGGCAGAGGAGGAGCAGCCTGCCTGTCTCCCATCCGTCAGCACCTGCTGGGACACCTGGAAAACATCCATGGCTTGGAATTTGGGACAGACCCTCCCTCTCCTTGGCTTTGCCAGCTGGAAAACAATGGGAAGAGCAGTGAGCCAGGAATTCAGCCAGGAATGGGATGAGCACGGAGGTGGGGAATATCCAGGTGGAGAATCCGGGAGGAGGTCAGGGAATTCTCCTCTGGGCTGAGGCAGAGCTCTGCTCCCACCGTCTGCTTTGTGTCCGGAGCACAGCATGGCATTCCCAGGAAACCTTGGAATCCCCCTGGGGTCTCATCCGGATCAACCCCTCAGGTGTTTGTGGGGGAAGAGTGGCTTTATCCCAGAAAAAAGGGAGGGATGCCAGGGCAGAATCCCTATTTTCTGCTTCCCAGAGTCTGCCACATTCCTTCCTGCCCGTCTCTCTGCCTCCCCTCCTGTCGTTCCCGGCAGGATCCGGAGCACTCCAGAGGTGGAAGCTGGAAGGGATTTGTTTTTTGGGGCAAAGAGCTTTCCCTAATTTTGAAGTCTCGTATCCAAGGCTGGATCCCTAATTATTCCACTCCAAGCAGCGGAATCCGGGTGTTCTGCAGGATGAGAGGCAGCTCCTTCCCCCCTTCCGAGGGCCCACCAGCCCAGCTCTGGGATTCTTGGATGCTGAGGAAAAGGCCACATATTTCCCTCATTCCCATGGAAACCAGCCCATGAAGGAGATGTAGATTAAACCTTTCCAGCTGGTGTGTGTCCATGGAGCAGCCAGGACCCCTCCTCTCCTCCTCCTCCCCCTCCTCAGCATCCGGGGGCTTGTGGTTTCCCTGGGAATTTGGGATGCAGGTACAGCCTGGCAGCAGGGCTGGCACCGGGACTGCCACGGGATGTGAGACACCCCCAGGTGAGCCAGAGCTGCTTCTCCCAGTTCTCCAGGCTTTGGGAAGGCCATGGAGCTTGGGATGTCCGTACTCCTTCCTGTAGGACGGTTTGGGTTGGAAAGGACCTTACAGATCATCCCATGCTGATCCACGGGCCAGGTTGCTCCAAGCCCTGTCCCACCTGCCCCGGAGCACTTCCAGGGGCTGTGAGATCCACAGTTCCTTTGGGAATCCCTCCGTGGGCTCACTCCTGCTCCCTCTTCCCAGCCCCATGCTCACGTACCGCGTGGATGCCGACAAGGGATTCAACTTCTCCGTGGGCGACGACGCCTTCGTGTGCCAGAAGAAGAACCACTTCCAGGTGACGGTGTACATCGGAATGCTGGGAGACCCCAAGTACGTGAAGACCCCCGAGGGCCTGAAACCCTTGGAATGTTTCTACCTGAAGCTGCACGGGGTGAAGGTGAGCGGGAGCGGAGGGCGAGCGGCCAATTCCAGGCGGGAAAAGCGGGGCTTGGAAAAGTCAAATCATTTACCTGGTGCTGCCAGGGCCACCCCAAGCCATGTCCCCTGGTGTCACACCCCTATGGGTTTTAAATCCCACCAGGAATGGGGACTCCACAATGACCAGCCTTTCCGTGAAGGAGTTTTCCCTAATATCCCACCTAAACATTCCCTGAGCCTTTGGAATACGAGTCCTAGGATGGGCTCAGTCACTGCCTGGGTGTTTCAGGGCTGGCTCTCCCTCCCCTTTGATCCCAGAGGAATGTGGGAACTTTTGGAACATCCTCCCATCCTCCACCTTCCCCCTTCCCAGGGAGACTCCCTTGTTTGGGCGGTGACCATGCTCTGGGCTGTACCAGGGGGAGGTGGGCAGGGAGCTGGGAATGGGAATGGGAAGGTCTACATTCCCAAATCCCTGTCTGCAGCTTGAGGCCTTGAACCAATCCATCAACATCGAGCAGTCGCAGTCGGATCGCAGCAAACGGCCCTTCAACCCCGTCACGTGAGTGTGTCCATGTGGGAACAGCATCCTGCTTTTCCAGGGGGTAAGGACAGCAGGAGAAGGTGGGAAGAGGGCTTGGAGTTGGAGTCTCACAGTCCACTGTGTGGTGGTTGCCATGCTCTCCAGTTCTCTCTCGCATTCCCAAGTTTTCCTCTCTTGGCATTCCCAACTCCGTGCCCAGTGATGGAGCTGGCCAGGAGATGGCCATTCCCAAAAAACCCCTCCTCTCCAGGTTCTGGCTCTGGCCTTTCCACACCTGGCTCCCCATGGGATGCAGGTTGGACCTCTGGGAACGCTCCACAGCCCGAGGGAACATTGGGAAGGAGGGACCCTTTTCACACGCCCCGAGGCAGAGCAGCAGGAAAAACCCGGGCAGCATTCCCAGGCTGGCACCTCCCCCGCTGATTCCCGTGTTTTCCATCCCTCTCCAGGGTGACCCTGCCCCCGGAGCAGGTCACCAAGGTCACCGTGGGGCGGCTGCACTTCAGCGAGACCACGGCCAACAACATGCGCAAGAAGGGCAAGCCCAACCCCGACCAGAGGTGAGGCCTCCGGAGCATCCCGGATATCCCGGGATCCGCCTCGGGAAGCGCTTCCAGAGGGGAGGAGGGCGTGGGAGGCGAGGTGGAGACCCAGCTCTTCCCTGGTTTTCATCCCTTCCCAGGTACTTCATGCTGGTGGTGGCCCTGCAGGCACATGCCCAGAACCAGAACTACACGCTGGCCGCCCACATTTCCGAGCGGATCATTGTCCGGGTAAATCTCTGGCTCCTCCCCGTGCATGTGGAGCTCAGGAATGGCGTGGAGGGATGAATGTTGCACTGGATGATTTTCCAGCCTTTCCCATCTTTTCCGGGCTCTCCCTGTGTTGGTTGTAGCATTCCTGGGTTCTGGCTCCAGCCTTTCCACACCTGCTCCCTCGGGATGTGCCAGAACCTGTTGCAGGTTCCGAGGGTGGAGCAGTAGAACGTTGGGAATTAGGGAAGAGTGTTAATGGGATCAGGGATTCCAGATGCAGAAAAACAGGGTGCCTTCCCACCTTTTGCACATCCCGAGGCAGAGGCAACAGGCAGCATTCCCAGGCTGTCCTGGGACTCTCCTGGAGCACTTGGCCCCAAAACAGGAAGGCAGGAATAAACCCCTCAGGATCTGCAGGGAAATCCATGTTGGATTACGCAGCTTCCAGGATGGCCAGAGCAGAATTTCAGGGAATTGCAGGCAGCCTGGAATGTTCTAGTTCAACCTGTGTGTGGGTCACAGAACCTCAGGATTTGGGAATCAGGAGCACCAGGTGTCCTGCAGGGCTGGAACAGCTCTGGGATAAGAGCTCTGGGAATTCCATGAAGGAGAGGAGAAGAGCAGGAATAGCCTCAGTTCCTGCAGAGGGTGACACAGGCAGGGCCAGCCAAGGCTGCCAGGAGGGGCTGGAATCCATTCCCAGATCCATTCCCAGTGCCCTCCTTGTCCTCTCCTGGCCTATCCCATTCCCTGCCCTCCTTCCTGTGGAGCCAGGCCCAGAATTCCACATGTCACAAGCTGGAGAAACCCCAAAGATCTTCCAGACCGCTCATCCCAAAACCCCCCTTCTCCTTCTCAGCCCACCTGGATGCACATCCCCAAGACTCCTACTTCCCTTCCCTGTTTTCCAGCGGGTGTTTTCCCACTTTCTGCCCTTCCAGGCTTCCAACCCGGGGCAGTTTGAGAGCGACAGTGACGTGCTGTGGCAGCGGGCGCAGCTCCCGGACACCGTGTTCCACCACGGCCGCGTCGGCATCAACACGGACCGCCCCGACGAAGCCCTGGTGGTGCACGGGAACGTCAAGGTCATGGGCTCCCTGATGCACCCTTCGGATGTCCGTGTGAAGGAGGACATCCAGGAGGTGAGAGCCTGGAAAACGGGAAGGGGCTGGGGGGAAAGGCCAGCGTGGGAAGTGGGGATGTGCTCCCGAGCCTCTTTGGACTGCTGGTTTCCATGGAACTCTTGTGGATAACGTTGGAGTCCAAGTGCAGGCCTTGCATGATGATCCATGCGGGGTGCTTCCACCTGAGGATATTCCGTGATCCAGTGGCTGTTGGTCAGATGGGAAGCGCCTTAGAATTCCCAGTGTCGCGGATGCCACATCCTAGGGAATATTGGCTCTTCCACTGTTAGCCAGAGCTAGCACAAACAGGTTGGAAACAGGTGGAAAAGAGTTGGAAAACACATGGAAAGAGGGGGAAAACACATGGAAAGAGGTGACTGTGGCAGGTACCACCTGCATCCTAGTCACCTGGATGTGTCTGTGCAGAAAAGCTGGATACAGTCAGGCCACGTATTTTTGGGAATTGCCTTTTCCCTGTGCCTGTTTCTGCAATGAGACTTGCTCTCTTCCTGCTTTTCCTTGCTCTCTTCCTGCTTTTCCCATCCAAGGAATTTATCCAGTGGCCAGAACTGGGCATTAACCTCAGAGCTGATGTTTGTCCTGGTGGCTCCTTTGACCGACACTGCTGTGTCCCAAGGGAATTCCCACAAACCGCAGGGGGTTTTCCTGTTTGGGATCATGGGGATTTCAGAAGGAATTCCCTGTTCATGGATTCCCTGTGCCGGGATTTTTCCCAGGTGGACACCACGGAGCAGCTGAAGAGGATCTCCCGCATGCGGCTCGTGCACTACAGCTACAAACCGGAGTTCGCGGCCACGGTGGGAATGGACAACACTTCTGAGACAGGTATATCCCATGGGAATGGACAACACTTCTGAGACAGGTATATCCCATGGGAATGGACAACACTTCTGAGACAGGTATATCCCATGG
>JAWWTY010000156.1:8912785-8931513 GCA_035222235.1 Margarornis squamiger
GAATGGACAACACTTCCAAGGCAGGTATATCCCATGGGAATGGACAACACTTCCAAGGCAGGTATATCCCATGGGAATGGACAACACTTCTGAGACAGGTATATCCCATGGGAATGGACAACACTTCCGAGACAGGTATATCCCATGGGAATGGACAACACTTCTGAGACAGGAATGTCTACTGGGAATACACCTCAGTGACAGGAATGTCCCTTGGGAATACATCTCCAGGGCAGGAATATCCCATGGGAATGCACCTTCAAGGCAGGAATATCCCTCAGGAATACACCTGAGAGGCAGGAATGTCCCAGAAAATTCCCTGCCTTTCCCAGAGGGGCTGTATCCAGTTCTGCCCCAGAGTGGGGTGGGCAAGAGGGACATTCTCACTTCCAGAATTAGGGAATCTGATGGCATTCCCTGTTTGGTGAGCGGGAGAGAAGGGGGCACTTCCCACAGGGAGGAGGTTTCTCCAAGGATCCACCTCTTGCTGGGGTGATGGTCCCTGTCCATGGAATTCAGGGATAATCAGGTGGGATGGGCCCTTCCCGTCTCTCTCTCCAGGTGTCATCGCTCAGGAAGTGAAGGAAATCCTCCCGGAAGCTGTGAAGGACTCCGGGGACCTGGTCTTTTCCAACGGGAAGACCCTGGAGAACTTCCTGGTGGTGAACAAGGTTGGTGGCAGCCGGGAGGCTCCGGGCAGCTCTGGAGCTGGACATGGAATGTGGGGCCTGGGAAAAGCTCCTGATGGCACCACCTGGATGAGTTTCAGACCTGGCTGCAATTCCAGAGGTCGGGAGCAGCCCTGGGTGGATGTTGGACATGACCACGGAGGGAAATTTGGGAAGGGCTCCTTCTTGGGAGCCTCCCAGTCCTAATCTCCCCTTTCTGGATAAGATCCACCTTTCCTGACCTTTCCCAACCTTTTTGCTGCTCTGGGAATCTTCTTGGAAGGGCCGCACCTGCAGGGTTGGGTAATTCCTGTAGCCATTCCCATGGGACACGGCATGCCAGGGCAGCCAGATCCAGGCATTGCTCCGGCTGCCAGGCCCCTCATCCCGGTTCTCCCGGCAGGAGCGGATCTTCATGGAGAACGTGGGAGCCGTGAAGGAGCTGTGCAAGCTCACGGACAACCTGGAGACCCGGATCGATGAGCTGGAAAGGTGGAGCCACAAGCTGGCCAAGCTCAAGAGGTTGGACAGCATGAAATCCACCGGGAGCTCCGGAGCCTTCAGGTACAGCCGGAGCCAAGGAATGTCCCTGGACATCCCAGGGAATTCCGAGCGGCTGCTCGGATCGGGAAGTGGGAGACGGGGGTGGGGTGTTGGCTGGTGTGGCTTGGCATGGGGTTTAAGGAGCTGAGGTTTGGCATTCCCAAAAACACCCACATGGAATTGTCTCCATGGCTTTCTCCGGGTGAAGATATTCCCATGCTTCCAAACTGTCCATCCTGGCCCTGCCTGGGCAGGTTTTGGGGCTTTGTGACTGTCACTCCACCCAGAGGTCCTGGAAAATCCCATTTTTTTTCTGGGAATGGCTTGAGGAGCAATCCTTGCCCAGCTCAGCTCCGTTCCCTGTTTTCCCTTGCAGCCAAACAGGGAGCCAGTTCAGCCGGGCAGGAAGTGTTCCCCAAAAGAAGAGACCCCACAAAGTGGCCACCAAGGTAAGGGATGGATCCCAAAGGAACTGGGAAGGGCTGGGAAAGGCTCATCCTGCAGAAAAGGAGGATCGGGAGGGACCTTATCCCTCTCCACAATTCCTCTGCTCCCACGTGACAGGATGAGGAGAAACGTTGCACCAGGGAAGGATTCAGTTGGATATCATGGAAAGTTTCCTCATGGAAAGGGTGGTGCAGCCCTGGTGGAGTTGTCCACCAGTGGTGGAGTCCCCATTCCTGCAGGGATTTCAAATGGCACTTGGGAATATTCCAAGGGGTGCCCTTGGAATGGTTGGACTGCGTGATGCTGGAGGGCTTTTCCAACCTTAATCATTCCATGATTTTCCTTTTGCCCTTGCCTAGTGGGGATATTAAACAGCTTCCAAACTCAGGGATGTGGGAATTCCAGGGAAGAGAGCTCGGGATGGGCTGGGGGAGACCTGTGGGAGGAGTGTGAGCTGATCCTGGCATTCCTGAGCTGATCCAGGTTTTTGTTCCTTGCAGTCTCCGTCGGTTGTCCCGGAGCAGGCGTGTATCAGCCAGCGCTTCCTGCAGGGCACCATCATTGCCCTGGTCATCATCATGGCATTCAGGTGATTCCCAGCGCCTGAAATCATCCTCCTCCGGCCAATCCCTCCACAGAGTGTGCAGTGAGGGGCTGCTTCCATAGAATCCCGGGATCCTTTGGGTTGGGAGAGACCTTAAAGCTCAGCCAGTTCCAATCCCGACACATTCCACTAGCCCAGGTTGCTCCAAGCCCGTCCAGCCCGGCCTTGGACACTTCCAGGGATGGCCCAGCCGTTCCCACGGGCTGGAATGCCTTGGAATTGGATTCATTCCATGATATATCCTTGCTCCATGTGCCTCCTCAGCTTTTCCCTCTCTTTTTTCCAGCGTGGTGTCCATGTCCACGCTCTACGTGCTGAGCCTACGCAGTGAGGAGGATCTTGTGGATATCGACGGGTGGGTATCTTTGGGAATCTCCAGGTGGGATCTGGGAGAGGCTGGAGCACAAAAATCTGCACAGTTCCAGAGGGGCAAATCCCACCAGACACATCCATGTACCCCAGTCTGGTGTTAGTTGAATTGTCCCGAGGGAGAAGTGAGGAATATCAGGAGGAAGTGAGGAGGATCTCCAGGAAATCAGGAATATCTGGAGTGAGAAGGGAATAATCTCTTTGGCTGCTCCCAAATCCACTTGGCTGTTCCTTGGATGATTCTAGGCTCATCCCGCTGGGACTGGACCAGCTTTGGGATTCCCATTGCCTGATAATGAGTCTCTTTTTCTCTCCCTCTTCTCCTTTTCCCGCTTCTCCTGCTTCCATCCCTCATTCAACCCCTTTTCCTTCCACTTTGTCCTTCTTTTTCCCTGGATTTGTCTCTTCATTCCCTGTCCTCCTGGGCATCTTCCCACTCTCCCTCTTCTCCCTCTGTCCCTGCACTGTCCTGTAGCACCTTTGCTGTGCCCACTGCCTGTCTCCTGGCCCTTTTCCGGCACGGGGGTCCCGGAATTCCAGTCGCTCTGTGTCCACGGTATGTGACTGTTTCATTATCCTGGTATTCCTTCTCTTCATTCCTCTTTTTTCCCTGCTGTCTTCATCCCGGGAGACCAGAAAACTGAAGGAGAATGGAAAGCAGAGGAAGGGGGGTGAGACTTCCAAGCGGGATTCCTGGAGGAAGGATTGTGGAGCCTGCCAGGGAGGGGAAATTAGGATTAGGACATGGAAAAATCAATTAATGAAAGGTTAAACGAAGCAGGATAAAGCCAGGCATGGAAAAGCTGGATAAGGCAGTGGAGGGACAAGAGGGATAAGGGTTGGATTTTGATGGGATGGAGGGGAAGCTCCAGAGGCTCGTGCCCACATTCCCTCCAGTACACTGGCGTTTCCTCCTGGAAAAGAAATCCCTGTAAAAAACCATGAAAGATTCCCTTTTCCATGTGCCTTATCCTCAGGAAATGCCTGTGGAGAGCTGCAGGGAAACACCCGGGATTCCGTGGGAGGAATCTGGGGGGGTTGTGTGTGTTTGTGAAGAAGGAGGTGAGGAACAGGGAGTCTCCAGGAGATTCCTTAGGGAATGGGAATGCTTGGAGCCTATTGAGTCCCAAGAACCCCAATCCAGCCCGGAGGTCTCTGTTGGAAGTGAAATCCAATGTGTTCCCTATTCCAGGAGCGTTGCTGGCCTCCTCTGAACTGGGAATTGTCCCTGCCACGTCATTCCTTATGGAATTTCCCCGCTCTCCCTGCTGTCTCCATGCCTTTTGTGCCTCTCTCCTGCCTTCCCTTTCCCCGCTCCGTGTCCCCCCTCTGGCTCCGTGTCCCTCTTCCTGCCACTCCTCTCCGACGTGGGACACCGTTGTCCCCATCCAGGGTCTCACCACAATTCCCTGCATTCCAGGACAAGCCAGAACATCGATAAGACCCAGATGGTGCGATCCACAGCCACGGCCCACGGAGCCAGCGGCAGGAGCCCCCTGGAGCACGGTGGGTGACTGGGTGGGATTCGGGATGGTGGGATGGGATTTGGGATGATGGGATGGGATTCAAGATGAGCTGAGGTTCAGGATGGTGAATTGGGATTTGGGATGATGAGCTGGGATTCGGTGATGGGTTGGGGTTCAGGATGAAAGTTTGGGATTTGGGATGATGGGCTGGGATTCAGGATGATGGGTTGGGATTCAGTGATGGGCTAGGATTCAGGATGATGGGCTGGGATTCAGTGATGGGTTGGGATTCAGGATGATGGGCTGGGATTCTGGATGACGAATGTGGTGCCTCCCCCCTCCCACTTTGGTGGGATGGCTCTGCTTCCATGGAAGGGGTGCTGGGACACCAGGTGTTGGATCCCTTGGGTTATTCCCATATCCCTGCAGTCCCTGAGGACACACCCGGACCATCCCTGGGCTCTCCTGCTCGCAGTGTCCTGGCCTGTTTCAGCCCTCCGTGTTTTTCCATGTGCTGCTCCACCATTCCCACTGGCGTCTCCTCCGTTGTCCCCTCGACCAGCCCCGTTCATGGCACCAACCGGACAGGTGAGGGCCATCCCGCATTCCCAGCGCTGCTGGGACATCTCTAGGGTTTCTGTCACACCTGAACACTGGCAGAAGGTCTGCTCAGCCTCCTCCTCTCCAGGAGGAGCAATTCCAGATCCCCGGCCCCACACGTTCCCCCTAGATCCTTCCTCATCCTCTTCCCTCTCCTTTGCACTCTCTCTCCTTCTGTCCATCCTTTGTATCCCTCTCTAGATCACTTAGATCCATATGTATATCCTTTATATCCCCGTGTTTACTCTTTATATCCCCATATTTACCCTTTATATCCCCATATTTACCCTTTATATCCCTGGATTTACCCTTTATATCCCTGGATTTACCCTTTATATCCCTGGATTTACCCTTTATATCCCTGTATTTACCCTTTATATCTCTGGATTTGCCCTTTATATCCCTGTATTTGCCCTTTATATCCCTGGATTTACCCTTTATATCCCTGGATTTACCCCTTATATCCCTATATTTATCCCTTATATCCCCATATTTACCCTTTATATCCTTCTCTGCCCCTGTGGCACAGTTCAGACATCCCTGATCCTGCTGCCAGGGGTGAGCTGGAGCCAGAAAGGATTTGGAGCTTCCCCCTTTTCCAGCACGAAGTCACGGGAAGCTCCTCCTGAGCTGTGACCTCATTCCATCCCCAGCTCCCTATGGAATCATCAAATCCTGGACTGGTTTGGGTTGGAAGGGACCTTCAAGCTCATCCCATTCCAACCCCCTGCCATGGGCAGGGACACTTTTCACTCTCCCATGTTGCTCCAAGCGCCATGCAGCCTGGATTTGAACACTTGCAGGGATCCAGGGGCAGCCACAGCTCCTGTGGCTCAGCGAGGAGGTGCCAGGAGGATCCCGGTGCTCCTACCCTTTCCCTGCCTCTCAGCCCATCCCTCTCTCCCGTTTTCCCACAGAGCAAAGCCAGACCTCGCTCCTTCCAGCACCAAACATCAAAGCCAAATCCAGGGGCATCTCCGGCAAATCCTCCTCCTACTCCAAGTGGCCAAAGACTCCTGACAGGTCTCAGAGCTTCGGCAGCCCCAATGCCAGCCCCTCCTCCCCCTTCTCCCACATCCAGGCCAAATCCAAGCCCGTCTCCAACCTCTCGCTCTCCCGCAGCAGCTCCCGGCGGCGGCGCAGCCTCCGGCAGCCGGTGAGCGAGCGGCTCCGCACGGAGCGTCCCGGCACGGATGGTACGTGCATCCCACCCCCTTGCCCTCCCAGCCTTCCTCTCCCAGGGGGGTTTTCCAGCTGGTCCTAAACATCTCGGTGTGCCCCCCCTGGCAGGGCCAAGCCCGGTGCTGGAATCCATCCGGATCCTGGAGATCGACCTGGCCATCCATTCCCAGTACTGCGCCGCTTCCGACGCCTGCAGGTGAGAGGGAAAGGATGGATGGTGGCACTTTGGTGGCACTTCGGTGGTGGCAGCACCATGGGAAGAAGGAAATGGGCAGATCTTGGAGTTTTTCCGGGATTTCCATGGGTGTTTTCTCGTGTCGCTCTGCGGGAAGAGGGGCTGGTGCTCCCAGTGCTTCCCTCGGGGAATGTGTTTGGTGATGGGAAGATCTCCTAGCTGAGTTCTCATCCCACTGGGAATTTTGGATGCTGTCCAAGTCTTCCCAAAGCCTGGTGACGTCTAATCCTCACTCTGTGTCCCCAGGGCTGGAAACTTCAGCTTCCGCATCCCTGTGAACCAGCGGACAGCCGTGGACACCAACCTGACCCTGGAGATGAAGTGAGTTGGACAGGGATGCAAAGGATCACCCTTTGGATGTGCCGGTGCCCCCGGAGGTGTCTCCATGGGGAAGGGGTGGGGGATGTTCCCACTTCCAGGCTCTCACTGTGTCCTCTCTGCCCAGCTCCTCCTCTGCTGTGTCCGTGTCCCTTTGCGGCCT
The DNA here is from genome assembly GCA_035222235.1 of Margarornis squamiger. NCBI lineage: Eukaryota > Metazoa > Chordata > Aves > Passeriformes > Furnariidae > Margarornis > Margarornis squamiger. Next base: position 8,919,381 of record JAWWTY010000156.1, read on the forward strand.
CGTCTCCAGCGATCCCTGCCAGGATGCTGGGAGCAGGAACAGCTCTGTGGATACCATGGATGCACAGGTATCCAGAGTCCATACATATGGATGTCACCCCAGCCCACCACCCATGAGGGAGTTCATGCTCAGACATGGGATTGTTTAGGTTGGAAAAGCCCTCTTGGATCGTCGAGTCCAACCGTTCTCCCAGCACTGCCAAGGCCACCCCAAACCATCCACAGGGCTTTGAAATTCCTCCAGGGATGGGGGCTCCACAACTGGAGCCTGTTCCAAAGCTTGACAACCCTTTCCATGAGGGAATTTTCCTGGATATCCCACTTGCCCCTCCCCTGGCCCAGCCTGAGGCCATTCCCTCTCCTCCTGTCCCTTGTTCTCTGGGAGCAGAGCCCAATCCCACCCGGCTCCCCGCTCCTGGCAGGGAGCTGTAGGAGTGAGAAAGTCCTCTCTGATCCTCCTTTTCTCCAGGATGAGCCCCCCCAGCTCCCTCAGCCACCTCTCATCCCACCTATTCTCCGGGAAACATCCGTGGGCTCACTCCCTCAGCACCCATTCCCTCGGTGTGCTCATCCCTGTGCTCATCCCAGCCCTTGCCCTCCCTTTCCCAGGACACCACGCACCGCTGGCCTCTGGTGATGATGTCTTTCCAGGAGTTCTCCTACCACTTCCGAGTGGCGCAGCCGGTGAGTCCTGCCAGCTGCTCCTTCTTCCTCGTGCCCTGTGGAAGCATCACGTGGCACCACAAGCCTCCCCTGATCCCATGGGCAGCGGGAGGGTGATCTTTCCCAGCCTGCAATCCCTATGGAATTCCCTCCTGGAGTCCTATCCCTGTGTGTAAGCTCCTTTTCCCATCCCCAGGGCCGAGCCGACTGTGGCGCCTCCCTGGAGCAGCTGGGCCAGCTCTTCACTGACTATTACTTCCAGTTTTACTGGCTCTGTGAGTGATTCCCGGGAGCCACCAGTGCCCTCCGAGGGGGACTGGTGCCACTGGGGAGCCTCCGGAATTCCCCAGTCCGCCTCATCCCCGTGTCCTGCGGCGGCTCCGGAGCTGGAATGCTGGTGGCTGGTGACACTGAGCACACACAGGACCTAAAATCCCCATTCCCACCATCCATCCCACATCCCTGTCCTCGCCCTCACGGAGGCGTTTGTGTCCTCCGCCGCTTCTCCCTCCCCTTCCCACACTGGATTTGGGAGCATCACACTGGATTGGGGAGCGAGCGTGGCCGGCTCTGCCACATCCCAGAGGGATGCTCCTTCCACGGCTGGGAGCTGTGGATGTGCCACATCAGTTCTTCCCAACACTGGAATTGCATCAACACTGGAGCCCTTTCCAAGGGGTTTGGCCTTCGGAAAGGAAGGCCGTGCCTGGACGTACTGGAAGTCGTACACTGGAGTTGCTGCTCCTTCTCGTTCTTCCCAGAGAAGCCCCGGGAGCTGCCCATGGACACGTTTTCCCGGGAACGCCCGGCCACAGAGCAGCCTCAGCGTCATTCCACCTCCTCTTTGTGCTCTTCAATCCCACCAGCTCCAGGGGTGGATGGATCAAACTCCCCCTAAAGCTGCTGCTGGGGCCACTCCGCACCTGGGGACACTTGGCATCAACCCTGGGGGTGACAAATGGCCAGGATTGTCCCGCCCTGGGATCCGTTTTTATCCACGTGGAAGCTGCCCAATGCCAACCTCTGGACAGAGACTGCTGGAAAATCCTGGAGCGCCCTGCAGAGCAAGGCCGAGTCCCTGGGAACACGAGGATCCTTGCCAGGGTGGCATCTCCGCCCCCCAAAAAGCGGGAATGGCAGCGGCCCCGAGGTGTCCCTGCTCTCCCAGAGCACTTGTGTCGGGGGAATTTTGGGATGTGTTGCTGTTACAAGCCCTTAACTTGCTAAAGTACTGAGTGATTTGGGGGTTTTAAAAAACCTGGGAATTTCCTCCTGACCCCGCTGAGCCAAGTGGCTCCGTGTGCATCCCATTCACCATCCTGCTCCGGCCCCTCCTCCAGTTGTCTGCATTCCTGGAGGCTCAGCAGCTTCCAGGTTATTCCAAGAGGGATTTCCCTAAGGAAAGCAGTGAGGGGGAAATGCCACACACTGATCCTGTGGACAGTCGGGAGCTGCTCTGGAAAAACGGGATGGTTTTTATTCCAGGTAAAGCGATGGGTCCCTGTGGATGTCTGGCTTTTGTCTCCTGAGCTTATCCCAGCGAAGCAGCCCTAAAATTCCACATGGAATCCCTTGGGATTGGTGGTTTCCAGGTCAGGGCTTTAGGCCTGGAAGCAGCAAACACTGAATTATCAAAATCCACTGAATCCTGGGAAGCGGGAAATAGTGGGTGAGCAGGGAATTCCGAGCAGCCAAGCAGCCGGAAAACCCAGTTTTTGGGAAGCTCAGCTGGACAAGAAGACACCCCGAGGCTTGGGAATACCGAAGCACAAGGAGGGTGGCTCCCTGCTTCTCCCTGGAATCCTGAGGGAGAAGACCTGGATGCGGCTCAGGGCTCTTCCCTCCACCTGCCCTGGGGGGGTTTTCCCGGCTTTAATGTGGGAAGGGAATTCCTTGGCAGGTTTATTGTCCCCCTGGCAATCAGTGGCCCAGGCTGGCTCGTCCTTCCTTAGGGAAGTGATGCTGAGCTGGGATAAACATCCCTGGGAAAGGAAACAGGGAATATTGGGAGGGCCAGAGCCTGCAATCACCCCCTCACATCCATCCTCCTCCTTATCTGAGACTTCCCAGCACATCCCAGCCCGCTCCCGAGGGAAGGAATCAATCAAAGGTGGCCCGGGAGGAGCTGGGATCTCCCAGGTGTTCCCACGATGCCCATCCATGGGATTTAGCAGGATTCCCAGCAAACCCAAGTGCCTGGAAACACCTCTGGTGCCTTTTTTCTTATGGAACAGCCCCAGGGAACGATGTTTTCCTATGGATTTGCCTCCAAAACCCGTGGCTTCAGTGGGATGAGGCAACTCCTGGAGTGCCCCCATGGAGCCAGCAGCAATCCCTGGATCACGGGAGGACAGGGATTGGGGTTGGAGCTCCCGGTGTCAATAGTGCCTTACGTGGAACAGGTTCCCCAGAGGAGCTGTGGATGCTCCACCCCTGGAAGTGTTCAAATCCACGCTGGAGCAACCTGGGATAGCGGGAGGTGTCCCTGCCCACGGAACTGGAGGGGCTTGAAGGTCCCTTCCCACCCAAACCATTCCAGGATTCCATGGGAAGGATCATCTGCTGCTGCCCAGCGAGGCAGGAATGGGAGTTGTGATTGTGAAATTAAAATCATGGAACTGCTTCCAAGGAGTCATGGAATCGCTTCCAGGCCTGCAGAACCAGCTGTTTGCATGGATTTCTCCCCCCAAAAAACACATCCCTGTCCCCAATCAGTCCCAAGAGAGTTCACAATCAGGCCTTTCCCTGCGTGGCACGGAGGGAATTCTGAGCTTGGGGAAATCCCTCTCTATCCAGAGACATTCCTGGCAGGAAGGAAGACAAAAGCTTGGAAAACTTGGGATCTTTGGGAAGTTTGTTTCAAAAGCAAATTCCCACCTCTCCTGTCCTGCTGTCGGAGCTTAAAGCCTGTAAATAGAGACTTTGGCACCACTGGAAGAATTAAGGAAAAAAAGCAGCCAGTCAAGCACTAATTTGTTGGTTTAAATGTCGCTGCCACAGCTTTAATCACTGTCTTTTTGCCAGCCAGTTGGTAGAGTTGCATTTGTAGCAGGTTATTCTCCATTCCTGGTTTTTATTTGTGGGGGGACAAACGTGATTTCCCTCTTTTCCTCCTGATTTGTATTTATATTTTGCTGAATTTGAGGGGCTGAGTCTCCGGATTTCCTGGTTTTGTTTGGCTTATTTAGACTTTGTTTTATGCTGGAGGTAAATGTGCCTGTATGAATAAAATATATAAATACTGCTTTGTATCCAAGGATGGCTCCTGGTGCTTTCCTGCCTTCCCAGGGAATTCTGGGGCTGTAATCCGTGGGAATTTCTGGATGTGCCCACACTGGGGCCAGGCATAAATGGTGGGAATAAAAAGGAGAAAGGAAGGAGGAAAGAGAAAGGGAAAAGGAAAATGAAGAAGACAAGGAAAGTAGAAAATGGGGGAAAAGGTTAAATTGCAAAGGGGAAAGGAAAAGGAAAGGAAGAAGGGAAAGGGGAAAGGAAGAAGGGAAAAGGAAAAGAAGAAGGGAAAGGAAAAAGGAAGAAGGGAACAGGGAAAGGAAAAAGAAAGCAAGAAGGGGGAAAGAAAGGAAGAGGGAAAAGAGACAGGAAAAAGGAACAAAGGAAAGGGGAAAAGGAAGAAAGTTAGAAGGAAAAGAAAAAAGCAGGAAGAAAGAAAAAGCAGAAAGAAAAAGGAAAAAAGAGAAAGGAAGAAGAAAGGGAAAAAAGGAGTAAGGAAGAATAAAAAAAGGAGAAAAAATGGCAAAAGAAGGGAAGGAAAATGTGCCTCTGCCCTGTCATTGCTCGCACGTGAGAGGGCAGGGCAGACCCAAAAGAATCCAAGAAGGAAATCTTCCTTCCCAAATGAGAAACTGGGGCTTGGATTTGTTTCAGAACGGGAATTGTTTGAAAGCTGGGAGAAAATTCCAACTTCCCTGTTTCTGGAACAGGCAGTTCATTCGGGAATGAATGAAAGGCACTTCCAGCTCTTTGCTCCCACTGCTGAGCCATAAAATTCCTGGTTTGGGAGAACAGGCCCAGCATTCCCATAAAAGTGTGTGGAGATGCCACGGCACAGAATACTGGGGCATTACAAGCAGATTGAGGATTTATTTTCCATAGCCTGGCAGTACAGGACACAAGGTGGCACTGGAATGCTTCTGCATGGAAATCTGGGATAACACTGGCCACTATCCCAGGCCACTTGGATCTTGTGCCAACAGGGAGAAAAGGAGGAGCAAGGAGGGACCTTCTGGCTTCCCAAAAATCCCTGCCAGGAGCTTGGAGCCGGGCGGGATCCGACTCTTCTCCCAGGGAACCGTTTTAAATTGGCTATCCGGGAAAATTCCTGCCTGGAAAGGGTGGAGTCCCTGGAGGGATTTGGAAGCCTGGAGGGACGTGGCACTTGGGGACAGAGTTTGGGCTCCAGAGGGCTCTTCCAGCCTAAGCAAATCCCAGTGTTGGGAAGGGGAGGGAACCAGGAACACGATCCCGAGACAAAGCAGGGGTGTCACAGCCAGTTTTATTCGCGCCACACCTGATACAGGAGGGGCTGGTCCTTCTGCTGGAATATAAAAGCAATATATGTAAAAAAAAAGAGCTTCACACGTAGATGCCGACCCAGAGCAGCAGGAACAGCACCCCGAAGCCCATGAAGAGCGAGGCCACCAGCGAGATGAGCAGCTCCTTGTAGATGTCGCGGGTGTATTTGGTGGATGTCACCTCGTAGCTGCAAGAGCGAGGTTAAGGCCATAACCTTTCAAAGGGGGATGATTTACGCTCAGGAGGGCCCCCCCGCCCCGCCGCGCCGCGGAGGATACACGAAGAACCAGGCGGTGAAGAACATGCCGATGGCCAGCAGCACCACAGTGAGGTGCGGGAACACGGCCGGGTTCACCGGGCTGGTGTACCTGCTCATCGCCTCCAGCTCCTGCGGGGGACACGGCGGCGGCTCAGCGGGGCCGCGGTCGGAACAGACCCGCGGCCCGCCACCCTCCCCAGATCCCCCCACGCCCTCACCATGTCGCCGGGTCCCCTCTGCGACACGTCGGCCCCGCCGCCGCCTCAGCCTCAGCAGAGCGTCCGCCCCCCGCGCCGCCGGAAGTGCGAGTGAGGGCGGGAACGAGGCTGGCGGCGCGAGAGGCGCCTCCCCATTGGCTGCCCGCGGGTCCCGGCGGGCCCTGCGGCAGAGCGCGGGAGCGGCGCGAGCCGAGGGGTAATGGCGGGCGGGGGGCCGTGCGGGGGGATTTGGGGGGTGTGATGGGAATCGGGGATATAGGGGGGATATGGGGGGTGTGATGGGAATAGGGGATATAGAGGGGATATGGGGGATGNNNGTAATGGCAGCGGGGGCAGGGAGGGGAACAGGGGGAATGGGGGGGACATGGGGGAGAATGAGGGGTAATGGTGAGTGGGGAGTGTGAGGGGAACTGAGGGGACTGAGGGGGTAATGGTGATTGCAGGATCTGAGGAGGGGGCAGTGGCAGCTGGAGAGGCTGAGGAAGGTCCAGGAAGGGGGTAATGGAGGCTGGGGGGAGTGAGGAGTGAAGAAGGGTTGGGGAGGTGGGACATAGGGAGCTGGGAGTGGGGAGGTGGTGAGGTCTGAGGGGTTCAAGTGGTGGCCACAGAGGAATTTTAGGGAGGGGGGTTGGACTGGGAGAGGCCGAGGTGGGAAGGGGAGTAGTGATGGGCTAAGGTGTGGGATCAGGGAGGGCTGAGGCTGGAACTGGGAGCCCACAAGGTGATGGGTGCATGGGAAGCAGCCACCCCTGCCAACACCCCCCTTTCCCCCTTCCCCAGGATGGGAATCCATGGCCTGGCCAAGCTCATCGCCGACGTGGCCCCTGGGGCCATCCGGGAGAACGACATCAAGTCCTACTTCGGCCGTAAGGTCGCCATTGACGCCTCCATGAGTATCTACCAGTTCCTGATCGCCGTGCGCCAGGGCGCCGACACGCTCCAGAACGAGGATGGGGAGACCACCAGCCACCTCATGGGCATGTTCTACCGCACCATCCGCATGGTGGAGAACGGCATCAAGCCTGTGTACGTGTTCGACGGGAAGCCCCCGCAGCTGAAGTCGGGCGAGCTGGCCAAGCGCACCGAGCGCCGCGCCGAGGCTGAGAAGCACCTGCAGGAAGCGCAGGAGGCGGGCGAGGAGGAGAACATCGAGAAGTACAGCAAGAGGCTGGTCAAGGTGACCCCGCAGCACACGCAGGAGTGCAAGAAGCTGCTGGAGCTGATGGGCATCCCCTACGTGGAGGCGCCGGGAGAGGCGGAGGCCAGCTGTGCCACGCTGGTGAAGGCGGGCAAGGTGTACGCGGCCGCTACCGAGGACATGGATTGCCTCACCTTCGGCAGCCCCGTGCTCATGCGGCACCTCACGGCCAGCGAGACCAAGAAGCTGCCCATCCAGGAGTTCCACCTGGACAGGATCCTGCAGGACCTGCAGCTGACCTGGGAGCAGTTTGTGGACCTGTGCATCCTGCTGGGCTGCGACTACTGCGCCAGCATCCGTGGCATCGGGCCCAAGCGCGCCGTGGAGCTCATCCGGGAGCACAAGTCCATCGAGAGGATCGTGCAGCAGCTCGACACCAAGAAGTACCCGCTGCCCGAGAACTGGCTGCACAGGGAGGCCCAGAAGCTCTTCCTGGAGCCCGAGGTGGTGGACCCCGAGGCCGTGGAGCTGAAGTGGAGCGAGCCGGACGAGGAGCGGCTTGTGCAGTTCATGTGTGGGGAGAAGCAGTTCAATGAGGAGCGCGTCCGCAACGGCGTCAGGAGGCTCAGCAAGAGCCGCCAGGGCAGCACCCAGGGCCGGCTTGATGACTTCTTCAAGGTCACCGGCTCCATCACCTCGGCCAAGCGCAAGGAGCCTGAGCCCAAGGGCTCAGCCAAGAAGAAAGCCAAGGCCAACTCGAAGCCCAACGCCACAAAGACTAAAAAAGGCAAATAATGGGGTTGGGCGCCACCAAAATGCTGGGGTTGGGGGGTTTTGCGGGGCTAAGCGAGGGATTTTAGGCTAATGGTAGACAGTGCTGGGAGAGAGGAGAGCTGGAGCAGCTTCTGGGCACAGACACTCCTAAACTTGAGAATTTCAGCTGCAGAGCAAGGCAGGCACAAATGAGAGAGATTTCAGCCTGATCCCATTCATCCCAGAAGAGGGAAGATGGGCGTGGAAGGCAAGCTGGAATTGGGAAGGAGGCTTCAAAGAATGAGGTACAATTTTCTCTTTTATGGGGGTTTGTTAAGGGTTTTCCTTATTTAAAATCCAGTTGTGATCCCGATTCCAGCAAAGTCCTGGCCCCCTCTTAGTACATAGTCCAAGGAAAGCTGAGCCCAGACTGCAGCTCTGCCAGCCTGAATCTTGCTTAAAAATACTTAAAAATACCCATAAGCATAGAAGAGCAGCCTCGTCACTCCCTGAATTCCAGAGGCATCTTTCTGTGTTGTACGCACTGACAGATCCCAGGCTGGAAAGGAAGAGTTAAAACCTCTCCTATTTAATTCTGTATTTTCTGTAGTTTTTCTGCTTGTTGGAGCCATGTGCTGGGTTTTGTTACTAGAATAAAATGTAAGAACAAAGACACTGTTTCTCGTTCTCCAGAGAGGTGGCTTAAAACATGTTTTTAAATGAAAATCCCAGTTTTGGATGGAATTCTGTGACAGCAACAAACGAAGCACAGGCTGGAACATGGAAAATTTCAATGTTAAGCTTTTTAGGTGCTTTGCAGACATCAAAATTCCATGGGTCTGCTCTCTGCCAGTTTGGGAAATAAACTGGGCTTGTTTTGCAGGGAAATTAACATTTATTTCATATTTCTTACCATTAATAGGGCTAAAATTGGGATTTTGTTTCCTTGCTGGGGGTTCTCTTCAGTGTTTCAGTCCGTAATGGGTCCTAATGGGCGGTTTTTAATTAAATAGTCCTCTTTTATCTCATGGGGAGCACATGGGAATGGTTTTGTGGTGGAAGACTGAAAGATGATTAATAATAGTTGGAAATAACATCCCTAGATTGCTTATTTTCCATATATCAGAGTTTTTAGGAATTACCTTCCTGCTTTCCAAGTGTCACCACCATGTTGGGATAAAACCTCAGAGAACTCCTTAAAAGCTGCTTTTCCACCACCCCCTCCCTGTCTTGGGCCTCGTGCTACTTCATTCCATTTTTCCCGCTTTTTCCTATTCCAAACAAAGATTCCCTCTTTCTGATGCTGATCTTGTTATTAATTCCAGTACCACTGGTTTTACCAGGAGCAAATGGTATGGGAAGCCAGGGATCCCAGAGGGCACGGGGGATTTAGGGTCAGGGTCAGCAGGTGTGGGTGGTCTTCCCATGGGAAAACTGGAATATTTTTCCACCTTTTCCCCTTTTCCACCTCCAGTTTTAACAAAATGGGAAGTTTTCCACTTCCTCCCCCGAGTTTTCCAGTCAGCAGGACGATGACCCTGTGTGTCATCCACAGCATTCCCATCCTGAATCCAAACCCAGTGCTGTGCCAGCTACTGGGAAGAAAGGAACCCTATCCCAGTAAAACCAGAACAGTGGGAGCACTCAGCCTTTGGGGCAAATCCTGGTTTATTTAGCACAGAGAAACCTCTGGAGTATCTTTACTGCTGACACAAACTTCTTTCTGATCCTCGCCAGGCACTTCCAGAGAACTCTCTGGAGAGGGGGATGCTCCGAGTCCCTTTCCCGCTGGAGGATCTTGTCCAGCACGGCACGGAGGGTTCTCTCATACGGCAGTGCCGCGGAGCTCCTGGAGCCATGGCTTTGGCACTGCCCCCTCCGGGACACTCGCTTTGCCACGCTGCCCTGGGAATGCTCTGCTGGAATGGGCTGTGCTCCCAGTTCTGTTCCCAGGCATTTCCCGGCCAGGGAGCCTCTGTCAATTCCCGCCGCTCCCAGGAATGAGGGAGATCTGCCCCTGGGGGCTCCTCCATCCGGAGCCTGGTGGCTCTCATGGAGCCTCTCCGAGGGGTGGAGGCTCTGCCTAGGCGTACTGGAGGTGTGCAGATATTCCTTATCCTGCTTCTCCACAGCCGGCTCCAGAGAGCTCCCCGGAGGTGGGAACACCTTCCTTTCCTGCTGGAGGATCCTGTCCAGCACTGCCCGCAGGCTCTTCTCATACGGGACCGCCTCAGCTTCCCGGGAGCCGTGGGTTGGGCACCGCTGGCTCTGGGACCCTTGGGGCTGTGCCACCTCCCAGGCTCCCAGTTTTGCTTCCAGCCTCTTCCTGGCCGTGTGCATGCTCAGGGATGGGCACGCTGTGCTCGTTCCCGCAGCTCCCAGGCAGTGGGGGCTGTCCGTGGGGGCAGCCCAGGGGGGATCCCCCAGGCTCTGGGAGGCCATGGAGGCTCTCATGGGAGCTGAGGTTCTTGGAATGCTGGAGGATCTCCAGCAGCGCCAGGTTCTGGGCCGGGCAGCTCTTGCAGAAGCTTTGTGACGGATGGAGGTTCTCGACGAGCGCCGGCTCCTGCAGGGAACGGGGCTCCCCGAGGAACGGGGGCTCCCGGAGGAGCTGGACAAGCTGCAGCAGGACAGGTGGCTTTGCTCCACCAGCTTTTCCAGGTCCTCCCACAGCACCTGCCACACCCTGGGATCCAGCGGGAAGGGCACCTCAGCCCACTGGGACATCACCACGTCCTGCAGCTCCTGGGATGCTGTGGCGCACGGGGAGCAGCTGGGGCTGCATCCACACGGGATGTACAGGCTGCTCCCGGGAGCTTCTGGATCCTGAGGAGGGCTCTCCTGAGCTGGGGGGGAACTGGGAGCCACTGGTGCCTCTTGGCTGTCCTGGGAGTGCCTGGCCTGGCTCACAGGGCCCTTCCATGTCCTCAGTGTCCCCAGTGCCCGTTGCCAGAGGTGGATGGGCAGCAGGACGGCCACAGTGGGTACCAGCCAGACAAGCACGGAGTGCATGATGCTGCTATCGCTCATGGCTCCCCACATTCCATCGGGACCGTGCTGGGGGCCAGGGGGGTGGTGGCTCCCAGTGTCACCTGGTGACAGCGCATTGTTGTCACAGCCCTGTGTGATATCACCGCCCCATTTGTCACGTCACAGCCCCAGGTCACCCCAGTGCTCCGGGGTGGGGACAAAGGGGGCTCCCAGTGGGCACTGGAGGTCCCTCTGGAGCAGAGCAGGTGGAAGGCTCTCAGCCCAGGAGGGCACAGTGATGATGAGGAGGATGAGGGTGTCACCTTCTGGCTGGCAGAGCAGGGGATGTGCATTGTCCCATGGGACACTGCCGAGTCCTTGGGGAGGGAGCAACAACCCAACCAACTGTGTGTGCTCCACAGCATTCCCATCCCGAATCCAAACCCGGCGCTGTGCCAGGGGCTGGTAAGATAATGAACCCCAGGAATCCTGCTAAAGGCAACCAACCAAACCACAAGGGGGAAGAGTGGAAGTGTTTTCCCTGGAGGGTGTTGGTGATGGAGAACCGCACTGGGATGGGGTGTGTGAGGGGAAAAGAGGCAGGGTGGGCGCATGGGACACCCCACAGGGCACAGGGAGGAATATCCCCATGGGAGCACCTGCCCTGGCCACCTTATCCAGTGGGAATTCTTTCCAAGCACCCGCTCAGCTTTCAACTGCTCCCAGTGACCTCCAGCCACCTGCCTTCCCACAGCACCACTGGCTTCTCTGTGTGGTCACAACAGGAGCTGGAGGGTGTCACTGTCATCTTGGGCTGAGGAAGGGATGGTCCTGTCAGACTGGTTGGATGTCCTGGATAAGATCCCTCACCCCAGAGGTGATGGAAGGTGGTGGATGTTGTTTTTCAGAGTTTAGGAAGAGTCTGGATCCCATCCCAGCTCCCCGTGGAGACATGTCCATGGAATCCTAGAATGGTTGGGGCTGGAAGGGGGCTGGAAGGGAGCTTGGAAAGGTCCATGTGGGAGATGAGCAGGTCCAGGGTGAAGGAGGGGCTGGCCAGGGCCCAGTGGGAGTGGGGAATGGAGCTCCACGTGCCTGGAGAGCAGTCGGGACCAAACTGGGGGGTGCTGGTGAGTCCTGGCCAGGGATGGAGTCCCAAAAATCAGCATTGGCATCATTCCCCTGCCAGCTGCAACCTTTGGTGAGCCAGGTGGCACCTCCGGATTTCCGTGGGGAAATCCAACTGGTAACCTCAGGCTGGTCCTAATTGGGATTGTACTAATCAAAGGGAGTTAATTGCATCTGATTAACGCAATTAGAGCTTGTGTGGAGATGGGGATTAATGGAAGTGGAGCACAGGAATGTGGGCAGAGGAAGAACCCAGTGGTTACTGGGGCAGACTGGGAAAGGCTTTGCTGCCGCACAGGGTGGGAATGGCGGTGCAGAGCTTGGGTGAGGCTGGATTTGTGTGGGGTGGTGGGGAAGATGAGGAGGGAACTTGAGCTAATGAAATGAGGAAGGAAGGAAGGAAGGAAGGAAGGAAAGGAAGGAAAGGAAGGAAAGGAAGGAAAGGAAGGAAAGGAAGGAAAGGAAGGAAAGG
>JAWWTY010000156.1:8941003-8953826 GCA_035222235.1 Margarornis squamiger
AACATGGAATACCATTGCAAGGAGGAATAAGCCAGTAATAAGCCAGTAATTGAATAAGGAATAAGCCAGTAATTGAATAAGGAATAAGCCAGTAATTGAACAAGGAATAAGCCAGTAATTGAACTAAGTTACCTGGTAACACCACTTGCCCATGAGATAGTACAGCTGGGGGTCCTCTGGCTTCAGCTCAATGGCTCTGCCAATGTGTTCCTGTGGGAAAGCAGCACCAAGACACGTCAGATCCTCGAGGGAAGTAGAGAGAAGCTTCACGAGAGCAGGTGGAGAAAGAGGGAAGGAAGGAAGGAAGGAAGGAATCCCCTGTTCAGGTGTTGGGATGAGCACAGTTACAGGCCCAGATTCCAAATTTTCTGAGAGTGGTTTCAGTGAGCACAGCAAAGCAGCCCCTTCTGCAGCCTCAGGGACAGGAATTCCTGCACATCCCAGAAAATCCACGCCCTTCAGTTCATTCCACCCCCAGAGCTTTGCCAAAATCACCTTACTTGGTCATGCCAAGAGCTCATGGGACAAGAATGACCCGTGGCCTGGGTCCTGCAACATCCCCAAGGCAAAGAAAGGAATCTGAGACAAATGAAATCCTCCTGGAGCACTCGCTGTGCCTTTCTGGGAGGGCGCAGGTTGCTCCCAGGCAGAGGGACAAGCTGCTGCTGTGTCTTGTCACCAGAGGATAATGTCACATCCCAAGCTCTCAGTGTCATCATTGACATAAATTTGATTGCAAAGATTTCTTTTTTTGGGGGAGATCAAGGTGTGTAAAACTGCAGAGCCAGCCCAGCCACTCTCAAAAGGCATCGCTGGAATCACCTTCCTCAGCCCAAACCACCCACTCGTGGCATCTCTGAGACCTCCTACTGCCCTAACAAGACCTGGAGCCAATTTTCCCAACTCCCTGCTAGAGAAAGAAGTGTTTGGTGCTCCCACAAAGCCCAGCACATCCTTTCCACTCACCTTAAAAACACAGGCAGCCTGGACACGCTTCGGAATGCTCTCGTGTTCCGACTGCTGCCCAGAGAGGATGGCAAACCTGCACAGGGAGACACCTGCCTGAGCCAGCCAGCATTAAATGCACATTTCATCCACATTTACCTGCTGTCCAGGCCTTCAGAAGGAAGATTGCACACATTCAAAGCTAGGCTGGCACAGGGCTTGGAGCAAGCTGGGCTGGTGGAAGGTGTCCCTGCCCGTGGCAGGGGGGGGATCTGGATGAGCTTTAAGCTCCCTTCCAACCCAAACCACTCCAGGATTGTAGGAAGGGCATTAAAGCTTCACAAATTGCTGGGGGAAACAAGGAATGCTGCCCATCTTCTATAGGGAAGGGACAGATGCAGTAAAAATTCAGTGCCTAAGAGGGTTTTGGCTTGAAAGCAGGAGGGGTTTGACGTGACAAACTCGTTGCACTGATGGCTAAAAACCAGGAGCAGCCCTGGGACTTCTTCCCTGGGCAAGGAAACTGTGCAAGACAGAGCAGGGGAGAGCAAAGCTATGAGCAGCTCTAATTAACTGCAGGGAGCAGTGATCTCTGTCCCCAGCAGCAGCACACAGGGCTCTACTTCCAGGGAAACATTGGGAAAACCTACCTACATCCTGCAGCTGGGAAACAGAACAATGTATTTTTAGTGCTGGAAGTGCAAAGCCATCTAGTTTTGTCCACTAAGAGGTTGTGAGTTGTGAGCCCCAGAAGCAGGGGACCATCAAAGTCACTTACTGCATGAGCTGTGGAATTCCAGGAGGGTTTAATTCCCTGGGGATTTGCCCCCTCTCATCTCACCTCCCCCCCAGCAGTGATTCAAACCCTCCCTCCCTGAATCCCTTGCCAAGAAACCACCACTCTCAGAGCTCTCCAGGGCACTGCTGTGGGACAGAACATCCAGACTCAAGTTTGGCCTCTGTCATCCCACTCAGGAGAGAGCTCTGGCTGTGGAGGACACTTCCAGCCCTTCTCCCAGACTGGCTCAAAAAATATGAGGTGCAATGAGTGGACAACTGAATAACATGCCTAATTCATTCCAAAATTAAAGGTGAAAAGGAGAAGGCAGCAAGCAAAGCACCCTCACACCCCCCAGTGCCACTGGATACCCTGCCATGTACCCCAAAGCATCCCTTGGGATGGGTAACCACAGCAGATGGGCAGGAACCTCTGAGAAGACTTTGGAAGCTCCAAGGGCACTTTCTCCAGCATTAGGAAATCCTAGGAATCCCCTCACACCTCCCTGAGCTCCCTTTCCCACGTCACAAAGTCGTGTCTTCCCCATATTCCCAACTTTGCCTTAAATCTCCTTCCTTTCCTTGGCTAATTGTCTCGTGGGAAAGCTCTGGCTCAGCCCTAAAACTCTTTTTTTAACCCCCTTGGTAATGGCAAAGATAACAGATCAGTGAAATCCTGGTTGGGAAAGCTCAGGGCTGCACTGCCCCACTTATTGATGGAATAAGTGTTTTTAGGATCTTGTTTCCCAACAACCATCAGCCTGGACTCAGCATCCCTATTGGGAAATACAAGCCAATAAAAGGCTGATTTTCTACAATCATGACAGCAAATCTCCCTGCACAATAAATCACAGAGTTGTCTCGTGTCAAGAAACATCAATCACAGGGGGTTTTTAACAGCCTGGTGAAATGTTGATGGAAAAGCCCTAAAAGCAGCAGTAAATGGGAAATGCCAGTTGTGAAATCAACTAAAAAAAAAATAAAATACCCACGGGACAAGATGCCTGAACTGGTTTTTCACTGTATTCCCAGCAAAGCTGGCTCCTCCCAGCCCAGGGCCACCAGAGCACTGGGGGTTTTCATGCCCACAACTCTGCATTGCTGGGATTTCAGGCTCTGGTCTCTGCTGTTCTCTCCTCTGCTCGTTTAGCTTGGCACAGTGGAGTTATTTATTCCAGCTCATTCCATGCAATGCCTCGGGATGGGAGTCCCCAGAGACACTATGGAGGTACAGCAGGGCTCAGCAGCAGGAGCAGGAGAGAGGCAAAATAATGATTCAGGGGAATTTCATCCCCTGGGACCTCTGTCTCAGCTCCATCCAAAGCCTTCATTAGGGTATCACTCGAATAATTATCAGGAATCTCAGCTCAGGATCTCCCCATTTATCAGTAAATAAACCCTATGGAAGGGGATGCCCCCAAGCTGAGAGTCTCTTCTCCCAGCTTAACCCCCCAGGCTCAGGATTGCAGGACCTTCCCTGGGATGCTGCACTCTGGCTGACTCCCCTGGGAACAGGACTCTGCCCATGGAATAAGGAGTCTCCAGCACCTCCCCTCCACAGCCAGCATGTTCTGCCAACCCAAACCTCTTTTTGACCATTTCCAAGGCAGTTTTCCCCCTATTTTCTGAGCATTCCCGGTTTTTCACCTCCCTGTGCCCCAAAGTGGATGCATCCCTTCACTTGAGAAAGACCTGGAATTAAGCAGGCAGGTATTTAGACTGCCACAACCCCAAAATCCAAGCAATCATTCACTTGGGAATTAGGACCTTGGGGGAGGCAGCAGAATTCCCAACCCGAAATGAATGACTAGCTGGATGATAAAGAGGTTGGGGGAAAAAAAAGCTTTGGTTTTTTTCCAAGGGGAGAACAAGAGGGAAGGAAAAAGTGAGGAAGGCAGACCTGCTGCTTTCCTTCCAGCCTTCCATGGGACAGCTCCTGTTTTGTGGAGGTTCAAATTGCTTCCTCAGTGAACATTCCAGGCCACTGCAGGTCAGGGGGCTTTTATCAGACAGCTCTAATTGCATGTCATTTGGCTTCCTCTGCATTCTGGAACATCTCCTGACCCCCACTGCCACAGTTGCTCCTGCCCCACACTGTCAGTAAGTTCCCTGTTTCACCTGCCCACGGAGCAGAAAACACTCAGCTCACAAATGCAGAATCCAGCTCCAAACTGGCCAGATGTGGGCAGTGCCCCATCAAGAGTTAAATCCACCCAGAGTTAAATCCTGAGGCACTGGCAGGGTTTGAATTCAAGCTGTCTCCCAGGCACGTGGGGAATGGCATGACTTTTCAGAAATGCAGGATCTGCCCACGGACAGCCAGAGGTACCCACGGAACTGAGAAGGGCTGGTGAGCAAGCTGTTCCACCAAACTGACAGACTCCTTAGGAGAAAAGGCACATTTTGGAGGCTCATCCAACCCAATCCCACTTCTACACAACACACAGAATGTCTCCAGGAGGGCCAGAGCTTGTTCTTCCTTCTGCAACAGTCAGCACTTCACTTCCAGTGTAAAATATTCCACTCAAACTAAAACTACCACAGCACCTGCAAGGTTTTCCCCAGATTTCTCTGAAATCCCTCTGGTTGTACTTCCAAGTATTTCTTTTAGCAGCAGGAATGGAAGGCAAGGCAAACCCACAGCTCCCTCTCCTTTCCTGATGCCTAAATCCACTGCTACACCCAAAGGGAATGGGCTGGGAATTCTAAAAGGCCACAGTTGTTTCTCACTTTATTTGTGAGATGTCCCACATTTGTGTCTCAGGGCAAGAACAGACTTAGGAGCCTGCTCTGTCCTACTCTGGGCTGCAATCAGTTAAAAGAGCAATCAGGTTTGTTGGATGTAAGTTCCACCTGCTGGGAGATTTTTTCCCAATTAAAGCAGAGAAGGATTTTGATGTCTAAATCCAAAGTGAGGATCAGGCCATTGCAAATCAGGAGAGCAGAGACTTTAAAACCCCCTTGCTCCAATATCCATCAGTCTATGCTAGGCAAATAAACCTGCTCCAAAGGTACCAAATGCATTTCATCTCCATATTTCCATTCCTAAATGGTGCCCCCAGGGGCAGCAGAGCCAGGGCTCAGCCCCTCTGCACAGGGCTGGCCTGTCTCTGCAGCCCTGATGGAATTGCCAGTCCATTCCAGGGATGGCTCCCTGGGGACCATCCAACTTCCAAGAGCAGGGACAGGTTTGTAGCACATGTCACGTGGAGAAGAGACCCCTGAGAGGACTCTCTGGGTCTGGGCAGATCCCAGAGCCAGTCCACACACAGTTCCAGGCTCTGTCATTCCTGAGAAACCACTTGCTCTCCTGCTGCCAAATCCTTCCAACCACCCAGCCCCAAAATGAGCTGCAGCCAGTGATGCCCCCTCAGCACTGATTCCTTCCCTTTCCCAAAGTTAATTCCTTTGCTTGGTGCTTTAAAAATGCCAGTAATTACTGTAACAGCTATGAGGCACCCAGGTAAAAAGCTTTCCTTGCAATGATCCCTGTGTGGAAAGCACCTTCTGTCTCCCTCAGCCAGTAAAACTGGGAAGGATTTGGGCAGCAGAAGGAAAGAACAAGCACAGAAGACAAAATAAGCACCAAAACCCAGCAGGGTTTCATCTGAAGGAATCCTGGTAAAACAGAGGCAACTGATAAAATGGGGAATCAACATGAATTGATCAAGAAGATCAACAAGATGCAGCCCAGAGCTGCACAAGGAGGTTTCACACAGCCTGTGTGGAGAGGCAGGAAAAGACCTGGGAATATTTCTGTTAAAATGGATAATTTAGGCTGCAGTGGGAAAGGGAAGGATGATGTTGACTGCTGGACATGGGAGTAAGAACACAAAGGACCATCCCATCAGCATCACACAAATCCATCCTGCTCCCACAGCCTGGGTCCTGCCCTGAATTCCTCCACTTCTGACTGGAAAAAATACATGGAAGAGCGAGAAAAATATGGGACAGACAGCGTGGGTGGTGAGAGATAATAAATGATTCCCTCTGACAGGAGATAATAAAGGAGTGGGGTTTTCACAAAAGGAACTAGGCACTAGAGAGAGAAATATGACAGAATAAAACTGCAATTTGAAGGGAGTGTGAATAATATCCTCCATAAGCTGGGGCAGCAAACCCCACCCCCAAAAACCTTTAAAGCCTCTACTGTTTTTCACTCCTCAGGATAAATTCAATTAGCACGAAGAAAGGCTGCAATTAACCCAGCTCGTGGCCACCTCAGAGCTGGGAAGGGAGTCATTTCCTGTTCTATTCATGGCAGTAAATAATAATTTCGGTGCTGATAAAGGGAATTACATTATTCATTCCCAAGAAATCCCACGCCTCCCACGGGCTGAGCTGCTGTTTCCCTTCTCCAGCTGCCCTGGAGAATTCAAAGCAAGAAGGAGCTGTGCAGGAGCCTTAGCCCTGCCTGGGAAAAGGGTCTGAGAGGCCCAGAATTGTCCCAAACTCTGACTTGCAAGGCAAACCCATCAATATTAGATCCTGGAGTAGAACCTTGCTTTGTAAAACACCAACTTTTGAGATTTCCTCTGGCAACTAAACCCCATTTTTGTCAAGATGTTAAGCCAGCAGAGCCCAAGACCATAATCTGCTGGAGATTTTCCTGCCTCCAAATTCCTTCCTCCTTCCCATCAAAGCTTTAACTGAGAACAGCAATTCCTTACTAACGATTGAAATACAGTCTTTTTAGGATAATAAAGACATTTATGCAGATGCCTGTAGTCCAAAACAACCTCCTCAATAAATGTTCTCATTCGAAGAGCACAGATCTTGTTTGATAAAGATACTCAGCACCCTCTTTTCCCAGGAATTACCATTAAAAATAAAAACAACTTCCCTTTTATTCTAATTTAAGAGTGGTCAGCCCTTCACAGTACCTGCTGACAAACACTGTTCAGGGAGGAATTCACCAGAAAAGCCCATTCCCTCAGCTCCACAAATATCTTTACCAGCCCACAGACTCTCTTTTGGAGTCACTTGAAAAGAGGAGAGCAATCCTTTCAATTCCATCCCCGAGCTGGAAGCAAAGCCTGAAGGGGGCAAGGTCCTTCCCTCTCACCTGCCTCCTGAAACCCTGGATATAAATGCTGCTCAGAACCCCTTGCTTGGCTGAACTACAGGTCATTTCCTCCATTCTCATGGAACAAATATCTCAAAGATCTCTGTTTAAATAATAATAATAATAATAATAATAATAAAAAAGGAGCTCCATGCTGCTGTCTCCCTTCATTTCCAAGCCAGAGGCTTGGCAGCATCTCTGAGATGAACCAGCAGTGCCAGGGAACACTTCCAGGAGACTCTAAAAGCCTGGCTGATAAAAATGATGGCAAATGATGGTTCTCCTTCCTCCAGAATGAAGATAAATAGGAGACATGTGGCACAGCACCAAACCCCCACTCCCAGGCCCAAGAAATCTAAACTCAGCCTGCTGCACACCAAAAGGAGCTCACTGTGCTTGAACTTCACCCCAAACTCATTTTATCCACAGTCACTTCCCCCAGGTCTCAGCTGGGAGCTCATCCACGTGTCAGGTGAGAGAATTTGGTCCTGTATCCAAAAATGCCCGTTATTGCACTGGGGAGATTGTCCCCCAAGAGCTCTTCAGAGAGAAATTCACAGTTAGATTGGTGTCAGCTCAGCAGAGTTTCTTCCCATGATCACAGCCAGACCCACTCTCTGCCAAGTCATTCCTTACACCAAGTAACCAAAGCTCTCAAAAAGGGCTTTCTTTTTATGGCAAATCCCATCAGGGTAGGACACTGCAGGTAACAGGTGGGGCTTTGTTGGGTTGGGGGTTTTTATTATTACTTGTTTTACTGCAGCTCAGCTCCCAACAAGCTCCAAATCCTTTCCCCACGCTTTTTAACAGCAAGAAGTAAAATGTCACATACCACTGGTGGCACTCAGCACTTTGGTCCCATTTCTGTGGGGCAAGCTCCAGCTCTCTCTTCCCTGCAAAAAAGGTAGGCAGAGGTAAGGAATTCAGCTCCTTGCTCTCCTAACTTCTTTCTCTGAGGCTGTTAAGAGTACAATAATAGATGTACAGATAGGTATAAAAGTAGTATTTGTTAATTTTATAACTGTGTGTGGCTTGAAAACGGCCCATAAATAATTTCCTCCCCTTGCAGGCTCAAAAAGCTGCAAACTAAGCACCTAATGCCATAAAACCCCTAAAATTCCATGTTTAAATGGCTACACTGAGTTCCAGTGTATTAGCTATAGTATCAATTATGTTATTAGCTATAGCATTAACTCACTCTATTCAGCTACATGCATAATAAAGGGGGCAGAAATGATTCAGATTAACACCTTTTATTGCACACCTCAAATGCACTAAAGATGAGTTTTGTTCCATTCTGACTCACCTGAAACCTTTGTGAACACATTTGAGGTGGTAAAGAACGAGGCAGTGAAATTAAAGGGACTCTTCTGAGCAAACATCCATTGAAAAATATGGTTTTTTAGAGCTGCCCATCTTGGCAACCCAAAAATGCCAAACGTGTTCTTTATTTTATATTTAGTTTATAATTTATTTTAATATCACACAGGATACGGACACCAGGTTTGAGAAACAAACTCTTATGGCTTTAAGCAACCCTAGCCTACTTACACTCCTTCAGCAAGCACAGATGTTGAATTTATAAATAAAAATGTATATTGAGAGACTTCTAGAAAGGTTTATGCTTCAACTTTAAGCATCGAGCGCCCCAGCGCCGCCGCCCGCTCCCCTAAAAATCCAAATTACCAGGACAAACCACTGAGTGCCCCCCACTGCTGGCAGGGGGAGGGTTTATAAAACCCAAGTGTCAGCCTTCCTTTGCCTCCCCCCACAAATTCCTCACCCTCGGAGGCGTAGGATTGCTTCTCCTCCTCGTCTGCCGTGAGCTCCCACATGTCGCTGTGAGCCCGCGCCAGGCGCCACAGGAATTCCCTCTGCCCTGCATACTGCCAGGGAAACCAGCAATGTTAGGGATCCAGGCCCTCCTGCCAGGGCCAAGGGGAATGAGAAACTCATCCTGAGCGGGGCACACGCCTCGGAAATCACGCAGGGGATGTTTCAAAGATCTTTTTTTAAACCTTCAAATGCCCCGACTCTGCCAGGAGCGAAGCAGAGAGAGATGGTGGGGCGGGTTTGTACCAGGGTGGGCACAGCACAGGGCAGGGATTGGCCCCCTGAGCTGGGCACTGCTGGGGCACCCCAAATCCTGTCTCCAGCTCGGGGCCCCTGGGGACAAGGAGGATACTGAGGGGCTGGAACGTGTCCAGGGAAGGGAGTGGAGCTGGGGAAGGGTCTGGAGCAGCAGAGGGGGGTTCAGCCTGGAGAAAAGGAGGCTCAGGGGGGACCTTCTTGCTTTGCAACTCCCTGATAGGAGAGGGGAGCCAGAGGGAGGGATTGTCTCTTCTCCCAGGGAACAAGGGACAGGATAAGAAGAAACAGCCTCAAGCTGCACCAGGGGAGGATCAGCTTGGACATCAGGAGGAATTCTTTCACAGAAAGGGCTCTCAGGCATTGGAAGGGGCTGCCCAGTTTGGTGCTGGAATCCCCATCCCTGGAGGCATCCAAGGAACACCTGGAATCCCCATCCCTGGAGGCATCCAAGGAACACCTGGAATCCCCATCCCTGGAGGTGGGCAAGGAACATCTGGAATCCCCATCCCTGGAGGCATCCAAGGAACATCTGGAACCCCCATCCCTGGAGGCATCCAAGGAACATCTGGAACCCCCATCCCTGGAGGCATCCAAGGAACATCTGGAATCCCCATCCCTGGAGGCGGGCAAGGAACATCTGGAACCCCCATCCCTGGAGGCATCCAAGGAACATCTGGAATCCCCATCCCTGGAGGCATCCAAGGAACATCCTGGCCATGGCACTCAGCGCTCTGACCCAGTGACCCGACGGTGACGGGCCACAAATTGGACTCTCAGCAAAGAAACATCCCCTGCTGTCCAAGCCCAACCTCCCTGGGCCCAGGGAAAAGCCAAGGAGGCACCTTTACCGCCAGCTTGTTGTTGAGGAGCAGCTGGAAGCCCTCTCTCCTGTCCTCCTCGTCGCCGTCGTGCAGGCGGTCAGCGTGCTGCAGGAGCTGCCCCAGCCCCTCCTCCAGCGAGGAATCCTCGCTCAAAGGGGCTTCCTCCTCCGGGCCCAGCTCCAGGGAGTCCCGTCGCACCGTCCTCACCGTCTCACAGCTCACTTCATCCTCCCCTTCCTCGCTCTCCCGCTCCCACTCCCGCTCGTAGTCGGACTCGGCGTTGGCCGTGGTGTAACTTTGGGGAGGGGAGAAGAACACAAGATGGGAGAAGAACACAAGATCAGTTGTAGGAGCTGCTCCCAACTGGAGGAAGAGGAGTATCTGAGTTCATCCCGCACGACCCGAGGGTGTCAGTCTTGGATTTCGTGGGACAATGGTTATTTCTCTCCTGGAATGCATCAAAAAAGCTGAAGGACAAAAGGCTCTCAGAAGTCGAGTCACAAGCTGGTTTTGAGCAGCCTGGTCTAGTGGAAGATGTCCCTGCAGAGGGGTGGAACTGGATGAGCTTTAAGGTCCCTTTGCCCCCTAAACCACTCCATGATCTCCCCATCTGCACACTCTTAGCCCTTCTAACTTCAGCGTCACAGAACGGACCACCTGAAAACAGAGCCAGGGCTATTCAGTTCCAATACATGGATTCTAAAAGAGAACTTCAACAACCCACGTGGAAAACACAACCTGAGGGGGTCTGCCTGTCCCAGGGAATTCCAGGCACTCACCTGGCAATGCTGGTCACTAAATGTGACCCAGCTCCTTGCCACTGCCAGCTGAAAAGGTGCACAACAGCAGGGAAGCCACCAAAGCTCTTTTCTCTCAGCAAGAAACCCAGGAAGGAGCCAGAGGATGAGCCACAAAAAGACACCACACGTGCAAAAAAACCCCAGGGAATGATTTGATTTTGAATGAGTCAAAAGGGCAGGGTTTAGGGGGGGATGGTGGTGGGACTCCATGGCCTTGAAAGTACCTTCCAGCCTCCATGATTTTGTAAAGCTCAGATCCAAGCTTTGGAAAATGGCTAAAATTAAACTCCCCCAGCACCCAAGGTGGGAATTTAAAACTGAAACCAGCATTGTACACTGGTACCACCGCAGGGGGGAGTCTCCTCATAGAGCCAATTTCTTTTCAAATGAGATTATTTGTCCCTCTCACATCAGACCTGCAAGCTCTCAAATGCAGAACAGGCACAAACCAGGTGGTAATTTCAAAAAGTGCACTTTAATAGGTGGATTTGGTTGACTTTAAGTGAATAACAGACAACTTCACCAGTTCTGCTATGCAGTCTGGGTGCACTGGGTACATCCAGCACTGAGCCCTGGCTGGATTCCTCCTCCAAGGAACAGCCCTGGGACCCTGCCTTTGTCTGGGGACCCAGATATGTCCCACAGCCTGTATCTGAAGGAGCCAGGGGTGGCACTTCACCCACACACTGATAACAAGACACATCTGGCTATCACAGCTTCACTTTTCTGAGAACCATCTGTAATTCTCATCCCCCCCCTCTCTGGCAGAGGGGGAACCAACACCCTCGCTCAGCACAGCCTGCAACCCTCAGCCAGGAATTTAAACCCCACCTTTTTCATCCTGAAGCATTTCAAGGCCAGGAAGAGAGTCAGGAAAGCAAGGCTGTCATGCTGGAGATGCCACTGAATCCATGGAAAATGCAGCAGCACAGGGGTAAGGTGACACTGGCAGAGCTCTGTCTCACATGAAAAGCTTCATTTCTTAAGATGAATTATTAAGATAGTAATATGAAGGTATTATTGGCTCTCTAGACTACCTCATTTTCAGCAGTTAAACACAAGCTCTGAAAATTCCCCAATTTTCCCATCCTATCCCACAACACTTTCCTGGCAGCTGGAGGGATTTCAGTCCTTCAGCTCCCAAACCCCCTGTGTTTTCTCCCAGTTGCTGCAGTTCAAAAGGACAAGGAAAAGGACAAACTCCAAGCTTTCAGGGAGATGAAGGGATTTACGTATTCCCAGCCTGTTCTCCTGAGTTTACAGTGATGGAAAGTTCTGGAATGCCTTAGGATGGCCTCTGGCTAAAACACATCCTGGAGGAAAACAGACTCTCTGCAACTAAAAAGCCCATGGAGAGAGGAGGCAAAGGAGCCCAAAATCCATCCAGGGAAATTAAAACATCCCAAAACCTCTGAAAACTCACAGGGGTTTTTGGGGACTTGGGTATGGAATGGGAGAAGCATGTCCATGTGGTTCCTAAACTGAAGATGAAATGGGAGTTCTTCATACTGAATTTCACTAAAATAATTCAACTGCCAGCAAGGAACACCCAGCTGAAATTCATCTCTTGGGAACAGTCCCATTCTTCCTCCCAGGGGCTGCTCCAAAGCTTCCATGGGTTTTTTCCCAAAACTTAACCTTTCCTACTGTGATTTTAATGCTGAAAATGTTACTTTTCAAGTACATTTACATCTCTACCAGACCATACAGCACACCAAAGGCAGCTGGTCCTGACCAGACTGGCATTATACCTGCTTGTGGAGGACCAGAGGGAGAAATTGCATTATTCCAGTTGTCTTTAAATCAGATGAGAGCCCTAATGACAGATTTTCATTAAAATGTAAGAACTCCTCCAACCACCACCGGATTCCCAAGAAAGGAATGAAGTTTTCCAGCAAAACACACCCCTGTCCCCTAAGGAGGTGCCTCCTCTGAACCTTTGGATTCTTGGCCTCTGTCACAACTATGAGCAGGGGACACCCCAGGCTGGGATCTGTGAACAAATCCCAACTTTTCCACCAATTTTACCAAAAGCACTGTCACCCTGAGGACTCAGTGCATCTGCTGCTACCCAAACAGCCAAGCCTTGTCTGCAGAACCAACTACGCATTTTGAAGTCTGTTCTGCACCCTCATTCCCTGTTACACCACCATGAATCACTCCCTCCCTAATTTCCCCCTCATTCCAACCCCCACTCCAGATGAAGGAAGCTCTACAACCCCAGTGAGGTCACATCAGCTCTCCCCTGCCTCACCAACTCCACTTATTAGAGATAAACACTGAAAGGACACCATTTTAGGGCAGTCACAAGTTGCCCTCCTGCA
>JAWWTY010000156.1:8953926-8992514 GCA_035222235.1 Margarornis squamiger
GGGGGGAAAGAAAGGGGGGGAGGAAGAAAGGGGGGGGGAAGAAGGGGGGAAAGGGGAAAGAAGGCAGCTGCTGTCCCAAGCAATTCCCTGCTCAAACGAGTATAGAAAGTTGTGTCCCGGCCCCCCCTGGCGGCCGAAAGCCCCGGGACGGGAACGCGCAGAGGGAGAGGCAGTTCCCAGCACCCGCGCTGGGCTCCCCGGGGCTCCCCCGGGGCTGCCCCTCCTCGCCGGGCTGCAGGAGGGCCTTGGCATCGCGGCCAGGGCTCGCAGCACGGACTGACTCTGCCAGCTGGGCCGGCTTACCCAGCTGGGGATTCCCCCCCTCTCCCAGCCGGGAAGGCCCCTGAGCTCACCCGGGGCCTTCGGGACACACACGGAATCCCAGGCACAGCTGTAATCCCGTCCCCTCCCAAAACCGTCCCCAAAAATGCCCTCACGGGGCATCCCAGCGCCGGGATTTTCGGATAAACACCGGGATTTCCCTCCAGGAGCCACACGGGTGGCAAAGCGAGAGGAGCAGTGTCCCAGACCTGCGCCCCCCTCCTCCAAGGGCGGCACTGCGAACGCACAAGGGCAAACTGAGGGCAATAACGCCGATATCGGTAAAACCGGAACCGGGAGGGAAGGGGCCCGGCCCGCCGCCCTCACCTCTTTCTCCGACGCCCTCACCTCTTTCTCCGACGCCTTCTCGCCGACCCCCAGCAGCCCGTAGAGGTCGAGCTCCAGCAGGTCCTTATCGACCGCCATCTCCGCGCTCCGCTGGGGCCGCTCCCGGGGCCGGTACCGGTGCTGGTCCCGGGGCCGGTACCGGGGGCCGCGGCCGGGCCGCGCCGCGCGGCTCGCTGGGAAATGTAGTCCCCAGGCACCGCCGCGCCACGGGCCGCTATGGGGCGCGGACTACAATGACCGTGATGCACCGCGCCCCGCCGGCGGCCGCGGGGAACCGCGGGGCACGACGGGAGTTGTGGTCCTGTGGGAGGGGCGCTGCGAGGGGGCGGGCCGGGGGCAGAACTACAAGTGCCGTCGGGCCGTGCCGCACCGTGTCCCCAAGGGCACAGGGATGTGCACGTGTGTCATCCCGATGGGCATGGGGAATGGGCATGGGGATGGGGAATGGGCATGGGGATGGGATGGGATGGGATGGGATGGGATGAGGATGGGATGGCATGGGCATGGGGATGGGGTGGGGATGGGGACTCTGCTGGTTCCCGGGAAGGGAGCTGTGCTGGGCCCCACAACACACCCTTCCCAAACAAGGCACAGATCCTCGGGAAATTCCTCATCTTTATTTTATTTTATTTTATTTTATTTTATTTTATTTTATTTTATTTTATTTTATTTTATTTTATTTTATTTTTAGGATGCCTTCCTTTTTCTCCCCTGCAGCTCTGAGCAGGGAGCACTATATCCAGTTATTCCATTACACAGGAGATGGAGTTTTTTCAGTCTTTATTGCATTCGTGTCCTGCTGGCTGAAGGCTTAAGAGCCTTCAGACCATTTATTTTCATCGACAATAGTGACAGGTCTGAGATCATGAAGAAAACTGGGTAAATGTGAATGCAGCAAAGGGGATGTTTGAGAGATGTTTTCTAGCCCAGCAGTGCAATAAAACCCAAGGATTCCTCGCCTGTCTCAGTGGTCACAGAATCACAGAATGGTTTGTGTTCAAAGGGACCTTAAAGCCCCTCCCGTCCCATGGGCAGGGACACCTTCCATTAAATCAGGTTGCTCCAAGCCCCATCCAACCTGGCCTTGGACACTTCCAGGGATGGGGCAGCCACAGCAGGACCTCCAGTCCAGACCCCCCTCCTGCAGCACCATCTCCCCAAACCCAACCCACGCACCTCAGCTGTTGTGATGTCCCTTTGGGACGCCCTTCTGTGACACCACAACGACCACGGGGACACGGGCCACGTCACAAAGCGCCACATCCCAGCGCTCTGCCAGAGCAGCGATGGGCAGCACAGAGCAGCAATGCATCCCACGGTGACACCAGTGGGATGGAGACAACCACCGCTCCAGCCCCTCCACGGCCCCGCGTGACAACAACGAGGTGTGGCGCAGCCCCGAGGGGACAAGGCGCTGTGGGGGTGTTTTGGGGGGGGCACAAGCATCTGCAGAGATCCTCTGTGCCTCTTGCAGGGCGAGATGTCCACGAGGGATGACTCTCCCCAGCCGGGCACCTCTGGTGCCATCGCCAGCCGGGATGGCGACCGGGGCAATCCCATCTGCCCGGCGTGCTGGGACATCGACACCGAGTGCTCCAGCTCGTGCCGCCACTGCTTCTGCCCCTACTGCGTGTGGGACTGGAGCCTCGGGGAGCCCCAGTGCCCCCAGTGCCAGCGGCCCGCCCGCCACGGCTTCCCCCAGCACGTGGTGCTGTACCACGAGGTGCAGGACCAGGTGTACGAGAACAAGCGGCGGAGGCGCCGCAGCTTCGCGCGGAGGGCATGGAGCTGCTCGGGGCACGGCGGCCAGGACGGCACCCCCGGGAGCGGGCACCGCTGGGGGTCCCAAGGAAGGAACCCCTCGGGGAGGAGGAGGAGGAGGAGGCGGCGGTGGAGCAGGGAGTGGGATGACACGTGGGATGAAGGACGAGCGCCCAGGTCCGAGTGGGACGCCCCTGGCTCGCCAAGGGGGAGGCGATCCCGGCGCAGGTCCCGCAGACCGTGGGACCAGCGGGAGCGGTCGTGGGGCCACCACAGCACTCAGCGGTGGAGGAGCAGGCACAGGGAGCATTCCCGTGGCTGGGACAGGCGATGGAGCAGGTCCCGCAGGCGAGGCCACAGGACGTGGTCCCAGGGCAGGGAGCCCCACGAGCGCTCCGCAAGGCAGAGGCGCTGGAGGAGCACGAATCCTGGAGAGGGACGAGCTCCGAGGCACCAGCAGGACATCCCAGGCTCCTCAGGGAGGGGACGGCACCGACGCAGGACCTGGAGCCCTGCAGGGCACGGGACCCCATAGCCCACCCTCCCAAGAAGGGAAACGCCACGCTCAGGACAGCCCAGGGTGTCCAGCCAGGCTTCGGTGACCTCCCAGCATGGAGCCACCACATCTCCTCTGGCTCTCCTGTTCCAGGCTTTGACCCCCGCTGAATAAACAAATGTCACTTTAACCAGCACTTCCTTTATTTCCCTTGGTGCTTTTTGCTGTCTCAGGAGCCTCCACAGGTGATTTGGAGCACCCCAGGGGTGCCTCAGGTTGCCCTCAGGAGCCCCATCCTTTCCTCTCTGTGCTCCCTCCAGCCCCATCGTGTGCCCCTGTGGATCAGGGAGTGAGCAGAGGGGCTCCCCGCATCCCCACAGGCTCTTCCCCTCTTCCTGGTTTCCCAGGCTTCCATGGCTGAGTCTGATTTATTTGGAGTTTTTCCTTTGCTTTCCCTCCAGTTTTATCCAGGGAAACCTTACTGGGAGAAGCTGGTAACCCTTAGCATTTTTTCAGCGGAGCCACAACTTGGTACAGGATCGTTTTCCATGACAAAACAAAGTGTGGCCAATACCATTCAGTGTTGGAGGTGCCCAAAGCCAGCCCCAGGGCCAAAAGCTGCAATTCTCTCCCGGCTGTCACCCAGCCCCTGTCCCCAAATGCCAGCCTTTGGAATCACCCCAATAATCTGCAGTGTCCCATTAATCCCTAAATCAGGATATCAGCATAGTTGATAATCTCCCTAAATGCATATTCAGCATGTGGGACATGGATTTTTCTTATGGATATACTCTCTGCCGGATGGAAGGACGCCGATCACACCGGATCCCTTTTTGCACTGCAAGAAATAATTGGGGGAAAAAAAACCCCATCAAATTCAACCGATGGTGAAAAGCAGGAGCTGGGACTCCCAGGAGTTCGGTGCCGAGCTCTGGAGCCTGCATTCCGAGGTGGGCAAGAATGCTGGATGTCCACGCCATGCTCTGGTAGAGCCACTCCTTTCCTTGAGCCAGTTTATTTTTCTTCCATAGAAACCTGATTCAAATAGGCCTGGAATTCACCCATTTTCTCAGATTATCCTGAAAGGTGGGCTCTTGCTACCTGAGACTCCTGGAGAACACACTCAGTGTCCGGTGGGAGAAGGGGGGAGTACTGGGCACAGGAGGGGGCCATGCCCAGGAGCAGAACTATCCTGTTTATTTTTCCCTGGATTTACTTTTTTTTTTTCATTAAATCCCAGACTTCCCATTAAGTATAAGCTGAACAGAGCTATTCAGTTAAGTTTCCCCTGGATTTACCTTTTCCATTCAATAGAAAACTTCCCATTGGGTATAAGCTGTTGTTTGTTTATCTCCCAGAAAATCCACTCCCTGGCCAAGGTAGCCTCTCTGAGCATCTTGCCAGGGATCTGGAAACGCTGGATACATCCACCCAAACACACTCACACATACATTTCACTGGGAAAACCCTGAAAAGGTACAGGTGAGCTTTCAGGGCAGATGGATGTCCATGGCAGAGCCATATTTGCTGCTATTTTGGATAACAGCGAGTAAGAAAACTCGATTTCTCCTGAAATAATAATAAAAAAAACCCCCCAACCAAACAAAACCACAACAAAATAAATGTTCTTGGGGAAAGTGCAAACAGGCTGGAAGTCTCAGGGAAGAGCCTGTGGCCAGCGCTGCTCTCCGAGGTCACTGTCCAGGAGCTGCCCAGCCTGGATTCAGGAGGTCTTTATGAACACTGGCACCTCGGCCAGGCTGGCAGAGTAATTCCTGAGGATGGTGCCTCCATCAAAAACACGGGCAGAGCTGGTGTCCAGCCAGAGATGCCCTTCTCCAGGCAGGAAGATATCCCTCCAGGTTTGTCCTTTTTCTGTGATTGGAGCGACCAGGACCTGCAGTGGAAAAAAAAACAAAAAGAAAGGAAAGAAAAGAACTTTAGCAGGTGGTGGATTAGCTGGGATGTGGAGATGAGATGGTCATCAGGGAATCATGGAATGGGTTGGGTTGGAAGGGACCTTAGAGCCCATCTAGTCCCACCCCCTGCCATGGGCAGGGACACCTTCCCCTATCCCAGGTTGCTCCAAGTCCCAGCCAACCTGGCCTTAATCTATTTTTCCGTTCTTTCACGGGAAAAGTGGCTTCCCGCATTCTGAGATTATTCATTCCCGCTAAATCATTTCACTTCCAAAGCTAAAAGAGGTTTCCAGGGCCCTGCATAAGAGTCTTGAGAGGAAAGCCAAGCTTTTCCAAAACAAAATTAAAAACCCCAAATCCCCATAAACCAGCTGCTTTGGCTCGGATTGGAATCCGCTTGAACACGAAGCTCTGCTTTGTGTTTTTGGGCAGGGCTGGGCTCACAGGACGGTGCAGAATTCCCACCTGGTCTCCGATGAGGAACTCATCGTCCACGGTGAAGGCGGTGGGATCGGTGGGGCTGAGCCACCAGGCTGGACGGAAGATGGGCTGGCCCAGCCTCTGCCACTCCTCGCTGTATTTTAGCAGCAGTGGCACCACAAAGTCCCGGTGCCTCTGGATGCATTGGCGGGTCAGATTCACGACCTGCAGGGTGGGGGAGAAACCCGTGAGGAGTCTGAAAGACAGGAAACAGCAAAGCAGGCAGGGGAAAAGGGAAATAAATAAATCAAATAAATAAAATTCTCTATGTATTCCCTTGGGAAGAGAGGTGACTGAATTCCAATGTCCTGATAAAGTTATGGCAGCTCACAAGGGCTGATATTGGCTATTAATTGATTTGGATATAAACCCATTGATAACAGATTTAACTCAATTGATAATGGATATGAATCCATTGGATTTATATGCTTTAAATCCACTGATAATGGATGTGAATCCATTCGATTTAAAACCATTCCCAATGGATACAAATCTATTGGATTTAAATGGATTTAGATCCATTGATAATGGATCTAAACCCATTGGTTTTAAATGGATTTAAATCTATTTATACAGGATATCAACCCATCTGATTTAAAGGGGTTTAGATCTACTGATAATGGATACAAATCCACAGTATTTGAATGGATTTAAACCCATTATAGTGGATATTAATTAACTGGATTTATATCCATTGTTAATGAATATAAATGGATATAATCCATTGGATTTAAATGGATTTGGATCCATTGATAATTGATATCAATCCATTAGATTTAAATGGATATAAATTAATTGATGATGGACATAAACCCGTTGGGTTTAAATGGATTGAAATCTATTGTTAATTGCTATAAATCCATTGGATTTAAATCTATTGATCATGGATATGAATCCACTGGATTTAAATAGATTTAAATACATTGATAATGGATATGAATCTGTTGGATTTAAATAGATTTACATCCACTGATAATTGGATATAAATATGTTAATTTAAGTCGATGTAAGTGGATTTAAACCCCTTGATAATGGATCTGATTGCACCCGATTTATATGCATTTAAGTCCACTGATAAAGGACATAGATCAATTTGCTTTAAATCCCTTGGACTTAAATTGATTTAAATCCATTGATAATTGAATATAAACCCCATTGATTATGGATTCATCCCCATTTTGATGCAAATCTGGGGACAGCAGCCAGCGGGTGACATTGGCCAGACCTTCAGTGGCTTTTGGGGACATTTTGGATGTGAGGGACACACACCCAGGAGTCACAGCAGAGCCAGGGGGGTGATCCAAAGGCCATCACGGGCAGGAATGTCACGATCTGCAGCCACCGCACGAACAGCTCCGGGTCCCCCACGGAGTCACCAGCCAGGCTCCCTCCTGTGGGAACACCGGGCTGAGCTCAGGGGCTTCCCATGGGGAAAGAAGCATCTTGGGAACCTTTAGAGCCCCTTTCCAGTGCCCAAATCCCCCCGTGGGAGCCGGAGCATCCCTGGGAGCCGTCATTCCGAGAACGCGCCACAACATCCCTAGAAACGGCCCCAAACCCCCAACACTGAGGGCTCGCCCAACCATCCACGAATTCCCATTTCCTCCAGAGGCTTTTCCCAACTCCTGCAGCTCCCAGGATGTCAGGACACAACCCAAGGGGCCACAGGCCCTGGTGGCAAACACTCCAACCCTCTCCGCAAAGGGGGACCTGGGCTCCCATCCTGCTCCCCTGAAATAAGACAATGGGTTTGGCGTTCTTTGGGGTGGGAACTGCCCTGCTGGCCTTTGCCTGAGCCTCCTTTTCTAAGGAAAACAGGCTAAAAATAGAGGCCAAATTGAAAAACTGCTCCCAACCCCTATTTCAGGGCTGTTGTTCAGCTCTGTTCTCCAGGTCTGAAACCCCATCAGCTCCAAGAAAAGGGGCCTTATTCGAGGTTGTTTCTTGCCTTTTATAACGTGTCTATTTAAGGATTCCTCCAGCCATTGTGCTTTGGGGCAGAAATGCAAACTTGGAGCGGAGCTGCTGGAGCTTTAGGAATGTCCTTTCCCCAGCCAGGAGCCTGGGGATGTGGATCCTGGCTAAGGGCTCCCTCCTGGCTCTGCCGGGTGGGATTTAGCCCAAGCCAAGCCCTGGGGGGGTGGGCTGTGATGGAGCTCTGCAAAGGGCATCCCCAGAGACCCAGCTGTTGTTGGGGCTGCCTGGTAATATTTAGAGCATGTTCTTTTGTTTTCAATTCCTCACTCGATTCCCCGGCAACGTTCATCCCAATCGAGCCAGCAGAAGAGAAAATTGGGGAGCAAAACGCTCCAAGCCTTCTCATGGCACACCTAAGGTGCAAATGAACATTCCTACCTGGAAAAACGCTGCCGAAATCACTGCAGGAAAGCCAGAAAGAGGGGAAAAAACCCCAAACAAGTCCTTACCTACTGAGTCAGGGATGAAGAAGTTGTAGCCCAAGAGGCTGTAGTGCAGCACGGAAGGGATGAGCCCCTTCAGCCCCGCGTGGCTCCAGTCGGAGCGCAGGGGGCTCATCCGGACGAACAGTGGGAGGTGGCTGGATCTGGGGAAACAAAACAAACCCTTCGAGGTGCTCAGAGGGCTCGCAGGAGCCACAATTCCATGATGCCTGGCTGGCTTGGCAGTCACTGGGCTCAGGTGTAGAGTTCTGGAATGGTTTGGGTTGGAAGGGACCTTCAAGCCCATCCAGTTCCATGGGCAGGGACACCTTCCACTATCCCAGGCTGCTCTAAGACCTGTCCAACCTGGCCTTGGACACATCCAGGAATGGATCAGCCACAGCTTCTCTGGGCAGCCTGTGCCAGGGCCTCAGCATCCTCAGATCCCACACGGATCACTGACTTCCACATTTGCCCTAGCCCACCTCCTGCCACCTCCCTAGGTGCTGAGCACCCTTGGCATCCCCAGGACATCCTCTCAACCATCCCCCAGGAACTCACACGCCCATCAGCTCCAGCAAAGCGTGCCCCTGGTACCCACCTGGCCCCGGCGCTGATGATGGTGCCATTGCCCAGCGTCGCCAGCGCTGCCGCCAACACCCTGGGGTATTCATCCCCTGCCAGCTCGGTGGGAGCTGGGACATCCTGCTCCAGGAAGGAATTACCCTCGACTCCCTCAAAGATCATATATGTGGCCCCCAGTGCCTGCCGCAGGCGCCGGGCACGAGCCAGGTACCAGGTCAGAGCTGCCTCGCTGGTGACGTTCAGGCGGGCACAGAGCTGCCCCTTCCAGGAGGTCAGCAGCGGGATCTGTGGATGGAGAATCCCATTAGATCCCTAAAATATCCTGCTAATTCTGGGGCGTGAGGCTGAGGGACACCGCTCTGCCCCTATCCCGCCCTGCCACACCATTGCGGTGCGTGAAGGTGGAAACCCTTTCTCAACCCCCGCCAAAAATCCCTCGATCGGTGGCAGAGACACAAAAACTGAACACTGGCAACTTTTTAAAATACCTTTTGGAAGTGGGAATTTCAAAGCCGCTTCCAAAGGAGCCAGGAGAGAAGCTGCTCCCCACAGCACAGAGGGGGCTTGGGCTGTCCCCCCACCACAAGTAATAAACCAGAGGGGGTTTATGCAGCGTTAATTTGGGGTTTGGGGGTGAGGGGGGTCCCGTACCGAGCTGCCCCCGGGTCGGGGCTGGCGGCTCAGCCAGTATCCCGCAGCCTCGCCGTGCTGCAGGGATTGCAGGAACAGTGGGGAGGTGATGCTGGCATAGGGGGACAGAGTGATGGAGAGCTGCAGGGGCTCCACCAGGGCCAGCTCCTGCCTCTTCCTGCGCTCCGACGGCACGTGGTCCTGCGGGAGGGAAAGGCAGGGAAAGGGGGGTTTGTCGGACTGGCCATGCCAAGCTCCCCACGAGCCCAGAGGGTGGCGGGATGTCCGTACCGCGGCGGCGAGGATGGCAGTGCCACGCTCCCCCAGGGCCACCACCCCCTCCTGCAGGCGATGCCGCTTCAGCCTCCTCACCAGCGACCTCAAACCTCGCCGGATTTTGGCAGCGGAACCCTCCGGGCCGTGGTACCGCCACATCGGAGACCTGCAGGGGTGGGAGAAGCCGGGGGGCTCGCGGTCTGTGCCGGCACAGGATGCCCAGGGCAGCAGCCAGGGTGCCTGGGAGGATCGCCATTGCCTGGGACGAGGGATGCTCACCCCAGCAGCGCCGTGTCCGGCGGTGTCCGTGCCGGCCCTGCCGGGGGGTTGCCCATGTGCCGCTGGGCAGCTGCCACGCTGGCACTGACACAGAGCAGGTACCGCAGGGGCTCCTCGCGGCCCGCCGGCGTCTCCAGGCAGAAGTGCTGGTGGCTCTCCAGCGACAGGAGAAGGGGCACGTCGGGGGCCACGGTCACCGTCACTCCTTTGGGGGAAAAGTGGGGAGTGGGGTCCTGGCAAGCGCCCATCTGTCCCCAGTCTGGTGCCAAGACCTCCCCAGGATGGTCCCACCACAGATCCAGCCCTGCCAACCATCCCCGTTCTGTCTCTGCTATTCCCTTGTAGGCTCCAAAACACCTTTGAAGGGCTGGATTTCTCCCTTTTCTGCCCTTTTGCTCGGCATTCAGTGGCTGCAGGGGAGCTGCAGGTCATCGGATAAGTTTGGGGGAATGCCTGAAGTTTGGCGTTCTGCAGAATAATCCCGATATCCACCCAAAAAACGACAGCAGCAGCTGAACTCCTGGCTGAATCCAGCATCCCACAGCAGCATCAGGGAGCCACGAAGCTGCTCGGGTGGGGCTCAAGGAGGCAGCAATGGGCACAGGCTTCAGCAAAAAACCCCAGCCACGTGGAGAGCATGGGATGCCCCTGGGGTGACCGGGGCCACTGCAGCCTCAGGTGGCTCAGGTTCAATATCACAGCCTTTCCCACAGGGATGAGGCGGTGTGGGATCCACCCCCTGTGTCCTGTTACCAGTTGTCCTTACAGCTGTGGGATATCTCACTCGGGGAGGCACCTACGCTGCTCTTAAACCAGCTGCTGCAGAGGCGAGGAGCGGGATGGGGAAGCACAGGGATTGAAGGCATAGGACAGCACACAGGGAAGGAGGGGATTACCTGTTGAGCCCAAGAAGTACCTGTCCAGGACAGGCCCGAAGCCGTCGGGGTTTGTGCCCAGGTCTCCACTGACGAAGGGCTGCGCAGGGCTCTCGGCATCATTGAGGGGCCAGCGCTGGGCACGGATGCTCGGCCCGCCATACCAGGACACATTGGCCATGGAAAAGCAGTCCTGCAAGCAGGAGAGCATCATCAGCGGGGTGAAATGCTCAGGGGGAAGAAAAAGGCCAGGTTGAATGGAGCTTGGAGTAAACTCTGCTAGTAGAAGTTGTCCCTGCTTATGGCAGAGGGGTGGAATGGGATGAGCTTTAAATTCACTTTCCAAAGCCCAGCTGGAATATCTGTTTGGGTTTGCTGGTTTTTTTGGGGGGTTTTCTTTGTTTGGTGGGTTTTTTCTGTGTTTTACTTAAAAAGACCTTAACCTCTCTAAGCTGCTTTTCCCAGAGTTTCTGGGGTGAATTTGCAACTGCAGCTGTCCCTACCTGAGCTCTCACAGCGGGGTTTTAGCTCTCACCTCAGTGGCACCGCAGCATCCCTAGGGTGACACTTGCTCTCTCCCAGGGCACACATGCCCAAGGGCTGATATTCCCTAAAGGAGACTCAGTTTGGAGATTTGGGACACTTCTCACAGGGCTGACAGGACCCTGGGCCCGGGGACATCCCTATCCTTGACCCACCTCCTGCCAGAAACCATCAATTTTCACTTCAAAGCCTCTAAAACTTTCCCCTTTCTGCCAAATCAAGGGATCAGCAGGACTTAAGAGTCCGCGTGACTTCCCAGGCAGGAGGGGTTTCCCTGATATCCCAAGGACTTGGGGCCATGGAGGGAGGCTTGGGCAGGCAGAGGGGACCAGGAGAACCCCAACTCAACCCACCCCATGTTTATTCCCAATCCCAAGGCTTCGGAGCCACCTGGAGCCCTGATCTCGGGGCACAGAGAGGTTAAGTCTCTCCGAGGGGTGGGGAGAGGAGATGTAAATTATTAAAGTGGAAACCCTGGAGGCTCGGAATAGCTGTACCAGGTGTCAGCTGAACTCGTTACACCAGCTGGAAAAGAGGGAAAAACAGACTGTTCTTAACTCAGATTTCGCTGGTTCATACTTTCCAATGGTTTGGGTTTTTTTAAAAAAAGTGGGGAAAGGTCTCTTCTGTCTCGCTCATCCTTCTCAAACGCCCCATACCAACGTCAGTGAAGGAGACCCAGCCCCATACACAGGGTCTGTGCTCAGGCAACACCTTCCACCCAGCCAAAATGGTGCCAGCAGGCGATTTCTGGCTAAAGGGGAACAATCCCCCATCCCACAGGACCCCATCCTGCTTCTCTCCCTGTCCCCAGGGCTCCCCACAACCGGACACCCCGCTCTGACAAGGCTTCTCCTTCCCCTCCTGAGGCTCCTTTTCAGAGCCTGCTTTTATTTAACTGAGGGAGAAAACAGGGAAGGATACCAAAAATAAAGCCCCCATAAATGTTCGCAGCAGCCGACGTGGATTATTCCCATCCCGTGGGAGCTGCCCATTGTGTCTGCGTTGGAATGGACCTTCCCGAGGTTCTCGCCAGCATTGTCTCCACTGGTTATTTACTCTGTCTCCATATAAACACAGTTTTCCCACCCCAGGGTCACCAACACAGCACCACCAGGGCCCCTTGGGGTTTTAGGGGCTCAGCACCAGGTCGTGATGCTTCCCAAAGGCTTTTCCAGTGCAGCACCAGTCACAGACCCTTGGGATTTGGGGGATCAGCACCAGATCATGATGCTTCCCAAAGGTTTTTCCAATGCAGCATTCCTCATGGCCCCTTGGGGTTCTGGGGGCTCAGCACCAGGTCATGATGCTTCCCAAAGGCTTTTCCAATGCAGCACCGGTCACAGACCCTTGGGGTTTTGGGGGCTCAGCACCTGATCACGATGCTTCCAAAACCCTTTTCCAATGCCCCATCGGTCATTGCCCCTTGGGATTTTGGGGGCTCAGCACCAGGCTTTGGTGCCTCCCAAATGCTTTTCCCACCCATGTGCTGGGGGCTGTGGGAGATTGGGGGCTCCATGGGCCACTCCCTGCTTTGGCTCTTCGTGCCCCGGAGCATCAGGAGCCGGGCACGGGGGTCCCCGTTACCTTCAGCGTCACGTCGGGGCGCAGGGGGGTCCAGCAGACGCTGTAGCACTCGGTGCCGGGGGCGGCGGGGGGCTCCAGGGAGAGCCGCAGCTCCGCGTCCTCCTCCCAGGAGTAGCAGAACTGGCCGCCGTCGTGCCAGCAGCGGTCCCGCGGTGGCGGGGGCTCGGCGGCCGGCACGCTGCCCACGGCGATCGCCGCCACCGGCCGCCCCGACGGCAGCGCCCGCAGCACCAGAGCCCCACGCCGGCGCTCCCACAGCATCCCACCCGCCCGGCCACGCAGCACCCACTCCTCCGGGGGCTGCTCCAGCGCCTGCCAGGAGATGATGCCGATGGTCATGGCGAAGAAGACGGCCACGCCGAGGCAGCCGACGGCGCCTTTCCAGGGCTCCGTCATCTCCCTGATGGTCAAGGTCCAGGTGGACTCAGGGATTTGGCCCGTGTGGCGGGACACCGGCATGGTGCGACCGCAGGGATGCTCCGCTTCTCACCCCTCCTGCAGCAGCACAAGAGAGAAAAGCCTCTGGGGTTGCTCCCAAAGATCCTCTAGGGTTGCACCCAAAGATCCTCTGGGGTTGCTCCCAAAGATCCTCTGGGGTTGCACCCAAAGATCCTCTGGGGTTGCTCCAAAAGCATGTGCAAAAAATTAATAGGATAAAAAGTGGTTTAAAAGATGGGAAGCTGCAGCTCTCTTCTCCCTGCACTGATCCGAAGGGAAGAGGAGTCCCTTCCACGGCCCCCCTCCAAAGCAAATCCCACTGCAGGGCTCGGTGACGGTGGCTGAGATCCCAAGCCCTGTCCTGGAGGCAGCTCAGCCCCTTGGCACAGCTGAGAGCACCCGCACAGTGACACTGTGTGAGGAGGAGGAGGAGGAGGACACGCATGGCCCAGAGCCTGGGAGGGAGCCGGGGCCGTGGCCGGTGGGAATCGGGGCCGTGCTCCAGGCTCTGCTGAGCCCTGGGGTTTGGCATCGCTTCTCCTTTTGGAAGCAGTAACTAGCTGGGGGTGCAGGCAAATGTCACAGAAAGGAGGGAAGGGGATGCAACATTCTCTTTCCATCTCCTCTCTCTCTTCCCTGGAAAAGTATTTGGATAAGGCACAGAGCCAAAAACACCCGTGGTCCAGGGCCAGGTGCTGGGTGAACCCAAGGGGCTCCTGGTGCTCTCCCAGGTAAGGGGTCACCTATGGTGACAACCTCGTGGGGTGGCACTGGTGGTTCCTGCATCCCAGGGTGCCCCTCCATCCCTCTGGCAGATTGGGAACAGTGCCACCTTCCCCCACACAGCACACCCACACCCCCACCTTTCCTTACCTAAAGGCAGGCTCAAAGATGCTGTCACAGCCCCTGAAGTCTCCTCGATGTTTTCCCCACCGGCAGCAGGTTTTGCTCCGCTTTCCCAGGGCAAGTTTTCCCTCCCAGCTTCATCCGAGAGCGGTCGAGCCGAGGCAACTTGATCCAGCCTAAGCCAGGAGCGTTACTTAAGACCAGCTCCCTCCCTCCCACCAGCTCCCCTGCAGCCACAGGTGGTTGCACCAGAAACAGGGGCAGGAAATTAAAAATAATCAGTTTGAAAAGTTTTTCTTTATGGGGGAATCATTTTCAATTGGGTTTTTTTTGCCAAGTTATTGAGGTGGCTCTGGTCGAGCCTTTACCACACACCCCGCTGTGAATTCACACGTGGGAAGCCCTGGCAGCACCGAGGCTCCTTGTTCTGCTCCTTTGGATTTTGGGGGTGTTATTATCATGTTTGGGGGGATTTTATCCCTGTTTCTACCTCACGTGAGCCACTGCCCTCACCCCCAGATCATCTCCAGGGCTGCCAGAATGGGAGCTGCAAGTAAGGGCACTGCCTGCACCTGAAAGCAGAGGAAAGTGACTTCCCAGGACACTTGCAGTCCCCACCAGTGCAAAACCCTCTGGAAATCTGGGTTTTTCATGCATTTCCCATGTCCCAGTCCTACAGGTGATCAGGGAAGACCTGGATTTTCCAAGCAATATTACAAGATTGCCAAGATACAAGAGAAATGGGATTTAAAAGCGTTTCCCCATGCTGCCTCCAGGTCAAACCCCAACAATCCCAAGCCCACAGCTCTGCTCACCTCTGATGTTGCTCTTTGGGAGAATCCACCAAATCCACCAGGAAAATTCTCATCCTTGGGTCAAATAATCCCCTGGAGGGGCCTTTCCCCTCCAGGATTAATTTTTCATTGCAGCTGGGGCAATATCCAGTGTGGGATGGAGGGGAAATGGGTGGATTGTACCCAAACAAGCATCTCCCAGGGGCTCCAGAGTGGGAGAAAAGGCTGGATCCGGGATAAGGAGAAAGGATGAGGCAGGCTGCCCCAAAAGCTTGGATATGAGCTGGGAGACAGCGAGGTCCATCCCAAAGGGGCTGGAAATCCCCATGGAACACGGGTCAGGAGAGGTTATAGCAAAGCTGTAGGAGATGGAGCAGGGCTGGGCGTGAAGCGCTAAAGGAGGAGGTCACAGATCCCATGAGATCCCAAAACTAATTAAAATTAGGGGGGAAAAGTTTAAAAGGTAGGGAAGAAAGGGGGTTTCTTCCACCAGGGAAGTGAGAGGCACTCGGGGTCTCAACCCACCCCCTTGACCTGGAAAAGGGGACCAAGTGAATAAAGCCCGTGGTGATTCAGAGCTGTTCACCCACAGCATCAACTGGAGCCACTGGAGTTACTGGTGTGGGATTTGCCACCGGTTCAGGAGGCTTTCTAGATCCCTGTGCCCCAAGGAGAGCTCGCTTTGGCTCCAAACCTGCAGAAACAGGGCAGAGGAGAGGAAAAAAAAACTATCTTTGGGATGATCTGGTGTCCTGGTGCCCTGGGCAGGATTAATCCCGTGTCCAGGGGAGGGAAGGGGATAAGATGGGGTTGTTTGGCTGCAGCAGCTCAAGGCAAAGCCCTGTCACATGGCACACCATTAAATCCCATCCATGGCATGGCAGAGGGGCCCCCGAGGTGGGATTAGAGAAACCCCAGGATGGCGTGTCCGCTGGTGCGGATCCAGTGGGATAACGGGAGGGTGGAGGGGCTGCACCCGCCTGGGATACGGGGAAATAGGGATTTTTTGAGAAAAACTTTTCTTAAAAAGCAGCTCAAATCCTGAAGGAAAAAAAACCTGCTGGAGGTTTCAACAAAGTATTTGGCCAAATTTGGGCCCCTCCCCAGCTTTGCACACCGGCTGCTGTGCAGGGGTTTGGGCTGAGCCCTCTGCCACCCTCCCAAACTCCTGTTTTTTGGGAGGAGGAGGAACTGTTTGACGAGTTTTCCTGCCCATCACAAATCGCAGCACGAGGTGGCTCCCCTGAGCAGCGGGAAGCCTCCCTTCAGCCTCCTCACACCGCCAAGAAAAACCACTTGGCCTTGACCTGTTACAGGAAAAAAAAACCATTTTGGGGTGGCTCCCTGGATTCCAGGAGGGTGTCCTGCCCCTGGCCTTCCAGAGAAGGGCTTTTTCACACATTTTTAAGTCTCCTCCTCTGCAAATTGGAGCAACTTTTTCCCCTTCCTGACTTTGTGGAGCTGCAAAGACCTTGAGATTCCCTTTTTATATCCCTTTTTATTCCAAGCTCCAAGGATGCTGAGGGGCTCTGAACAATGTGGGTCGTGGAAAGTGTCCCTGCCCACGGCAGGTGTTTGGCACTGGATTTGCTTTAAGGTCCATTCCAAACCAAACCATCCCAGGATTCTGGGATTTGCCAGCCCTCGAGGTTCCCTGAGCCCACCTTATGGGCTCTTGGTCCCCAGGGAAGGGATGGAGTGAGAGGCTTGGAAACACATTTAACCCACCAGCATCAATAAGCAGAGCTTGGGAATCCAAGTTTTTTGGTGAAACACCCTTAAAACAGGGACTAAGGGCTATTCCCGCTGGGATTTAGGATCAGTGGCCCCTAAGAGAGGCTTCCTTCACCATATACCCTGCAGATCACACCCCACGTCCTTTAAGAGTCCTCTTATCACCTTTCAGCCTGGCTGGAAAAAGAGAGAGCACGGAGAGCCCCGGGGATTTTCCATGTGCCTGGGGTTGCACTTGGGAGGGACCAGCCCTTTCCATCAATATTTTCCTACAGCCTTGAAGCACCAGCAGTTTCAGCCACGGTTTCCCAGCAGCCCCGGCCTGACCCTGCTGGGGATTCTGCTTTGGGGTTTCTTAAATATTAGTATTTTTTTCAAAAAGAAAGGCAAGTTGTGTGGCTTGGCCAAGAGCAAAGGAAAACTGGTGGGAGCAGCAAAGCCCTCCAGGACTTGGTGTCTCTCCTCGGTTTTCTCCAGTGGGGAGCAGCCTCATCCCAAACTCCTCCTGTGGGGATGGATCCTATGGTACCTTAAAAACCTACACCAAACCCCCCCTTTTTATCCATTTATCCATGATATCCTCAAGCTGGGAGACACAGTGGTGAGAAAGGGGGGATTACCTGAAGCTGGAAGCATGGATGCACACGGATATCCCATCCTCCTGCTCTCCTGTGGTTTATCTAATGGGATGAGATGCTTTCAGAACCCATCCCACATAAATAAATCCAGCTGGTGTGCTGTGGTGGGTGGTCTCCTTTGGTTTTCCTTCCCGTTGCAGTTCCCAGCTTTTCCTTTCGGGGACAGTAAAAGCCTTGGGCTGTGCTGGAATTCTCCGTGCCTGAGAAAGTCTTGTGCTCCTTATTCCAGCCGAGCTATTTCTCAGTTTAAAAGCAAAAAGAAGCCAAAAGGGTGAGACAGCTTCCAAACCCCCAAACTTCAGCGCAGACTTCCTCCTGGAAAGCAATCCCAGGTTTCCAGGAACTCCACAGCAATCTATAAAGCAATAAAGGAGCAGCAGGACTAGGACTGACAACATGGTTTTATAAACAGAAACAGCCCTTGGAAATTACTGTGGCACAATTGTCCCTTCCCAGCCCTATCCTGTCTCCCAAACCAGGAGCACCTGGATACAGGGGGCTCTCTGTGTCCATCCCCAGAATACCCGGGCTTTTGGGGGGGGGTCTCACAAGGAGCAGCAGGTTTTGGGGAGAGGGTGGACTGGGGAACAGCCTGGAGCACCCAAAATGATCCATGGGGGGTTAGTTTTCTAGCTGGAAAGTCACAAGCTCCAGTTGCCAGCTCTGGCTGGTGATGATGGGATGGAAACGGCCCCACTGCATCCCTTGTCTCCTCTCTCCCTCCAGGGTGGTGAGAGGGTGGCAGGGACCAAACCCACGTCCAGAATGCACAATATTCACTAAAATTGTTGATCTGGGGAGAGGGGAGCCTGCTGTGCCAAGAAAAACCCCTCTGTGGGGCACTTGACCCCCCTACACCCCTAGACACAGGCCAGACCCCTTAAATCCAGGGAATATTGCAGCATACAGACACCCTCAATGTTCCTGGTCCGAGCTCAGATCCCTCAGGGGAGGATGGGGGTGCTGATTTGGGGTGTCCAGAACCAGCACCTGCTTGAAAGGGGTTGTTTGCAGCTCCATTCTCCCCATAGCCCCAGGAATGGGGCTGGGGCAAGGCCAGATCCATGTGCTGCTCCTCCAGGAAAAGCCTTCAATAAACCCAAACCATGTATTTGCTTTTTTTTTTTCTTAAATCAAGGCACAACTGGTGATAAAAGCTGTGGCTGCCAAGAGAGAGCAGCTGCACCCCATAACCTCAGCCCATGATTTGGGTTTATCCAAAATCCCTTGGTTTCCCAGCAAACCCTCTGGCAGAGAGGATAAAGGGGGGGATAATCGGGGGGCTCAGCGTTCCAGGGAGATGCTGGGGGTGATCATGGGTGAGGGGGCTCTTGGAAAGGACCTTTCTGCTTCATCTGCCTCTCCCAAGGCTTCCCAGGAACCTGCTGAGCAGATTTGCAGCCCACGTGCTGCCAAATTCTATCCCGGCCCTGGAGATGCCGTTTGGATGGTGAGACCAAAACCCCTCGGCTTCTCTCCGTGAAGCTGAGCCATCTCAGGCTGCAAAGGTGCAGGACAACCTTACGGACCCCCGTGTGTCCCCACAGGGGTGACACTTCCCAGCTACACACGGGACCATCCTCCCAGGAGATCACCAGGGCTCCATCCCTGCCTTTTCCCTGGGGGGGTTATTAACAGCCCTGGAGGCTGGTGCTCCCTAGGGGCAGTCGTGGCTCTTTTGGGACAGCTCCAAGGCACACCGAGCCCCAGCCCTTGCTCCTGGTTTGCATCCCAAAAAGCCCCTCCAGTGCAGTTTTAGTGGCATGGCCCTGCTCGGCGGGGAGGAGGCTGCAGGTCACACAAAGCCATGGAACCACCTTGCTCTGAGGGGCTGCAAGGGAGCTCTGGGCACCTCC
The DNA here is from genome assembly GCA_035222235.1 of Margarornis squamiger. Classification (NCBI taxonomy): domain Eukaryota; kingdom Metazoa; phylum Chordata; class Aves; order Passeriformes; family Furnariidae; genus Margarornis; species Margarornis squamiger. The sequence continues at coordinate 8,972,732 of JAWWTY010000156.1, forward strand.
TCTCCAGGGAACTGGCTTGGACGCACCTCCCCGGGGCTCTAAAGCTGCAAGCTCTGCTCAAAGGAAGGCACAGACCTTCCTCTTCCTCCTCTTCTTCTTTCTTTTCTTCCTCTGGTTCATATTCTGCTTCTTCCACCTCTTCTTCTTGTCCCTCTCCTTCGTCCTCCCTTGCCCGACCCCTGCAGACCTCCCACCCCAGAGATTTTGGATTTATGGGGTTACCCCAGTGCTGCTCCACAACCCAACCCAGCCCAGCCTTTCCCAGATGCTGCATCCTCAAGACTTTATACCTGGAGGGGTGAAACTCCCCCCAGAGAGCCCCCAGAGGCTTCAAGTAATTAAAAATTACCAGCCCTGAAGAGCTCCCCTGGCCTCTCCCAAAGCAGAGCCCGAGGCTAATGAGGTTTTGTGCTAATTATAGCAGGGAGGCAGGGCCAGGAGCCCTGGTGAGGGGCTGTGGCAGTGACCACACAGAGCTTTTGGCCGGAGACCTCTCTGGATTCCTTGGGATGTCAAACACACCGGGGTTAATCCAGGACAGCAATCCCGGCTGTGCCCGGCACTCCTCCATTCCAAGGAATGCTGGGGATGCTGTTCCAGCCCTGGCCCTGCTTCCTGCTCACGAGCTGGTCCTTTTTTCATCCATCCCTTGGAATAATTCCTGCTCAACACCGGGGGATTCTGCTTACCCAGCATTGCTCCGACCTGGAGCTGAGCTAGCAGGGAAAATCCAGCCCTTTTGACAAACCTTGGGGATATTTGGGAACTGAGCAACGTGCATGGGGCACCAAAGCCTCCACAGTGCACTGACAGACTGGGGCATGTGTCCAGCATCCCAACAGGGTTTAATCCCTCTAAAATTCTTCCCTCCCCACCCCAGGAGCTGGCTCAGCACTTCCCAAATCCTGCTCCCCTCCAGCCAGGGCAGCGACAGCCACCCCAGCTGCCAGATCACAGATCCAGCTCCCAGCATTCAGCTCCCTTGGGAATGCCATAAACCCCCTGAAATTAAAAAAAAAACCAAACCAAAACCCAACAAAACAAAACAAACCCTTGCCTTGTCCAGTTCTCCCCATACAAAGAGCCCTGAGCGAATGTTAATTCCCTAGATTAAATTTCAGTCAATAAAATAGGGATTTTAATGAAGGTGCTGGGAAGGAACAGCCCCAAATTGCTCTCCCAGCCTGGCCCCTTGATGGGGGCTCATTTCCCCCCCATGGGAGGGTGTGGGTGTACATGCAAAGGTGGGATTTAATGAACCCCTTGGAGGGAAACGCCTCAGATAGACACAGACAGCGCCAGGAAGTATTTCTGGGAGTTGCAGGAGAGGAAAGGATGCCCAGGTACATTCCATAGCACGTTTGGGATATGGGATTTGTGGTTTCCCAGGCTGTGATGCCTTGAGGAAGCTCTCCCAGGCACACATCCAGCCTCTCCCATCACTAGGCATGAAGAGAGCCAGGAGGGCATGTGGGCAGAGGGTAAGGGGGATGCCCTGCCCTAATTTAAGGGTGATCCCACACTGTGCACCCCTTTGCTTCCGCTCGCTGAGAGGGATCCAGCACCCCAAAATAACATTGCAGGCACTTGGGAACTCAGCTTTTATTGTCACGGGATGCAGCAGCAGATGGTGGGGTCAGTCACAATGGGGGGGACAGGGAGGGTCACACCACAGGGCCCCAGCACAGCCACCCCGAAGAGCCACAGTCCCCAGCACTGGGAATGAGGGAGGGAAACACAAGCTCCAAGCCTGGCTCCTTCCCATGCCTTTCCTGCCCCACCCCTGTGCAAAAATTCTCAGCCCACAGTGATTTTCCCCTTGGGAGGAGGGCAATGAATGAGCAGAGGGGTCCCTGCAAGCAGCAGCATCTGCACCTCCTGGAATCAGCTCCGTCGTGCCCGTGCTATTGAGGGCCAGGGCAAAGGCATCCACGGGAAAAGCTGCCCCGGGAATGCTGTTCCCCTGGGCTGGAGAAGTGGGATCTGAGCCTAAGGGCTCGATGAGCATCCGAAATCTGGGCAGTTCCATTTGCCTCCTGTCGGGATGGGCTGCCCCAGTGAGGTGGGAATGTCAGACCCAGGGGGCACTTGGAACCTTGGAAAGCAGGGAGCAGGTGGTGGATTCAGCAGGGATGGAGCATCTGCCACCCTCCTCCCAGCGTTTCTTTACAGTCTCACTAGAGGAGAGCGAGCCAAGGGGCCTGAAATGTTAAAAAAATGGCTTTTTGGAAAAGTCAGGCTTCTTCCCCCGCTGTAACCAGATCCCAGTTGGCTGCAATGTGCCCTTGGTTCCAGCTGTGTGCAGCCAGGCGGGAGAGGGGCTCCAGCAGTCCCTCCAGAGCCACTTCAGCTCACAAAGCCAGGGCAAAACCGGGATGGAAACGCAGCCCTGGGCTCTGAGAGGGGCTGGAGATGGGCAAACCAGCCAGCCTGGTTCTTTGCAGGGACAGCAGTGGAGACAGAGAGGGACATGGCCCCTGTCACCCACTGACTGCACAGTGCGGGGGTCTGGGGGCACTTCAGGGTGGGCACGGGCAGGGATCACCCCCGGAGCAGCCAGATGGGCTGGAAGGGTTTGAGAATCCAGGGGGTTTCACTCCCCAGCCATGCTGGGCAGCAGAGGCCATCCCCAGGGCACGGATGGCTGGGGACATTCCAGGAGCCAGCATGGCTCTCGGGGCCACCCGGCATTGTGGGGGCTGGGTTTGGGGCACAGACAGACCCAGGTGGCTCAGGGAAGGGGGAAAGCACCCCCAGATGTGTCTGTGCAGGTTCTGAGCCTCCCAAGGTTGCCCCAACACCACCAAAGTCACCAGGGGCCACGTTGGCTGCTGACTGCAGCGGAGGAAGAGGGTGCAAAGGGGTCAGAGGGATGAAGAATATCTTCCCTGCTGGCACAAAGCCTGTTTGGAATAGCTCAGGGGCTCTGGTACCCCAATCCCCCCCTCCCCACTCTCCACCTTCCCCTCTGGGGAGCCACCATGCGGGGCCGGAGCAGCAGGATGAGCCATCCCTCCATCCTGGCCGGCCAGGAGCCAGGACACTCACTCGGGGATGTAGTCCCTGAAGGAGTTAAAGCTGAGGCTCCGGCCCGCAGAGTTCAGGGTGGAGCTGGCCTGCATCTTGGGAATCTTCTCCATCAGCTTCGACACTGTCCTCCTCTTGAAGGAGCCTGGGGAGAAGTGGCCCTGCCTCAGCAGCTCCTGGTAGAGGCTGCTGAACACGGCCACGGGCTCCTCGTAGCTGTCCCGCGTGGAGATCTCGTAGAAAGGAAGCTTCAGCGCCTTGGAGAGGTTCTCCCCATCCTCCGTGGACACCATCCTGTCGAACTGCAGGTCCTTCTTGTTGGCCACGATGACGACGGGGGGCTGCTCGGCGGCGCCGCCGCGCTTGGGGCTGCAGTGGAGGTGGTTGATGAGGAAGCAGAGCCGCATCACCTCGTCGAAGCTGCAGCGGTCCGTCACCGAGTACACCACGGCAAAGCCGTCGCCCCACTTGATCTTCTCCTCGATCTGCAGCGAGTCCTCCTCCTGCCGGGGCACACAGGATCCCGTTAGCGACCCAAAAAGCCTCCCAAGGGGCATCTCCAGGAGGGTTTTGGCCGTGGGTTTGCAGAGAGCAGGGACCCGGGGAGGGGACAGGGTGGTTTGGGCAGCGTGGCACACGGGGACAGCCATCAGCCCTGTCCCGGCATGGGGAAGGTGGGAATCAGTGCTCTCTCGAGCCGCCAGGATGCTCCACCGGCAGAGCTGTGCCACACACTGGTAACAGGAACATGGGAACAATTACCTGAGGCCACTCTGGAACTGACATTACAGAGACACCAATGCACCGAAACATCCTTTTCCTGACATAAACACCACAATGGATGTTCCAGGCACCACGGATTAAGGGCGGTGGGAGAGCAGGGGGTGCCTTCAGTGGCAGCTCGCTCTGCCCCGATGGTGTTCTCCCGGGCTCTGAATGGCCTGAGCTCACCTGTCCTGCCGTGTCGAGGATCTCAAAGTGCACCATCTCCCCGTCGATGATGGCCATGTGCCTGTAGATCATTTCTGGAGGGGGACAGGCAGGAAAGGACTGTGAGAGAATCCCTGGGGAGCAGCCATAGCTCAGGTGGCTTTGGTGAGCAGGAGTGGATTTTCACCTGCTGCATCCCCCAGCCCCACATCAAGGGCACATCTTGAACCAGCCCATCTCCCCGTGCCCAGCAAGGGCAGCTTGTGGCATCAAGCCACATCAAGCTGTGTTGTGGCATCAAGCCCAGCACCTCCCACGGTACCAGAGGTCCCAGGACACCTGGATGGCTGAGAGGGCAGCAGTGACCAAAGCGTGGGAGCAACACGGGGTCGTGGAGCAAAAGGGGAAAACAGATAATAACAATAACAACAGAAAGGGAAAAGGGGGTTCAGGAGCCAGGGAGAGGCCAGGATGGCTGGACAAGGAGGAAGAGGGGGGAATGCAGTGAGTGTGGGACAGTCAGCTCTGCTGGAGTGACAGCACCAAGGAGAAGGAGTTTCCCTACCTAGAGTTGGATCATAGTCTCCAATGAATCGCCTGGTGATGAATCGTACGGTCAACGCTGGAAAAAAAACACAACAAACCCTGTTATGGTTGCCAGAACAAACTGCAGGGTAACACCAGCTCCCTGAGGCAGGAGGGATGGAACTTGGACCTGTGGGAAGGCTGGAGCAGAATGTGCAGGAGGCACAGAGCAGGAACCTGCAGAATGGATGGAGCAGGGACCTGCAGGAGGAGTCCCATGAAGTTCAGCCCAGTCTGTCTAACCCAGCCTGGAGAAGGGAAGGCTGCTGGCACCAAATTTCATGGAATTCATCAAAAGGCCAAAGTGGGAGGAACACAAAGCAAACCAGGATCTCCTCCCTGTGCCAGCCATGAAACCAGCACTGGAAGTGACGCCAGGAGCTGGAAGAGGAGCTGAGCCAGCGTCCTGAGGATCAGCCCATTCCAGGCCCTCACATCCCTTCCCTGGGAATTCACATCCCTGGGACGCTGGGCCCAACTGGGGACCAGTTTCATCCTTGCAAGGCATCCAGCACCTCGGTCCCTTACAATGCTGCCATAGCACCAACACAGGGATCCAATCCTGCAGAACAATTTTTCCTCCTTGCAAGGGAAAGGAGCAGCAGGAGCAGCCACAGCTCGGGTAATTAAACCCCCTCATCCAATTACAGGTTTCCCTGGGCCAGAGCGAGGCCAGGCAATTCCCAAATTGCTGGCAGGGTGAGGGCTGCTGGTGCTGGAGCCTTGCCCAGCCACTCCATCAACACAGCAAGGGCTCTCTCCTTGCTGAGTCTCATCAATCCCAGCCAGCCAGACCGAGGGATCCAGACCTTGGCTCCAGAGCAGGGCTGGGAGGTAGGTGAGCTCGCTGGGCACTGCAAAGAAACCCCAGAGACTCTTCAGATTTTCCTGTGAGGGGTAGGAAAAGCTTTGCCGTGGTGCAAGGTCTCCAGATGGGAATTTCCAGCGATGGGGAGAGAGGGCAGGGCTGATGCTCAGCTGAAAATGAGGGAAAAGCAAAGCTTTTCTAGGTAATGAAGCAATTTGGAGATGCTGGAAATCCTGTTGGTGCTAGTGGCACCAGTGGCACCTTGGCTTGGGCCAAACCCTGCAGCTCCAGCTGCCTGGAATAATTTGGGAGCAGCCCTGTAACAGCAGCAGCACCACGGGAACCTGGCTGAAAAACCACTGGAGCAAAGGCAATGGGAGGGTTAAATGTTACAGCTCCTCTGCCCAGCAAATGCTAAAGGAGGCAGCTCAGAGTCTGGTCCTGACCTAGGGAAACTCCTGGTGCTGTAGGAGCTTTGGCATGAGCAGGAGAACTGACTGGTCTGGAAAAGTGACCACCACAGGTGACCAACTGCATCCATGACATCCTGGGATCATCCAGGGTTGCGGATGCTGCAGTTCAGAGGAAAACCCTCCCCGGGGGCTTTTGGCTGGAACATCTTTTCCAGGCAGCTGCTTTGGAAACGTGGCACCCATGGCTGGGGGGGAAAGTTCTGGTTGGGAAGCTGAAGAGATACCAGAAGCACTGGTGGAAGTGCTGCTCGAGCCCTTCAAGGTGTTAATGATGGTAATGGAGATGGGAGTGAAAAGCAGTGGAGAGACCGAGAGCTGGCTTGGAGAGGAAACAGGAACGGAGGGTGAAATGAGAGGAAAATGAGTGGGAACAGGGGGAAAAAAGCCCAGCAAGAGTGAGGCAGGAGTGCAGAGCCAGGAGGGAGAGGAGGGAGAAGCTGCACACCAGGTGCCAGCGCAGCAGGAGGAAGGGAACAGAGCAGGAGTGTGACCAGAGGATAAACCTCGGCACAACTAGGATGTGAGGAAAACTCCAGAAACACAAGGAGGGAGGGAAAATCCGACACCAAGCCAGAGTGGCCCTCTGAGCTCACCTTCCCTGGGCAACCTGGGGTCAGTTCAGCTCATCTGCCCATCAGCAGGTGTTCCCAGTGTCCTGTCCTCACAGACCCACACCAGACCAGGCAGGATCTGTGCATTTATCCCGGGACTGTGGCATCCCACCCAAGCCAGGCTTCCTGTTCCATCAGCCCCAACAGCATCTCCTGCCTCCCACACCTGCCCGGCTCCTATTTGGGGGGGTTCAACATCCCCTCACCCCTGAATTCGTCTGTGGGTTTAAACCTGCTCAGCAGGGAAGGGATTTGATGGAGAAACCAGGTAATTTAGCCCAAGTGCTCTGAGAAGATAACCAGGGATCCCTGCAGGAGGCACCTATCAGCACCTTCAAAGAGGCGACGGAATTATCAGGGGGAGCGGGACGAGCCAGGCTCGGTCTTTAGAAGGCACCTGATTGTGTGTCATATGTCAGGCAGCCACCCAAAGCCGAAGCACATGGTGTGGGATGAGAAGAGGAGGCAATTAGATTGATTAAAAATTGGCTGGAGTGCAGGAACACGAGTGGAGCTGCCAATGGGGGAAGTGGCCACAGGCGGAGCAGCCGCGGCCACCCAGCCTTATAAGGAGGTTTCTTTCCCCATCCTGGACATCAGGAACCTCGGGAAGAGCTCTCTGAGGAGAGCCCCAGAGCTGAAAGGGTCAGCTGTGCATTAAATTTGGGCTCCAGGGATGGCTGTGGGCTCAAGGGGTGATTTACCTGCCGTGGAGAGGGCTGGGCACCTTGTGATCTCAGCAGGCGTGTGCCCACGTGCTGCCCTGTTTGTGCTGCCGTGGAACTGCGTCCAGCACTGATCCATCTTCTGTCCACGTGCCGCAGGCAGAGCTCTGCTCTGGATTATGGCAAAGTTTACACTGGGCTGCAGCAGCAGAGGATAACACAAGCCCTGGCCAGGCTGGATTTCCAGCTCCCCAGGGTGATTTGCACAGCCCAGATCCTTAAACCACAGGGCTGCATCCAAACCCATCCCTGTTTGGAGGGTCTGGGACCTCAGGTCGCCACATCCTGGAAGTTTCCAAACTGCTCCGAAAAAACCCACTCTTGCTGAGAATTAAGGGGTTTTTTTTCCCCTTTTGCAGCCTCCCAGATGTGAACTAACCTTTGGTTGTTCCCACCCCTCAGCTCTCCCAACCTGGCTCTCTGTCCCGCAGGGTGGATGCAGCAGCTTGTCCTGATGATGCTCTGGGGTGGGGCCCACTCACATCCTGCCAGGACAAGAGCTTGGCAGCTCAGGGATGCATCCAGATGAAATCCACCCTCACCCTTCTCCTGCTTCCAAACAGAGGACTTCCCTGTCCCCCCTCGTATTGCATCTCCATCTCCTGGCCAGGAGAGACTCCCTCCCACCTGTGGGACCAGCTGCCTCCCCTGTGTTCTCCCAGCCCCACAGGAGCTCCAACGATGATGATGCTCTTGGCTTCTTCCTCACCTTTCCCACTCTCGGGCCACATGCTCTCGGTCCATCCCCTGGGGTGTCACCTGCCCTGCCAGGCAGGGATAGCACAGAACAGTGTCCTCGTCCCCAGCACAGGGACTGGCAGGCAGCAGGACCGGGCAGCTCGGGCACAGCCCCCAGGGAAGGTGACACAACGTCCCTTCACAGGGGAGGACGTGCAGAACAGCACCCAAGGGACACAGATGGAGAGAGATGTGTGTCAGGGGGGCTGCCAGCCTGCAGGGGATCGCCTGCCTGCCATTCCCAGGGGCTGCTCCCTGTTCCTGGCACCCTCCTCTGCACGAGCCACGTCTCAATTACCTCCCTGTGCCCTGACTCTGTGGCCTCTGTCACCGTCACACTGGTGAAAACCCCACTGCTGGAGGACACGAGGGTTGATGGCCCAGCAGGTGCCACGGCTGAACCCAACTGGAGGAAGTTTTAAAGCCCCTCAGCACAATCCCACCCTACAGAGGAGGCACAACAGCCCCTCACCTGCCTGCAGGAGGGGCCCGAAACTCGCAGGAATGTGCTCTGTGCCATGTGGGAGACACATGTGCTCAGCCTGGGGTGGGGCAGAGCCAAAGGCTCCGTACGTGCCATACAATCATCTGCTCCATCAAGGCCAAACACTGCCCTGGTGCTGGGGGTGCCCCAGAGCCGAGCCCCATCCCGTGCTCCCGTGTTGCTCGTGGAGAGCTGGGAGCTGCCTCCTTTAATTTAATCAGGGAATCGTGATTTTTCACGAATGCCAGTTGGTGTCCATGGAAAAGGAAATCCAGTGGCTCCAGCTGGAGCGGTGCCTTCGCAGGTGATGCCTTTTCCAGAGGGGCAGGACGCTCCCTGTCCCCAAGGACACGGCAGCTTGGCTGTGTCCCTCGGGGCTCTGCCTGGATCATGGATCACTGCAATAAACCCCTGCGGATCCCCATGGATCCGCCCCTTGCCTTGCCCCTGACCCGCTCCTGGCACGCTGGGCGCTGCAGGGCACACCTTTGCCCTCCCCAAAGTGCTCACAGCCCTTTGGGGATGGAGGAGCGGGAAGGGATGGCGTGGAGGAGGGAGCAGAGCATCCCGATCCCTCACGGTGGAGAGCGCCGAGCAAGGCGCAGGGAAAAGGGAGTTTCCCTGAAGGAAAACTGTGCAGGAGGCTCCGCAAACGCGCTGCGGGCGCTGGGAATGAGCAGCGAGCTCCCAGCACCTGGGAAAGCCCAAAGCCGAGCCCGGCTTTTGGGAAAACTCCCCCGGTCATCCATGTCCCACCCCCGACTCACCGCCCCGCGCTCCCGGGACCCCTCGGACACGGGGAAAAACCCCCGTGGGACGAGCCACGACGGCAAAGTGTCCACCCGGGAAACCCGACGGGAGGGAAAGTCGGTGTCCTTAAACGCCACGGGCTGGGGGACACCGGCGCAGATTTTTCCCCGTCCCGGCTTTCTAAGGGATACGGGAGGGTCGGTCCCTCCGCCCGGGAAGGGGACAGAGGGGAGATACCGAGGGGATGCCAGAGGGATGCCGGAGGATACCGGAGGGATACCAGAGCCATGCCGGAGGATACCGGAGGGATGCGGGGGATACCAGAGGGGTGTCGGGGGGTACCAGGGGGATGCCAGAGGGATGTCGGGGGATACTTGAGGGATGCGGGGGATGCCAGAGGGGTGTCGGGGGGTACCAGGGCGATGCCAGAGGGATGTCGGGCGATACCGGGGGGATGCGGGGGATGCCAGAAGGGTGTCGGGGGGTACACCGGGAGATGCCATGGGAATACCGGGGGGATGAAGGGGAGCCCCCCCGTCCTACCTGTCTTGCCCACGGCGCTCTGCCCCAGCACGACGAGGCGCAGGGTGCGGGCCGGGCTGAGGCTGACGGAGCGGCGCAGGGGCCGCGGGAAGCTCATCCCGCCGTCGGGCCGGGGCTGCCCCGGGCTCCGCTGCCGCTCCGACGGGCGCTGCTCCACCAGCTCCGCCCCGGGGGCCGGGTTGGGCTCAGCCCCGGGCGGGACCGGCTGATGCCGCCCTCCTCCTCCTCGTCTTCCTAGCCTCTGTTATCCCGTGTTCCAGGCGCCGTTCGGGAATCGTGCCTCAGTTTCCCCTGCTCGCAGCAGCGCCGCACCTTTCGCTGGCGGCCGGGGGAGATGCTTACCCAAAAAAAGGGCAAAGCCAAGGCTGGACGGGGCTTGCAGGGACCTGGTCTAGTGGAAGGTGTCCCTGTCCGTGGCAGGGGTTGGAACTGGGCGGGCTTCGAGGTTCCTTCCAACCCAAATGCTCTTGTGATTCCCTGAGTCTAAGAAAGCGAGGGAAGAATGGAGATGTGGTGGCAACAACTCCCCAGCCAGGGAAACAAGAGCAGGGTGCTGCCTGCCCCCAAATCTCTACCTGAAATCATGACTTTCTCCATGTCTGTGCAAAAGACAAGTTAATAAAGACAAGAGGAGGTGGCTCAGCCCCAGTCTTTCCCCTCATCCCCTCTTTCCCTTGACCACGATCAGGGCAAGGAGTAAATTCTGGCTCCAACACAAGCCAGTGACAAAATCCCCATGGATACCAAAGAACAAGGACTTCACACCAAGCCTAGGACCAAAATTTGTGTGGTTTGGTGCAGCAGTACCACCAGGCTGTTAAATGCCAGGGAAGGGTGTACCCAGGACCAAGGTGTGCAGGTAATCTGTAAACAGCTCAGAGCAGTGCCTGGAGCAGGCACAGATGAGTGTTGGATGTCCTGGGAAGAAGGGAAAAGCCTGGCAAGACCTTGAGCAACACCTCAACTATGTCCAGCAGACCCCAGGATGCTGCTGGCCCGTGGGCTGCAGATCCCAGGTGACACCAGTGCTGCAAATGCCAGCAGAAGGGACCTGGCTGAGGGTGTGGGGCCCTCAAATGTTCACACCAGGAACTCAGTCCCTTCTCCAAAGGCTGCAGCCATTTCTCTGGCACAGGGATCTCTGCCTCACCATCTCGGGCCACTTGGCACAGCCCATGTGGTGCTCGAGGGAACATGAAGCCACCTGGTATTTATAGCCCCTATCAGGTGTCCAGAGGGAACATCGCTGCTGCCCATGGAGACGTCAGCACTCACCCAGCCCAGGAGGGTTATCAGGAGCACAGGATTAGAGCTGGAAAGGGGTCCTGGATAACACAGGGACTGGTGTGGGGAGCCCTGGAGAGAGAGCAGACCTCACCCAAAAACCCATCTTGCCATCACATGTGTCTCCCTGTGCAAAAGCCACCAGGAACAGCCCTGCTCCAGCCTCTCCAAAGGCAAAAGACACACTCATGGCCACATCTGGGGCCCAGAGAACAACAGTGAGGCAATAAAGCTTGGATTTTGGGACAAAAGCTGATTCCCAGCTGGGGAATGGGGAGATGTCAAGAAAAAGAAGTCTCCGTTGTGTTCCTTTCCTATTTTTAGCCCCATTTCCTACAGAAATGAGATGTCTGCAATCAAGTCCTCTTCTTGCCTGATCCTTCGCGACACTGCTTTTAACACATCGCCTGATTTCAGTCAAATGAGGGGGAAGCCACAGAGAAAATAATTTTCCTGCAAGTTGTGTGACAAAAAAAACCGGCCAAATTTCATGGCAAAGCAAGCCTTGCACTTCTCAGAAGTCCAGAACTGGCCAGCAGGTTCCTGGTTGGGGGAATCCAGAGTAACAATTCCTGCTGCTCCAAGGGATGCTCAGGTTCCTGCTGCCCTCCTGCTGGGAGTCACACCTGTACACCTCTACCTGCCTAAATTCCGAGTGCTGGGAGTGACACCTGTACACCTCTACCTGCCTTAATTCTGAGTGCTGGGAGTCACACCTGTACACCTCTACCTGCCTTAATTCTGAGTGCTGGGAGTCACACCTGTACACCTCTACCTGCCTTAATTCCGAGTGCATTAACAGGGCGGGGATTTGCAGGGATGGGGGAACAAACAGAGGAGAAGGATGGAGTTATATGGATTCTGTGCTCGTGCCACAGACTTCCAGTGTCACCTGGGGAAAATCACTTCACCTCCCTTCACACCACCCCCAGACCCAGGCTGGATTGGATCACTCTGACCCTCCAATCCAATGCCAGCTGCTCCAGAAAAATACGTCCCTGGATTCTTTAGGAAAAGGTCAGCGTGGGCCCTGGAGCTGGAGGGGGTTGTGTCCCTGACAGCACATCTGGGGACTACCCAGAGAAACTCCCACTCTTCACGCACGGACCTCCTTGGCACGGGGGGAGCCACATGTGTGTTCCCACAGGAACACTCAGTGCCACGTCCCACGTTTGCCAGGGAATATTTGGCTGGGTGACAGTGGAAACAAGACTTTATCATCTGCCATCACTGAGTAAGCCACCTGTGGCAGAGCCAGGTGGGAGAGGTGCAGGGGATATTGCTTTCTGCTGAAATGTTTGTGGTCAGCCCATTCCATACTTGCCAGTTTTTAAAGACATGGAGTCTGCTCCGGGAAAGAGGCCAGGGGCTCCCATGAATCATGGCCCTGCAAACAAAAATCAGCTGAAATGAAAAGTTGGCCTCAAGCAAAGAACCAAATCTCCTCAGGCTGCGGTCTCAGATCAGGGGCATCCTATTCCATGATCCAAACCACTTCCCTACTGGATCCTCAGCTATGTGACAGCTGCCAAAAAAATGGAACTTTGCTGCTCCTGCAAGAGAGCAATGGTGTGTTTTTGTGTAGGAAACGAAAATCAAATAACAGCAGCCCCTTTTCTCTCCATTAGATGATCTAAAGGCGTGGGATGTCAGCAGGTCCGTGCAGGATCCAATTCCAGTTCAGGAATGACCAAGGTATCTCAAAGTGTACCAAAAGGTTTAGCTCCACTCCAGAGCCTCCACTTGAGGGGCTCAAACCTGTTCCCAGCTCACCTGTCACATGTAATTGTCCCTCACTGATGACTGCACAGACACTCCCGTGCGTGGCTCCGCTGCAGGAGAGTTAATGCCACATGCAGCCAGCAGGGAATGCTCTCCAAGGATACAACCAAAGCCACTGCCCTGTCAATAAACATATTTCGGGTTGCTACAGCAAACCCAGCACCCCCAAGGGTCCTCCCAGCCTTCAGTCCCTCACCTTCCTCATCCTCTTTGTGGACTCTCTCCGTTCCTTCCAACACCAACCCCTGCCCCTGCTCCAGCCATGAAACCACATCCACATTCAGGCCCAGGCACAGGAGCAGGGACACAGATCCCAGTTGCTTTGCCATGGGCTATAAATAGGGAGAGAGAAAACAGATGAAAGGCCCCAAGCCCCAGCCCTGCCCAGGCATTCCGGCCGCGGCCGAACTTCTCCATGCGGGATTTGCATCAGCCTGGACCTGCTGGGGAAGCGTTCCCTTTATTTTCTTAGTAAAAGGCTGGTTTTTAGGCCACAGGAGATAACAAAGCCTCTAGCACAAGAGGAATCCAACCAACACGGTCTCCTGGGGTCCCATTCTGTCTGTCACCGAAGCGGATTCCGAAGCGCGTCCGGATCACGCTGAGAAAATAAATCTGGCTCCGCGTCAAGAGTTCAAAGACGCCTTCACAAAGCTGTCAGGAATAAAAAAAAACACATGGAAGGGGCGAATTAGCAGCGTTTCCCTCCCACCCCAGGGCCTGAACAGCATGTCCCGAGAGCTTTCCAAGCTGCTTTGCCACTGGATAAGCGCCGGCAGCTCACGGGCTGGCAGAGCGCGTGATCCACGTCTCCCAAGGGGAGAGGCTGAATCCCTTTGCTGCCCTGTGGGTCCCCAAGAGACTGCCCTGCACTCTGGTTTGCCAGGGAGCTGGCTGTTGGCAGGGAGGGCAGTGCCACCGAGCCCCTCTGTCCCTCTCCATCAGGCTCCACGAGTAACAGCTCCTCGCCACGGGAATGGCTTTTCTTGGGACGCTGGTTTTTAGGATGGGGCGAGAGGAGCCCCATCACGGAGGGAATTTAAACCTTGAGAAACACTGCAAAATGTGATCCCCTGGGATGAGCAGGATGGGCAGCTCCTCCTTCAACCACGACGATGATTTTATCATCAGGATGTGAAACTCAAATCCAAGCCCCCTCGAAGGTGCCGCACGCAAAGTATTCGGAGGCGTTTGGAAGGACATCAGCCTTTGAAATGACGGAAACCTCTCTCTGAAGTAGCTGGACCGGAGGGGGAGGTGAAAACCTGCAGCCACAAAGGAATTCAGGTGCCACAGGCCACCTCATGAAAGGGCAGAAGAGGCAAGCACGAGAGGAGCAGCACGGGCTGTGGCTTTGTGGCCAGCGGGAAGGGATGGGGGTCGGGATTCGCTCAGATTCCCAGCAGATGCCCCGTGCTCTAGCTCTCCAGGCTCCTTCCAGGGGGGACAGACACCACAGCCCAGGGTCTGACCCACGTGGATCTCACTCTGGGCAAAAGCATCTCCAACTCCACCCGCATCCGAAGTGATGATTTGTCCTGACATGAATTTCCACCACGAATCAGCACAAACCTGCTCTGGGGAGAAGTCCCTGTTCTTAAACTCTTTAGGTGCTATTTAGCACGGGGAAGAGGGGCACGAGGATCATTCCCCAACACATGAAGCCACGTGGAGACCTGGGGCTTCTCCAGGGAAAACTGGGGATTCTTGCTTCCACTTGGAAGGGCAAAAAGCTTTTTTTTAAAAAAATTCCCCTGAAGCAAAGGTTAAAATAATCCACTTTTCCCTCAGCCTGCATAATCCCACTAAAACCTGAATCTTTTGCTCTAAATTCTGTATTATAAGCTTTTCAAACATAAAAACCTCCTGATGATGGTTGATTTTCCCTTCCTGCACTTTTCTCCCCCAAAATGCTGTGAAGCCACCCTGATTCTGTAGAGCATCTCACTTGGATCAGACATTCCCAAGGGCTTTTGGGGGGATCAGTTTTACAGAACTTAAGCCATTTGCTTTTCTTTGGACTCCACACAGGCCTCTTCCCTCCGTGTTTCCGAGCCCTGAATCTCTTGTTATTTCCAAGTGTTTCTTCCTATGTGGGAAGGACAGAACATTCCTGCTACATCCCCTTAAAGCCAAGACATGCTGTTTCTTAGCCCCAGCACCTAAACACAGAGGGACTGAGTGTGGGTTTCCAGTCCAATTGCTTCAGCTGGCAGCGCTGCTTCCGCCGTGCCCTGGGAACAGCCTGTCTCCAGAGGAACTCACCTCGTGCCAGCCCACAACACCCTCTGCCTGCTGCTGCTGGCATCTGTGGGCTCAGCACGGAGCTGGAACCCCCTGTGGGAGAAGGGGAAGAGGTGGGAGATGATTTTTGGAGGGGTCCCCCCCCAAGCCCTTCCATTTGTAAGAGCTTGGGAACGAGGATGCGACGATCCAAGCCGCCCATCAGCTGTTTAAAACTGGGGGTGCAACCTCAGCAGCAGCAGGGAAGGAACAGCATTCCCAAGGGTTTTCTGTGCCACAGGATCCAAAATGGGAAGGGATTCGTCACCATCTGCAGATTCAACTTAACCCCAGCCCACCTGGATCCTTCTCCAGCTCGAGCCACTCAGGTGAGATGCAGCCAAAGCCACCAAACCTGGCACCTCAAGTGATGTCCCAAAGGGACTGGGAGATCAGACAGCCAGAACAAGGCCCAGAGGGATCAAAACTTCCATTTCCTTCAGCACAGGATTGTGGCAACCTCAGTCTCAGGAGGAGCCACAGTGGGGTGGGAGGGGGCACAAGGACACCCTAAGATGGATTTCCTCCCAGTTTGAAGCAAGATATTCCCTAGGGAAGCGACAAGGTGAGCAGGGCTCATTATTCCTTCCCACAGCTACCCCCAGAGCCTGCTGAGAGCTCCAGAAACTTCTCCTGGTTGATATTCAGGCCAGAAACACCTGCAGACCTTGGCTGGACACACCTGGCTGCCCAGGTGCTGCTCAGGAAAGGGCAGTGCTCAACGTGCAGGCAAGAAAAATACTGGGATCTAGACAAGGAATACACTCAGCAGGTCAAATCCCAACTCTGAAACAGGCAGAAAACCCCTCCTGAGCCACCAGTGTCTTATTTTGAGTGTTACACACACAGACAGTGTAGTGCTGCTCACCTTTAAGAGAGCAATTTTCCAGCTCCATTTCCCACTGCTAATCCTCCAGAAGGATTTTCACCGCTTGGCACGATCTGGGAGTCGATCTGGGACTCTGCAGTCCCCTTGAGCTTTTGGAGAGCCTGAATTCCTGAAGCTCTCAGAGGAGGGCAAAAGGATCCATTAGGGATGGCAAGGCTATCCCTGCCAGCCATGGATCCCAGGTGTCTCAAACTCCTGGCAAATAAACACCAGCAAGGCCGAAATGAGAGTTGCAAAAGCATTTCATTCTTTTAAAAAGAAAGCACATAGAGGCTCCCATTTCCCACTACAGCAATAAGTCCAGAACCTTCCACTGCCCCGGGCAGTTTCATTTGCAGGACTGCCTGGAGCAATAGTGATTCCCAGCCAAACACACCCCATCCATCAGGACAAACACGGGTAGATTTCGATGGTGTTGATCCGGAGGACGGTCTGGGGGTTCGTAATGACTAAAAAAGGAGGAAAAGAGGCAAAAAAGAAGGATCAGGTGACAGCACAAACCTGGTGCCCATCTGGTGGCAGGGCTCCTGGAGGGCTATGCTGGCAGACAGCTGCATTCCATGGGAATTCCATGGCCAGGAGGTCCCAGAGCTCCTGTGGGACTGGGGCAGCCTGGTCAGGGCTTTACCATCCATTCCATACAAAAACAGCCCTAATTTTTCCCTCTCTGAGAGAAGGGAGAGTCATTTGGCAACCAAAAGCTGCCACAGGGCCTTGTTGAGGCTCGCTGGTACCTGTGCTCAACACATCCAATGTTTGCAGCTTTGGGAAGAGAACAGGATTGCTTTCCTGCCCAGGAAGTTCAGTGCCAGCAAGGTCAGGGAACACAAGGTGCTGGCCTGAGGGAATATGAAACCCTGGTGCTCTGTGGGCACACCTGGGGCACAGAGGACACCTTCTTCAGCCCCTTGTGCCATCAGACCTCCCCTCCCACAGCCAGCAGGGAAGGAAACGTGTCCTTCACCCCTTACTTTTCTTCCTCTGGTAGTTGCGCTTCTTCTGGAAGCGCATGTTGATTTTGGGCCACGACTCGGTCTTCTCAATCACCGTGGCCTCCACACGGACCAGGTCTTTCCTTTAAAAAAACCACCAAAAGGGTTAAAAGCATCCTTCTTTTGTTATTTATATTCCCCTCCCACCGGGGAGCACAGGGATAACACGTCCTGCCTGACAGAGCCAGATCTTGCCTCCACTGCCCAGATCCGTGGGAATTACACCATGGGAGGAGGGCAGTCTTGCCAGGCAAAGCCAAAAGCCTCCAGGTGCTGTACCTGGATCAGGTGATGTGACAGTACACAGGGCAGAACCTCCCTGTCAGGTGGGGGGATGAGATCATTCCATCTGGGGAGGCAGGAGTGAGAGGAACCTGCAGGAACTTGTGGGATTGCAGCAAGACAAATTCCCCATGCACCTTCAGGTGATCTCATGTGTCCTGTTTTGCTTTTGGGGCAGGTTCAACCCATCCATGGCCCCTTCTCCTGGACAACAAAAACATCCTTGCCCCTCCTCTGATGATCACAGAAACCATTCCTCCTTCTCTAAAGCATCACAGGCAGCTGGAAGAACATCTCCCCTTGCTCACCTGAGGAAGTCCTGGCAAAGGCTCAGTGCCTCAGTGGGATTCATCCCACTGTTTCTGGCAGGAAGCACAGCCAGTGGCTGCTGGAGCAATTCCCTTCTCCTCCCACACACCTCTTGTGCCTCCCTCCCACTCCTGGTCTGTCCTATTTGTTTACCCCAGTTTGGAAGAGCAGATGGGGACTCATTGAGGATTCCAGGTACTGCTCAGGGGGAGCTCAGGTGAGACCCCTCAAAGGCCCAAATTATTGTTGGGTCTCATCTGTATACACACAGCAAATCCCAAAATCCTAGCCAGTACAGCTCCTTCCTCCCTGAGGATGGAGATGAAGGGAATACAGCTTTTACTGCCTTCACAGGTGAGGAAAACCAGAGTAACTCACCCCTCCATGTCACCTTATGGACACACACCACCACCTCCTGCCCACCCAGGGGTTTGCAGAGCTCAGAGAGAAGAAATCCCACCCCAAAAAACCCCCAAACACCACCAAAAAACCACTTTGGGTTCTCCAGTTGCTCTCTGAAAAACGGCAGAGCTGGAAAACAAGGTGGTGGAGGCAGGACCAGCTCCCTGTCTGCACAGCTGCTCCTCCCTGGGAAGGTGAGAACCTCCCAAAAAAGAGCCAGAGTGGAGCTCTGGCCAGGGGGTTTTTAGTCAGAGCCACAGGGGAGGAGGAGCAGCCACTCTTCCATGCACAGCACTGCAGAATTCCATTAAAAGCTCGTTAACTTTGCCACAGGAAGACATTTAAAGATCATTTTGCTGACAAACTGCTCTGCCTGCTCTTGAAGTGGGGCAGAAGGGAAAGCCCATGCAGCCTAAATTGTTCCAGCAAGGTCACTGGGAGGCCAAAGGCTTCAGACAGTCACCATCTCTCTTAAAATCCACCCCGGGGGTGGTGATTAAATCAGAGATAGAATCCTGGAGGGAGGAGGGAACTGATATCTCTGCAGTTAGTGCCTAACTGAAGAAAATAGACATCAAAATCTAACTTTTAAGAGACCAGTGGGTGACCCTGACATCCCAGCTCCAGGATGTGATCCAGCTCCAGCACCACTGAACCACATACAAGCCCTGCAACGCTGAGGGAGAAAGCAGAGAGTAAACTGCACCCCAGCAGTGGTTTATCACTGCAGTTTGGGAGCTAAACTTCCTGGATTCGAGGCCCTGCTGAGTTCTTCTTGGACACAGCACCAGGAACTGCTGGTGAGAGGCTGAAGCACAGCAGAAACCAACTTGGCAGTGAAGAGCACGTGAACAGAAAAAGTTCTCAGCAAAACAGAGCCCAAGGAAAAAAAAAAGAAAATAAAAAACTCTCTATCAAACATTTTAGGTATGACTGGAATGTCCATAAAAATAAGAAGGGGGGGGTCACACATTTCCCAGAGCCTCCAGCAGCAAAACGTTTCATGGCAAAGCACAGGGAGGCGATTTTTGCAGGAGGTGAGAGAAACCCACGCTGAAATCTCCCAGATCTGAGTTGGGCTGAAAGGTGTTGTCATGAAGCAGAGAAAAAGATGCAGGAGAGCTCCAAGCCCCCAGGATCACAACTCTTGGAGGTCCTCATTCCAGCTGCCAAGCTTGCTCCCTGCAGGACCGAATCGCAGCCTGGCTGGCTGGGGCAAGAGCAGCTCCAAGGCCTTTGGCATTGCCACTGCAAAAATGGGCAGGGGAGCAGCAGAAACAGGTTCACCTGGAGTAAAAATTCCCATCAGCTGCGTTTTGTCCAGAAATAAGGCAAACTTTCTCAGGAAGGCACCTTTCCCTGCATTCAGGTCTAACACAGGCTCGTGCCCCTGTGCCAGGCAGGGCATCCAGTGACCCGAGGGACTGCAGAGCAGGAGCCAGCCAGGAGCTCCCAGAATAGCCTCCAGCACAGAGACACGGGCTGGGGCACTGCTGCTTTTTCAGGGTTTCAAGGAGGGTCATCCCAGGAGGTATCAGAGAAACAAACCATGGCCAGCGGTCCCAAACAGGACACGTTTGGGAGCTGATGGGGGGAAGTGTCTCAGGCACCGTGAGCACTCACTGGGGTGCTTATTTGTAAAACAAAAGAAAAACAAAACTGCCTTTAATCTCATCCAGCCCTTCCTCTCCTCTCCAAAGTGTCTGTGGTTTAGGGAACAGTGTGGGAAAACTGTAGTGACATCCTTTCCTTCCTTCTTTCCCTTCTCCTTCTCCCCTCTTCTTTACCCTTTTCCCTTCTCTTCCTCCTTCCCCTTTCCTTTCTCGTCCTCCCTCCCCTTTCCCTTCTCTTCCTCCTTCCCCTCTCCCTTCTCTTCCTCCCTCCCC
>JAWWTY010000156.1:9001574-9030848 GCA_035222235.1 Margarornis squamiger
CCTGGGACCCCCTGTCACCCATGGAAAGTTTGGGGGACCCTCACCTGGGACCCCCTGTCACCCATGGAAAGTTTGGGTGACCCTCACCTGGGATGCCTTGTCACCATTGGAAAGTTTGGGGGACCCTCACCTGGGATGCCTTGTCACCATTGGAAAGTTTGGGGGACCCTCACCTGGGACCCCCTGTCACCCATGGAAAGTTTGGGTGACCATCACCTGGGATGCCTTGTCACCATTGGAAAGTTTGGGGGACCCTCACCTGGGACCCCCTGTCACCAAATGGAAAACCAGAGGGACCCTCACCTGGGGTCCTTTGTCATCTGTGGAAAGTTTGGGGGACCCTCACCTGGGACCTTCTGTCACCAATGGAAAGTTTGGGGGACCCTCACCTGGGATCTTCTGTCACCTATGGAAACCAGAGGGACCCTCTGTCACCTATAGGAAACCTGGGGGACCGTCCCCTTGGATCCAGTGTCACCTGGGGGAAACCCTCCAGTCACCTGTGAGAACACAGCTACAATCCCACCTTTCTAACCAGTTCATCCCAGTATGAAACCACCCCACAGGGCTCTGATCCGTGGGAAACCCTGCTGGACTCACCTGTAGCCATCCCTCTTAGACCCCCTTATACCCAGCCATGAGGATGGAGGTGCCAGGAGCCAGGACAAGGTCACTCCACTGTGTCACCTGGAGCTTTGACTCTTGGCCTCATCCCGATGGCATTCCCCTCTGTGTGTGGCTCCCAGGGCATGGCAGGAGAGCGTCTCCCTGAAGGAATTGCAGCGGAGAGGTGTCTGCCTGCTCAAACTCCAGGTGACCAGCCAGAGAACCGGCCTCTACGGGCGTCTCCTTGTGACATTCCAGCCCAGGAAATGGGATTCGGACACCGAGCTGCCCTCCAACAGCTTCGGGCCTGGTAAGGGACATTCCTGTCTTTCCAAAAAAAGAAAAGAGATCACACAATCGTGGGATGGTTTGGTTTGGAAGGGACATGAAAGCCCATCCAGTCCCACCCCCTGCCATGGGCAGGGACACCTTGCACTAGGCCAGGGTTAGCTTCAAGCCCTGTCCAGCCTGTCCTGGAACACTTCCAGGGTTGGAGCAGCCACACATTTTCCCCCCTTCACGCTCTCCAAACTTGCCTCTGCAGGGGACATCGTGGGGCTCTACGAGTCAGCTGGGCAGGGTGACCCGCTGGCCACTGGTGTCATGACACGTGTCACCTCCAAGGCAGTGACCGTGGCCCTGGAGGAGCCCCGGGAAGGGGAGCTGGGCCTGGACCACGAGCGCTCCTTCCGCCTGCTCAAGTTGGCCAACGACGTCACCTACAACAGGCTCAAAAGGTCAGGGCTCACCTGGGGTTCCCTCTGCTTGGAGGTCTGAGAGCCACATCAGAATTGCCAGGTTTAGTCCCAGACACTTCCCAGTTTATTCACTAGGCTTGGTTTCTCTCCTTTCCCATCTCATTCCTCTTATTCCTACAGCAGCTCCACCTTCCTTTTTGTGCTGCCTACTGAGGGAATCCATACTGGGATAATTCAGTTGGCTCTGTCACGCTGCAGCCTCACAACAGCCTAAATTTACCCACCTGCTGGCTGGTCCTGCTCTTCCCTTTCCCTCTCCCAGCTGCCTATTTTGGTCCAGTTGCATCACTTCTGGTACTCCTCCAGTTCTGTGCAGGGCCTTTTCCATCCTGGCAGGAGGAATGAATAGCTCTTGGCTGAGTTGACACGCTGGAAAGGCACATTTGGCTGTACCAAACTGGAGTAATGGGAAGTGGAAGCCTGACCAACACAGGCACACGTGTGGGAATGTTGTGGGATACAGGATTAGTCTTGTGAGGTAACATTGTTCAGCTTTGGAATAGTTCCATCTGTGCCCACAGCCTATTTCTGGGTGCTTGGGAGTCTCCAGAGGAATTCCTGCTGTGCCTGTAACCTGGATATTCCCTCCTTTGGCAGAGCTTTAACTGCACTCAAGCAGTACCGTGGCGGCCCAGCCTCCGACCTGATCGACGTCCTCTTCTTTGCCTCTGCTCCGAGGGCATCCAGTGAAACAAGTAAGGATCCTTTTCTTTTAGCAGGTTTTATGGGCAGTTTTGGGAATTGCCCATGGGGACACAAGTAACTCTGCCCCGTGTACAGTTTTTATCCACACATGCAGTTACTTGGCTCCAGGAAAGACTCAAATGTTGAACGTGAGCCATCGGTGGTAGCACTGAACACTCAGTGTTCACACTGGTTTATACTGGACGCATTTCCCTCATAGAAAGACTCTTGGAAGAGACTCTTCAGCTGGTTAATGCTCCCTTTTCTCAGAGCATGCCAAGGAGAGCTGAGTTCTGGCATCAAACAGGCAGGATTTGTGATGGGGGAATTGGTTTGCACACATTCACGAGTCTGAAGTCCAATCCAGCTTAAGAGGAATTTCTCGTTTGGTTCCTGCCCCAGCTCCATCCATAAGCTCCAAAGATCAGAAGCTGCCAGTGCTGCTTCTCTATTGATAATCCAATAACTCTGCCTCTGTGGGAATTAAGTGGCTGTTTGGAACAGCATGGGAACGCTTGGATTTTTATTTTTACTGCCTCCTGGTTGTGTTCAGTCAAGTAGGAGCTCTGGTTTCATCAAAAACTCAACGCTTCGCCGCTTGGTTTTACCAACTGCTGTCTGAAAAATTGGATATAAGTAGAATCCCCTTTGTTAGGAGTCTTTGGAAAAAAACCCAAAAGATGAAATTACAGAGCTTAACCTTTCAGAGAAACCAGGGGGAAACCAACCCCCTTGATCAACAATTGTATCAAATGGCAACAACAGCTAATGAATGTTATTCCTGGACAGAAGGGAAATACCCTCTGGGCTGCAGAACTCTGGGAAGGAGAGCAGAGGGTGGGTTAGGCTGCCCAGCAGGCTGGGCTGGCAGTCTGGGTCTAAGCCATGTCCAGAGCTCAGGTCTGTCCTCTCCCTGCTCTTGCAATCCAGCCTTTCCAGGATTCCCTCGTTTTCCTGCCCACCACAGCTCCCTGCACTGTTTCTCTTCCTTTGATTATGGATTTGGCTGCCCACAGTGGTTTGCCCTCTCTCCAGGCACCCTCCTGCCAAGCTTGGCTTCTAAAAGGCTATACCAAGGACAAGAAGTGGACATTAATGAGTCATATCTGTATCTCTCAGCACTGATCCCAGTCTGAGTCAACCCTTTTGGGGACCTTGGTGCACTCAAAGTTTTTAAGATGAGAGAAAAGAATTAAATTTTAATCTTTCACTTTCGTAGCAGCTTCAATTCTGCTTTTACCCTTGAGGGAGCAGAACTGCCTCTAATGAAGGAAAACTCCTCCTCACCAGATTGCCAGACTGAGCAGAGATGAATTTTACATCTGCCCAGCCCTGGGAGTATTGATGGATAGAAACATTCAGCCATGTCAGACAGGCAGAGGAGATGAAATATGAGAAGTCGTCACCTGAGATAAGCAAAATATTCTGGCAGGGTGAAAAGGCCTTCCAGTTACCTTTAGAGCTGCTTTCTCCCTGACTAGAGACATGGTTTTTAATTTAGATTAATTCTAAATTAAAAAACAATTAGGTTAAATCTATTAATTCATTAAAATTACATATTAAATAAAAATTGTAATACAATAACAGTTTAATGTGATAATAATGTAAATATAAAAATAATATATAATATAACTTGTAATTATAGGCTATATTTTACATTATATATAATATATTACAGAGTAATATAATAATAAATGACAATATAGCATGCTAATATTATAATAATATATGCATTTATACAAAATATAAATTTATAAATATAAATAGGTATTTTATCACTAATATGCAATAAACAAAATACCAAGATTAAAAAAAATATAAATAATTACATTTATAGAGGACATTTTAAATTATAAAATTTTATCTGAAATTAATTTAAATTACAATGCAAATAAATTCGATTGATTAATTCATTTAGATTAATCTCTAGCCAGGAATTAAATAATAACAACTTCAAATAGGTCCTTGAACTGCCATCCTGCACAAAAAGCTCCCAGCACTGAGGTGCTTCTCCATGGCACCGAGTCTCTGTTCATGACCCAACCCCCATTATTAGCCTGGTTTCTTTGGGAGATGCTTCCCTGGAGCTGCCTCCTCCCATCCATCACCTGAGTTCTAACAAACCCATCAGCAGGCTGAGTCGATAAGTTCCGTACAGCTCCTAAAATTGCCTGTCTAGACACACATCTGTGTCAACACCGTTCTGGGATGTGATGTGAGCTCACAGCAATCCAAAGTCAGCAAGCCATGGGCAGGAGTGAGGGGAAAACCAGCTCCAGCAAGTGAAATGTGCAGCAGCAGGAGCCTAAATCTGATTTTTTTAAAGTGTGGGCTGAAAATGAGAAGCCTCATTTTTCAAGCAGGACTTTTAGGTGGGTTCTGACACTGCTGTGCATTTTAGTAATTAATTACCAGGCACCAGCAGCCCCACCCAGGACAAAGCCCAAATCCTTTCAAAACACTTAAAAATGCAACAATAAACATCCTTGTCCTAACACAGTCACATCAGACAGGCTGTGGGAGGAATAACCTATGGAATAGTCAAAAAAACCCCCAGGAAGGTATCACCAGTGGGTGGTTGGGATCTGCAGCTGGCACAGAGCACCTCCACAGCTCACCTTGCTGCCTCCAGAAAGGTCCAAGTGGCACAATAAGCTTTCCAAAAAGGCAGAGTCTGGACTGGGCAGGACTTTTGCCCTTCTCAGACTCCCTGGGAAACAGAATCCAGGCACTCATCCATCAGGAATGCTCTGCTTGTGTCTCTTCCACTTTAACCTGCACTCGTGGCCCTACTAGAGCTTCCACACCCCGAATCTTCTCCAAGCATTCCTCCCCTGCTCTCAGCATCCTTGTGGGGCCCCGGAGCCCCTATATTTGGGGGATGGGGGGGATGTGGAGGGGCTTTGCTTGCCAGCAGAGGCCAGCATTGCTCTACTTGCTGTGCTCCTCACGGCCACCCAAGAGGGACACGTCCCTTTTCCTTTTGGAATCCTGGTTATGCCTTACCTGTGCAGGTCACTAATAGGTGCCAGCTCTTTCCTGTGATCCTGGCCTGGAGAAGGTGAGGGATGTTCATTTCTGTTCCCACAAACTGGCTCTGAAAGGCATGGCTTGTATTTGACTCTCCCCATGGCTGTAAAAACACTTTGAAAGGAGAAAGAAGGGAGAAAAAAAGCCCAGTTAAAAGGCAGGAATGTTCCCAGTAAAAGCCAGCCTGGCACTGGGGAAGCACCAGGGATTTCCAGCAAGACTTCCTTGGGCTTCTTGCCACAAGTCACTTGCAAAAAATCCTGAATGCTCCTTGTCCCTCTGCCATGTGACACCTCCAAGTGATCACAGGGGCCATGGGGAGGCCCCTGGGATTTTTGAGGAAGACTAAGCAGTCCAAAATATTTCCTGGGGAGAAAAGGGCAAGTTCCTGATTGATGCTGAAATACCTGCCTGGATTCTGTCCAACAGCATTGGCTGCAGGGAGGTTGTGCTGTAGAAGAGCTGCTGGTGGTGCCTGCACACACTGGTGGTGAGGAAGATACTTTGGAAAGCACACTTTTCCCATCTCTTTTTGGTGCAAAGACCCCTTTTCTGGCCTTGAATAGAACCCCCCAACCCACTGCCTCACCAGAGCAGTTGAAATTGCACACAAAATCATCTCAGTCCCTGGAAACGGGCCAAGGTGATTTGTTTTTTCAACACCACACTCCTAAATCAAGTTGTGCTTCAGGGCAGAGTTACCTGGCCACCAATGAGACATGTCCCAGCCAGACCTGAGGGTGCAGATTTCCATTGCTCCTCTCCATGGCCTGGGTGGGATCTGGGATGGACAACCTCGGGCAGAGCAGAGCTGATGCCCAGGGCTAGACCTGAACCATCAGGTGCCTTCTGGGAGCACCAGTGCAAATCCGAAACCAATTCCTTATGGAGTGCTCTGGGCCAGCCCTGCTGCAGTGGAGAACCTGCATTGCTTCGTGTGAAGCTACTTGGTCCCCAGCTGGTGGATGGAGGAGAGTTTGGAGGAGCCCAGCATCCCTTAAGAGGCTCTTCCCTCCTCCTCCAGGAGAGGCACATTCCCAGCCTGCCCACACAGCAGCTCCTGGAAGCATGTGGTTGGAAGGGATGAGGTGGAGAAGTTCCTGAGCTCATCCCTGAGCAAGGAAACATCAATGACTCCTACATCCCGGCTGTTCCTCACTGTGGGAAATGCCTTGGAGTTTTTAAGCTGTTCTTGCTGTTCCCCCAGACAATGGGATGTTTCCTGATCTTCTCTTAGTCATTAGCACACTCACCCAAAAATTATAGATAAACCAAGAGGCAAATTAACAGCAAGAAGTACCTTTAGCCCCAGTTCTCTCTCTCCCTCACCACGTTTTTAAGTGGTGGTTTTTGTTTAACCCAGACACCTCATTCAGTTGTGCTGCTCCAAAAGCCAGAGGTCCCACACAAGTTCACCTGCCTAAAACCAGGAGAAACTTTGCTCTTTTTAATCCAGCCCCTAATGCAAAGAGAGGGAGAAACCACATGATGCCCAGCAGGGAACGATGCCCAGAGATGTGTCTTATATAAGCTTTTGTGGGAACGTTATTTTCGGGAAACCTCAGTGTAATGAGTCATCATCTCTGCTGTAATTAACTCCCATAATGAACAAGGAGATTAGCAGCAGGATTAAGGGGGATGAGAATAAATTTGGGCCTAAATGAGATAAATCTGGGAGGTAAAAAGCAGCTTGTGAGAACTGGGTCTCTGCAGTGAAACCAATTCTCTTCTAATGCAATTTGCATATTCTTTTCTCTTTTTTCCTTTCTTATTGAAGCTGAAACTAATTTTAGTTTTACCATTTAAATTGCTGTTCTTATCTTTTCCTGCCTTCCTTCCCAGTCCTTGCTGCCCAGTTCAGGGCTGCTGTGTTCTGCTCACAGACTCCGTAGGTTTTCCTGCTGCTTTTTCCCTAGTGCTGTGTTGGGCTTAACTGGAGTGGCAGTGATTTGTTTGCAAGATCAGCTACTTCCTTCCCAATTTCCACTGAAGATTCCCTAAATATGCTGGCTCACCTGTAAAACAAGCCCAGAGCTCCCTCCACAGCCAGGAAAACCCTCCTGTTTGGTGTTAGAGCAGCTAAATGCCGCTTCAAATGCTGGGAATTCCAACACAGACTGGCAGTGTTCACAGCTGAACACAAAATATCAGGGATGGGGAGGGAATGGGGAAGGCATGGCTGCAGGATGGACAGCTTCTTTGTTTTGGAAGCATGACAAACCTTATTTTTACATTCTGGGGTCTTCTAGCCCCATCAATGCCTTCCTCATTATCCAATGGATTTGGGCTGGCTGCAGAGTGCTTCTTGTGTTCCTGGATTTGTGCTTCTCAGCCACCTCCCAGTCAGGGCTGAGGTCCCAGTGACCCTCCTGCTGTCTCCCCAGAGCCTCTGAAGTTTTTCAATACCTCACTGGATGAATCCCAGAGGGAAGCTGTCTCCTTCTCCCTGGCTCAGAGGGAGCTTGCCATCATCCATGGACCACCTGGCACAGGGAAAACCACGACCCTGGTGGAGATCATCCTGCAGGCTGTGCACCAAGGCCTCAAGGTAAGGGGCAGTGGCAGGGTTGTGGTGACAGTGACCACCTCTCCTTGTGTGGAGACCTCACAGCACCTCCCAGTACAAGAAAGGGCCTGCAAGGAAGCTGGAGAAGAACAATTCATCAGGAATTGGAATGGAAGGACAAGGGGGAATGGGTTCAAACTGAAAGAGGAGAAATTTAGGTTGGATACCAGGGAGAAATTCTTCCTTGTGTGGGTGTTGAAACCCTGGCACAGGTTGCCCAGAGAAGCTGTGGCTGCCCCATCCCTGGAAGTGTCCATGGCCAGGCTGGATAGGGCTTGGAGCAACCTGGACTAGTGGAAGGTGTCCCTGCCCATGGAACTGGGTGGTGTTTGAGGTCCCTTCCAACCCCAGCCATTCTGGGATTCTGTCGTTCTTGTGCACTCTCCTGGGCTTTGTGGCAGCTGGAGCAGCTCCTGTAGGAACTCAGCTAATCCAGAGCCTGGCTGGGCTTGCAGGGGTCAGGGACTTCCCCCACCAGCTCAGATAAGGTGCTGATAGGAGCTTCAAAGCTCAGGCTTGCTGTTTACTGGGGACCCTGCACTAGTGCTGCAAAGCAAGGTGAGAATTACCTTTGGAGCCTGGAGTTGTCGATGGTTTATTCCCAATACCTGCGTGTTGGTCTCCCTCTCTCTGCTTCTTCTTGCTTGGATGCTGCTGCTCCAGGATTCTGGTGTCCTTGGAGGTTCCAAGCACACGGGTTCCCCTCACAGGTGCTGTGCTGTGCCCCTTCCAACGTGGCTGTGGATAACCTGGTGGAAAGGCTGGCCAGCTCCAAGGTCCGGATCCTGCGGCTGGGACACCCCGCTCGCCTGCTGGAGCCCATCCAGCAGCATTCCCTGGATGCAGTGCTGGCCCGTGGGGACAATGCCCAGATAGTAGCAGATATCAGGAAGGACATTGACCATGCCTGGGTATGTATCCCTGCAGCACATCCCACATGGATTACCTGGTGCAGCTCTAGGTTACAGTACCTGATTCCTCCCTAAAATAAGGGACAATTCTGCCACTTCCTTAGAAGCCAGTCAGTACAGCCAAGTGCTCTGGGTTATCCCAAAAATCAGTGACTAGTCCTGACCTGAGCCAACCTGCACTGTGATTGAACCAGGTATTTGGGGGTTCAGGACCCCATAAGTCCCCAGGGATACTCATTTTGGATCTTCCTGTATCCGGGCAGGGGGTTTATTGAGAGGCCTGTGTTTGTCGCCAGTCAACAGGAGAAAGGACACTTCAGGGCAGAGAAAAGTAATGGCAAAGTGCAGGGGACTAAGAGTAAGTGCTGGAAAAGGAGTGGCCTGGATTAATCCCATTTACTCTGACTGGAGGTTAGAAAATTGGACATTAGGGAGAAATTGTTCCTTGTGATGGTGGGCAGGCCCTGGCACAGGTTGCCCAGAGAAAGTGTGGCTGCCCCATCCCTGGAAGTGTCCAAGGACAGGCTGGATGAGGCTTGGAACAACCTGGCATAGTGGAAGTGGCGTGGAACTGGATGGTGTTTAAGGTCCCTTCCCACCCAAACTGTTCTGGGATTCTGTGATCTTCATCTGCTGGAGCGCAAATCTCCTCCTGGCTGAATCCCTCATGGAAGTGGGAAGGTCTCGGTCCCTGCTGCTGTGCCTTGCCCCTCACATCATGTGTCTGGTATGGTTCCTGCCATCCTCTTCACCAGAGAAACATTCCCATCATTAATTCACTTCCTAACGAGCTGTCTGCCTGTCCTGACACTCCCTCCCACTCTCAGCCACCTCAAGTAGAAAGCAGAGCATATTTAAAAATGCATCTTTAATTTCTTCTTTCTCAACCTTATTTTCCTAAACTTGACTTACAAAGCAGCTCCATTCCTTGGGATGAGGTTTTGATACTAACTGGGTTATTTTCCCTCCTGTTCTGGTGACAGCACTGTCCAGAATTCATTCTTTACTTCTTAATTTATTTTCCATCATTCTCACTAGTTATTAATTTTGCTTTTCCTCTCCTTGGGAGGCACTTTGAAAGCTGAGAGTTTTTTCACTTCTGATTTTCCATAGTAGAAGGGAAATTAGGGAGAAAGCAGAGCCTTCAGCACTAAGGTCTCTATCTGCTTCCTGCCTTGGAAGAGGATCGTGGTAATGTAAGGGAGGAAGTGGCCACCAAGGCTTGCTTGACCCCAAAATACCAAACAAGAACCTAAGAGCTTGATTTGAGCTGCCCACAATCAGGTCTGTCACAGAACATGACCCTGACTTATTCCATATCTCCCTTTGGGCTGCAGAAACTCCACCTCTGAAGTCCTGGCTCATATTTCCCTCCTCCTGCCCCTTTTCTCCCTTGCCGCATTCCCTACTTGTCCCAGTAATAATTTCTTCCTATGCAGCTCCACATTTTGACTCTTCTCACTCCTTCCCTTCACCAGAACCCCAAATGACAGAAGGGCCAGTAACAGAAATAAAATCCTGTGCTCTCTTTGGGCACCTTTTACCCCTTTGTGCCTCCTTCCCTCACCTGGCTTCAAGCTTTCCAGGGCCTCAGCTTCTGGATACTCTGCACCAGCAAGGTTGCAGCCCTGTAGTACCCAAACAAGAAAGGCACAAATCCAGGCCCAGGTAGTAGCCTAGAGGAACAAGAGGTAGTCCAGGAAAGAAACCAGGCTTAGCCTGGCCTGGCATTAAATCCAGCTCCCAGTCCAATGAGTGGGGCCCCAGATGAGGCAGCTGGGGACAATTAGAGCCTCCTGGCACCCGTGGAGCCCTAGTTAGGAAGGGGTGAGATCCAGGCTGACCATGTGCCAGACACTATCCTGTGCTCTGTTCCCTCTGGACTGTGCTCCCTGCTCCCTAAGCTGCTTCCAGAGCCCACAATCAGGCAGATGTTTGGATCTGAGTGTCACCAGCCATCATCAGAGAACAGTTGCTGTTGCTAATTTATGAACTAGATCTTTTTAGTAGAACAGGCAGTCTCCTTGGCTCTGCTGGCATCATCACTCTGCCCCTCTGATATTCCTGGTTCTAGCAAGGGAGGAAATTGATAGTCATTTGATTTGTTCCTTCAGCTCAGTCAGGGCTGGTTCCCACCTGTCCCTTAGATCCCACTAAGGAAGAGCTGGTCACGGACCTGCCTCTCTGTGATCCCTCCCCTGGAATTCCTGAGCCCATTTTGACCCCACTTGACAGACACATGGAGGTTTCAGAGTTTTAATTACCTACAAGTTCAACCCAAACAAGTGGCTGAGCAGAGGCTGCGACATGAGCTGTTCTGTGTTAGACCCTGGAAAATCCATTTGTCCATCCAGAGGATGACTGTAGGAACAACCAGGTCTTACTGGTTTGGCTGCATATAAAAGCTGTTGTGTGCCACCTTTTCACCTTTCTCAAGTCATCAGCCTTCCCTCCAAGGGAATGATCCCAATTTCCCTCTGGGATTGTTTTCAGGGTGCCTGCAGTGGTGGCTGCTGGTCTGGAAGTGCTGCTGCCCAGTGCTGGTGGTTTGATGTGTTGGGTATATTTAACAGTGCTGCTAAAAGAAGCCACAGGCCTGTCTGGATGCTGCTCTGAGTCACTGACTGCAGCTCAGAGGTGCTGGTTTGCCTTGGGGAGCCTTCCTTCTCCCAGGAGTCAGAAGGGCCCTGCTCCCTGAGCAATGGAGCAGAACAACACAGGAAATCCCAGTTCCTCACCCAGCAGAGGGACAAGACCCCTCTTCCCAAACATTACTCCCTGCTCTGTGCCCACACTTGGCTGCTCATACACTCAGCCATCAGATGGGCTGAGCTGAGTAGAAACAGTTGGTTCTATCCTGATTCTTCCATTTTCTAGGCAAAAACCAAAAAGGCCCAAGACAAGGGAGAGCGGAGCCATTTTCTGAGCGAGATAAAGACCCTGAGGAAGGAGCTGAAGGAGCGAGAAGAAGCTGCCATGGCCTCAGCCCTCACCCATGCCAGCGTTGTCCTGGCCACCAATACAGGTGTGGCATCCCCTTGTGCAGGACTTTACCTTCCTTTGCCAGGACTCAGGCAAACCATGTGCCCTGCAAGGAGAGCTGGGAGCTCATTGGAGTCTCCCAAACCCCTCCAGAGTGGGATTCTCCCACTTTACACTCTGGCACAGGGGGTTGTTTAGCACAGAATGTGGGTCTGGAAGGGCCTTTGTTAGTTCTGAGGAGGAGCTGAGAGTTCAGTGAGTAAACAAGAGCTGCTGGAGGTGTGCAATCTGCTATTGATTGCATAAGTCACATGGAATTGCTTCCCTGCTTGGATCATTTCCAGGGCTGATGGAATCCAGCATGTGTTTCCATAGCCTGCATGTGGTTAGTTCTGTAATCACCCAAGTGATTGTTCTTGAAGTGGGGAGACATAAGATAAACTTTCCTCCTTCTTGGCCTCAAAAAAGGCTGCTGTCTTAAATATCTGTCTTTAAATACATAAATCAGGTATACTTACTTTTAATATTTTATATTTTGTATAATATATAACAATGTATTTTATAATAATACACTGCACTCTATTATAATTATATATTGGGATATATTATACTATATATTATAATATACATTGCATGTTTGTATATTGTCTATATTTATTATATTTAATTTTGTATATTTATTTTATATACATTTCATATATTTATTTTACATTTATTAATTATTTCTTTAAAACAAAAAAAAAGTGTCATGTGACACAGGATTTAGGGCCCAGATCCAGGTATCCATCAGGCATCTGCATCTACAGGTAGGAAGGTAATACCCCTGCAATTGAGGGGATTGTCAGTGGTTAAAGTTTAGCAAGGAGTGTTAAAGGGCTTTTCTAGCTCAGATGTTTAATACTCCACTTATAAGCTTCAGATTTGATTGCTCAGGGATCATTTCCTGAAGGGAAACATCAGTAATTTTAGGTCATAAAAAAGGACCTCATGGGGTGGAAGGTTAAAGGAAAGATAAATCCTCCCTTTATTTCCCTGGGAATTGGCTTTTCAATTCTTTTAACTTTGCCTGGAAAACAGGGGGAGGTTTCCTTTCTTCAGTAAAACTGGTAGTTTTGGTGATCAACTGTGATTTCCTCCTGGGGCTGGAGCTTCCCAGCTGGGGGGTCTGTGGAATTCTGCTCCAGAGAGAGTTGGTGGGCAAACAGAGGGCTTGGATTTTGTTAAGCAGTGGTGGGATGACTCTGAACCCATGGATTTGATGGGAATGACACTTCTGCATCCCAACTGCCCTGTTGGTGGCTTCAGCACAGAGAGAATCTAATCATGGCAACAACTCAGGGACATCAGTGACCTTTGGTTAATGGCACTTCAATAAACCCAGGGCTGGGAGGGAAGAAAACCAGGCCATGCTGGCACAGGCTGGTTTAGACAGAAGCAACCTTCCTCTTTCTGTTTCTCCTCCTTCTACCCTCAGCATGGCAAAAGGCAAAAGGCAAGTTCTAACTGTGCCCCTCTCACCAGAGGGGACTCATACAGGCTGGGAAACAATTTTTGAAGGAAAACACGGTGTCTTAGATGACAAACTGTAACATCTGAAGTGATGCCGAGCCTTAGAGGCAGCAGCAAAGCCAAATCTCAGAGCTGCTTTCAAAGGAGGAAAGCAGGAGGAGTAGCACAGGAGCTTTGGAAAAAACACTTATGTGAATAAAAATCTTCTGTCTTGGCATGCTGGCTTCTTAACCCTGCCCCCCTGCTTATCTTTTTTCTTAGGAACAGAGGGAGATTTTGATGCCCCTGAAATTCAGATTTCTGATCAACATGTGGCTCAGTATCAGCAGGTCTGGGTTAGGGCAGGATGCGTGTCAGGGTTTTTTGTTTGATGTTACAACTGGACTTCTGATGTTAAAAATTAGCCCTTGCTGTGGTGTTCTGGTTACTTGTCCTGTGCTTTCCCTTCTCCCAGTGCCATGAGGAAGGACAGAGTGGCACAGGTCAGCAGGGCAGAGGAGTTGGGGACTCAGCCCATGTCTCCCTCTCAGGATGTCCCTCTGTTCTCAGACTGGTGGATCTCCATTCCCTCACCCTTTCAGTGTTGGTGATGAGGAGTTTTGTGTGCACTGGGGAGCAGCAGGAAGGTGGGTGTTCATTGCTCTGCTCTGGGTGAAGCACTCAAGGATATTGCTCTCTTTGGCACCTGGGTTTCGCTGCTGTTTTCAAAGAGACTTGGAAGCTTCTGGGCCCAGATGCCAGGAAAGAAAGGGACAAACAGGAACTGGCAAAAACAATCCTGACACACACATATCAATGTATATGTGTCTGGCACGGGCTGCACAGCTGAATTTCTAAATCCCTGCAAAGAAACATTATTGTACCTTCTCCTTCTGTCAGGTGCTTCCTCTGATGGCCCACTGAAGCTGCTGCCTGAAACCCACTTTGACCTGGTGGTGATTGATGAGTGTGCTCAGGCTCTGGAAGCCAGTTGCTGGATCCCTCTGCTGAAAGCTCCCAAGTGCATCCTGGCTGGGGACCACAAACAGCTGCCCCCCACCATCATCTCCAGCAGGTAATGTCCTGGCTCCTCCCATTGCTCATGCAGCCCAATGCTTCCCAATCCTCACCTGTGGAGACATTTCCTAGTGGGATTATTTGTTGGATCCCCCCAGGAGCTGGTCATGCTGCTGGCATTCCATCAGAGCTGTGTTACAGACAGCCATTACTGGAAGTTTCACGTGGCTCCTCCACCTGAGCGGGTTTCTCCTGGCAGGTGGTGCCTTTCCCTGCAGCTCCTCCAGCCACGGGACAGGGAGAGGCCCTGTGTCTGCTGGGCAGCTGCCCTGGGGCTTGCAAGGCTCTGAGTTTGCAGCCAGGGAGAGCAATCCCACAGGAAGCCTTTGGCTCTGCTCTGGAGTTGCTGGGAATTCCCAGAGGTGTGTGTGTGCACCAGCACAGTCCCTGCAGACCAGGAGAAGCAGCACAGAGCCAGATCCCTTCCACCTCCTCCCATAGGTAATTCCAGAGCTCTCCTGAAGGCCCCGAATCACCTGCCACCTCCTTTTGGTTCAGGGAAAGGGATGAGCTATTTCCAGGGATGATTCATGCGGAGGACTCCAACCCTTCCACCCACCTTCCCCTTCTCCATTGATGACAGCAGGCCTGGAGTGGGTGGGCTCCTATTTTGGGGTCCAAAGTGAGCCGGGATGGATCCGGGCTGGCAGGAGGCTCGGCTGTTACTACAGCTTGGGCAGGAAGCTCCTGCCCAGCAGGAATGCTGGGGCACTCCAGCTGCCTTCCTGTTACCTGCTTTTCCCCCTGTGGATTCAGCATTTATGAGTTATTATTGCCATTTTTTCCCCCCTTGAGGCTTAGGGAATGTTTGGTGGAGAGTCTGAAGGATGCTCCTCTTGCTTTCTGACACACGTGGAGCTATCTCAGGGTGCAGAGGGTATCCCCACACACCCCTTGCAGTCCATTCTCCTGCATCTTCTCCATGCTGGATGGTTTCCTCTGGGAGCTCTCCCAGCAATGGCAAATTCCAGCCTCCTGCAATTCATCCTCACTGGCAGCAGCTTCAGACCTCCATCTGGATTTGGGCCCCATCCCAATGGGCACCTCAGTGCCAGGACATTTCCTGCAGTCTGACAGGAGCGTTTGTTTTCCTTGTGTTCACTTGAGCCCTCATTCCATCCCTTTTCTGACAGCCCAATTAATTAATCACCACATCAGTGCTCTGATTTAATAATTTGGTTTTACTCCTTTCAGATATCAGCAGATATTTATCAAACCTCTTGCTCTCAACTCATTTCTTAGGCAAACACTGGAATATTTTGCTGCTTCTTTGTGAATGGTCAGTCTGGGTGTCTGCACCATCCCAAATCCACATGCAGGTTCTCTGTGCTCCATTGTTTGCTGATTCCCATGTCAGGTCTGAATGAATTTGCTTTCACTTTGCCACTGAAGAGCAAGTGTCAGGCCTTGGCTTTCTCTGGTAGCCTCCACAGCTGGAATAGAACAAGCTCCCCTCCTTCTTTACATTTGCAAGGATTTAAAAAAAAAAATAAATTCCAAACTATCCAGGGAAAAGGAGGAATTCCTCACAGCCCCACCAATGCTTTATCTACTTGTGAAACCTCTTAAAGCAGACCCAGGAGAGAAAAGCCCAAGTACTACTTTGCATGTCCACGACAGCCTCAGCCTGGTTTTACCATCCAGAAGCTTCTGGATGCACATCCATTAATTAACTCCCAGTAATGTGGAGTTCCTGAGGGAGGAAGACACAGTGTCTCCTTCTCCAGACTTTTCCATCCACGTTCAGTGTGTACTGCAGAGATCAGTCACACCAGCATCCCCTGTCTCAGGGAATGAATAAGAAAAGAAATTCCATGACTGAGGCTGCAGCTCCAGCCTTCCATGGAAAACAATGCCCTGTTTTCCCCCCAGTACTGATCACATACAGGGCAGGCTGTAGGAAGGCACATTTGAGCCAAGTACAGCCTTTTTTGCAAGGGAAACAAGTTGAAACCAGGTGAGCAGCAAATACTGGCTGCTCTGGGCTTGTTTTGGGAATTTTCTCTTTCTCAGCTTTACTTTAGGTACTTTAAAGTAGATATTCCCAAGCATCCTATGTGCAATCGTGTCTGTCCAACCTTTTATCCCAATTTTATTTCTCTAAAGCCACTGATACGTAAAAAACATCTGCTTAGGGCACTTAGGATTTTGTTGGCATAGAAATCAACCTCTGCAGGAATTAATTGAGTGGTAAAATAATAGAAATTATTAACAGGTGAAATATTCTCGAGCAGATTAATTCCTCATTATTAATTCAGCATCTAACATCATGCAGAGCCCTGCGGTGGGAATGCAGCTGGAAGGGTATGGAAGAGCATTATTCCTGAGGCTTGCTGGGAGGTTTCATGGCTATTTCACCTGAGTGCAGACAGCTCCTCTCCCTGCTAAATTTCCTCCTTGCCCAGGACGTCCAGGCTCCGTGGGGAGGATCAGGCGACCTGACAGCACCTTCTCATTCCAGAGCAAAGCTCATTCCTGGTAACTGGAATGCATTCCCCAACTCCACATCCTGCTCTGTCACTTCATCCCAGCCCACCTCTGGCAAACTGCTGCCTCCCACGTCCTGCAGCTGCGTCCATTCACAAGTTCTTCCCCATTTTTTCCCTGTGTGCTGCATCCTGTGATCTGATGAGGAGGGCTAATGAAATCCAGCTTTTTGGAAAGATCTGTCCTTAATTTTCACTTCTGTAGGTTTAATGACTTTGCATTCTCTGGTCATATTTTCCAAGTGCCTGTTGGGAGTGTGACAGGACTGGCCAGTACCACAACAATCCCTCACTGTGGGTCTTTGTGGCCCTGGAATTCCCACGGCAGGGATTGGATGTGTGCTGTGCTCCTTAACCTTGATGGAAATAATTTTCCTGAGCTGTTCTCTATCATAATTTCATCATCTTTGTGCTGGTTCATTGTGTCTGGCAGCAGCCAGCACCCCCTCACTGTCAGCTACGGTATGAAAAATCTCTTCATGCTCACAAAATCCAAGTGCAATGACTTCCATCCTTCTTCCTCAGACAGTGCCTTCTGGTGGTGCTTCCAAAAAACCCTCTCTGTCGGCGAAGGGAAAGCAATTAGGCTCCTGAAAGGCTAATTTCATTAGGATTAATTTGTGCCACAGGTACAAGCACAAGGCCTCTGCCAGAGGTGATGGCATTTAATGGGTGATAAAACAGCAATCCGTGTGTTATCCCGTGGTGAGTGGCCAGGGAAGGAAAATGCTGGACCAGCAGGTGAAACATCAGCAAGGGCTGCCTCTGTTGACACCAAGCATTTCAAAATTTGGGGTTGAGCTCCAATCCTAATGCACTGGGTGATGCCAATGCTGTGGCTGAGCTTGTAGTAACACCAGCATAGTCTTACGCTGATGGATCACAGAATCCCAGAATCATTTAGGCTGGAAAAGACCTCCAAGACCATCAAGTCCAACCTGTGACTGATCCCCACCTTGTCACCCAGCCCAGAGCACTGAGTGCCACCCCCAGTCATTCCTTGAACACCTCCAGGGATGGGGATTCCACAGCCAATACTGATTGCATTTCTTCAATTATGGTGGCGGGACCCCTTGGGAAAGGGCAGCAGGGATTTCTCCACCCTGACATGTCCAGGCTTCCCTGATCTCCATGCAGGACACGAGTCTGTCCCTGCGTGTCTTCATCCCTCGGGGGGCATACACTGACAGGGCCCCGCACCCTTCTGGTCCCCAGGTGAAACAGAGGTGACACTGCCACCCCGAAAGAGCCATGTGAGGGTGCTGGGCAGGGTCTGCAGCAGGTGCTGCAGGTGCTCCAACAGCATTCCAGCTTATCCATCGGCAGCATTCCAACTTACCCACTGGCACCGACGGGCACCGTTCCTGTCTGTCACCGGGCTGCTGGTCGGGTTCAGCCCAGCGAGGGTCCCACCCGTGCCCTGGGTCACGCAGAGCCCCCTCTGAGGTGGTTCTCCCACGCAGGGCCGCGGCGCAGGGCCTGTCCCTGAGCCTGATGGAGCGGCTGGTGCAGCACTACGGGCAGCGGGCGGTGCGGATGCTGACGGTGCAGTACCGCATGCACCGGCACATCATGGCATGGGCGTCCACGGAGCTCTACGGCGGCCGGCTCAGCGCCCACCCCTGCGTGGCACAGCACCTGCTCAGGTGGGTCACCCGCCCTCCACCGGCACGTCAGCTGAGGTGTCCTTCTCATCCCGTTTGTCCCTTCCCTGGGGAGCGCTCCGTTCCTGCTGTCCCGCAGTGGCACTGGTGTTTCACCCTTTGGAGCATTCCTTGAGGGGCTTCTGTCCTTTTGCTCTCCGACCAGAAGTCACGCAGAGTTATCTTCTGTGTCCTCTTCTGGGTAGGATAATCATGGCATCCTGGAATGGTTTGGGTTGGAAGGGCCTTAAAGCCAACCCAGTTTTCATGGGCAGGGATGCCTTTCACCAGACCAGGTTGCTCCAAGCCCTGTCCAACCTGGCCTGGAACACTTCCAGGGATGGGCCAGCCACAACTTCTCTGGATATTGCCAGAACATCAGCATTGTTAACTGGCCCAAATACCTTGTGCAGGGACCTGCCGGGCGTCTCCTCTACGGAAGAGACCACCATCCCCTTGTTGCTCATAGACACTGCTGGCTGTGGCCTCTTTGAGCTGGAAGAGGAGGATGAACAGTCCAAGGGGAATCCAGGTACCGTTGCTTGGAAAATGCTGTGGCCCAGAATGGATGGTCTGAGGTGCTCAGCCACTGCTCCAGCTGAGCCATGTCCCAGAGATGTCCCCCCTGGGAAGGTGGGATCCCAGGGAGCCTTGCTGAGCTGAGGGATCATCCCATCCCAAAATCCTCAAGCTCAAGGGACTCTGAGCTGGAGTGGAGCAGCCACGGGGCTGCAGTGACAGTGTCCAGCTTGTGGGTGACCACACCAGCTGCTGTGTCCCCTTGCAGGGACATTTCTCCATGCTGAGACATGACAGGGCAGGACAGAGAATGCCTGTGGCATGTGCTTCACACCATGGAAGGGCAAACAGCAACAGGCAGAGCACAAACCTCTGTTGGGAAAGCTGTGGACAGGGCTCAGAATTCCCTCCCAGTCCTCTGCTCCTTCCGTGAAATCCTGTGTGGCTCTTCATGGATTTTCCTAAGACGTGGAGTTCTTGCTGCTTTTCACCTTAAAAAATAGGTTTCATTGCAGAGCTTGAGCGTAAGGTCAGGCTGGAAAATACAAGGACAGTTTTTACTAGTGTAAATATCTTTTACCTTCTTCCCTCTGAACCCCACCAGCATTTAAGTGCCTCATTTTTCCATGGACCATTCCCAGGGCCCTGCTGAATAGTGACAGGCTCTTGTTCCCTCACAGAAAGCCAAAAAGCCTCATCTGAGAGAACTCAGGGATTTGGAGCAGAGGATTAAAAGCACAGCTCCCCAAATTTGGGAGGCAGCCTCTTGGCACAGCTCACTGCAGTGTCTTGAAGTTTATTGCTGTGCTTTGCTGCAAAGCAGAAGTCCAGCCAATGAACCAGGGAAATAATTCACATTTGATTTAAGTTGTCCCTTTAGATCCCTCTGAACCAGGCACCATCCCGGATAACCTGTTTGTGGCAGCCTTTCCTGCTGCTCTGGGGGAGGTCTGGGCTGGAACAGGGTGGCCCTCAGCCTTTTCTGCTGTTTTATGGGAACTGGGTACATTTCTCTGGCTTCTGGTGCCCTTCACACTCTGTTTCTGCCCCAGGGGAGGTCCAGCTGGCCGGGCTGCACGTCCAGGCCTTGGTGGATGCCGGTGTGAAGGCCAAGGACATTGCTGTGGTGGCCCCCTACAACCTCCAGGTGAGCTGTCCCCCTCCTGGCATTCCCCCTCTCCCTGCACCCACAGCATCACAACATCCCAGAGATCAGCAGATCCCAATTAAATCAGCATTTGGGGCCAACTCCTCCACATTTGAGCAGCTCGAGGCCAGGGAGGGAGGAGATGCTGGTCAGATGTTGCACTCCCAGCCCCAGAAATCAGCACCTGACCTCCAGGACATGCAAGCGCTCATCCTTGTGTGTTTGGGAGGAAGGAATTTCCCCTAAATTGTGCCGTTTTACCCCTTTTCAGCTGTATCTTTCCTTGAAAAGCTACCTTATGGCCTGTTTTCCAGGTGGACATGCTACGAGAGCACCTTTGCCACAGCCACCCCGAGCTAGAAATTAAATCAGTCGATGGTTTCCAAGGAAGAGAGAAGGAGGCAGTGATCCTGTCCTTTGTCAGATCCAACAGGAAAGGTAAGAGCTCACTGCTGGAGTGGATTCCATGGGGAATGGGAAGGAAGTTGTGTAGCCAAGCACTGGGGTTTAATTGCAGTGCTCTAGAGCTTGGCTCTGAATGGATTTACTGGCAAACCCCTTCCTTTTCTGCCTTTTTTTGCTTAATTAATGCATATATTTGCTGTCAGGGTTGCAGAGGAGGCCCCCATGGTACAGCAGGTACAAGGGGACCGGGACTGCCCAGTTTGAGGGTTTTCTGGCTCTTGAGGCCTCAGAAATGATTGAATGGTGATGATGATGATAATTATAATAATGTCACATCCCATTAGCCCCACATCTGCTGGAGTTAGGGCATTATTTCTTGGTTTTGGAGGCTATTTTGGTAATAATAATACTAATACTAATAATATCACATCCCATTAGCCCTACATTTACTGCAGTTGGGGGGTTATTTCTTGGGTTTGGAGCCAGTCTTGGGTCAGTTGCCTGCAGAAAGCAGACAGGAGCTGGCATCCCAAGTCATGCACGGAAAATGCAGCTTCTGGGAGCAAAATCTAGAGCGGAAAATCAAGTTCTTTCCTATCAGCAGCTTCAGAGAAAGATAATAGCTGGAAAAAAGCTGCTGCCCTGGGGGCACCAGGCTCCTGTGGGGTTTTGTGGAGTGTTTCAGGACCCCTATGTCCCATGCAAGGGTCACTGCCCTTTCCAAACCCACAGGAGACACAGCCCTGCTACCCTACCTGTGCTGGTGAGTGCTGGTGGCTGGAAGGGGATTAAAAAAGGGGAAATTATGCATGGAAGGAGGAGGTACCTTTTTTCCCAAGCCCAGAGGAAGAATAGCTGTGTTGTGGGGAGAATGGAGGTGGGGACAGCACTAAGAATAGTCCTTATCCAGGAGTGACTCACCCCTGTGCTGGTGGGAGCTCGTGTCCCGGGAAGGTGGGTGTCCTCAGCCCCTTTCCCTGCACAGGGAGCAGCCAGAGCTCAGAAGTGGGGCAGGAATTGCTTTCTTGGGGGCACAGGGAGGCTTCCTTTGCATGGGGCACAAGAGATGATGTTGGTGCTCTCTGAGTCCTTTGGGAAGAATCCATAACCTCTTGCAGCTGGATTTCTTCATGCAGAGTAGGCCAGGGACCTTGACCTGTTCCTGATCCAGCAGAAAACCTTCTTATAAGAGGAAATTCTTCCCTGTGAGGGCAGTGAGGCCCTGGCACAGGTTGCCCAGAGAAACTGCTGTGGCTGCCCCTTCCCTGGAAGTGTCCAAGGCCAGGTTGGATGGGGCTTGGAGCATCCTGAACTAGTGGAAGGTGCCCCTGCCCATGGCAGAGGGTGGGACTGGATAGACTTTAAGGTCCCTCCCAACCCAAACCATTCCAGGGTTCTCTGATTCCTGGATCAAAGGAGTTAGACTTGCCCCTGTAGCCAGGCTAAACCACATCAGAGGAACTGGGAATGGTTCTCCGAGCTGCAGAGCATGGAGAGGGGCTCACCTTCACCCCATCCTTCAAAAGGCAGCACAAATTGGGCTGCTGAGGCACGGCAGGAGCAGTGCCAGGCTGGGCACAGCTCTGGTGGAGGCATTAATCTCTTCCCGACCGGCCTCCTCTCTATTCCCTGGAGCTGGAAGCTCGGCAGCCGCCCACGCTCCCCTTCTCGCTGCCTGCTCCTCCCTGAGTCATCCCAGCACTGCTGCTCTGTGAGCAGAGCAAAACCTCCCCGAGTTCCCAAATGGCTGTTCCTTTAGACCCTCCAACACTGGGGGAGCTCTCCAGGACAGGGCGAAGTTCTTTCCCTGCAGTTCCTCTGCCTCTGTTGCAAGGTGAGCCTTTTCCACGCTGCTCCATGTCGCAGTTGCTCCCAGATCCAACCTGATCTCGTATTGTGGGCCAGCCAGGGAAATAATTCTCCTCTCCACGTGCCTTCCATGCTCTTCCTGACCCCAGGAGCTCACTGTGGAGCCCTGGCTCTGGCTGCAGGTGCTGAAACACAGGCAGAAAGAGGAAGGTGATGGCACGAGCGAGGACCCTGTAAACACCAACTCCCACCCTTCCACCAAGGAACCCTTGGGACCAAACCCACACCTGGATCCATCCCCCCACACCCCCTTCTTTCCCTCTGCCAGGTGAGGTGGGGTTCCTGGCGGAGGAGCGGCGCATCAACGTGGCGGTGACGCGCGCCCGGCGCCACGTGGCCGTGGTGTGTGACAGCCACACCGTGGGCAGCCAGCCCTTCCTGCGCCGGCTCCTGGACCACTTCTCCCAGCACGGCCACGTCCGCTCCGCCTTCGAGTACCTGGATGACCTCGTGCCCCAAAACTACTCCGGGAATGGCCGGGGTGAGAGGCAGAAGGGCCCGAAACCACCTGCGGCGTCCGGTCCCAAACCACAGCTGGCTCCAGGCAGGAAGCCCGAGGCAGCAACAGCTGGAGCAGCGAGCCAGAAACAGGGAGCACGTTCCTCTCAGAACACCACCAGAGCTGGGAGACAGGACTCGGGCGCAAAGGATGGTGGGGACAGGTTCAGGGCCATGCTGGTGGCCTTCCTGGCAAGCAGCGAGGTGCAGCTGGATTTCCCACCGTCCCTGAATTCCCACGACCGGATGCTGGTTCACCTCCTGGCAGAGGAATATGGGCTGCAGCACCTGAGCTCTGGGGAAGGCCGGGACAGGTACATCAGTGTCCGTAAGAGAGACCCTGTGGAGCCCCTGCTGCCCCCTGAGCCCCCACTGCCCCTTCCACAGCCTCAGCATCCCAGTGGGAACACCCCTGTCCCTTCAGAGCCAGGAGGGAGCAGTGAGGGCTCAGGGAAAGTGGACTTGAAATCCCTGCACCTGGAGAGAGTCCAGAGAGAGAAGGCCAGGAGGGAGGAGGCAGCAAGGAAGGTGCAGGAGCCTGGCACCAGCAGCAGGAAAAAGGACAAAAGCGAAGCCAAAGGTAGGTCAAGCTTTTCATAACCAGCTCAATTAACGCTCTTTCTTGAATGGATCTTAATCCCTGTGGGTTTGCTCCAGATGTTGGGATTTGTCTGTGTGCATGGAGCATGTGGTCTTGGAAAGCTCCCTGGCACTTGTCAGGGGTGTGGGAACTGGCAGGAAAGTGCATCAGTTGGCTGCAGCATCTGGGGACAGGGGTTTGGATACCTGGAGACACATTCCTTGCATCAAAACAAAAAAACCACCCTGGGGACGCTTTCCCGGGAAAGAGGCTCAGGAGTTACCCGGGAGACTCCCAAATGTAGAGAGAGGAGCTAAGGGAGCCCGCACTGAAGGAAGCAGAGGCAGCCCAGGCTGTGGGTGTGGGTGGGTGGGTTCGTTCCCAGCCCCAAATCCAGGTGTCTGCGCACTTTTCCAAGGAAAGCCAGCGCTCGGGAGCGGGGCAGAAGATTTCGATGCTCTGATCTCTGCTGCCATGGAGGCTGACAGGACCTGCGCCTTCCCCCGCTGCAAAGCCACTGTCACCACGCTGGGCCAGCTGTGCCACCACTGCCGCCGGCGCTACTGCCTCAGCCACCACGTCCCCGAGGTACAGCAGGACGGGTTTAACCTGGGAATTTTCCCTGTGGAGCTCCCCGGGCAGGGTTTCCTGGCAGGAGGTTTCAGCAGAGCCCCGGCCCTTTCACAGCCTGTGCTGAGCTGCAGCTACACAGGGCTGGCAGGTGCCACAGCTGGGCTGTGCTTGCATCTTCCTAAGAGCTCTTCCCCCTCACTTTGCCCTTCTTTACCATTTCCTGGTATTTACCCTCCCAGACCGTGTGGCTAAATCGAGGCAGGGAGGAGAAATGGAGGCTTAAGGGAGCCTGGACTCAATTCCCATCTCTTTGCATGTTCCTTCTGCACCCCGGGGATGATTTCTAGCCCTTTGCAGATTCTCCCCACGTCCTGGGGGCGATTTCCAGCTCTTTCCAGATCCCCTCCGCGCTGCCTGGTCAGCAATGCAGCATTTCCTATGGCCCTCATCCCGCAGCGCCCGGGCACAGCTCGGTGCCCTGTGGAGCCTCCCAGAGCTCAGCAG
Source organism: Margarornis squamiger (assembly GCA_035222235.1). NCBI lineage: Eukaryota > Metazoa > Chordata > Aves > Passeriformes > Furnariidae > Margarornis > Margarornis squamiger. Next base: position 9,025,901 of record JAWWTY010000156.1, read on the forward strand.
CCCGATAAATCCATGGCACACCTTTTCCCCCTGACAGGAGCTATCTGTTGCCATGGCAAAGAATAGCTGTATTTATGGTCACTCACCATCCAGTGGGATGTAAATTCATTTCCTGCAGAATCACCTCTCCCTGCTGAATTGTAAACGAGGCTCCGACCAGGAACAATTCTAGGGATTCAAATCCCTGTTGGACAGTTTTGCTTGCTTTTTAAAGTCCGTGCCTGTTTCCCAGATACTTGGCTTTGATGTGGAACAGCCCCTCAGCTCCTGGCCCTGGGACTGGCACATTCCTGGGGCTATCCCAGCGGGATGGAGCCTTTGCCGGGGGAAGGGTCCCTGTTGGAAAGAGCTCAAGGCCCCCCTTAGTACCCCCAGGTGCTGATCCCCTCCCTATGGGAGCTCCAGCCCCCTTTAACAGGGTCTGGGTGGGTCTCTGGGCTGTGGTGGCCCTGGGATCCTGTTCCTGGTGAGATCACCTGTGCCTGGTGCTGCTCCCAGCCATGGACAGCCCCAGTGATGGGGATGGGAAGGTTTGTCACGGCTCTCTGGGGACCTCAGTTCATGGAAACATAAACGACTTTGGGATGGACCAAGAGAAGGGGTCAGATTTTAGGATCTCGCCTCGGGAAGTTGATTCTGCTGTTGGATTTGGCTCCACAACCCTTGGAGCACAGCCTGGGCTGGGAGAGCTTTGCCTGCACAGAATGAGCTTTATGATGGTTTTTTAATTCCAGTGCAGGAGACAGATCAAATTACATTAGAGCAGCAGATCCACGGCTAAAAAGGTCTCTTATTCCCCAAATCGCCTTTCCCAGCTCACTGAAAAGGAAGGGGAAGGAGCCACTTGAGACATCCCAAAGGATGATTTACCTGCTGGGCAGAGTCCAGGAGGAGAAAAATCACCTTTATATTTTGTTCTCTGTGAGAGGAGCTATAAATGATGGTTTAATAAATTATATAATAATGCATAATAGTAAATAATATTAAGCATCAATTTATTATTAAGAATAAATAATGATAATGAATAATAAATAATAATAAAATTAATATATAATAGCATAATATAAGCAGAAGAAACCACTTGAACCATCCCAAAGGATGATTTACCTTGCTGGGCAGAGTCCAGGAGGAGAAAAATTGCCTTTATATTTTGTTCTAAAGCATAAATGATGGTTTAATAAAATAGATGATAAATAATAATAATTTATTAATATTAATAATTACTTATTATGAACAATAATTATAGTATATAATAACTATATGAATAAGTATATAATATAAAAAGCAATAAAATTATAAATATTAAATAAAAAATCTAATATGTAGTATTATATATAATATATAATTATATGTAATATTATTCTGATAAATAATAATAATTTAAATGACGGCTACTCATTACAGGAGGCAGTTTGAGGGGGATGCAGGTGAAAGGACAATTCCAGGCTCTGGGAATGAACCCCCTGGTTCCCAGGCCTGGGGTGCCTGCCCTGCTTCCCACCTGCCCCCCGTGTCCCTCCCCCTGCAGGTCCACGGCTGTGGGGACCAGGCCAAGGCCCACGCTCGGCAGAGGATCAGCAGGGAAGGGCTCCTGTACCCCGGCAGTGGCTCCAAGGACAAAGCCCTGGATCCAGCCAAGCGAGCCCACCTCCAGCGGCGCCTGGACAAGAAGCTCAGCGAGCTGACGAGCCAGAGGAAGGGCAAAAAGAAAGACAAGGAGAAATGAGGGTCTTGAATCCCGCTTGTTTGACCTCCGAGGTGCTGAGCCCTGGCGGGGAGTGGGGGGCTTGATTCTGACAGGGACACAGCCTGGAGCCAGGGGCTGGAGAGGGATTTGGGGAGGGAGAGCTGCTGTATTGTCCTGGTTATCCGTGTGGACGTGGTGATGGATGCACACGGAGGCTGGAGCTCGATGGTACGACAGGCATTAAACACCCAAAGCAATGAGCTGCCACTGTCACATTAGTCCGGGTGGCAGCAGAAGATGGATGTCTGGGAGCAGGAACGTGGGAGGCACCAGAAACCCTGGGTGACCCTCTGCTCCGAGAAGGATGACTGAGGAAATGCATCCCAGCCCGGCAATTCTCTGGCACCACCTGGAGTGACCCAGCGTGTCCAAAGCCCCTCAGGGCTGCCCCATCCCCTCCCAGCTGGGCAAGGGGCTCAGGAAGGGGCTCAGCCCTGCTCTGGGTCTGTGTGGGGATGGGGATGGGCATGGAGAGCTCCTTGGACACTGAGGTCCTTCAGCAGTGAAGGCAGGTGCAGCCTTCCCAGGCAGGAGGGAGCCTCATGTCCCTCCCAGACCATTTCTCAATCCTGTACCCCCAGACTAATCCATCTCCCACGTTGCTTCCTGCCTGTTGATCCCCATCTCCAAAGCCTCTCTCCAGCCCTGTACCCCCTCTGTGCTGGCTCCAGGCAGAGCCAATCCCTCCCACAGGGTCCATCCCATCCCTCTCCCCCAGAAACAGCTCCAGCAGCACTTTTTGTCCCCAGGGTGAAGGAAAAGGTGCTGAGGTGCCTCCAAAGAGGAACGGCTAGAGAGAGGCACAATAAAAAGCCCCAAAGCATTCCCCATAATTTTGGGGCTGAACATCCCTGATGTCACCCACAGATGATTCCAGAACCTGTGGAAGTCACTCATCTCATCCCCAGCAAGGCTCAGCAGTTGGCAGGAGCTGCAGGACAGCCAAGGATTTGTGTGTCTGCCTCTTCCCGAATGCTGGCTGGGGCAGCTAATAAGCAAATTTCCCCCCCAAACCTCGAGATCCTGTGAGTATTGGCTGTGAACAACTTCCCAAAAAAACCCTTCTTCATCCTTCAGGAAACCTCATCCTTCCAACCCCTCCATCCTTGGCTCGTGCCTTGGTGCCCGGGGCTGGCCGTGCGTCAGCCACGGAGCGATGGCACTGGCTCACCTGGCAGCAGATGGGAGGACATGGGGGCTCCTGGAGGGAAAGGTGGGGAGGAGGAAGGGATGGGGCGTGGGAGAAGGAAATCTGGGTATTGTGGAGCGGAGACAGGGAAGGAGCTGGAGCAGAGGGGGATGATGGAACAGGGACATCGCAGCCGTGTCCCACAGCAAAGATCAGGCAGGACAGATGAGAAGGGAAAAGTGCCACCACCTTAGGGGATAACTCACCTCGGAGTTAATCAGGGAAAAATGGGTAAGTGGCTCATTCCCACTGTTTTCCCTGCTCACATCATCCAGGCAGCCACATCCCAGTCTGTGCTCACCCTGTGGTGCCACTCTCCTGGCACACAGCCCCAGACACCCCCAGATTTCCCAGCCTGGCTTCCCACCAGCATCCTGCAGGCAGGGAAAAGCCGAGAGGCTCCAGGCAAGGAAGAACGTGGCCCCAGGGCATTCTCTGCCCTCCACAAAACAGAGTGGGAATCAGCTCCCCAAAAACCCCAAACTTGGCTTGGGCCAGGAGCCCACCAGGATCCACACAGGTTTTTCTTCTCCCTTCCCCCTGAAACAGGAGCTGGGCTTAAAAAATACAAAACTGGGGATCTCTCCTGTCTGCCTTTGGTCACAAGGCCAAGACATTCCTCTCTGTGCCCAAATTTTGGATAAAACAAGCACATTTGGGGGTAAGTTGAAGCTCAACTTGATGCTTAGGGACTTGAGAAAACAACCCCTGGTTGTGAGAGGTGTGTTAAAAGAGCAGGAATTTGCCGTGCTGTCCTGATGATTCCCAAGCTGGATCTGACCCCAAACCCAAGAGGTTGGAAACCAAGTCCAGCCCCCTCCTTGCAGCCAGGGGAGACAGGCAGGGATCTACTCTGGGGGAAAACAGATGGAAGGAGAAGCCATATGTAATAACAATTGCTTTTTCTGCTGTTATTGCTCCCTTTTTCCATTCTCACTGGAAACGTTCCGGCCCTCAGCACAACGCACCAAAATCCCTCCAGAGAAATCCCCTCAGGATCACCTCTCACACCAAGAGGAGCCACGCCATGCTGGCATTTATCACCCCCATCACCATTCCCCCCCAAAAAACCCACATTCCAAAGGAATCCCCCCTCTCCCCGACAGCCTTGGGGTCCATGTTTGAGGATTCCTCCGACGTTGAGGCCGCTGGGATGCTCAGCCCAGCAGTTTGGGGAGGTTCTGGCTGGTTTTGATCCATCGGGGCTCCTTCCCGGTGGGTCTGTCCGCAGCCCCCACGCCTGGGGGGACCCGGGAGGGCAGAGACACATCCAAGGAGTCACTCCATCCACCCTCTGGATGTCTGGGCAGGAGCTGCCCCTCCAAGGAGCCAGCAGCTCGGCCTTCTGGGGTGCCACAGAGTCCCCCTGGGCCGTGGGTCCCGCTGTCCCCGGCAGAGCCGGTGTCGGGGTGCAGCCCCCCCGGCAGCTCCCCTAATTCCTGCGGAGCGGGTGCCACATGGACACGGGCTTCCTCAGCGTGGCCAGCATCTGGTTCCAGTGCGTGGTGCCCATCCCACTGGCTGTGGGGCCGATGAGGACGTGGCCCGTGTTGTCACCCCGCCCGTCCTCGCCGCTCTCGGCCACCGTCACGCGCAGGGACAGCTCCTGGGGGGCACGGGGGTGTCACCACGCACCAGCCCCCTGACACGTATCCCTGTGCTCTTCCCGAGTGGACACACACACACAAGTACCCCCCGTGCCAACCCATCCATAAACCCCCCATCCCATAAATTCACCCCCAAACCAGCCGTACCCCACATACAGCCCTCTGTACCCCCACCCTGTTCAAAGCCAACCCCTGTACTTGAACCCCCCCCAGATCTCCCCATATCCCTATTTATACACCTCCTTATACCCCCATACTTTCATATCCCCCTGTTTTTCCCACATGCCCTAAATCCACATACGCCCCTGTCCACATATGCAACCATCCCCCCATACATGTGCACATCCTTATATCCCCCCAACAGCCACTCCCACACATCCACATCCCCTCCAACAGCCCCCACAC
>JAWWTY010000156.1:9030948-9076063 GCA_035222235.1 Margarornis squamiger
CACCCCCTCCAGACAGGCCACACACACAATCCCCCAAAAGCCCCCCCAACTTCCATATCACCTCACCCCCTGCCCCACTCATACACCCCCAAGCCATCCCTGCACACATATGACCCCCACAGCTCCCAGGTTCTTCCCAGAACCCCTCACCCTCCTGGAACTCCTCACGAGAGGATCTGGGGAGCTTGAGGAGCAACGGGATGTGCCCCCCTGCACACTCCTCCCCCAAGCTGGGCCACACCTGGAGCACGATGGCCGGCACAGAGAAGATCATGGCCTCGTTGAACACGGGGTTGGTGTCCCCCCTCTTCACCGCTGTCTTCTTCTTGCTGATCTTCCTCCCATCCTGCAGCAGGTACACCTTGACGAAGGGATCTGCTCGGGAGGCAGGGAACAGACCCCGGGGTCAGTCACACGTGTCCCCAGCAACGTGGAGAAAGGGGGCACCATCTCTGGTGGCCCTTCCCAGCAGGTCTGTCCTCAACAGGAGCCACTCCAGCAAAGATCCATGCACTCAGCAGGACAAACCAGGGCAGACCCCACTCCCAGCCCACCACAGGGCCCCGCTCACCTGCAGTCACCTTGCCATTGCTCCACACGAGGTTCTTGGCTTTGACCACCACCACCGTGAGCCGCTCGGCCGTGGGCAGGTAGCTCAGGGAGAGCAGGATCTCCCCCACCGTGTCCACAGCCTGCGGGACACGACAGCCCATCACCCACCGCCCCAGCCCAGAGACCCCCACCCAGAAACAGCCAGGGTGGGAGACGGGGCACCCCCTGCCCACCTTGTTCATGTCCTGCAGGTAGAGCCAGGCGTTGAAGGGGCGCGTGGCCAGGTCCAGGTCGGAGAGCTTGAGCTCGGCCACGCCGGTGCTGACGCTCCTCTCGTCCTCGTCGATGCCGAAGACGGAGAAGCGCAGGCTGTTCTCCTCCAGCGCCGCCGGGTCCAGCGGGATGGAGAAGTGCTCATCGAAGGCCACGGCGTAGGCACTCCTCTGGATCTGCCACGGGAAGGGCGGGGATTGCCCTGGCAGTCCCCTCGCTTTTAGGGACCATGGCCAAGACCCAGCTTGTTTCTCTCGTGGGAATTGCAAGGAGCGTGTGGCTTTTGGGGGGTGAGGGCAGGGAAGGCATCCCCAAAACACTGAGGGCAAGGAGGGCATCCCCAAAACACTGAAGGAAAGGAGGGCACCCCCAAAACACCAAGGGCAGGGAGAGCATCCCCAAAACACCGAGGGCAGGAGGGGCATCCCCAAAACACTGAAGGAAAGGAGGGCACCCCCAAAACACCGAGGGCAGGGAGAGCATCCCCAAAACACCGAGGGCAAGGAGGGCATCCCCAAAACACCAAGGGCAGGGAGGGCATCCCCAGCCCAATGGATCTGGGGGGTCCCAGCCTCTGTGGGGATAAGTTACTTCAAACCCCACCCCAGAAGCCACTCAGCTATTGGGGTAAAAATCAGAGTCTGACCTGGCCCCACTGCCTGTTAATTCTTCTAATTAGAAACTCAAGGTTGGCCTGGTGCTCTCAGATCCATCCCAACCCCCTGAGAGCTTGGCTGCACACCCAGCCTGGCCACGTCAGGCTACAGGATTTGGCTGAGGGGGTGTCACCCCAGGCCCCTCCAAGCCAGAGCCAAACCAGTCCCTGGATGTGCCCGGCTGGGGTGATGCTGTTTGGCTGACATTGTCCCTGTGTCACACCATTCCCTGGGAGCAGAGGCAGCAGCAGCTCCCAGGGCCCATCCTGTGGATGTTGATCCCACAGCGCTGGTGGGGGAACTGGAACTGCTCTGAAATTGTGGGTTTAGGGACATTTTTTTTCCCCACTGCAGCCCTGGTTCAGCCTCCGAGGTGCCACACACAAACCAGGGGTCTGTTCCATGGGATAGGAACCTGCAGAAAATGGTGCAGAGCCATCCAAGCAGAGCCACCAGCTCCCCAGAGCCACCCAAAAGCAGGTGCTGCAGCGGGAGAAGGACTCACTCTGCAGGAATGGGGGATCAGCCCTGTACCCCTTGGGCTGTGTCACCCAAAAGGCCCTGGGGAGGGGGTTCATCTCCCCCTGAGGACTCTCTCCTGCCTCTCTCTGTTCCTAACCACACTCCATCCCTGGGATGAAGGACACAAAGTCAGCACTTGCCATTCCCCTCTTCCTTTTCCACGTTCTCCCACTGGATACCACCAACCTACAGAGTCCTCCAGGGATTAAAGTTCCTCGATGGAAAAATCAGATTTTACAGCCCTGTGACTGTCTGTTTGCAGCCCACATTGCGTTTTGGGATCTCTGGATAAAGCACAACCAAAATCAGAGCTCCTGTTTCAAACCCCTCCATCAGCACCACCAAAAGCTCCAACTGGGCCTTTATCCGTGGCCTGGGGGCAGCTGAGGAGGTAAATGGTGCTGGTGAATTATAAATAACAATGCTAAATCATAAAGATCTCCAGAGCATAAACGAAGAGCTTGAGATTCAGATGGAAAAATGGTCTAAATGGGCACTGTGGAAATACTTTGGAAGCAGCAAGGGGTTTGTGTGGATGGAGCAGCACCACCACCTCCTCCAAGGGGCTTCTTAGTGGGATGAAGGTTCTGATTAAATATCCTGATTAAATCAAACTGGCTGCCCCTGAGCTCTCAAAAAATCAGCCACTGAAAGAAAACTGAGACTGCTGCTTTCTGAGAGCAGCTTTTGAGGCACTTAAAAAAAGAGGTTTTGCCTCAAATCCACCCCCGGTCATGACCCTGACGGTGCAGCCACATGGATCATCCTGGGTAGGGAGGGAGGAGCTGTGGGAAGGAGAGCCCCCCCGCAGGGGTTGTGGGGATTCAGGGGGCTGTGGAGCTATGGCAAGACATGGGCAGCTCCTGCTGCCACTGTCCCCCAAGTCCCACCCCAGGCCACTCCCTCCACCTTCCACAGCATCCCCAGCACCTGGAGCAGGCAAAGTCAAGCAGGAAAACTTGCCACCAGGCATGCTCGGAGATGACAAAGTCAGCCCAAATCCCAGCTAAGGGGCAGACACCTCTGCCAGGTCTCTGATGTGAAAACCCATCTGGGAGACTCCCAAAATCCTGTGCCAACAGCATCCAGTCCTGATGCACCTGGAACTTCCTGCTCCAAAACCCCCATCACTCCCTTGGGGAGCTGAGACCCCTAAAATCCCATACCAACCACATCCAGTCCTGGCACACTCAGAGCTCACTGCTCCCAAATCCCCATCACTCCCTTGGGGAGCTGAGACCCCTAAAATCCCATATCAACCATATCCAGCCCTGGCACACTCAGAGCTCACTGCTCCCAGATCTCCACCACTCCCTTGGGGAGCTGAGACCTCTAAAATCCTGTGCCGACCATATCCAGCCCTGGCACACTCAGAGCTTCCTGCTCCCAAATCCCCATCACTCCCTTGGGGAGCTGAGACTCCCAAAATCCCATACCAACCATATCCAGCCCTGGCACACTCAGAGCTCACTGCTCCCAGATCTCCATCACTCCCTTGGGGAGCTGAGACCTCTAAAATCCTGTGCCAGTTGCACCCAGTCCTGGCGTGTGCCTGGAGCTCCCTGTTCCCCAAACCCCATCCCCGCCTCGGGGAACGTGGCCAAGGGATGCTGCCACCCAAAATCCCAGGCTTCCCGACCCACCAGGGGGGATTTGGGGGGACTCACCCGGGAGATGCCGACGATCTGCTCGGCCGGGAGGAGGCTGATGCGCATGAAGCAGGACTCGAAACGCGCATCCTCCTTCTCCAGCAGGTCCTTGCCCTGCAGCAGCGTCACATGCAGGGCGGCCCCCTTGGCGTCGTACTCCATGGACACCTCCACCTGCCCCACGGTGAAATCCTGCCCGAAGTTGTTCCCGATGGACGAGATGGAGTTGAGGGAGTCGGCCGAGATGGATTTCTTCAGGGGGCCGTAGTGCGCCAAGCCCAGCTCTCTGCCCATCAGCTCCAGGCTGCCCAGCTCCTGGATGCTCTCCAAGGTGTCCTCTGCCCTCAGGCTGCTCTTGCGGCTCGGGGTGCTCCGACCCGGCGGCCGCTGCGAGCCCGGGGCCAGCGCTCGCTGCCAGGGAAAGGAAAGCAGGCGATGCCATCCCATCCCTCCAGCTGGGCATCTCTTTGGATGCTTCCCGGCCCCTGCCTGGCCTCAAGCTGCCACGGCAGCAAGCCCGGCGCCTCCCGCAGCTCCCAGCTCCACCGATCCCCCCGAAACGCTCCTCCAGCCCGTGCCCATTCCCACGGGGCATCCAAGCAGGTATTTTCACCATTCCAGCATCCCACACGTTGCAAAGGGAAGGAGACAAACCCCAACTTTTCTCCCTTTTTACCTTGTGCCTGCCATCCGGCCCCGCCGCTCCGTACTTCTGCTCCAGGTACCGATAGTCGTAGTTCGGGAAGGGGGAAGGGGCCGGGTAGGTGCCCGAGCGCCAGAGCTTCCAGAGGTTGATGGCTGCGATGCCCAGCAGGGCCAGAGCACCGGCGGCGTAGAGCCCGATCTCCCAGCGCGGGGGGCTGGAGGCCACTGCATAGGACAAGGGGTTCCGTGAGCTCGTCATGACCTCAAGGCTGAGCCTTCAGCCTCGGCTGCTTCCACGCCACGAGCTCGGCTCCAAGCTCCGAGGATGGGATGGGCCACGGGGGATGAATCGCAGCTCCCACCCGGGTCAGGCAGCGGCTTTGGCGGCCAAAAAATGCCGGTCCTGGCTTAGCTGTGCCGGGAGGTGAAGCGCTGCTGTATCCCAGCGAGTGGCTGCATCGCTGCCAGGGTACTGGGGGTCCCTCTGCCAGCTGTGGCTCCGTCCCACTTACAGATGCGCCCAGTGCACATCTGCATCGCCCTCGCTGCTGCCCGGGTCCCCACGGGCTGGGGATGCCAGGAGAATGCAGGAAGAGGGGAAAAAACCGCCCCAAAAGCTGCTGGAAAGAGGGGCAGAGCCGGGAGGGAGCGCCGGGCTGGGCAGCGATGCTCCAGCGAGCGGTTCCTGCTGCATTGCACCAGCCTCCATCACTCCCGCGCCGAACCGACCCCAGCGGCTCCGGGGAGCGAAAAAACCGGGGGGGAGAGAGAGGATTTCTCCCGGCAGAGCGCTGCCGGCGAGTCCCCTCCGGCACAGCGCTCCCTCCTTCGGAGCCGGAAAAAGCCCAAAGCCAGGCTGAACTCCCACATCGCACCCGAGCACAGGGACAACCTGCTGCTCCCCCCAGCCCTCCTCCGCCAGGAGCGGCACAGGGGCGAGCAGAAGGAACGGATTATTTGCATCCAAAGCGCTTGGTCTGGATGCCGGGAGCAGCCCCCAGAGGGATCTCGGGGGTTAAACCTCAGAGCCAGGTCCTGCTCTTCCACCCCGACCCGAATCCCTTGAGGGCTCTGGTTTCTCCCAGCTAAGGATGCCGGGGGAAGCAGTCGGAGGTTTCCCGAGCCAGAGCTCCCAGGCTCCTGCTATGACAGAGGGGCAACATTTGGAATGAAACGGGGAATAAAAATAAAATTGGCAGAATAATCCTTTACTGGCTCCTACTTCTGAATAACTCCAGGTGCAAGCCCCAGCTGAACTGGAACCTGCTTCCTCCTCGTTCCTGCCCGTTTCTGAGGGCTAATGTTGAAAAACTCACGGGTTTTAAGGGTTTTACCCCTGTTTTAGGAAACTAAACCCCATATCTCGGAGGTTTTAGGAAACAGAACCCCGTGGGCATGTGGAACAGAGAGTTCTCCTGGTGGGAAGCAGCGAGGACCAGCCATCCCCCCCAAAAGAAGGAACTCAGTGTGAGCCTGGCCAGCTCTGCCCCAACCCCTTCCCTGGCTCCCCTGGGAGGACTCACCGCTGAAGGGGGATCTGCTGACGTGCCCGGTGTCCATGGCAAACCCTCCCTGCGAGCAGGGACAGCCTGGAACGTGCAAGACACAGCGTTAGGATGAAGGCAAATAATTCAAACACCGAACGCCTTGTGATTCTCCAGCAGTGAATGTTCCATCACTGCTCCCCCTCTCCTCTGCTGCCGGCCTTGGCTCCTCTTCCAGGCGCTGAGCAAACGTGCTGAAGCCTCTCAGCCACCGGCAGGAGCTGAAGGAGGGATGGAAACCACTCGGGAAGAGGCAGAGCCGCTCGATTTACCTCCAGAGCGTTTAATGGGTGACATTCCCAACCGCTCTGTGCGTGCGTATCCCGCCCTCCAGGAGCACTGAAAGCCCTTTGCTGCTTTTCCAGCTTAAATGTCCTCTGCCTCCTGCAGTTTCCCAGCCTCTCCCGAGGCTCTGCCTGGGCCCAGGTGAGGGGGGCAGCCCCACTCCCCAATTTTGGGGTTGCTGCAGGTGATGCCATTCTCCAGGAATCAGCTCCTCCATCACCTTCCCCCCACAAAGGGGTTTTCCCGGTGGAGTCATACACGAGATCCGTCCTAATAAGGAAGCTGCTCTTCCAGACAGCTCCCAGCAAAGGCACCACGGAGGCCGAAGGAGATTTATCCAAGTCAGCTATTTCCTGCTACACAAAGAGGGTTTGGGATCCTCAGAAACACCCAGCAAGCAAATCCCACAGGAACTGAGCCAGCATCCCCTGCTCCCTGGCACCCGAGCCAGATGATCACAGCCCATGGGATGCTGATGTGATCCCACGGACCCCCACAGGGACACAACCTAAACCCTCCTCCCAACCCCTCAGAGCCTCCCAGCCCATCTCCAAAATTCCCACAGCCCCAAAGCCAACTCATGGCACGGGAGAAGGAGCTGGATTGGCCTCAGAGGGATGAACCCGCAATATTTGGGTCCCACTTTCCAGTTCCCCTCAGGTGCTCACAGCTTCAGGCACTGTAGGGTGATCAAACCCCCAAAATCCTCCAGGCTTGATTTTAATGGGCAGATGTGGGGAATTTCATTGTGTTATAGAGGAAAACATCAGCTGTGCTGGCCTGGCCTGACCGGGGATCCTCTGCAGGGACACACAGCCCATTCTTGGGGTAACAGGAGGAGGGGGGTCCTAAATGTAACATGAAGGATAGCGAGGCTGGGATGGGGCTGGGAGATGCCCAGCTCCTCCCCAACCTCCTCCCTCCAGCACAAACCTCCCTGTGCAGTGGAGAGCACAGGAATAACCCAGCTGAGAACGCGCTGAACTCATGTCACACACGGGCTGAGCTCAGCTTAAGGGACACTTTGCTGTTTAGTGCTGAAAATCGATGCCTTAACAGAGCAACATGATGGAGATTTACCCCAAACTGCCTATTTTTGTGCCCTGAAAAGCTCCCGTGCCCAAGCAAGGGGCTTTGTTCCTTTCCATGTTTCCCAACGTTTTTTGGTTCTTCTAATATGAAAATAGCAAAGTTTTCAGGACAGACTTTCCCTGCAGGAGGGCAAACATCTTCTTTAAACCCCCTCCATCTCTTCACAATTTCTTTTGGAAATGAGAAAGAATTTCTAATTTTCCTTTTCTTTCAGAGCTTCTCCCCCCAAAAAACCTCCTTCTCTAAGCAGCAAGTTAAGCATATTTCCAAGGCATCACCCGGAAAGAGACTGCAGTGCTCAGCACCGGGATGAAATCCAGAGGTATTTTCCTATAAGGAAAACAGCATCAAGCTCTCCCGAGCAAGGAAACGGAGGTGGAGGCGCTCGGGGAAGGATTTATGGCTTTTTTTGTTAACTAAGCTCTTGCCTGCGAGCGTTTCAGTGAGCTGCTCTGACATCCCCCCGACCTGCCGCTCAAATCCTGAGAAACCAAACCTGAGGGATTTGGGGGGAACTGGCACTTCTCTCCCACTGCTGGCAGCGCAGGGGGAGATGGATCTTTTACCCACAGACCTCAAGACCAGGGTGCAGAGCCCTGGAGTGGCGTAGAGAGCCCCAGAATGGGGTGGAGAGTCCTGTCTAGGGGTGCAGAACCCCAGTTCGGCGTGCAGAGCTATCCCCATCCATCCCAAAATCCCAAGGCATTCATTTTCCTCGGGAGCCGCTGCAGACCTCAGGTCCCTTTGCCTGCTTGGAGGAACAATCCAACGATGAGGAGAGACAAACAGCACCCCAGCCATGTGTCCCCCGTGGAAAAGGGGTCCCCCCCAGCCTTCGGGGGGTGTCACCTCGCTGCTCTTTTGGCACCGTCAGTGCCCGAGGATGCAGGCACAGAAACCCAAATTGCTGGGACCAGCCTGGGTACGACCCATCCCCGGGCACACTGCAGTCCCCAAATGTCCCGGTCCCGGTTCCTGCTCATCCTTCCCTCGCTGCCCCGCTCCAGACAGCCGTGCCGGGTGTGCTGAGCCCGGGCTAAACTCAGCTCAGTGGTGAGGCTGGTCCTGCGGCGGTGCCCACCCTGGGGGGGCTCTGCCAGCCCCCTCCATCCGCAGGGCAGGGAGGCGGGATGGAGTTTGCTCCTGGCACAGATAAAGGCGCACCCCAAACTTGCCAAAACACAACGATCTGGGCTCTTCGCTCACCCACCGCCCTCCGCAGCCCCTCGCATCCCACCCATCCCGTGGGTACCCAAAACAGCGGCCCCCACGCCCGCGCCCCCCGGCTCCTCCCGCCGCGCTTTACCTGGACAGGTACAAACCCTGGGGGAGCTGCGGGAAGCGCGGGGACCCCCGGGGTGTCCGCTCCCTCCGTGAGCCCCGCCGGGGTCCGCCCTGCCGAGGAGCGGGCAGAGCTCCCCGCGCCGCCCGAGGGTCCCCGAGTTGCTCCGGGGATCCAAGGAGCGCCTCCCTGCCGGGATGCTCCCGGGCGGTGGGGACCCGGCAGAGCCCCCCGTTCGGCTCCCCGGGGTTCCCTGTGGGTGGGGAGCTCAGCCCCGGGGTGCGGGAGATCCCACCCCCCAAACCGGGATGCTTCCCGGCGTTGCGGGACCGGGAGCGGCTCCGCTCCCTCGCCCAGCCCAGCCCGGGGCGGAGCCGGGCGGCACCGCACGCTCCTCCGTGCCATGAGCGGGGCGGTCTCTGCGCCCGACAGACCCTCCCCAAACCCCCCTCCACTCCCCCGGCCAGAGCAGGGTGCGAGAAGCGACCCCACAACCCTCCGCCGGCGGTGCCGGGGCTGCGGGAGACGCTCTGACCTGCAGCGGGAGATGCTCTGTCCCGCAGCGGGGGATGCTCTGTCCCGCAGCGGGGGATGCTCTGTCCCGCAGCGGGAGACGCTCTGACCTGCAGCGGGGGACGCTCTGTCCCGCAGCGGGGGATGCTCTGTCCCGCAGCGGGGGATGCTCTGACCTGCAGCGGGAGATGCTCTGTCCCGCAGCGGGACATGCTCTGACCTGCAGCGGGACATGCTCTGACCTGCAGCGGGACATGCTCTGTCCCGCAGCGGGAGATGCTCTGACCCGCAGCGGGGGATGCTCTGTCCCGCAGCGGGGCGAGGGGGTTTGAAGACCCCGGGGCGGAGATGCGCGGGTGTCTCGCTCTGGGTTGCTTCCCAGCCTCTGAGATCCCAGCTCCGCAGGCTGGCAGCTTTCCTTGGGAAGTTGCCACAAGAAAAACCCCAAAACCGAGAGAAATCACGCCAAGCCCCGCAAGCCCACCCCAAATCACAGCCAAGAGAGAGGAGGGACAATGTCAGCCCCCTCATCCCCCACCAGAGACCCTCCACTGCGTGCAGGCAGCTCTGGGCACAAGGAGCTTGTCCAAATCCCACCTCCTGCTGCCCAGGGACCCCCTTGCCCATCCCACTGCCCCTCTGCATCTCCAGTTTCTCCTCCCCATGGATCCTGATGAGTGTTTCTCTCCATGGGGACCCACGTCCCCTTCCCCTGGCCCCTAAAGCCAGTGGGGGTCTGTGGATCGCCCATCACCCCAGAGCCAAATCCTCAGGCTCTCTCCCCCGTCCCAAACAGCTTCCAGCTGTGTCCCTCCCGGCCGTGGGGACACCAGGGGCCATCCAGCAAGGTCTTGGCTCTGGATGTTCCTAAGAAAACCCATCAGATCCTCTCCCTCTACAGCAGAAGGTGGAACCTTTTGGGATTTGGCCCAGAAAGGCCCTCGGGCAGTTTGGAGAGCGAAGGCTCTGTGCCCACCACACCTGTGACACCGTGACCATCAGACAGACTGCGCCTCCACACCATCCCATGGGATCTTCTCTTTCCCTGCCCTGATGTTTTCAGCCACCTTACCTCAAATGCCAGGCCACTTCAGAGCATCGAGTCGCTTCAGAAAGCTCTGCTTTTGCTGGAGGAAATGGAGTAACTGCAATTTTGTGGGGAAAAAAACCCCCACATACCCTGAGCAAAGGTGGTCTTGGGTCACAGAGCAGCATGACATTCCAGAGGACCTGCAATTCCCAGGAACACCCACATCCAGCTGCAGGACCAGCTCTACGGTCCTGCCTCAGGCTCCTTGCTGTGGAAAGATCCAGGGAAGGCAGCACTGGGAGATGGTCTCACAATCTTGCTGGCAGGGGGTTCATTTTCAGGGAGAAAACAGAGCAAGTTTTCACTGTGCCAGAAACACTGCCTGGGTTGGGGATCTGCCTCATCCTGCAGCCAAAGGTCTTTCCCATTGGGCTTCCTGGCCCTTCCTCTGGGTGTAGCTGGAAAAGAGTATGGCATGGTCCTTTCCCAGTTCCCAACGCCTCCCTGCATCCCCACGGATGTGGCAGGCTGTTCCCTCTACGGCACAACCCAGGATTGAGCACCCTCCTGCAGAGCCACTTGAGGGGTCTGTCACTCCAGCCTCCAGGGAAAAGTGACCCCCAGAGCTGTTCTGGACAGGATGGGGTTGGGATGAGGTTCAGAAGTCTCCAAAGGCTCCAGCTGGCCACATGGATTTATCCAGCCTCACACAGACACCAACTCACCCATTCCTCCTTTTTAAAGCCAACACTTACCTTTGGCTAACATCACCACAAAGCCAGGGTGTAGCCACAGGTGGGACAGACCTCTTCCAGCTTCCTGACCCAGGTGAGTTGGAGACATCCATGTGTGGAAGCAGGAACCTGCCACCTCTGCCCTCTCCACAGGGATGGTCCTATTTTAGAACATCCCAAATGTAATTCCCACGAGGCCTGTTGGCTTCCTTTCATCTCCTCCTCCCGAGGCTACTTTGAGCACTTCTCCCAGACAATCACAAAGGGATTCCTAAATCCAGGTGAGTCTGCAATGATCAGAGCCCAACTTTTCCCCTGAAAACTTGGACGTGTCCCTTACCTGGAGGCCCAACATCCATCACCCATCCAGCATGCTGGGGGAGGACACAGCCCGAGCCCCCTCAGCCCCTGGGCTCCACAACTGAGGTGACAAGAGAGGACCCACAGGCACACATTGTCCCAAGGAACACACTGGCAACACAGGGATTTATTACACGGGCAGGATCCAGACTATCCCAGGGAGCTGTTAGATGGATGCAGAGCAGTGAGTGGCTCCTCTATTAGGACAAAGCTCCTGGACATTTCTGAAACAGGAGGGATTCCTCACCAGGAGATGCCAGCGCAGGCCCTCTGGTGGGAGGGGGATGCAGTCCCAAGTCCCCCTGGGACCCCTGACCACCACCCCAACTGGGGATTCCAGACTTCCAGTCTGCCCATCACCCACTTTTTCTGGCTGCAGAGCATCTGGGACACTAAAGCTGGGAGAAATGCGGATGTTGGTTGTCGTTCCTGCACAAGACCAAACCGGATCAAAACAGCAGATGTTTGCTGGGCAGCAGCTCTGCAAGCTCGTGCCACTTCCAAAGGCTGGGGTTGCACTCTTGGAATGGCACTGTGCCGTTTGTGTCATTTTCCTCTGGGTAAGCACTTCCCTGGAAAACACCCTCTGGCAGCCAGATTGGATGGGAGCATTTAAGGAGTGACAGGGTGACATCAGTGCCTGGGACATGCCGCAAGGGCTCGGAGCAGACAGTACAGAATCCATGCTTAACGGAGCTCTTACACTTTGGAATAACGACCTCGGAAAAACATTCCAGGTTTCTCATCCCTTTTCCAGGATGCTGAGTCACCAGCAGAAACACTGCCTGGCTCGGGATGCTCACACCTCCCTGGCCACACTGCTTGGCCCGGGCCTGCTGCTGGCAAGGGAGGTGGCACAGAGACAGAGATGTGGGGGTGTGACTGCAGAGAACAGCTCTTCCAGCTGGACTCAGAGATTCCTCACTCTGGAGCTACCCTAGGGGCAGTGATGAAGGGTGGCAGAGCCTGAGGATGTCAGAGCCCAGGAGCGAAACCCTCCTGGTGAGGACACAAACCCACAAACTGAGCAAGGCAAGTAACTTCAGACTGATGGACAGAGCAACTCCCAGTTTCTGCTTGTGACACATTTTACTCCGCAGAGCAAAGGCAGGTGGACCTTTCTCACTTCACCTTCCCTTACATTTGAGAGATGACCAAGACTAAAAGAGAAATTAAAAGTAAGAGCTAAGGAGAAGCTGTTTGCCTCCCCAGAGCTGTGATACACCACAAAACTACCACAGGCTGCTCCAGGATGTTGGAAGTCAGTCGGATCCCCTGCGGAGAGGCTGCACCAGCAGAGTAGTGTGGTTCATCCTGTGCAAGGAGCAGCTTGGTCACAGGGCTCAGTTCACCCGCGTTTGTCTCACTGAACGCTTTCATCCAATCGTCCTCCACAGCTCCAGGGAGTTTCAGCAGGAAAAAGAGAATTCATTTCCCATGCCTGGTCTCTGTACACTCCAAAACAAGTGTTGCTAATGCCCGAACGCCACGTGGAACTCTCACAGTTCCCTGGGAATAGAGCAGCAGATCCCTGTGTGCTGTGCCCCGAGCCCCATCTCCACACTTGGTTTCAAGGAGGACACACAGCACCCAGTGAAGGTCCTTGTTGTGCGGTGTTGGTTCTGACTTCCCTCCACAGACTTTCTCCGGCCCTGCCTGGGCCACACAAGGAGAAAGGGGGTGTGTGTCAGTGCCATCCTTCCCCGAGGGGATTCCCACCCGCTGGAACGCTAACAATGACAATTAGGGAGTTAGGATGAGGTTGGGGCTGTGCCCCAGGCCCGCTCAAGCACCACGAGTTCCTGTCAGCCCCGTGGCTGCTGCTCAGAGTTTCCTCTCCCAGGGTTTGTTCCCGTTGGGCTCTTCCAGCAGTGCTGAGTGTCCATCCCCGTTGCTCAGGCATTTGTCCTTTTCGTGTCT
This sequence comes from Margarornis squamiger, assembly GCA_035222235.1. Taxonomy (NCBI): domain Eukaryota; kingdom Metazoa; phylum Chordata; class Aves; order Passeriformes; family Furnariidae; genus Margarornis; species Margarornis squamiger. The sequence goes on from JAWWTY010000156.1 coordinate 9,044,006, forward strand.
GTGCTCCTGCTTCTGCCGCCGGATCTCCTTGTACCGCAGGGTGATGTCCCTGCAACAAACACACAGCACACAATTGCAGCCTGCGGCACGAACGGTAAGGAAGTCTGCCCTGGATGAAGCTCCATTGGGATAACTTAACCCACTGGGCATTTTTACAAGTGCTGATGGCAATGATTCACTGGAAGTTTGTGTTTCCTTCCCATCTCTGCCAGAGCAGAACAGCCACTGCTGCCTCATCCACACACCTCTGCAGTTCAAGGAATCACGGAATGGTTTGGGTCGGAAGGGACCTTAAAGGTCATCCAGTCTCACCCCCTGCCATGGGCAGGGATACCTTCCACCAGACCAAGTTGCTCCAAGCCCTGTCCAACCTGGCCTGGAACACTCCCAGGGATGGGGTGGCCACAGCTTCTTTGGGCAACCTGTGCCAGGGCCTGCCCACCCTCACAAGGAAGAATTCCTTCCAATATCCTATCTCTAACTCTGCCCTCTGGCAGCGGGAAGCCATTCCTCTTTGTACTGTCATTCCTGTTCCTGATATGCAGAGCCCCTTTCCAGCTTCCTTGTAGGCCTCTTCCAATACTGGAAGGCTGCTAATTCCTTCAGCCCTGTGCGGCTGCTTTCCATGGACTTGCTCAGAGCAGCATCCAAACCAAACACAAACCACTTGGCTCCCTTGTCCTGACACCGTAACAGCTTGGACAACCACAAACTGTGCTGGTAATGAAACTGTGAAACACCTTAAATTGGTCTAACCTGGAGGAAAAATAAAACCCTGATCCTGTCTCCCACCTTCCTTCCCCTGGGAGCACAGGTGCAGTCAGGCACTTCCCTGGTACCTCCTCCTGCAGCAGCACTAACACAGGCTGTGCCCCAAAACAACCAGGAGCCTTATCCCAGAATGGTTTGGGTTGGAAGGGACCTCAAAGACCATCCTGTTCCATGGGCAGGGACAAGGTGATCCAGGTGATCCAGAAAGAGAAGTGCCAGGGATCAGGCACAGAGAGCTCCCTGTTTATTTACCAACTTACACCAACCCAGCTGCAGCCACCCAGGAGAGCCATGCTCCCTCTCTGCTAGGGCCAGCACATTTGAGGAGGGGCTGCTGAACAAACCCCCCCCAAACCCAAATGCAGCACATCCCACCCCACTCACCGGATGAAGAAGCGCCAGGCTGTCCAGGTGAGCACCAGGATAATCCCCAGGATCCAGCACTGGGTGATGTAGAAGGGCAGGGAAAGCGTGAGCGTGTAGGGATCGTACTTGACCACGATCAGGAACTCCGTGGCAGTAATAGCAGCAACCAGCCAGGCCTGCTGGCCCAGCTTCTTGTGGAACTTCCTGCAAAAGAAGCACACAGATAAAACATTTCATTGCTGTAAAACTAAGGATTTGGAGAAATCTCCATAAAAAGACAGCTGGGGTAGCAACTTCAGTTGACTTCGCAGAGTTCTACAAGTCTAGTTTGGATCACACATGCACTTAGGGCTACACAGGCTGACAACTTTCATGTTGGTCTTTAGTTTCCTCTCAGAGGCTCTGAAAACACATGGAAAGTTAAACTTCATCACCACACAATGCAGAGAGCTGTCCCATCCTCAGTAAATCCACATAAATCAATTATCTGACCAGCCTGAGACCAGCTGATGCTCAGGGTATGGTACCAAACAGGAGCCCTACCCCTGGATTTCCTCTGCAAACCTCAGCCACGTTGCCTTAAAACATATTTAACCTCTCTGGGATTGCATTTTGGAACTTTCCCTCTTCCCAAAAAAGTATTCAGCAAGCTGCCACTACTGATCTTGGAATGGGTTTTAAAGGAATAAAGCCTAAGGACAACAGGCAAGATTCTGGAAGACCCAGGGACTGTGTTTCTCTGCCAGGACAACCCAACCCTGGGACAAATTTGTGATTCAAGGTTTGTTCTGAGCAGGCCAGGAAAGCTGTGGTGCCCAGGGATGTCTGGGAGCAATGCTGGAAGTTTCTCTGCAGCAGCACCAAGACATCCACTCAGGGACTCTGATGTAAACTTGATTTTTTTTGTACATGATGGTCATTTTTCTGATGTGATTATGCTTCTGTCAGTAGCACAGGGTACAGCTTGTCTGAGGGGGTTGAAAACTAATGAACCTAAATTAAATAAATGGCATTTCTGGTTCAGGAAGTCACACCCCTGATGACAAAAAGCTCTTTTGCTTTAAAAACTAAAAGCTTACTTAACAAAATACTGTAAGTAATTTGTTTTTATATGCATCAGACATGTCTGTAGTCATTTATACTTATCAGATACCAGTTTAAAGCTAAAAAAGAACAGAAAAAGCCCCATAAAATATATAGTTATGTATGAAAAACCCATACACTTATAGTTGTGTATATGTATATATCATATTGGTACAAACCACTTCCATTTGTTTTTGTAAGCAGTGAACTGGAAAAAGAAATGTCAAATACCCCAAACAGCAAAGAAATATAGGATAGAAACTAAAATGATTTGCTACAGTGATGACTAAGTTTTATTATTACTTTATCTTGAAATACTAAAGAAAACTCTTAAGCAGCCTTTGCTGTAATCAAATTTTATGGCAAAAATGGAGACTAGGAAAGACATCAGTTGGATTTCTGGTTTTTAAAGAAGTAAAAGGTGATGGGGCTCTCAGGAAGCCTCACTGCAGGTAACAGCCTGCACCAGAAACCTGGGAAAGCTGCTGACCTGCACTGGGAGGATCCTCCTCTTCCCTTATCCACCCATGTCCTTTGGGATTTTTTTTCCCCTCTCCTATTCCCGTTGCTCATATCTGCTCCAATCCCCTTGGATTGTCAGTGCCTGGGAAGAGAACTAAGCATGGAGAGCCAAGAGAGCTTCTCCTCCCTCAGCTGAATCCAGGGAATCCACTTCACACTACACACACAGCTTCTTACACATGAGGCCCAGAGTCATGTTTGACACCAATGAAGAGTTCAAACTACACCGAATGATCCAACTACACTGGGAAAAACCAGGAAATAAACCAAGTGGAGGTGATTGCTGATGCAGAGGGGATGAGTGCTTTCCATCTGAAAAGGTCTCCTGCCTGGATCAGCTTGGATGAAAGGGTTTCAGAGACTGCTCCAGGGGGTTCAGCTGCTGTGACAGATTAAACAGGCAAAGACCAGCCTTAAGCATAGGCAGAGTTAAAAGGAAGCAGCAAATCTCTCCCTGGGAATTTCAACTGTTGGGATGATGAGAGCACTTTTCTGCTGTGCTGCTCTCCTTCCTCCTCTGACACCCTCTCCCTGAGAACAGAATTAAAGGCAACTCCCACAAAAGAGCCAGGCAGACCCCAAAGCTGCCAAGAAAGAGACCTGATTCCCTGCCCTTCTACTTGTGAAAAGTGTTAAAGAAAAGCCCTTTTTTTCAGGTGATGTGTGAGATTAAAATTCATGGCCTCGATGCAGACTCCTTGGAAGTGACAGGAAGACTTCAAATCAGGAATACATGACAAGATGAAGTGCTACAAGACTGTTGCATCAAGGCATTCCTGGTCAGGAAGATTTCACACATCCAGTCCTCAGGAACTCAGAGGCAACATGTTGATCACAGTGGTGTGAAAGGGCTGGAGAACAACTTGGCTCCTCTTCCTGGACTACGATGGTTCCAGGGACTGCACTGGCACCACGCTCAGCCCAAGGTCCTGTAGGCAGAGCCCCAGAACTGTCTGCAGATACTCAGAATCTTGAATGGGAAGAAGAGTCTTCACACTGGAATTTCATTGCTTCCTACACTCAGTATGGCAAGGCTGGCTGAAGAGATCTCACCCATTTATGCCAGACAATCCCACCACCACCAGACAAGGCAGTGAGCCATGTTTGTCTCAAGGCCAGTGGAATATTCCAATCTTTGAGCATTAAGAGTTTCCAAAAGGAAAAGGTCAGGAAGGTTTCCCATGTGCTGTTAGCCAGGAACCTCTCATACAGCCAGCTCTTCCCAGGAGCTTCTCCCTACCAACACCAGGGGAAGAATCCTAAATGCTCCTTGATTTGAAACGATGTGCTAGTGAAGCTGGTAGACGGGGGCAGATTTCCTCTGCCTGGATGGCTTGGAATGCACAAAGGAATCAAAGGCTGGTTGCAAAAACCTCCACAGAGAAGGTACCAGGTAAGACGAGGTGCTCAGTTCTGCAGGACCAGCCTGATGTCAGCTCTGGGGGGCATCAAGCAGAGCCAGGAACCTGAGAATTTGGGGGCAGTCACCTCACCCACCATGGAACACTGCAGGAGGTGGTGGCAACGATGTGGACACACAGCTCAGGATGAGCTTCTCCAGCTGGTGGAAAGAACAGCAGCAAATGGCACCAGGAAAGAGGCACCGGTGACAGAGGGCTCTCCTAAATTTCCATGTTACGCCATGTGGTTGAACTGAGGGCAGAGGAGCTTTTCCAACCCAAACACAAGGCCCAGAAGATGAATGGAGCTAAGGAGAGGAGCTCAGCAGCGAGAGCAGAGACCTCTTCTTACCTGTGAGTTGGAGGCACGTCCCAAACCAGTAGGTCCAAGGGCAGGGCAGCTGCCACTGCAGAATGTCCTGAAATCCGACTAAGCAATGTGGGTTGGCCCTTCTTCCCAGTTCTAGAAGCCAAAGCCTTGCAAGGGGAACTGATCTTCAGAGAATGTTGGAACCCTAAATTCTGAACACAGACACTTTTTGTGTTGGTCAGCGACAGACAATGAACGCCCCCTGGAAGCCAGGCGTGGCCTCAGGCTTAGGATGTGGGCTCAGGCAAGTTGTGACATTAAAAGAAAAGGTGATTTTGGAGAACAAAGCTTTCTCAGCTCTCACATGGTCTGCAGAAACAAAAGCAGCGAGGACAAATATGATGCTGAAGTGGGAACAGTCTGAAGGACATGCACTGTGTGCGTGGTGCTTCACCTGCAGCACTTGCTGCCAAGGGCCTCTGAACTGCAAGAGGATGCCAGGAGAGCTCCAGAGGGCCAGGGGTCAGTGGGAACACAGCTCAGGGAAAGAAGTGCCTTTAGGAATCCCATTTTTTGGGCCCTGATGTCCTCAGAGGGCACATCCAAGGACTGCAGTTCCTGGCTCTCAGTCTGGAATTGGAGTGCAGCACTGCCCCTGCCCACGAGCCAGTGGCACTCCAGCTCCTTTCCACATTCCATTCTCCACAGAGAGACCATTTATTAAACACTGAGCTTCGAGAAGTGCACACAGAATGCCCTTAACAACAGCTGCTCTCCGACCCAGGAGAGTGGGACCTCCAAACCAAAGGAACACAAAGCAGATGCTTTGGGATTAGGCCTTTTTGCCCCGACAAGCTGCCCGAGATGGATGCCAACAAGCTGGAGCAAATTCCAAACAAAGCACGTGGAGCTGGACATGGGAAATACAGACAGGCTGGGCTTACGGGTCGTCCATGAAGTCGTAGATCTCCCTCATGGCCACTCCTCCCACGTTCACGAAGAACACCAGGCGCAGCAGGACCAAGTAGTGTTCTGGGGGCATCCACAGCACAAACTTCAGGTAAAATGTGTTCAGCTCTGCCAATAAAAACTGAGAGAAAGGACATCTTAACTACATTTGTAAAACTTCACCGGGTGAAGCTGGAATTCCCCCATTTCTCAGGCCTGCTCTGTATCACAGAGTGAGCAGCAGCTTCAACAATCACCATCAACAGCTGGGTTTTTGAACATTTTCTCTGGGTTGGAAGAGGCATGGAAAACCCCAGCTGAAAGCTGGACAAGCAGTGTCTCAAACTTTGAACGAGTTCTTGAACTCCAAATAGGGAGTTTGAACCATAAATCCTAAATGCAACAGCTACTCCTTTCACCATCATTTAAAATCTAACAGGGATAACAAGAGGCACAAGCTGCACATCCTGAGGGGGTGGGTTTGGTTCTTCACACAGTTGTGCAAATGTCACCCTCAAAGCCAACTTAGGAAAACTGGTTACGAATTAAGAGCAAAATGTTCCCAAGTGAGCTGCCCTGGCAATGTGCTGAAGGGAACAAAATGAGACCAGACTGTCACTTCAAAAGGAATGATAACAAAGGGCATTAAGCATTGCTTAAGCCAAAGGGGCGAGCCAAAACCTGAAGCTGCTTAGAAACTGTCAGCTGAAGCTGAGTTTTGCTAAAAGAAACACAATCCCAGAGTCCCCTACAAATTCACTGGAATCTTTCAGCTGCTGCAGCACCTAAACCCCAATTTCTTCAGGGTGCAACCAGTAACCATTTGGAGAAGCATCTATTTTATTTATACAGTCTTTTCCTTCTCCCACAAAGCAGGGGAGCCTCAGCAAACCTGGTGTGCCACATGAGCTTGGTCAGTGTTTCCTGCAGCAGAAACCAGGGGCTGTGAGCTTGTTCTAGCAAGTTCTGTATTAAAAATACAGAGTTCTGTCCTGTGCCACAGAAACTGGTTAATGCTTGGTACCTCTGGGATCACTAAAGGGTCACGGGGTTGTTTTTAGTTAAATTTCACAGTTGCTGGGTTGAAAAAATGTTTGAGTTGTTCAGAGCAGAGCCAAGTGACATCCCATAGACAGCATAAAGGCCAAAGTCCCCTGGCTGGCAAAGGGGCAGGAGTGGGGAAAAGACACTTAATCATGTGGGTGACATCTTCTCTTTCACAGTCACAGGTATGAATTCCAGGTCTTGTATTCCCACAAAACAAATGCAGCCACCCGGGTGCTAAGTGTCCAGTAAGACATAAAATAAGAAAAAGCCAGGATAATTGAGTTAAGCCTGTATAAAAGTATATGTATTATTTTTTAATTATACAGATATATTAAAAGCATATATTAGTATTTAAAATACTACATTTTTAATTATTTAAGCCTGTATAAATATAATACCAGAGGCAGAACTGTGCTTCAGGAGCCCTGCTCCGAGGAGCTTGGGTATTGCCCTTTCCAGCTGTAATGTGACCTGTACCTGCACAAAACTGAGGGAAACGAGCCACCTTCACCTCAAGCCAATGCTTTTGGGGGCAGAACCTTGCTGAAATATTTGTAAATCCCAGTTTATAGTGCTTACACTGCCAACAACAGTGTTGAGCAAGTATTTCTGCAATAATGCCGTGACCTGACCCAGAGACACGGACACAGCCCCAGTTCTGTGGGGTTGGGAAGTGATCTCTCCCGGCCTCAGCTCCAGGAATATCACCTCCCAGAGGTGCAGCCTGAGTCATCCTGTGCTACAAGCCACGAGATCAAGTGGCAGAAGGGACAGAGAGGCTTCCTCACCACAAAGATGATGCCACAAACCGCGAGCCACCTGCGCAGGCTGGACGCCGGTTTCCACTCAAACTTCACCCAGCTGTATGGGGTGAACTGGAAGACAATTCTCTTCATTTTGCCCCTGAAAAAAATGCAAACCACGATGGCAGGTTGAATAAAAAGCAGGTAAGAGACATCTACCAGTGTTTCCATTTCAGACAACAACTCGGGTCTGCCAAACGCCTGCATTTACTCCGTTCAAGTCACCATTTAATGAGATTAACTCTGGCTTAGGGAAGCTTGTTATTTTAATTATCAATTTAAGCTTTAATACGCTACACCCACTGTTGTCAGCAGTTCTGCTCTGCTCAGCAAAGACACCACAGAGCAGGATGGGTCATTACTGGTACATGACTACAGGGATCTATTAAATTTTAATTCCCAGTGTCCCAATTTCTGTGAAGTTCTGATTACCAGGGAATGCATAAAGACCAAACAGCATCTTCCTGTGAATGAGAGTATGATCCCAACTTGGATTCCTGCCTTTCCTTTAACACTTGCATTAAGTAAGCTCACTTCCACTGGATACCCTCATTCCCAGACATCAGGACACAGAGGTGTATTTCCAACAACTTCATTCTCAAGTTAAATAAAACTCCCCAACGAGCCTCCCTGTAGCAATAAAATTACTGGATCCTCAAGCTATCTCAACACCCAGGAATTCTTTAATCCACATGAACCCCAAACAGAACAACCAAGATTTTGAGCACAAGCCCAACCTTTGTGCTGTGTCTGTGGAATTCCTTCCTCCACAACTTACTTGTATGTGGGAATGTTCCAGAGTCCTTGCCATTTGTATGTTTTCAAGGAAAGCCAGGACAGAGTCTTCATCCCACAGTAAATTCCTAATCCATTACATAAGATCACATCCATTATCCACTGGAAGGAGAAAACACACAGTGATGCTGGGGAAGGAACACTAGAGTTTGGTAAAAGGGAATGAACTCCAGGTACAGCTCCCCATTCAAAGGAATGGGACACAGAGTGTTAATTCCAAAGGCAGAATAGCTTTGCTTGATGTCTTTATACATCATGCATTGACTTTTATAAACACAACCAGGGAGCAAATCATTCCGAGCTTGGGAAAGAGCTCGAACTGTAAAAACCCAGGCAAACACGAGATCAGAGCTGTGTGCTCTGACTGCAGAGAATTCTGATCACTGTGGCACCAATTCACATCTCAAAGGAAAGTAAAACTAGTTAAAAAGGGTGTCCCTTTAAGCCTGAAGTCCTTCTGGCTTGAAAAAAACACAAACTGTGTTTTAGGACAAGAATACAAACCATAACTTGCAAAGACCACACAGCTCTTCAGTAAGGCCAAACATTTATCTCTTCAAACCTTTCTATAAACCAGATGCATTCCAAACAAAGTAATATTTACTGTTTTCAGAAAGGAGAGGTTTGCAAAGAAGGAAAAGCTGGACAAAAGTTGCATGGAGTCCAGTTGTTGGGGTTTTTCCTGACAAGCAAGGAAAATCATCCTCTGAAACTTTACACACCAAGTTTTGCCCTTAATTTCAGACTTTATGGTTTGTCCCATCAGCGAAGAGTTGAAAATGTTCAGCTTTAGATTCTTTCTCTGGTGTGAAATGAACCCAAATATTTAACCATGTGCAAGTGTTTGAAACTCACAACATTACAGAAACAGTGACAAACACGCTACAAACCCCCCCACACGATCCAGTTCAGGTCTCACCACTCCTACCCCTCCCTCTAAAATCCCCATTTAGCCAAAGAATCCCTGGTCCCCACAGTACGTACGTGATCCCACCAGCATTCACTGAAGTTTGGGAGCTGGTGTTCCAAGCTGTACTCCAGGAACTCAAACATGACACTGATGATCATGCACATCCACCAGTCCCGAATCATCAAGGTCTAAAGGCAGAAAGAAGTCTTTCAAACACCCACAAGTGCTAAAATCATCCCCAAAATAGCTTGCACTCCAGAGTGAGCAGAACCAGACACCACTCATGTTAATGGCCCTTAGAATCCTAAATAACAGAGCATTGCATAAATCCTGGCCAGGCTCTGCTCAGGTGTAGAGGTTTGCCACAGTGTATGAAACATTATTACTTTTTATTTCCCCAACTGCCAAACTTTTGGCCTCAGAACACAAAGGACACACATGGTGTGGCTTTTTACAATCTTGTCTCCAGTGTCCAGAAAAGGGCCAGGAAACCCAGGACAATTTGATTTTCATGATATGATGGTCCAGTAAAGCCAAATTCTCACGGGCCTCTCAACTGAACAATGTGTTCAGCACAAGAGACAAAGACACTGAGGAAAAATTAACTCTCCCCTTGCCAAAACCAGCAGAGAAATACAGATGACATCGATCCCACCCCATGAAAAAACCAGGACAGGTACAATGGGATTCAGCAGGAAGGAAATTAGTCAAACGCATGGAATTACTGGCTATTCGACCACCACAGGCAGCATGGTTCTAACACTGCTCAAAAAAGGCTTTTCAGAGCCTTTTCATGGGCTCTAAAATTACTCCAAAGCCACATTAATTTCTGGTGAATGAGGCACATCCATTCCCAACATTGCCATCCCTGTGCTTTGAGATCTGGGGAGAAACAAGCCCACCTCTGGTTATTAAGACAGCACCCTCAACCTCCAGCTTTTGCAAGAGAAATACATTAATATTTAACAGGCAGATATGTTATGACCCAGAGGAAATCCAGCAGCCAGTTCCTTTCCAGCTGAGCAGCCCAGGAACAAAGCCCTGGAGGGGTCAGCCCAACCATGGCTGCAGGAACAGCCTTTTTGACAAAAAACATGCTTTTTCCAGACCAAGATGAAGAACAGCTCAACTGGCATATGGAATTCTATCCCATCCCAATGCCTCAGGAATGTGTTACTACTCCCCTTATGTCTTGTTACCCGGCACTTACAATTTAGGCATTATGGCATTCTTTTTTTTATAATTTGGGCACTCTCAGTATAATTTACTTGTAAAAATAACCACAGAATCAATGCTATTTTGATACTTAAGTTCCTAATTCCGTTCTCTTGGATGAGAAAGATCCAAGTTTTCCAAATTTACAACTCGGTTCATTACCAGGACAAGCTGAAGTCCAGGTCTCCCCAACCCAGCAAACTCATCTTTGCTTATGGGGGGAACCCCAGACCATCCCAAACGCCTCACAAAACAAATCTGCACTTGTGAAATGAAAATACGAAACAACAACTCCAGCTTGTTTGTGAAACGGCTGAGCTCTGTCAGACTGCTATTGATGGCAGGCTTGTGGGTAAAAACCCAAACAAGGTCTGCAGGGGGCAAAATCAAGTGAGTTGGTAACTCTGCTCTGGTTAAAAAAAGATAATATTTAGACCAAAGTAATCAGCAAAACAAGCGTTGAATGTTCTGTCAGAAAAAAAGGCACAGCTGGAATTTCTTCCACAGTTGGTTGATACTGACTAAAAAGTAACAAGAATTAAATCACTGCCCATTTAATGGTTTAAAATCCTGACTTGATGCCACTGGGAAGGCAGCAGTAGCAGCATATCATAAGACATCAGTGTTTGGGAACTGTCAGTTCCTGTTCCACATTTCACTTCCAAAGGTCATTCCAGCACTTCTTGCCACAGGAATAAAGGTTTGTATGGATCTGACCCCAGAATGAATCCCAGTGGAAGAAGAAGTCTGTCCATGTAACACAGCTTTGGAAAGCAACGAGGTGGCCCAAGATGGGCAAGGGGAAAAGGAAACAAGGGGGAAAAAAGGCTTTTCATGTATTCCAAACACAGCCTGGGATAACTGACCGAGGCCTGGCACCACCAAAGCAGCAGCAGTGAGGCTTGAAGGGGAACACAAGACCCACTCTTACCTTCAGGTACCAGCCAAAAAAGTGGGCAGGAACAAATCCATCCAGCTTGTCCTGGAATCCAAGAACAGAGGGTAGGTCACTACACTACAAAAACAGGCTTGTCTTTTTTGTTTTCCCAGAAAAATGCAGCAATAAACTTCCTTTGTTTCACACACAAATACTTGATGGATTTTAGGAGTTTTTGTTCCCAAGTACAGTGCTGAAACAAGCTAAGCCAGCAATTTTATGGGGCAGAAATCGGGATTGTGTTGATAAAGCAGAGACCTCCTCTTTAATGCTGCTGAATGTCCTGTCCCTTGCCTGATGAGGGGACAGAAGCAATCAGGGAGCTGTAAATAACCCTAATTCCTTTGCCCTTGAATTCCAAGTCTTCTGTTTGCCAGCAAAAAACAAACACCTGATGGTTTCTGGTACTCAGAAAAGTGCAATTTATGTTGCTGGAGCAACCTGGGTTAGTGGAAGGTATCCCTGCCCACAGCAAGGAGTTGGAACTACATCATCTTTAAGGTCCTTTCCAACCCAAACCATTCTGACATGAACTCTGTGGCTCAAGGTGACTGAGCAGAAGATTTTTTAAGTACACCAAGAAAGCCAAACTCTGAGGGGAAATTTTGACATCAATAACCTGAGAAAGAAGGGCTGTTAAAAAGCCTGTTCACACCTGGGCAATTAAGTAATTAGGATCCAGAGGCACACCTCCATCTGATGGACAGGGAAGGTCAAGGGAAGGGAAATAGAGAGGCTGAAGATCAGTCATGGTCTGTGCTCCGACTCAACAGCTCCCAACCACAGTTTGAAGAGTTCAATTAAGCAATCTTTTACCAAAAAGCAGACTCACAGCCTTTGTTCCTTACCCAGATGTTGTGAAAAGGATCGGTTTCATTGCCAGGGTCATAAATAAGGCAGTTGCCTCCATAGTCTCTCTCTGGCAGAGGAACCCCTAAATGTGGGTCAATGTACTTCATAAACTGCCTCCCATCCTGCACAGTCTGCAAGGGAACACAGAAACCAGAGTTCCATAGGAAGGATTCATGCACAGAAAGTACAAAGAGAATTAAAATCAACACTGATCTTCACATTTTCTTGAAATATACCCAGGTTTTGAAGCCTCACCTGTACACCTGACTTTGAGCCTCTCTGATCTTCCATATTAAGGGGGAAAAAAATGGCTACAGAACGACCTTAATATTTCTTAGAGATGAGAAATCAGTGATTCTCAACAATGCTCCCTAAGCCACTGCTCTGAGCACCTCCACCCCTCCCAAAACCTCATCTTTCCTAACACCCTTTTCCAGTAAGGTCCCACCAGCAGCACATGTGATAAGCTTGAAGCAAACAGCAAGAAGAATTTATCAAAATGACCAAAACTTGAATTAAATCACCAGTAACTCAGCCATACATTTGCTGAGTATTACATTTCCCAGTGAAATCACTCAGTGTTGTGGTCAAGGTTTCACCCCAGAAGCAGTGGGACATTTGTGACAGGCAGTAAAACAGGATAAGTTTTAATTGATAGAATAATAATAAAATTACAGAATAAATCCACTGAGACAAGTTTCAGCCATGAGCCAGCTTGTATTTGCCCTAAGGAAGTTCAGTCACCTGCAAACTCAGCAGAATTTAACCTTATTTAAACCTGGGCAAGGCAATGATGTATTTTTAGAAAGAGCTGAGCAACAACAGGGAGTTCCTTAACCACTAAATCTCTGGTGACACCACACACTGCCAGAGGAAAGCAAAGCCTTTCCAGGCTTTTCTACTGGAATTCACAACTACACCAGTACAGCCAAGCAGAACAAGGGAATGCTGGAGCCAAAGGAAATCTTTCATGAGCTGGAAAGGGTTTCATCAATACCAAAACCTTGTTTGCACAGCAAAGGCCCTACTGCAGCAGCAGGCAGATCCCACACATCCCAATGCCAGCCCCACTTCCTCAGGCTCACGTGGCCTCTAAAGGCAAAACTCGAAAAAACCCCATGTTCCTCATCCTTCCCTCACCTAAAATGGTTTTTAAAGCTGCCTGATTTTGACTGAAAATATTAATAATATTAATTTCTACTTCTGCCCTTCTGAGAAGTGATAGAATTTTAAGAGTCAGGGGGAAATTCTGTTTGCTAAAGGTCAATATGTGGTAAAATGTGGTAAAAAAAGAATATGGCAGAAACTGGTTTATTTGGAAGCACTGATGGTATGTTTTTGTAGAAAAAACCCTCCCGCTCAGCTGTGCCACCACACAAAGCTGGGTGTGAAGTTCTGGTTTATTGCAAAAATCCAAAGTATTCAAAGTACCTGTCACTCAAGGTAAAAGCTGCTTCAAAAGGTGAAACCAGATGAGTTCCCTGCAAGTCACAGCAGGCCCAGCAGAGCAGAGACTGGACGTGTGAAACACCAACTCCTGATTGTTTAATCTGAACAAGACCCAGCCCATCTAAGAACACTTTACCACAGTGCCTGTCCTGGGCTGAGGGTACCTGGAGGCCAGACCAGGCTAAATATTTTTATATGATAATTTCCTTCAGCCTCCAAGTCTCATTAAACAGCCCAATGATTTGATTGCACAAAATTGATGAGCATCTCCTGCCGTCAGCAAAAACACACCACAAAAGAGTTGATCTCCCCATTAAAGTGGCAGTTAGGAACTGGAGGTCTAAGTCACTTACCTGGAAGAGGATGAAGATGAGGAAGAGCTCATACACCACACTGACACACAGCCAAAACCTCCAGTAGGCTGCAGAGACACACAGGAGGGATGTTACAAGTTTTCAATAAACAAGCAATTAATTATTCACTTATTGCAATATCACTAGACATAGAATCATGGAATAGTTTGGGGTGGAAGGGACCTGAAAGCCCATCCAGTCCCACCCCCTGCTGTGAGCAGAGACACCTCCCACTAGTCCAGGTTGCTCCAAGCCCTGTCCAACCTGGTCTTGGACACTTCCAGGGATGGGGCAGCCACAGCTTCTCTGGGAACCACTTTTCAAGAGATGCTCATACCAGTAAGTTCCAAATCCCAGCTCCCAAGCACAGTGAGAGCCCCCACCCTTCCTGAGGGATACAGCCAGAAAGGACCTACAGCTCCCAGCCAGGCTGAGTGCAAATTTGCTGGAATTTCTCAGGCACTGACCTGGATCTGGGAGAAGGGACCAGGATCCAAAACACCTCAACACAACCAACCCAGCTGTTAGGAATTAGAATCCAGTAGTCCTTGGAAAAGAACTAGCTCCTTCCTCAGCTTTTTCTCTGGTCTCAAGCAACCTGACCTGTTCAACCTCGGCTCAACCAGAGCAGGCAGAGTCACTTTTGGAAGCCCAGCTTTTGGCCTGAAGACAAGGCTGTGCCCTCATGGGGCAGAAAGAATTTCAAAATCCCAAAGACATTTTCACTTTTACTTGGAATTAAATTTTAAAAAAAAAATGTCCCAAAGGTTTTAGCAGGTGCTGGATGCAAGACATGTGAGATCACCTGAAACTCTCCATAACAAATGTGATGCAAAACTCAGCTCTTCAGAGGCTGCTCTCACCCTCCCCAGACGTGTGATTACGGTTCTTCTCACCTTCAGCAACACCTGACTCCAAAGGGTGCCCAAATGACAGTGTCTGCACACTTCCAGCTCCATCCTCAGCACCTCAGATCTCCTGACAGGCTCAGCCCTCGGGTCACAGGCTCTCTGCCTGTCCTGGATGGAAGATTTGTGCTCCATGGGCTCATCACTGTTCCCACACAGAGACTGGCTTGGCCTCTGTTCCATGAAGGGATTTCTGGGCTGTGAACTCCCCCACAGTTTGTTACCTGCCCTGAGAAGTTGCTGCAGAGCCAGGGTGGGAACAGACAGAGCTCCAGCAGTTTTCCCTCTCCAAATCCAAAAATTCTACACAAGTAATGCAGCAAAACTTGACATTCCAAGAGGATATTCAAATCAATTCACCACGTTGCTGCAGAGATTCCCAGGTGTTGTTTGCTCCCAAAACAGAATGTGTCTTTGCCCAAATCAGCCTCAAGTAGAAAATAAATAATAAAAAACCAACCCCAAAACAACAAAGAAACAAAAAGAAGAAAACCAACCAAAACCAGCAACAAATCCCCCACACTTTTAAAAGTACTCTCTGACAACCTGCTTTTGACACCGTCATTAAAATAGATCAAAATGTGAGAAGGTGACACCTTTTTTCAGCAAACTGCAAAACTAATTCCACCAAAACCACCTACTTGACACTTCAGGAAAAGAAAAAAAAGGGAGAAAACAAAAAAGGCAGGTGTGGCCTGGAAAACAGCAATTCAGAGCTCTGTGACAGCCTTCACCCTTCTTGTCCTCCCTGCATGCAGCTCAGGAAAAACCAACCAGCAAAACAAAGACCCTCTGCTGGTCACAGGACTATTTGGAAAGAGAGGAAACTCTTCCCAGGCTGGCACCATGTTCAGAATGAACCTTCCATCATCACAGAACTGAGCACAGTGTCATCAAACATCACTGCCAGCTGCCTGAAAATGCTGGTTTTTCTGACCCACAAAGCCTTGCAGGAGAGATTTTGACACTGCTCACAGACAGGAACGTGGGTCTGAAACTGATGGAAGTACAGCTCGGAAAGCAAAGAAATTTAAATCTGAGCTTTTCTTCCTCTCTATTCACGTGGTTCTGGCAGCTCCTGAATATGCTCAGTAAAAATTCCTCATTAAAAATGAAGATCTGGCTCTGCTTTAGTGCTGTGACAGAAGTCCCTGAGAGGTTTTTAGCACACTTTCTCTCTGCACCCCAGAATCACCACATTCCCAAGGCTGCACAAACATTGCTCTCTCTCTTCCTGGCCCAGCCTCAGCTGCAAAGTTGCTTTTGGCAGATCTCTAATACTGGTTTTCCTTAAATCCACTTGTCATTTTGCCTTCTTCAAATCAGGGCTTTCCTCCTTCTTAAGGAGGCTTCTACTAAGCATTTACACACCTGAGAACTGAGATATTCCTAGGATCCAACACTACACTGCTGCCAGTGCAGGATTTGGGAACAGGACATGAACATGTCTCAGAGAGCTGAGGCATAACCAGCCTCCTGCCCTGCCTCTGGTTGGAGCGTGGCCCACACCACCTGAAGGGCTGAAGGAGTAAAGAAAGACAAAAATCTGAGTGGTTTGCCCTTCTCCTGGAGCTTTGGATGCTGAGCAGAGGTGGCACAGGACTGGGCTGCTGCAATTCCAGCTTTTCCACAGGCAGCTGAGCACCACCAGTGGGAGCTGTGAGCTGCCAGGGCTGGGTGGTGGGACACAGACTCATCCCAGCCCCACATGGGCCATTTTACACTCTAAATGTAATGGCTGACCACAGTAAAGACAGAAAAATATGGGTTAAAGGCTCAGCTTGCCCAAAGCCCTGAACACACACATTTATTCCACCCAGCCAATTAGTATCACTATTCCCAGAACAAAACATTTATGCAAAACCAGTGGTGAGTACCCAGATTCCTGAATTGTTAAAGGAGCTGTCAGGAAGAGACACATCACTGCTATTCCCTGGATAAACTCCTAACGACCTCCTTTGCAGAATTACAAGGCTGCTCCTTCCAGTGTCACCAGTGACCTGGGCTGCCTGTGCCTTGTCCCCACATTCCTGCCTGCTCATTCCCAGCTATTCCAGCCCTCCATCCCATGGGTTACTCAAGAACCTCACAGATTGCTCTCCAAACAGCTTGTGCTGTCACACATGATGTATTAAGTTCAAATAACTGCTGGCAAAGGCTGGGAATATTAAAAGCTGCGTCTTAGGGCATTAATAACTGTCATGGAAAATTTCTTTGGAATGACAATGTGGGCATGTTATCTTGACAAAGGCAATAAAGCATCCCTGAGCTCCCACAACAACAGGCTGTTGGCACATTCACAGCTCCAGAAAGGAGCTGACAGTGAGAATGAAGAATATATTTTATTTGAAAATGTTAATGAGACAGGCTAGTGGTGCTGACTGTACCCATGATTAATTTTACCATGAAACTAATGCCACTCCCCAAAACTGGCTGTTCACCCACCAATAAACGGACCATCAAGCAGATCTTAAGATCTGTTCCTTGTGCAATTCTGTCCCATGGGGTTAAGGGGCTTGTTCCTCCTTTGCCAAAAAGTTTGGATGGAGCCAAAAAAAAGCCAATGGTTTACAGGAAGGAAATGGAAAATGGGGTAAAAGCAGGTTAAGTTGGCAAAGTCTTGCCTGAACAGTCAGACTTTCTGACTTCCACAACAGTCCCACATTTCTGGATTACAGTCAGGCCATAATGGAACACATCCATGTAGCAAATTCTTAGTTAAACTGGAGAAGAACACCAGGGGGGCTGTGTAAAATAGGCAGGAAAATGGTAAAGCTGGATGAGCCCCTGGCTAAAGCTGCCATTGCTGGGCATACTAAAAGGGTGGCCAAAAAAAGAAATAAAGCCACCAGTCTGGACAGATGCCACTTAGGTGGTGACTGGGATCAGTTTCTTTAATGGCCTTAGTGAAAAGTAGGTTAATGACACACAGCAGGGAAGGCAGGGACAGCAAAGGGAGAATCAGATGATCCCAAGGGACTGGAAGGCCAGAGGAGCTCACAACACAGCTCCACACTCTGGAACCAGGCAGTTTTCCTGCCACCTCATCAGCTGAGCCAGAAGGATTCGGGGTTACCTGCCAGTCACTTTCACCCAGCCAGGGAACAGCACGTGGAATACAAAGATGGACATCAAGGCTCTGCCAAAAATCCTGGGAAGCATCACACTATCACAAAAATCACTGCTGCAATATCCTGCAGGGCTGGAGAGCCATTTGAAAGCAGAAAACTCAAAACACACAAAAAAGGACTGCCAAAAATGTTTCGCTGAGGGGAAGACTAAAAGCCAAACCTGTTGCTTTAGCAATAATTGCTTGCCTTAGCAAAAGCAAAGGTGAGCTGTGTATAAATAAATCTGGTGGATAAATCCCAGTAAGAAGAGATATTTAAACACAATAACAACATTAGGCAGAAAAAAAAAACCACAGGAAAAACCTAAACCATCTCTGAGCTGCACATAAATTGGACTTTCCCCATCCAATTTGTACTGCTTTGTTCTAGGGAATAAAAGCAGCTTCCATCCCAAACCCACTGATGTTTTAATCCTGAATGCACCCAAATATCACTGGTGTCCTTAAAAAGATGAATTTATTCTACAGGAGGAACCAGAATTAACTGTAACAGAAGGAAAGATTAAAACCTGCTATTTCATAAGAACCCAAACTTAATAAAACCCCCCAGGATTGCAGAGGGCTGGAACCACTCCTGTTTTGACTGAGGTTTGTGAGGTGCCTGCTGGTTCTCCTTCTTCAACTGGAGTGTTATATTTTTTGGCATAAAAAACACAGCTTTACTGGGCTGTAGGAGAGGCCAATGCTTTTAGGAATATTATTTAAGCCCATATAAATTCCCTTAATTCTTTCTCTTTCAACTGTTCACATCTAAAAACAGGTAAAAGATCAGAGATATTAAAATATTTTCATGTTTCACATGTTACGTTACATGGAAGAGGTTTGTGCTGGGCTTTCAAATGCTTTCAAGACTTCCAGTCTTACAGGAAATCTTTAAAAGCATAATCAAGGCTTTCTAATCTCCCAGTTTCTGTGGCTAACAGTCATGGAGCAAAGGGAGCACGGGATACACAGTCACAAGTGCAATCCCAGTACAGAGAGGAGAAAAATAAAAAAATAAAAAAGAGGATAAACAGGGGAAGTTCAGGTTTCAAGAACCTGGCAGTTCACACAAAGCTTTTTCCTAATAACAGGAAGCCAGAAAGGGAGATCCAAGCAAACCCTCGGTGCTCCAGACAGCCTGGAAGCCCAGCAGGATGGAGTGGAGCTGAAGTGATAAGTGTGCAGTGCTAATGAACCTCTGTGATTATTTGAATTACAACTTACCTTCTCTCCACACAACACAAACATTTACCTCTCCCATAAACCAGGCAGTTCAGCAGAAAGAGCTGAGTGAATTACCTGGGTGAGGTCTTGAAAAGGGTCCATCTTTAGCTTGTGTCACCCCGAAACATAAGAAAACCAAAATACTGGCAACGATGCCTCTGTAAAGGGAAAACAGAACAACCTGTTTTATTGCTCCATCGTCCTCCTGGGACTGCACACGGTGTTCTTTGATATGAGAAGCCTCTGGACTTTGGTTCTGAACTGCTGAACGTGCCCATCATAAATGGCTCCAGAAACCACCCAGCAAAAGCAACCCAAAAGAGCAGTGCCTGGATCCACGGGATGGGGATCATTCAGTGAGTCAAACCCTTCGCTGTGCCTGTGAGCGACTTTGATTCCCACCTGGTCACAGAGACACTTCGGATTTAGCAGTGACAAAGCTCTCACTGCTCCACTGGATTGCCAGGAAATTCAAAAAGGAGCTGTTAAACTTGTCCCCACTCCAAAAACAGCTTCCTAATCAACTCTGACAAGGAGGAGCTTACAAGAGCACAGCAGCACTGCTGCTGTTTCAAGGGCTGGAACTGTAAAACAGAGCCTAAAGAACATAACAGATATATCAAATAAAAATAAATTATCAGACCAGGAGCCCATATATACCAAAGACCCAAAACCCTGGACATGTTCCATTAGTTTTAATGGATTAAGTGGCATAAAGCAATCCAAAAATGATCTTTTTAAAACACCTCAACTCCCACTGGATCCTACTGTCTCATATCACCTGCCTAAGTGCTGTCTGAAGGGATGGATAATTGGGAAATAGCTCACTCCCTGTTTGCAGTAAATGATGCAACCCCTGACTGCAAATAAAATGGCTCAGTCTGCAGGAGCCACAAAAAATACCCAATGATTTTGCTGTCAGAGAGAAAATGTTACAAACCAGAAGCAATAGGAGACTGTTCATACTTTCAACATGCCAAAAATTCCTTTCAAAATAGGAAACTAAAGGATTTATGAAACTTTTTTGTAACATTCACCTCTGAGTACAAACGTTTGTGCTTCCTGAAAATATAAATGGCGTTTAGTTAACAGATGTAACTCAGCTATTTTGCTTGCTTTAAAAAACACTGGGAAGCTCACCAGGATTACCTACTGAATGGATCTGTGAACAGACAGTTCCATGGGGATTTCCAGAGGTCTGGATGGCAACACCCTTCCAGCTGATCTCCAATAATGAGAATATTCTGCATTTTGAGTCCCTAGTTGTATTTGGGAGCACCAGCACTAGGAATCAGCATGGAACAGCCTGCATTGTGTGAGGTGTGACAACCCCATCTCTGCTCACAGTCTGGACCCCTCAGTTGATGGGTTGTTTTCTCAAAGCTGAAATTCAAATCCCCACAGAAACTTAGTTGTGCTTCTTCTTCTAAAACCCACTCTCTGCCCATGAAACACACGGGGGATTCAGATATATTAATTTACCTCAAGTTCACCACAAGAAGTCAGGAAGCAAATCTCAAATTTGCATAGTAACCACACCAGATCCTTTTTATTTTTACTCTTTTTTCCCCAGTGCTAAGTGAATTTTCCCCCTTAACATCATTAATCTGCCTCCTTAAGAAGCTTCCAAGGTCTAAGCTAGCAGCCTGGCCTAAGGCAGGAATGCTCCAGGACCTGAGAGGGGCTTTCCTTTCCTCACCTCGATGGACACAGCCAGTGGATTTTCCTGAGCAGCACATCAGGAAGGCACAAAACAGCAACCTATGCCTGCAAAAAACATTTTCGCACTTGACCAAATAATGAAGGGAGAACCTGGCAGCAGTTTCACTGGTACAAACAAGCTCTTGTTTGTGCTAGGAGTCGATTCAGAGGCACAGGACAATGAAGCTTGTCTGTGAGGAGCTGTGTAAGGTCCTTTGTCCTGGGATTCACGGAGCCAGCTCCCACTCCCTTGGCCTCTCCTGGCTGGATCCACACTAGCACAGCTGGTATGACCCACAAGGCCTGGAAAAAGGGCACATGGAGGTCTGCCCTCTTTGGTACCTCAGTTTCTCTGTGGGTGTGGAGCCACAAAAGCTGGAGATCACCAAGGTGCAACCCCACATATCCCTGGATCTGTCCCCATGGAAGGCAGGGATTGCCAAAACTGTGTAAAAAAGCACCTCAGAAGAGACATTTCATGGCTTAAAATTCAACTGCGAAGCACGCAGGTGTTTTTAAACCTGAATGCATTTTATATGGAAAAAACCCCCTAACTGTTTCCCCCAAGACACCTTACTCAGCATTCAAGACATTTCGGAGCTGTGGATTTCTTCCACATCCATGGCATGAAAAGGAGGTGCTGAAGGTTCATCTGGCTCCAATCAGAGATGGAGCTCAGTCCTGTCCCTCCCAAGTGCTGAACAGGGGACAAGGGGACAGTTGTCAGTGGGATGGGCTATTCCAAGGAATGATGGGAATAGAAGTCTTGTGGATCAGACAGGTCTGCAGCACAACATCTCTCCGCCTAACAAAGCAAATGTTTCACTGTCGTTACAAAAGAGGCAGCTCGATCACATATATCACAGGACCCTAATGATAACTAGATTTGCATATAAAAGATTGCTATAAGCCTTACCTTAAAAAAAAATAATCCTCCCTTAATTGTTTAATTGCCCTGGCTTGCTGCAGGAAGGAAAATGTCCCTGGAATGTCAGAGAGGTGCAAACACAAATCTCAGCTAAAGACACCACACCCCATGAGCTCAGAGGTTCCTGCTCTCAGCTGGGTTTTGTCCATTGTGTCTCCTGTGACTTATTCCATGGATCCACCACTCACCCCGCTCCTGCCAGCGGGGTGACTGGATGGAGCACTTTTATAGGGTAAGATAATCCTGATTTTACAGGGGAGAAGGTGAAAGCTTCAGATGACTCCAGTCTGGGAAACACGGCACCAGCAAATTTGGAAACTTCACCTCAGTTTACTGCTCTGACCACCTACTGTGCCTCAGCCAGAGCTTGGAAACAAAGGAGGCTGGAGTGCTTGGAAGAGTGCATTTAGGATCTGCACCTTACCCCCAAACACTGCTCCACTGTCAGTGTGCAGGAAGTGGAAATAAAACTCCATGACAGCTTCAGACTCTGCTTAGTGGTGCCAAAACCACTCCTGGTCATTAGGCAGCAAGTGTCCCCATGAAACACCACCACACAGGGACAGCCTCGTGCTGGCCAGGATTTGAAATCAAAATATGACACAGCCCAACATGAGGACTGACAAATATCTTGTGGTGGGATAAGAGGTTTTAAGACAGGGAAGCAAAAATAAAAACATCTGTGAAAATTTGGGCTATGGTTATACTTATGGATGTTGTGATCATCTTATTGTGCTTGAAAATGCCTTTTTCTTCAGATATATACTTAAATATATATTTTTCTTGTTCAGATTTACACTTAAAGAGCCAGGAGCAATGAGAGCAGCGGGCTCCCAGATGCTGGAGAAGGTAAGGAATTATCTGGGATAGGAATTGAGCTGGAATCTTTCATGTAGGATGGTACTAAAAACTCAGTAAAGAGGCTCATGAAGGGTTTCTTGGGGCTGTCTTGTGTAGGGCTAGGAGATGGACTTGGATCCTTGCGGGTTCCATCCAGCTCTGCATATTCCATGATTCACCTGAGACCAGAGCTCACTGAAAATGGACAACAGCCTAAAGAAGCAGCATGAGAGGGAACAGAGAGGTATAAAACCTGGAATATTTGGAAGCTCGTGTTGAGTCCTCAGGATGGTGCTGCTGAAGGTTTTTTGTGGCATGCAGCGTTCCACAGCCAGAGCAGCAGAGGTGATCCAACCCCGTTTGCTGCCCTTTCCCTGGTAGGATGCTGTAAGCTGATTTTAACAACTGGGTGCATCATTTCCCTCCCTGAATACACAGAAAACAACAACTTGTGTTTCCTGAGAGAAAGGTTCACCTGCTGGCTAATCTTCCCTGGGTTTGTTTTGATTAAGGCAGGAAAGGCTCTGAGCTCAATAATAAGATATTCCACTGAGTCACCCTGGTTCTGTATTACTCCCTAAGGATGTGTTATCACTTCTCCTTCAGCTTTTCCCCTTCCCAATTTTGAATGGCCATTACAGAGCATGTCACGCTTCCAGCCTGGACTCCCTCATTATAACTGGGAATAAAATGGCATTTGTTCACACAGAAGCCTTCCAGAACCTTTCCCAGCCCCAAACAGCTTCCAACTTATTCCATTTCGCCCCCACGTGTAAAATCCCAGCCCTCAGCAGGGCACAGGGTGAATTCCAGCAGCCCCAGCTATTGTGCAACTGCCAGAAAAACCAGGATTATCTCAGGAAATATCCCAATTCCTGCATCTCCAGGACAAAGAATGCTATATCCTGAGTCACTTCAGAAATGTATGAAAATAGGAAGAAACCCTTTAACAGCAAGGGGAAAAAATTCATAACATTTAAGAAACCAGACTGGTAGAAAACAATGGCTTTCATATTCCTAGCAAGGATGCTTTGTGGCGTATTTCAAAAACACATTTAGTTTTTTAAAACATCACTTTTCTATCTGCTTTTTCTTCCCTGGTGTATTGTAAAAGAGGAGACATTCAACCACACTGAATCAGTTTAAATTGCAGTAGAAACAGACCACACACACAAGACTCATCTCATTCTTGTTTCCCTTCAGGCTACAAGTTCTCATGGCAATTTTCAACAACAAACAGTGATCCGTGTTGAAATCTTGAACATAATTTTACAAAAACCACTCAAGTTGGAAATATTTAGTCACAGCTCCCATCATGTAGAAATTATGGTTATTTTAAGAAAAGGTTATTTTGAGAAAAGGTTTTTAAACCCCACCACACGACAGCCACAGGCGTGACAGTGACACTAATCTGATTAGAAATGAAATTCAACGATCAGCATCAGAGGAGCTTATGATTGCTTCTGTAACTTTCTAAGGGTTCAGGCACTTCAGCAAGGGAGTGCAGAGGTTGCCAAACACACCTGAGAACCTCCTGCTCAGTTATTTACCTCTTTGTATTGTAGGCCGTGTCCTGGGGAGTCTCTTCCAGCAAGGTCACATAGCCCAGCGCACACGTGAGGATGAACAAGACCGTTAAGGTATGAGCTCTCCTAAAATTCACAAGAGAGAAAACTGGCATTAAAAAGCAGAAAAACTTACACCTCTCCCCTGCCAGTGCAGCCTCAG
Organism: Margarornis squamiger; assembly: GCA_035222235.1. Classification (NCBI taxonomy): domain Eukaryota; kingdom Metazoa; phylum Chordata; class Aves; order Passeriformes; family Furnariidae; genus Margarornis; species Margarornis squamiger. The sequence goes on from JAWWTY010000156.1 coordinate 9,068,208, forward strand.
GAGGCCAAATACACAGACAGCAGTCAGGAATACTGAGGTTTTCTGTACTGTACAGCACAGGGAGCAGAATTTACAGTGGCACTACGTGTGAACAGCAGTAACTTGGGGAATAAGAGCACTGGATCTAAACACCTCCAGATCCCCCCCCTGGCTTGGCAGGTCCGTACCTGGCAGTGCTGCTCTGTGTCACAGCCTACTCATAAAGACTGCAGCAGAGTGAACAGACCTTTAAGACTAACCAAATTATCTAAACACGGGAATCACACAAGAAAAACGAGCCATTAATAAATAAATAAATAAATGAATCTCTAAAGGAGAACAGCTGCCATTGTAAGAATCCTGATGCTGCCTCGAGATGCTCCATTTCCAGGGATTGCTGCAGTTTCAGTGCACTGAGCACAAGGGGTTTGTGTGGGAACAGCTGTGTCAGCAGAGCTAGGTGGTTGTTCCACACCAGTAAAACAACCCCATCCACGTGAGTCCATAGGCTTGGGTGGATTTTGGTAAAGCACTCAGAAGAAATTCTTCCGGCACAGGTTGCCCAGGGAAGCTCTGGAAGTGTTCCAGGCCAGCTTGGACAGGGCTTGGAGCAACCTGTTCTAGTGGAAGGTGCCCCTGCCCGTGGCAGGGGGGTGGAACTGGATGAACTTTAAGGTCCCTTCCCACCCAAACCGTTCCAGGATGACACATGACACATAACCTCTACACCCAGTGATCACCACACAGTGAATATTTGTACAATGTCCACAATTTTTCCTATTTAAAGTTAAAAATTCATTTCCTAATGAGAAGCCATTTGTTGTTTTCAGTGGAAAACATCTCCAGCTATAGATGGGAAGCATGGGAAGTCCGGGCATGTAAACAAGATGCGAGTTCTGGTTTAAAGGACCACAAGATCTCTTATCACAAAGGATTAAAACAACCCAGGTGTATCAAGGGAGCTTAGAAAGGAGAAAACCTGTGAAAGCACCTGTATGTGACATATTTGGCCCTATTTCCATTTTCTTTATAACAGCAGCTCACATTCCCCCTCCACATCATGCCAACAGACCAAGGTCTGTATGTTTAGGTTGTGCAAATAAACCAGAGATCACCAGGGATTTCCAAGTCATCTACTGACTTACTTTCAACCAATCCCCCAGCAACACACCTGAAACTGCTCTGAAAGTCAAGGAAAGGGTGATTTTGAATGAAAATTCCACCCTACTCCAAAGCCCAGTCACTCTCACACCCTTGCAATTCCCCTGGAAAATACCTCATAGGCAGACACAATCCTCTTCTGCCACTGCTAAAGCAGAGCTTGGCATTGAACACTATCCTTCCTCACGCTCCTGAGGACACGGAATAACCAGCTCCAGGGAAAAAAAATGAAAATAAGAGAAGGATCCACGATTCTTTTCACAATTAGCAAGGACTCAATGTGTCAAAACCCGGGCAAAAAAGGCTTGGGAGCTGCGAGCTCCTGCTCGGCAGCTGCATCTTCCCAGGTGCCAGGACAGGTGATTCAGCCATGGAACACTCACGTGACGTGGTGCCTGTCCTGGATCGTGCAGGAGCTGGAAAACTGAACACCCTCCTCTCCCAGGAGGCAGGACTGAGCTCATGCTCCAATCACACCACGCTCTTCTTCGCTGCCTTTATAAAATTAATACCAAACACTCATATTCTGATGACCAAAATGGTCACGCTAACTCAAGGCCATTTTTACATTTTATGCCTTGTTTTATTGCTTATTTTCAAACTCATGTCTAAGAGGCTATGAATACAAATCTAGAAATGCTGTGTCCCACCTTACCATTTCACCACCTGAACACCTACACATCAGTTGATTTTCCAATGTGCTGTCACAGAGATTGCCAAAAAATCAGCTGTTACAAGTCCTCACTTGGAAAAAACACCTCAAGAAACTTCTCTACCAGCACAAGGGTGATTTAGTTCTGTTCCTCCCTGTGGGGAGCTTGTGGCACAGAGAAGGGTTGGTGCGGGGAGCCTCACACATCCCGTTTTCCACTTACTTTTGGTGCCATAGCCATCAGTCTGAATCCCAATCAGCTGCCCCATTTAGGGAGAAACAAGAGGCTGAACTCTCATCACTTCTTTTAGTCTCCAGCTGGAGCCAGATCTGCCTGTAGCAGGTTTTCAGGGTGGCTGGTTAGTCATGGAAAGGTGCTTTCAGCACGTGAAATCCAGGATGTAAGACTTGGGAGATGGGTTTGTCTCCTGAGAAGAGCAAGTTGGCAGCTCTGTCAGAGAGCTGCGAGCAGTGACACAGCAATGAGAGCACCACACAAACCTACCTCAGAGGGGAAACAAGCATGGAAATATAGACATACACCATGTCTTCCCACAGCCTGGGAGGTAAAAAATTAAACAAAAGCTCCACAAAAAGGAGCAGCACATGGAAATGCTTGTCTGAGTGAAGCCAGGATGAATTTCACTGCACAAGGGGATTGTTTTCATCTCCACACACACGCTTTTAAATAACACACCAGAGGAAGACGAGCTGAGAATATCCCAGCAAGGTAAGCACAGCAGGAATTACGTGGAAAGGCTTATGTTCTCCTGGCCTGGAGCCTGGGAGGCTGGAAAGAGCTGAGCTGGGCAGGCTGGGAATCTTCCTCTTGGAATTACACAGGACCTTGGGCAACACGCACGAAGCAAAGGGGGTGCAAACTGCAGCCAGTTCTAGGAGGTTTCACGTCAAAAACTCTGCACACAAAAATATGTGAGACCAGGAGAGGATTCACAACAAACCCCACACTTCTAAAAAGCTGGAACATTAAGTAGCTTATTTTTCTGCCTTTCTGTACTATACATGTGGCTCTTTGCCACTCAGATACCGGAAGATGGAAGTGAAATAAATCAGGCTTGTTTCTACAAAAACCCCTTGCCCTGCTCATTCAAACACCCAGCAAGAGCACTTTCAGCAGCAGCAGCAGCCAACACACCTCTCCTGCAATACAGCTTACAAAAAAGTGAGTTTTTTCCCAGTTAATGTGATTAAGTTTGATCCCAACTTGTCTTTTTCATGGTTCTCCTGTCACACTGAGAAACTGCAAGGAAAAGACTATCAGTGCCTTTATTTTTCAAATGAAGTCTATGACACGAATGACGTAAGAAAATTGTTTAAATATCTCTTTTTTCGGGAGATTGGGGCAGATCCCTGGGTGGAAAGGAGGGAGTGACACCCTGATGGCCTCATTCAATCTCCTACAAACTAAAATCAGCTTAAGCAGGGACCACACCCTTGTTATCCACTGCTTGTTTGTCACAAATGATGCAACAACTCCATTAAACACAACAATCACTGGAACACCATGCAAAGAATTTATTTATTAATATTTTGGTCAGTTCTCTTAAGTGGAACAGAATTTCAAAGGAGAGCCAGTCCAGTTTGCCTCTTGGGTTTAAAAAGTTGCTTTAATTGCTGCTGCTGGAGAAAGAATCTGTCAGCAAACCCAATTAGTCCCATCAGCAACTTTTTCATTATTTATTTCCTCATTCCAAATAACAATAAAGTCATAGAGGCATTTCTGAGACAGATTTTTAAATGGATGTCAGAGCTCCGTACCCTCCATAAAACAACACATCACCTGTGAGTTCTAAGAAAATATAGCAAATCATACAACAAACCCATTCCTCCAACAGTAGCAGAGGGTTTGTGTGAAGAATAAGACACAGGAAAACACAACAGAAATTAATAATAATTTTAAGCCAAACATGAATGAAAATCATAATTAACAGGGAAACTGTTGGGCTAGGGAGAGTGTTTGGAAACCAACAGAAATGCAACCATATAAATATCCTTGTTGGTTTTAAGCTGTAGGCTGCGTTTTAAACCCTGTTTCACTCTCCCAGTTAATAAAACAGTCCCTATTCTTAGAGCAGTTGCACGTCTTGGGCACGTCCATGAAGTCACACAACGGCGATTAAATTTCCCTACGGACTTGGGACACTCCAAAATAGCACCGTGCATTTTCCTTGCCGTGAGCAGGTGCCTCTCCTCAAACAATCCCAGGAACAGAGACCTCCAGAGAACCAGGACCACAGGACAACAGCAAAGCTCTGGCAAAACAGGGGTTTTCCTTCCAGTCAAGACAAAAGACCAAGTCTCCAAAGCTTTCAAAGTTCTACAGAGCCCATGAGTTCCCCAAATGCTCTGTTTCAATTATTAAACGTTTTTATGTTTAAACCTATGGAATTCTCTGGTCCAGGTGTTAGTTTAGAGCAGTTCCACTGGCAGAGGTGACCAGGAATTACAGGTAACTCACTTTAAGCATGTTTTTGACTCTTCGTAAAACTTAAGGAGCGAATTTACAAAAAAAGCACAAAAAAGAGAATTAACACCCGGGTCAGGCAATAGAATCTCACCAGCACTCTCCACAAAGATATTCCATCTGCACTTCCAGCTCACTTGACAGAACTACACAATCCCATCCTTTCAGGAAAGAGCAATGCCATTCCCATAACAAAATTCCCAGGACACAGCTCCCCTCATCCACAACCAGTTGGCTAGGGTGGCTTAGTGAGATTGCACAAAGCCTGGATGTCCCAGCTCCCTGGCCCTGGCAGGGCATTCCCACAGGCTGGGAAAGCACGGCTGGATGACCCAGGACTCTGGAGCAATATTCCTCTGCTCCAGATAAGCAACGTGCTCCAGCGTGGTGAATCCCGAGTGGGCAGCTCGGCACACGTGGAATCCCAACACAGCCTGCTTAAAGCATGGAAAAATTCACACAGTGTTCAGTTCCCTGCGAGCTCAAGGAACGCTGCCTTGGAAGTGCCACAGCCTCAGGAGAGGGCACAGAAAGAAAGCAGTCCCTGCCAGCCTGAGGAACTTCTATCTCCCTAATCTCTCTTCCAGATAAATCCCCAACCTCTTCCTCCAGATCTGTCCTTAGCAAATCCTGTGAAGCATTTCAGAGATAAGAACAATCTCTGTAAGGAATGTTTTGGTTTGAACACCAATCCTATCTTTCCAAAATGCTGGTTTGCCCACACATCCTCATTTCCAAGGCCATCTGGGAAGAAGACACTCACACCACTGAACAAACTGAGAAGAACATGCCAGTGGAGGCTGCAAATTCCATGTTTTTTGCACCAAACAGGCTGAAATAATTCCTACAAAGGCTGTATTAGCCCACAGAATCACTGCCATTCCCTTTTTTTCCTTCTTTTCCTACTTATTTTAACTTCCTGAGCTCCACAGATCTCTGCTGCCCCATCATGACCTTAGGAACCAACATCACATCACGCCCATGTGATAGCAATATGGAATTATTAGCATGAGAGATAAAAACTCATTAATAATCAACAGGTGACATTAAACTAATCAAATCCAAATTAAAGTGAGGCTTAGGAAAAGCAATTAATCCACAGAGTCACAATGTGGTGACAAAAGTGCATCTGGCACCTCCCAACAGCCTCAAATCAAGATGGATGGATGTTCTCCTGGAAAATCTGCTTTGGTTAAAGACAAGCTATGAAATATATACAGAAATTGGGATAACACAGAAATTTTAGGAGAAAATCATACACAATATCCAACTAGATGATACCTTTGTCTAAATGATTCCTTCCTTTGGCATTTCCTAGTGGTGAAAGGAGTTGCCAGGCTACGCTGATCGAGCAAGTTCCCACAATTGAGTATTTAGCAGCTCCAAGTCATTTATACAGAATAACAACAGAGATATTAGCACAAAACTGGTTTTCCAAAGTTTCAAACAGATTTAAAGAGCAGGAAGCCAGCTAGGAAACTCCACCTTTCCCAATGATCACTTTTATGGCAGGAAAAATCACCTCTGCAAATTCAACTGCTCCAGGAATGGCTTCTGACTGTGTTTACAAATCCTTTAATTTTCCCACACGGAGCAGGCCATGGGGGTAACCTTATCCCTAACTTTTGGACTTCAAAGAGAAGGCACATTACATACTTTTCCAAAGTCAGAGGGCAGCCATTCTCACAAATTCCCCTTTCCTGTGGCCACCTCCACAGCATAAGAAGAGTCTCAAGGGTCACAGGAAAAAAAAAAAATCATTCCTCTGGACAATCTTTATTCTTAGACATCACAAGAACTGAATCGTTGCCAAAGGATTCGCTGCCATGCACAGGGCAAAAGGAACACCAGGAAAAACCTTGGGACTTTTCCAGGTGTTTAAACTCCTGGCTGCCAGCATCAGTTACTAGGCAAAAGAAAATTACATAAACAGGGAAGTTAAGGAACAACTCAACACACTTGTCCCTGCTGCCCTCCTGGAAGAGACCACTCAACACAGGGAAGGTCCTGAGAGAACAAGGCACATCCAGATTTCCAAACAAACAATCCATGTGGACACACTGACTGCATTACAGCATTAATTTTGGGATGACAGACAACCCTGTCACCATCACAGAGAGGTGTAACAAGGTGAGATTCTTAAAATTGGCATTTTAAAGCCTCACAAAACACCTGGCAAGAGCCACCTGAAGTAGAGAGTAAGGAAAGGATGCTTTTACCCATTTTCCATTTATAGGATGGCACCAGGATCCAGTGATTCACTCAGCCTACATGTGGTGTGCTCTCCAGGGAAGGTCCTCTTGTCCCCAAGACCACGATGTCCCTCAGCTACACCAGCCTGTCAGGGTTCTGCAGAGATCCTGCCGGGATCCAACAGCATCCCAGTGTTCCTTTGCAGCTTGCACTGGCAGGAACATCACCTACTTTATCGGGATCAACACCCTCAGCCCTGCTGCTGCCCAGATTGGCAGGGTGAGAGCCAAGTGCCCTCCCCTCCCACTCCTTCAAGCCAGACTCCAGCCAAACCCCATTGCCCTCAGCTCGTATTCCAAAGGAGCCTCTCCAGTGTCAGCTTGGCTCCCTTCACCAAGGACGTGTGTTTAACACAGGCAGAGAAACCACGGACCTGCACATGACTGTGCTGAGAGGATTCATGGAACAACTCCAGCAAGGATGGGATTTAGGAGCATTTTTCCAGGTACAAACACACCACTTCCTGCAAGGACTGATTTAACAAAAAGCTGGTTTTTCTCCGCTGGCCCAACACCATCAGCTGGGGGTTTCTGAACCTGTTTTAGGGACTGAGACACATAAAAATACAAAATATCTGCCAAGCAAGACTAGGGCACAACAACTTCGGCTTTCTGCCAGGACTACTGGAAAGAATATGGATGGAAAAAGCCTCTTCCAAGACTAAGGGAGGGGGAAGAAAGAGGTGGAGTTCATATAAACAATGCTGATAGCTGGAATCAAGCAGGAATGCTTGCCTGCAGACAGTGGGCTCCCAGGATGTTGGAAAACACCTCCAGAGCACTCACCGGGTGGGACAAGGGGCAGCTCTAGGGGTCCTGCTCCTGGAGGGGTTGGGACCAGGATTGGGAAAGGAGGTGTCACCATCAAAAGCCAGGCCTGAATTCCCCTTAAATTGCCAGGGAGCAATTAACAGTACTCTAACACCAGGAAAACACCTTTAGCCTATTCCAGCACCAGTACCAGCTAAGAAAGAGCAATAAACAGCAGATAATGGGCAGCAACTCCTTTAATTTTCCCTCTCAGACTCCCCACCCATATCCCATTCCCTCTCCAATATGCCATTCCTCAGCCTCCCCTCTATTCCTATATGTCCCTCCATATCCCATTGCTCAGCATCCCCCATATCCCCTCCCTGACACTCCCACATTCCTCATGCCACCCCCTATATCCCATTCCTCATTCCCCCTCAATTTTACTCCTCAGTGTGCCCCCTCCCATACCCCACTCCCCAGCCCCTCCTCTATGATATTCCATTCCCTCCTCTATGCTATTCCTCAATGTCCCCCCCATATCCCACTCCCCAGCCCCTCTTCTATGCTAGTCCTC
>JAWWTY010000156.1:9076163-9134002 GCA_035222235.1 Margarornis squamiger
GTCCCGATGCCTCTCATGGGGGTCCCATTGCCCCCTCACGATGGGGGTCCCGATGCCTCTCATGGGGGTCCCATTGCTCCCTCAGGAGAGTCCCAGTGCCCACTGAGGGTGGGGATCCCAGTGCCCCCTCAGTAGGGTCCTGATGCCTCTCAGTCGCCCCTCACAGGGGTCCCAATGCTTGTTCAGGGTGAGGGTCCCAGTGCCCCTCACGGTGGTCCCAGTGCCCGCTCAGGGTGGGGGTCCTGATACCTGTCGTGGGGGAAGCCCCAGTGCCCACTCAGGACCAGGGTCCCGATGCCCCCCACGAGGGTCCCAGAGCCCCTCAGGATGGGGGTCCCGTTGCCCCTCAGCCACCCCTTACAGGGGTCCCAGAGCCCCTCAGGATGGGGGTCCCGTTGCCCCTCAGAAGAGGGACCCCCGGTACCTTCACGCTCTTTCCAAGAAAATACAAATGAAGGTGAAAATAAATGAGTAAAGAGAACAGTCCTTTGAGCTGTGACAGCGTTGTGCCATGAGCACATACACTTGGCATTTGCAAATTATGTCAGTATTGTTATTTAATGCTAAAACTCTGCATCTCTTGGCTGAAGTAACCCAAGAGTGCTAATTCAAGAAAATGGCTTCATTCTACACACACTCCCTTGAACTATTCAGGGAAAAGTGCTCTTTGCCAGACTGTCGTGTGGCTTTCAAGTACCCCAGAGCGTGCTTTGCCATTAGTCCCATCCCTGATGCCATGTCTGTCCCAATTCCTGTGTCTCTGTGCGATGAAACATTAAATATGTGACCAGATTTGTGTTCGCAAAAATGTGCTTTGCTGGTGAAGGTTTTTGTTCCCACCTGGAGGGTTCAAACGCTGGGTGATGGGTGTTCCTGTGCCCCCAGACCTGATGTATTCTTAGAATTCCTCAACTATTTCCAGGTTTTATCTTTGCCAGGCTCCTCGTCCAGAACGTGACATGCTGATCCCAGATGGCAGGCAGGGAGCTGCGGCTTTCTGGAAAGATCCTGACATGGCACCAAGCACCGTGGAGGGAAGAGAAAGTCCTGCTGGAGCAGAGAAACAAAATCAGGGAAGAAATGAGAGGAAACATGTACAGGGCTGCAAATAGTCAAGATGACCTTTAAAGGTCCCTTCTGACCCAAGCTATTCCACAGTTCTATGAAATACTGAAAGACAGCAGGGTCGGATGGGATATTGAGAAGAAATTCTTCCCTGTTAGGGTGGGGAAGCCCTGGCAGAGAAGCTGTGGCTGCTCCATCCCTGGAAGTGTCCAAGGCCAGGTTGGACAGGGCTTGGAGCAACCTGGGACAGTGGAAGGTGTCCCTGCCCATGGCAGGGGGTGGCACTGGATGGTCCTTAAGCTCCCTTCCACCTGCAGCCCTTCCAACACTCCGGGATTCTCTGAGACAGAGGAGCTGGCCGCGGGAGGGCAGCAGCCTGCTGGGTTCGCTTATCCTGGACCATCCACTGGCCTGGCAGGGGCTTTTCTGGGCTGGCAAAGCCGCACTTCTGCATGGTTGCCCTCTCGGATACAGCACAAATTGGGTAGCTGTCGCATCTGAGCGAGGAGGGTTTAGACAGAGATTCCCTGAGAAGGTGGAAAACTCCTGCCTATGGAGATAAAACCAGCAAAACACAGCTCTGGGATATGTAAAGGATATTCACGGCTGCTGCACAATCCCCTCCCAGCCTGAAACACTGGCCACCCCACGATGCTTTATGAGAGCTGGAGGCACTCACCTTGTTCAAAGAGATCACTGAATATCCCAAATTGCAAAGGACCGCCACAAACTGCATCTGGAAAGGACAGTTTGGAATTAGGAGAGGCTTTCTCCTGAGATTCTCCAAAGAGAACCATCTCCCTTCTAAGTCAGGTACACAGGAAAGCAATTCTCTTTTTAGTCTTCTCCTGGGGGCTGGGGGGAAATAAATCCAAGATTCAGGGACCTTAAAAGAGCAAATAAGTGTTTTAGCACCATCCTGAATTAGGGATGTGCTCCTCTGCACACTCAGAAAGCATCCCTGCCAGGTGGGGTGGCCAGGCAGCCTCTATCTGGCTGAAATGGTTTCACACACAGAAGCCTCAGTGGTCTGTTACCTCTCCTCAGGTGGGAATGACCATCTCCACATCCAGCCAGGACTCACAGGTCAGGGAGTGCTGCAATGCCAACACACTCAGCGTGGGTCAAACCACTGCCCAGGGTGACCAGAGTCCACCAGTGGGTTTGGGTGTGTGACCAGCCCCAGCAACCACAGAGCTGATCAGATCTTAAATACTTCTCTCTGCTCACACAGGGTTTGTGTGGTTGCAATACCTCAGCACAGGTACGAGCCAGAGCAGCTCCACACCACCTCATGGCTCAAGTGGATTTTTCCCAACAGCCTGGTGGGTGCATCATCTCCCTCCCTGATTCCAGCTTTTTGTGCTGCCGTGCTCAGGCTCAGTCACCCCAGAGCGGTAAATGCAGAGATAGTGCATGGCATGAGAGGAGGGGAAGCACTGAAAGAGGGACAGCATCAACCTGGTCACCTGCCTTGCTGCAAAATCAGCTAAATCTTACCCAGGCAAAGCCAAATTCCTCCTCAACAGGAGCAGCAGCAGCATAGTGTCTTCTGAGCGCCGTGAGATGCTGCAGGGGTTGGACACCTTGTCTAAAGCCAACCTGCAGGCACAGACCCACCTTCCCCACTGGCTGGTAATGCCCATGGGCTTTCAGGATGGCTGCTGGATGCCCACACTCCGGAGAGCAAAGTCCTCCCGTCCCTGCTCAGGAGAAGCTGGAGTGTGGGTGGAGGGACGTGGCTGTTCCACCCACAGGTAGCCCCGTTTCCCTGGAACCAGCAGCGCTCACACTGCAAAGGCCTTTGCTCCGCTGGCAGGTGGAAAGCACCACCTGGCAGGGCTTCATGCTCTCCAGGTAAACACACACACACTCCCACACCCAGGAAGAGCTGCTGCCCATAAAGACAATTCACCCCTCCTGGCCATCCCTGTGGATCACCCCCGGAAGGGTAAAGGTCTGCCCCCATCTTCCCTCTGCGCTTGGTTTCACACACAGGAGAGCATTTGGAAGACAACTCTATTTTTCCCCCCTCTTTAATAACCCACTGGTCTGGTTTGGAGTCTGTTCAAGGCAGTTGGCAAAGCCAGAGGGTGATGGTGACTTGACTGGGAACACCACTCTGGACATGCTGCCTTTCCTGCCAGGACAGAGCTGGATTACCCTCCCAGGATTTAATTTATTTTAGAGTAACCTACAGCAATGCTGTGGGAGAGCACAAGGGAATCCAGAGCAGTTATTGATCTTCCTGCTATTCCCAGGAAAGGCAGCTCTTCTTATTTGGGAACGAAAGCAACAAACCCCCCAGAAAGAAGGTATAAGGTGATCTGTGAGACCTGGCTTACACAAAACCACCTTTTCACTCACTTTTTTGTAAAAAGAGTTATTCCCTGCTCCAAGCCACAGCTCCAGGTGGGAGGTGATTCTGCCTCTCTGCTCCACTCAGGTGAGACCCCAACTGGATCACTGCATCCAGCTATGGGGGCACCAGCACAGGAAGGACATGGACCTGTTAGAGCAAGTCCAGAGGAAGGACACCAAGGTGATCAGAGGGATGGAGCACCTCTGTCATGAGGAAAAACTGAGAGAATTGGGATTGTTCAGCCTGGAAAAGAGAAGGTTTTGGGGTAACCTAATTACAGCTTTCCAATACCTGATGGAAGTCTACAAGGAGGCTGGAAAAGGACTTTGGACAAGGAGTGACAGGACAAGAGGGAATGACAAGTTTACATTAGATATTGGGAAGAAATTGTTCCCTGTGAGGGTGGTGAGGCCCTGGCACAGGCTGCCCAAAGAAGCTGTGGCTGCCCCATCCCTGGAAGTGTCCAAGGCCAGGTTGACAGAACTTTTAACACACCATGGGGAAAAATAGCACTCAACTTCCAGAGCTGTTTTACCCTCTGGTGAGGCACGAAGAGAAGATTTCCAGAGCTTTCTAGAGCTTCTGCTGATACCTCCTTCCTCCTTTTGGTCCTTTTGTGGTACCTCTCTGGGGATGTCGCTGGATACAGCACACAGCACTGGCACCAAGAGGAGCAGAGGAGGATGGCAGAGCCCTGGAGCTGCAGGAGGATCTCGGCACATTCACCTGCTGCAGTGCTGGGCGGTTCTGGGTTTGCCACTCCTCTGAGTGAGGGTGAAGGGCAGCTTTCTCACCTCCTCCTGATATCAGCTCCCTCCCAAGGCAGGCAGGAGTCCCACACGGAAGTCAAGGCACTGCTCATTTCACATGAGACCTCAGGCAAAGGAGCTGGGGAAGGAAACCACACGACAAGGAAGCCCAGGAGCCTCCAAGGCCATCCTGCCTGTGGTCTCAACCCAGTCCTTAGGGATCTGCCCCAAGGAGCACCAGGACACAGGAAGGCTCTCCGCTTCACCATGCAGGTAGGAACAGAAACTGCTCTGATACTTCCAGGATGCTGCTTTCCAGCACATCTGAGCACCTGTGGCTCGGAAACACAGGGTACACTATGCTCCAGTCCCAACCACTCATATGCTTTTGGCCTTTAAGGTATTCTAAAAGTAGTACAAAATTCCCTTTCCTCTTTCCAATGAGCAATCTCATTCCTACTGTGAATGTGTGACAGGGAAAGCAGGGTGTGCTACTGGTCCCACACACCACCCCAGGTGTTGGTACCAGGGTGCAGAGATGCTGGAGCAGGGATGAGAGAAGGATGGTTTGAGTGGACCTTATATAAACCTCAGAATGAGCACTGCAGAGGTGACAGCTCCAGGTGTTCCAGGAGCACCTGGAATACAGCCAGGGGAAAGGAGCAGCTGCAATGTTTTTCTTCTCTAGCTTGGAAGAAAAAGCCAGGCAAGAGGCTTTTTCAAGGTCAGGGCAGGTAGTAAAAGTCCAGGTGTGCTATCTGCCTCTCCAATTAAAGGTTGTCCCGCTTCTCAGAAAGCCATTAGGTGAGGTGGAAGTGCTCCCAGGGAAGCTGGGTAAGAAACATCCTGGAGATAAGAGCAATTTGATCATCTCAGTGTGGGTGATGGGAACCATTCAAACCCTCACCAATCCATGACTGGAAAGGAACACAAGGATGACAGATCCTATCCAGGTCCTTTGCATGAGTTGCTCACATAGGTGACTCTGCACCCAGCCCGAGCGTGCCTGTGGCCATTTCCCTGAAGGGAATGCTCAGAGTAGTGGGTTACCTGGCCTGTAAGAAGGGGACAAGGACTACTGATATACCTGGAGGCACCTCAGGGCACAGAAATCCTTTTTAACATCGAAATTCCTGCTTCTCATTGCACTGTTCACTTCTACACCTTTGCACAGCAGCACCTCCAAATCCTGCTCTGACCACAGGGCAGGAAGGAGCGAAACCAAAACTGTCTTCCCTGAAAGCAGGCATAGAGTCCAGGGTCCGTACAACCACTGCAGAGTCCAGGTGTCCTCACCTGCTCATTATCTAGCTCCCTAATCCCTGGGACAAAAAGATTAGGTGTGGGAATAACAGCCATCCAAAGTCCCTGCCCCCTGCAGCTGTCCTTGCCTACACATCCTTGCCTTCCCAACAGAAACTGGAGGGACAGGACAAGGGTGAATGGCTTCAAACTGACAGACAGGAGGGTTAGATGAGATGTTAGGAAAAAATTCCAACTGGGGTCAGCAGCAGCAGCAGGACAACAGGAGGTGGCATTAGGAACACCCCAACTCGCCTCTCTCCAAAGGGTGGCTTCGCCTCCCACATCCCTGTGATCGCAGGTGGTGCTGGCAGGGAATTTCTGGAGGATGAGGCCGTGGCACATGGAGGCTGAGAGAAACCAGTCAGGCAGGAATGAGCCAATATGACAGGGAAGAGCTGTGCCAGGCCAGATCCATGCCAGCATCAGAGCACTGGCAATGGGGGCAGAGCCCAGCGAGGCTTGCACTCCCAACCCTGTGCCCAGAGAGGGGCTCAGCCAGGGACAGGGAGAACTGCCACACGCAACTCTGCCCCCCAAACCTGGTTAGAGCTCTGGCAGAGCAAGTGACAGCATCATAGCCCCTGCTCTGCCTCTTGCCCTAAACTGGGTACCTTTCATCCACAAGAAGTTCTGGCTCTTGCTACAACAGCACCTCTCGGGGAGATCATCCCTCTTCTCAAGCATTCCCACTTCAGCCTCCTGGCTGTCAGCCTCCTCACAGCTCCTGTGCTCCAGCTGATCCACGTGAGCAAGGATCTGGCAGAACATTTCAGCCCTTTCCTCATCCCAGCCTCTCCTACTCCCACGGCCTCATTCTCCAGTGAAAGCTCGGGATCCTGATCCTACAACGAGGGCATGGTTGCACCACCACAGCTCTGCTCCCGACATTACAGCTGGAGGAACCCGTCTGGCTGGGCTCCCTGTTGGGTCACAGTGTCTCTGGTGACCCCAAGTGACGATATCCCCATCCCTGGCAGCTCCTTCCCTCTGCTGCACTGCATCCCATGCCCTTGGAGACAGCAGCGTGACTGTTTGTGGGGGCACACCACGAGTTGCAGCAAAGCACAGAAAAGAAATCGATCAAATCCAGGAGCTGCATTCAATGATCCCCGTGGGTCCCTTCCAGCTAGGCATATTCCACAATTCTTCCATCAGCAGCTTATCCTTCCCTCTCTGTCCCTTGGCTGCACACTGAGGGTTCCAAAATCTTTTCCAAGGACATTTTTTTACCTGCTCTGCTGCAGGGTTTTGCCAGCCTCCGAGTGTCCATGCCCTGTTCTCCCTTCACCAGAATTTAAAAGTACCTTCCCAAAAAGCCAACAGTGCCCTATCTGATGGGGAAAAGCTGATGAATGGAAAAGGCTGATTAAAGCCTGTAAAATCCACTGTAGCATGGAGAGAGGGTGAAGTGTTGACACTTCCAGTGCAAATGTCAGGCCTTCAGGTGAAACAGGAAGGAGCAAAGTTCAGAGCAGAGGGAGGTTTTTTCTCCTGGCTAGATCCTTCCCAGCCCCAGGGCACCATTGGGCATAATGAGTTCTAGAGGAGGCTGCACACCCTCACAGGGCAGCAGTGCCTCCATCATCCCTAAACACAAATCCCTGGCTGGCCCAGGAAAACCCCAAACCAGGCAACCAGGAGCATGTAGGAGGGTTTTGGACAAGCTTGATCTTACCTCCTCCCCTGCACATCCCCTCGAGACTGCTGGGAGAGGAAAACACAGGATCTTCCAAGGAGCCTGCTGAAGCCTTCCCTTCCACGTTTTGGTTTTTTTTCCAGCAGGATGAAATTCTGTTGACTCCCTGGAGGGATTGTCCTACGGAGGACACAGACCTCTTCACCCCCGTGGTAAGCTTTTCTCCCCCTGCACCCACAGTGAATTCAGCCCAGCTCAGAGAGGAGAGTGGGGCAATGCCAGGGCAGCAGCTGCCTCACTTTCCCCATCCCCATTCCCCTGCTCATTCCCACTTTCCCTCTACACAGCCACAATGAGGCTCCAAACCCCCAATAGGCTGGAGCTGAGGGAGAGCTCTCAGCATTCCATCCCTAATAATTCCTTGGTGCTTTTGTGGGCAGAATGGAGAGAAGTGGGATTTTGTCCTGGTGAGCGACATCCACGAAATGGGCAGTGAGAAGGAGATCAAAAGGAAGAAGTTCCTGGATGAGCTGAGCAAGAAGGGGTTCACCATCAAGGTGAGGGGCTGTGAGAGGAAAAAACAGCAGATACTTGGCCTGCATCCCAGAAAATGAACAATTGAGCTGATCACTGTATCAGAATTGGAAAATAAACCTCTCACTCAACCAGTGGAGAGAGACTCCAGCCCCTGGCACAGCCCCTGGCTCTTCCAGCTCTGCCCCTTCTAACAGCTCTTCTCTTCCCCCCACCTTCCTAGAAAATTGAGGACACAAAGCTATTCTATGGAGTCCGTGCCCCACAGCACATCTTCTGGAAATACCAGTGTCTCATGGGGAACCCTGACAGGAGGCTCCAAAGCCAGAGTTCCCCCCAGGGCATCCCAGTGACCACCAGGTGAGTGCTGAGCCGACTTCCAGCATCCTGCACTCCCTGTTCTCCACACCAGCATCCGTTATCCATCTCTGCTCTCCCCCTCTTCCTTCCCTGGATTTTGGTGCACACCTTCCTGCCCTGCCCTGTCTTCCCGGGCCACACAACACAAGTCTGTACCCCCAAAGCAGCCTTTAACTGCAGTTTCTCCTTGTTCAGGATACGGATCGTGCACTTCATCCTGCATAACACAGTGACGCCCGACTTTGGTAAGGGAATGGGGATAACAGGGGTGATGCTCAGCCTGGATACTCAGGAAGACTCCTGCCCTGTGGTGGGCACAGATGTCCCAGCTGCTTTGTCATCCAGGGGAGGATGGAAAATGGAGGAGAAAGCCAGGGTGCAGCTCAGACAAGTCAATTTGCTGCTGCATCCAGAGGCTGGGAGATTTGGACTGCAGGAAGCAGCAGTTCCTCTGCTCCCTCTCCCCAAATCCCTAACCCTCTCCCTTCTGCTCTGCTCCCAGAGAAGCTGCAGGACCTGATGAAGAAGAAGGTGTTCGAGGCAGCATTTCCTCTGCATGAGGTGAGGCCAGGCACACGGGTGCCTGGGAGGAAAATCCAGGAGAGGTGGAGGAACAAGACAGGGTGGGAGAGACCTGTGGGTGACTGGGGCTGCCCCAGGAGCTTCCTGGGTGAAGGGCACGGCAAAGCTCTTGGCAGCAGCCTTAGAGCTGGGCAGAGGATTGAGGGTGCCCCGGTATTCCTGTATCCAACCAACTTCTCTGCTCTCCAGAAAGAAGAGCTAACAGAATACCTCAACCAGAAGTGGGCTTGCTGGAGGGGTGTATTTAGCCAACAGCCAATTGAGAAGATCAGGTAACACAGGCAGAAGAGGCAGCTCTTTCTAACCAATAGGTCCCACCTGAAACCCAGAGAGCCTGATGCCCTTTGCCAGGCCCCTGCCTCATCTTTTAAATCATTACTTTGAACCTTCTCACAAGCACTGGGCTGCTCTTGAAGCTTCCAAAGCTCTTAGCCTGAGGGTTATCCCCATGGCTTCCAGCTCTATCTGCTAATCCTGCAGCATGAAACAACCCCCACGTCTGCACAGGTTTTAATTAATACAGTGGGTTTTCAATCACATTCAGAAGGCAGGAGAGGTAGGAATAGAGTATCAGTGCAACAACCCAGCCTGAGGCTGAACTCAGGGCAGTAAAGGCAACAAGGGGCTCCCACAACCACATTAAACCCCAGCGAAGAACACAGCTCTTATTTTTGAAAACTAACTCCATGGGCAGGAGGGAAAAAAGAACTTCATAAAGAATGTGTTGCTGTCAGAAGGCTCTAGTAGGGAGTGGAGATCTCAAAATGCAGGTGCTCTCACCTTCCTTAAACATTTTACATGTCTAGAAGAGGCACTGGGGACGGCACACGAGCTTATTTCTAAGATCAGTGTGTCGTGACTTGTTGCTATCACATAAGGATTAAAGGGCTGAGTATTATATTAGGGGTGGTGGTATGGGGGGTGGTTGGGATTTTTGTTTAAAGAAAGGCCAGGGAGCACATCACCACCTCTGACCACTGGTAGAAAGTTAATTCCCCTGGAATACAGCAGGGGAGGCTGGTCCCTCAATCAGTAGGTACCATCACTTCTCACCCAATGCCTCCACACCATAAGAACTGAGATGCTGCCCCATGGAAACACTGCAGGGAGGTGGCTGAGCCCAGGAGGAAGAGTTGCTCTCGTTTGAGAAGCCTTGCACCCCACAGCCCTCCCATCCTCTTCAAGTCCAGTGTTTCTAAAATTGAAACCTGGCCTTTCAGCCATTCCCACCCCACTCAGCATGAGGCTGATCTGACCCCATGGAGGCACAAAACAGTAGCTGCTCTGCCCACCTGGGCTGGCCCTCCCAATCCCAAAGTCCCCAGACACTCAAACCCCCTGCCCCTCCCAGATCCAAAGTCCCTCAGGGCTCTGAAGAGCATTTTCCAGTGATCCCCAACAGCCTGATCTCCCCTCTGGCTGCAAATCCCATCTCACCTTTCCTCCCAGGTGCTATTTTGGTGAGAAGGTGGCCTTGTACTTTGCCTGGCTGGGCTGGTACACCTGCCTGCTGGGTTTCGCTGCACTGTTCGGGGTGGTGACCTTTGTGGCTGGGATTACTATCTTCAGTTCCAGCCAGGTGAGGTAAGGCACTTGGGCATGCCAAACGTGCATCCCATTCACGAGCCTTGGCTCTGCAGGTGGCTCTGAGCCACCATTATCCCCTCTTGCTTCCCTCCTGCTTTCTCTCCAGCAGGGAGATCTGTGAAGCCAACACCACCATCATGTGCCCACTCTGCGACAAGTGCCCCTTCTGGGTCCTCTCGGAGGCCTGCACCTATGCCAAGGTAGGGAACCCCCTCCCAAGGGAGCCTCAAGGTGAAGGATGGGGAAACACTCCCAGCTCATGCTGCTCCCACACCACTAGAGGAAAACCCACCCCAAATCAGTCTCCATCAAAGATGATTTTATCAGTGACAAGCCTCAGTATCCATCACTTTCCTGCATTTTGCCCTCCTGCAGCACTCTTTACCTGTCTCAGGGAGACCAGGGTGACAAGAGGATGGCTGAGCACAGCCCCTGCACCTCCCTGCCCCATCACACTCTTCCTTCATCTCTTCCAGGTCACTCACATGATTGACAACGAGGCCACCGTTGTTTTTGCCATGTTCATGGCCATCTGGGGTAGGTGTCAGTGTCTGGATGCCCAGCACACACAGGTTGGGAGCGAGACAGGTGGTGGAAAATGGGACACCAACACAGCTTCACCATTCAGGGCATGGGTTTAGCTCTTATCTCCTCCCCTTCCAGACACAGCAAGAGATAAAATCATCCTGGTGATATCCTCCAGCCCCCCAAACACTCCTTACCTCTCCTCCTTCCATCTTCCACTCACCACTGCCTTCTCCAAAGCACCCAGCAGCATCTGGCCCAGTTTTATTATCAGCTGCCTGTAAGTGGCCACAGCTGCAGGAAGGAGGGACCTCCAGACCTCTCCTTAACCTTCCCAAATCACTGCACAGCCTCTTATTTGCTGTGGGATGATGGGATTCCATCATCACCTTAGCTACACACTCGTTTGGCTTTAGTACAGCCCCCTCGGTTACCAACCACCTCAGGTGTGGGCTGGGTGCCCACAGGTCACAGGCACGGTCCTGGTCCTGTGTGTGGCCAAGGTGTGGGTTACACAAGGTCAGTCAGGAGGATCAGTCCAGATTAACAGGAGGAGTGACTGGGATCGGATTTGCAGAGGTGTAGCCGTGCCAGGGTGCTGTGCAGGACACCCATCCCACCTGAAAGGTGCATTTTTCATTAATCTCAAATAATGAGTCTGGCTGGCACCATGTGAACATGCCCAGTGCAGCAGAACAGCCCTGGGGCTCACTCTGGCTTATCCCAAATTCCCTATGGACACTGACTGGCAGTGAAAGCTCACCTGCAGCAACCCCATCCCCTCTCTGCTGTGTGTCCAGGGTCCTGCCAGGTCACCGAGGTGCAGAGGTGACCTGTCCTTTGTGGGCCAAGGGCAATCCAGGCTGGTTTGCCACCACGTTGGATGTGACATGACTCTCCATCCCGCTCTGTGGGACAGAGGGGTGGCTTTCAGAGCCGTCCCTGAGTGTCACTTCACTCTCTCATTCCCAATCCAGCCACTGTGTTCCTGGAGCTGTGGAAGAGGCAGAGAGCCACCGTGGTCACCGACTGGGACCTGTATGGGTGGGATGAGGAAGAGGTGAG
This sequence comes from Margarornis squamiger, assembly GCA_035222235.1. Classification (NCBI taxonomy): domain Eukaryota; kingdom Metazoa; phylum Chordata; class Aves; order Passeriformes; family Furnariidae; genus Margarornis; species Margarornis squamiger. The sequence continues at coordinate 9,087,934 of JAWWTY010000156.1, forward strand.
GACATCATCTTTCCTGCTCAGTGCTTTCCTGCTCAGGAGTCACCTGGACCTAGAAAAGACACATCAGAGGAGAGTCCCTTGCCCAGCATGAGCTCAATCAGACTTGGGCAGGCTGTTATGGGTTGGGTGCTCATCCCTGTCCTTCTCCAGCACTGCTCATCCCATATGTCCATTGACACAAGAACCCCTGGGCAGAGCACTGCTGGATCCTTTCTTTCCCATTCTTTTCATTTCAATTTTTCATTTGTGTTTAAGGAGGAGCTGGCTATGCAGCTGATCAATAATTTGCAGCACGAACCCCGGCTGTACCAGCACTCCTACTTCCGCAGCACCATCGTCCTCCTCCTGGTTCTGCTGATGGTATGTGCCAAGTGACCATGGGAAGGTCTGGTTTAAGGGCATGTGGGCTTCCTCCTTCCCTCCCTACTCTGGAGCACCTCAGACCATCCTCTTGCTGGAGCAAAGGCAGAGACCAGGTTTTTAGGACAGGTCCCTGCCCATCACAAGGATCCAGGGGTTTCCTCATGCTCACACCTTGCTGTGCTGATGGCAGGGGCCACCCACCCTTTGGGGACCAGGGCTAAAGGCTCTGCTCTGGCAGTGAAGATCTCAGTGTCCTTGTTCCCCACTGTGGGCCAGTGGAGAGTCCAAGCTAGTTCAGTTGGAGACATCGAACCATAGAATCATGGAATGTTAAGGGTTGGAAGGGACCTTAAAGATCATCTAGTCCCAACCCCCCTTCCCTGGACACAGACACCTCCCGGTAGACCAGGCTACTCAAGTCCCTATCCAACCTAGTCTTGAGCACTGCCAGGGTTGGGGCATCTACAACCTCCCTGGGCAACCTGTTCCAGTGTCTCACTACCCTCACAGTAAAGGATTCCTTCCTGATATGCAGCCTGAATTTCCCCTCTCTCACTCTGTACCCATTACTCCTTGTCCTACCCCTACACCCAACTCAAGAACCGCCCGGCCTTGACTGTAGAGCGCCAGTTTGCCTTTAAGACCACCCCCAGAGCCCTGGTTGAGGGGACACTGGTGGCCCTCTGGCTGGATTCAGCCCTTGCCCTTCCAAGCCTTGTCATCTCCCCCGCACAGATCGTGGTGTTCATCGGCATCGCCCACGCACTCGTCATCTACCGGGTGATCGCCATGGCGCTCTTCAGCCAGAGCAGCCTGCGGCTGCTGCGCGAGCGCGCCGACGTCCTGGCCGTGATGTCGGGGGCCGTGCTGCACTACCTCACCATCGTCATCATGACCAAGGTGACGAGCCATGCAGGGGTGCTCGGCGTGTCTTCTCCTGGCTTCCCCACCACCTCCTCCCCGCTCACGTATCCCTCTCTCCCGCAGATCAACAGGCGCGTGGCCCTGTTCCTCTGCGACCTGGGTAAGGGAAACTGGGAAACTGGGGGTGTCGAGCTGCCTAGTGGTACCTGCACCCCCCACAATGCCCAAATGCATCCAGGCTGCAGTCCCCTTCCCTTCCTCCACCATCACAAGTCATCTTCTGGGAAGCTCTAGCCTCGCAGGTCCCCAAGGGAGGTCAGCAGCCCCCCAAACACACACTCATCTGTGCCCCACATGCTGCCAGCTTTGCTGTCCCACAGCCACATTATGCTTTGGAGGGACCTTCACCCTACAGGGCTGAGACCCAGCAAGAGCAGGAAGCCACCACAGATCCAGGAGAGATCACAACATGGATTTCCTCGCAGCTGAAAGTCCCTTCCTCCCCAGGCTCATGGTTCCGAGGGACTTCCTTGCTCTGCTGGGCTCAGTTCCAGCAGAGGGCTCATAGGGAGGGCAGGGACACCTTTCCAACCTTCAGAGAGCTGCTGTGGCACCTGAGGGGGAGCAGGGCAAGGTCCCACCGCTCTTTGACCAAGCCTCTGAGCCTTGCTCCCTTCCCCAGAGAAACCACGGACCTTCTCCCAGCGGGAGAACAACTTTACCATGAAGATCTTCACCTTCCAGTTCTTCACCAACTTCTCCTCGCTCATCTACATTGCCTTCTTCCTGGGACGGTGAGTGGTGGCTGGTGGGGAGCAAAGGGCACGCAGGGCTTGGGGTCCCCAACTCTCCCCAGGGTCCAGGGACAGCCCAACCCCTCCGCCCTCCCTGCCAGGCACAGGGACCCCAATTGGGGTTCACAGGGGGCCATGACTCAATGGGTATTGCTGTTGTTGCTTCCTCAGGATCAATGGCCACCCCGGTCACTACGTGCGCATCGCAGGCCGGTGGAGACTGGAGGAGGTGAGACACTCACCCTGAAGCTCTCTGACCCCACCACCAACTCCTCTTCTTCCTTTCCCTACTGCCTAGAGAGTCTCTGGGGATCTCAGCGTCCTCCTCTAGGAAAGAGCCCCTCAGACCCACCCTGCTTGCAGGGCATAACCCCTCTCCTCTCGTCCCTTCCAGTGCCACCCCAGTGGATGCATCACTGACCTCTTCATCCAGATGGCCATCATCATGGTGCTCAAGCAAAGCATCAGCAATGCGATGGAGTATTTCAGCCCGTAAGCTTCCCTTGCCGAAGCCCCTACGCTGGCAGGACACCGTCCCAGCTCTCACAGGGAGGAACCCTGGTCTTCAGGTCCTCCATTCCCTTCCTCCAGGGATGTCCAGGCAGCAGTCTAGCCTTGCTGTCCTCTGCAGCAGCCACACAAATCCCTCTCTCTTGCAGCTGGATAAAGCACAAGCTACGCAAGAAGCATAAGCGCCCCAAGAAGAGGAGCGTGATGTTGGGAGAGGAGGAGGAGGCTGAGGACCCCTGCAAAGTGCAGTGGCTGAGCAACTACGAACTCAACGAGGTCAACATCTTCAGCTTGTTCAACGAGTTCTTGGAGATGAGTACGTAGGGCAGGGGGTTGGGTGAGGGGGGTGCCAGGGGCAGAGCCACACACGCTTCTTGGGTGGGGGGGTGCTGGATGCTGGGGAGCCTTCCCTGTAGCAAGGGAAGAGAGAGCTTCCCAAAACAGAAGGAGCAGGCAATTGTGCTGGCCTTGGATGCTGCCTCAGACCTTCCTGTCCTCCCAGGGTGTTGGCTGTAACCCCAGGGTGGCCCCTCAACCAGTGCCCTGTGGGCCCCCACAGATCCCCCCCTTCAACAGCTCTGTGAGAACTGGGGTGCCCCATGGGGGTGTGGGGTCCCCAAGACAGGTCTGTTTCCCCCTTCCACCCCTTCAAAGCCCTCCTGACACAAGCCACAAAGCAGGACAAACCCAGACAGTGTTCAGGACCTTGGGGGACATCCTCCCTGCGGTGGCTTCACACCAGCACCCGGTGTCTCCCCTTCTGCAGCGATCCAGTACAGCTTCACCACCATCTTCGTCGCCGCCTTCCCCCTCGCCCCGCTCCTGGCGTTCCTCAACAACCTCCTAGAGATCCACCTGGACGCCAAGAAGATGATGCGGCTGTACCGGCGCATGGTGCCCAGGAAGGCCAATGACATCGGTGAGAGGGGGCCCATGGGCACCCTCCTGCCAGCACCGCTGCTTGGCCAGCAGTGCCAGGGCTTAGCCCCTTCCCCAGCAGCCCCTGAGCTACTTCCCATGGAAGAGGGAGAGAACAAGGGCAGCTGCAAGATGTGGAAGGAGAAGCCACTTCAGACCCTGCAGAGGCGGAGGGGCAGCTTGGACTGGCCATGCCAAGCCTGTTCCTGAGATGGAGCTGGGGCTGCAACCCGTGAATGAAGGCAGGGCGCTGGCAGAGGGGGCCTAACTGGCTGCTCTTCTCCTGCAGGGATCTGGCTGCAGGTCCTGGAGGCCATCGGCATCCTGGCTGTCATCGGGAATGGGCTGGTGATCGCCATCACCTCCGACTTCATTCCTGTGCAGGTCTACAAGTACATGTACAGCCACTGCGCGAGGGAGAACCGCACCGACGTGGAGTGAGTTCAGTCCCTGAGCAGACCCTGCCTGCACCATCCCCACCTGCCTGTCCTCACCTGCCTCAGTTCCACCACTGCAGGAGCACGAGGAAGCTGAGCTGTCCCCCAAAGTGGGGTGAGGGGGAAAGGGGAGCAGGGAAGGGTTTGCAGATGGCATCGTCCTCAGCATCCCAGCTGGCCTCCCACTCACCTCATTCCAGTGGTGGCTAAACTGGTGCCCTTACTGGAAGGGTCACTGTGTAACATTGGGGAGCTGCAGGATTGCCAAGGTGCCAGTCCATGCTCTCTCCTGCCCTTCCCCTGTTCCTTCAAGCCTTGGCTGACTGACCCAGTTCAGGCAAATTGGACAGAAGTCTCAGAGACCTCCATTTCTCCCAGGTTTTGGGAAAATGGGTAGTGAGGGAGGCCAGGGAGAGCCCCAGGTGGGTGCTGACTCCTCCACCATGGGAAGTTACAGTGCTTAACCACCTCTGAGAATCCACACACCAGAGAAACCTTAGAAATGAAAGCCACAGACAGATGGGTTTTGTAGCCAACTAGGGACCTCTGAGTTCCCCAGAAAAGACAAAAGCTGCTTGGTGTAGAGCATCCCACAGCCCCTCAAGACAGCCACAAACTCAGTCCTTCCTCACAGTTGCTCCACCGGGTACATCAACCACAGCCTCTCCGTCTTCCACATCCAGAACTTTGAGCCCAACACGCTGCCCAACATTACCGGGCGTGAGATCAAGGAGTGCAGGTAAGAGCAACCCCCACACACTCCGTGCCCCTCACCATGACACCCAGCCTGCAGCCAGGGAACGCCTGGTAGTGGAGTTGGAGGCAGCTGGGGGAAGCTGCGGGGTCTCCTCTCGGGCCCCCACGGAGGGTGCCAAGGCAGGGTGTGACGCCTGGCACGGGGGAGCCTGGGCTGGCACTGATGGGGCTGTGCTGCAGGTACCGGGATTACCGGAACACTGATGACTACACCTACACCGTCCAGTTCTGGCACATCTTCGCAGCTCGGCTTGCCTTCCTCATCCTCTTCGAGGTGAGCACCCAGGAGGGCAGGAGAGGGCTGGGGCAGGGGGCAGTGGCTGAGTCCAGCCTTTGACTGCCTTTGCTTCCTGCAGCACGTGGCTCTGTGCGTCAAGCTGATCGCAGCCTGGTACATCCCTGATGTCCCCCAGAAGGTCAAGAATCAGCTTCTGAACAGAAAACACACCGACCTTCGTAGAGAACTGAGGTGGGTGATGCCCCAGAAGGTGTCAGAGGTTTGGAGATAGTCCAGCCTGGAGCCAGAGGCCTGGAGGGCTGCAGGATCTGTCCACTCCAGAGCCCTTTCTCCTTTGGAAAAAGAAAAGCTCCAGGTTAATATAAGGAGTGATTTTGCCCAAGTTTTCTGTCCAAACATTGTTTAAAGTAAAATGGCAAAGCATTTCACCAGGAAACTGAACCAATGTAGCCAAGAGCCCTAGTCTGAGCTGCCCTGGTGCTGCTGTCCCAGACAGACTGAGCCACACTTTCAGGAGGGCTCAGCCTTCCCCCTTCCAGGGCCACCATCTCCCAGCTGCCAATCCCAGTGGGAACAGAGAGTGGAGTTCAAGAAGCACCACATTGCCACAGTTCAGCTTTCCAGCTCTGCCTTCCCATTGAGGGTGGGATTTCCCACCAACAGGGGTTTCCCACAAACAGCCTGTCATTCTTCCTCTAGTTGTTCTTGGCAAACAGCCCCCATTCCCATTGAGACTGTTTTTCCACACCTCCCAGTTCATCCTGTTCTGGATGTTCCCTTCCCCAACACCCCTCTCCTCTCTCCCCAGCATGATGGAGTACTCCACCGAGGTGTAGCCACTGCTCACCGAGGAGAAGCAGGACACGGACTCGAGCCCCCTCCCCAGCCTGGCTGTGCCATGGGTGCTGGATGAACCCCCCTGGCATGGTGCCACGTGTCCCACCTGGGACCAAGCTGGACTTGAGCTGGGAAGTGACACCAAGATGGTGGCTTTGCAGGAGCAGGAAGCTTTCTGACTTGGAAAGGAAGGACGCTGTGGCAGAGCCGGGATGTGCCTCCCCTGCACATGGAGTGGCTGGGACAGAGCTGTGGCACTGGGGACAAACCCAGGGGCAGAGCTGAGCTGCAGGAGGTGACCTGGGTCCTCCTCACTCACTGCCTTAGGCACAGGAAACACCAGTTACCTCATTCCAGGTTCCCTCGCCAGCCCTGTTTTTGCACTTTGGCCTCTTTTTCCACTGCTTTTCGTGACCTCCCCATTCTTGCACCGCTGGGGAATTTGTGTCCCTCTTTCACCACAGTCCTCAGCATGACTCCCACGTGGCTGCAGCTCCAGCCTGCTGTTTCCATGGAAAAAATGCCGTTGTTATCCTGACTGTGTTTAGCTCCAGGCTCAGCTGGGTCCTGACAGTTGTGCCTGGCTCAACCTCCAGCAGCAAACAATCAATAAACACAACAACTGCATGGACACACAGACCTTCGCCTGCTGCCTGGCGTTGGTCCTGCCTTCCTCCTCTGCCATCCCCAGCACCCAAAGAAATCATCCCCCAAAACCTTTCCTTGTCTTATGGGGGATAATCCAGATGGTGAGGGCTGTGTGGGTGCTGGCTGGTTAGACACCAGAATTTGGCACTTTGGCCCTGCACAGTGGGAAAACAGCCTGCCAAACGTGCCAGAATAATGGAAATACCTGGGGAAATGGGAAAAACACAGCAAATCCCAAGTGGCAGGGCTAGCAATGGTTATGCCACCTCTTCCCTTAGTGCTGGCGGGGCTCCTGCTTCTCCAGCTGCTGTGGACAGGAGGGGTTTGTGTGCAGCAGGAGCAGGGTCACATCCCAGGGCTGGACAGGTGCCACAGCTCTGGGGTCTGACAGAGGATCCAGAGGCAGAGCTGTGGGGCTCTCACCTACCACAGGGATACCCCTGATGGACAAGAAAGGTCTTATCAGTTCCCTGTTTGCTCCCAAACCTCCCCACATCCTTGCCATCCCCAGGATCTGGGATTGTTCCATGTGACCCTTTACTATCCCACAAATCCAGCGGGTTTATGCTTGATTTCACAGTGCATCACAGTGTCCCATAATGCGTTCAGCAATGCAGCACCCCCAGAAAGGGCTGCTCCATCAGCTGCTGCCCCAAACACACACAGCCAACACCTGTGGGGGCACAGGAGCAAGGGATTCTTCCCAGACCTCCAACAGAATTCCCTCTGTTCCTTTTGCCCCCACAAGAAGCCAACCGCACTGGTATTTTACATCATATCCAATGAGGAGTCAGAGCCAGGGTGTTTCTCCATGAAAACAGGCCCACAGACCTACCTGTGACCTGTACCTATTTATTTCTCTGTGTGTATATAAACATACTGCACCCAGGGCCCTTTCCTTCCCTTTTTGGCCCCAAAGCACGTGCCAGTCGATGCTTTTGCTGCTCAGCACCTGCAGTTCAGGTCGGTGTTTCTCCAGAGGCTGGTGGTGCTGCCGCTGCGATCGAGCCCGTGCCCAGGGTGTGCTGAGGCTCTAATCACCTCCTTGGTAATTAGTTCAGGGGATACCTGCTGTCCACAAGTGGCCACAAGCCAGACCCAGCTCCACACAGCCAGTGCCAGCTGGAGCAGCCGCCTCCAGTACCGGCTCCAAGCAGCAAAGAGGCTTTAAAGTCACGGAGAGAAGAAAACAGAGGAGAAGGAAACAAACAGGAGACCCCACGATGCCCATGGGCACAATCCACAGCCTCCCCCAGCTCCCCACGCCAGGAACTCACCTCCACGGCACCAGAGGTGTTGAGTCTGCCCGTGACCATCACAACCCCAAAATGCAGCCCTCCCACACCCCAGAACAGCCCCCCAACATCCCCCGTGCCCAGTGGTGGGGGAAAACAGGTTTCCTCTTATCCTGCCACCTCAGTGGGCTTTTCCAGCCATGGGAAAATAAGGGGTTCCACCCTGACCCCCAAGCCTTGTGCCACCTGCAAGTGCCCGGCAGGCTGGGTGAGTTGTTGTCCCTCTCCTCTTTTCTCCTTTATTCTCTCTTGTCCCTCCCCTGAAGCCGGAGTTGTTGGACTTTTTCCCCACAGGTTCAGGTGGAGGTGGAGCAGTGGGAGGGAGGGACGGCCAACCCTTCCCACAGGTCTGGAGCCCAGGGATTGGGGCGGCAGCAGCGCCCAGCCAGGAGCAGGGGCTGAACTGGGAGGGGAAAAGAGATAAATTATTAAAACAAAAAGAGAAAAGCCAAGCAGTGATTTGGCCAGGCGGGTCGGCTCGAGCAGAAGGTGACGGGCAGGAAGCCTGAGGCTGAGGAAGCTCCGAAGGTAAACACAGCTCTGTTCCGCTTCCCTTTCCGTGCTGATGCCACCTCAGACGGGGTCAGCAGGGTTTCAACCTCACCTCAGCCCTGTGGTTCCCCTCTGGCTCTCCTTCACTCTCCTCTGGCTTTCCTTGGGCTCTCCACCTCGATATCTCCCACCCCACAACTCCCTGGCCATTATGCCTCCCAACCTGCCTCGCTTTCCCCATGGCTGTGCTCCAGGGAATGCTGCCACCCAACCATCACCCACCACCCCATGGCATCCACACGGTCCTCTGCCTCCAATCTGGGGTGTTCCCAATCCCAAAATGCAGGGAATGGGAGCTGCTGCCGCCCATTAGTTGGTGCTCCTCCCTTCTTGTGCTCAGCAGCCCTCGTACCCACTGCCCTGTGGGCATCCAGCACCATATCATGCCCAGGGTGGGGATTTGGGGCCTCCCTACACTCCCTGGCCAGGCTGGAGCTTGCTGGGGCTTCCTTATTCCAGCCATCAGAGGGAATTGATTTAGGAGTGGCCCATCCAGGCAGAAGCGAGCAGAGCTGGAGCATCCCACCAGGCAGAGACAGCTCCACGCTGCCCTGGTGAGCATCTCCCATCTTTTCTCCACGCAAAAGCCAGGTGGGCTTGGCTCACCTCCATCCCTTGCTCTTCCTTCCCTGGCCATGGAGAGACCTAGTTAATCCTTTAGGTATAAATCACTCCCCAGCTGCTCAAGCTGAACAGGTACCGCCCGTCCTCCATGTACCCTGACCCCCAGTTTCACCCCTGCCCAGCACTGGCCTGTACCAGAGAGGAGCCCTGTGCCTCCATCCCTGCTCTGAGCTCAGCAGCCCACACACCTCCCCCTTCCCCTTCCACACCAGCAGACACGGCTCCTCCAGGCTGAGCCCATCCCTTCTCCCACCCAAAATCAGCGTGCAGCCGAGAGCACCAAAGCTCCGGGGAGAAGAAGCAGCCAGGAGATGCCTTCCCCTCTCCTGAACCCCAGAGTCAGACTGGGTGGAAATGGTAGAAACACGAGCACCGTGATGTCCTTGAGACTCCCACCTCAGCCCCGGCACCCCCATCACCCACACCGGGGCTCTGCGGGTGTTTGGGGATGGCAGAGCCCAACCCTGCCGGGTTCTGCTCTTGGTATCCTCCTCTTCCCACGGGGTCATCGCAGCGACACCACTGCCCATTGTGTGATGGGGGGTCCCCGTGTGCCATCCCTGCGCCCCCTTGTCGTGCAGCTGTGCCAATCCCTGGGCACAGCCATGGGGTAGCAACCGGGACACGCCGGGAACACCGCACCCTGGAGCCTGCGTTTCCATAAACAAACTGTCCCACTATTAATTAGCAAGTTCAAGGGCGTGTCAGGCTGGGGGCAGCTCTGCAGCCCAGGGGGAGGTGAGGGAGGGTTGGCAGAGGAATGGGGTCCCACTGAGCCCCCCCAAAGCCGTGGTTTCCCATAAAGGTGCTGCACACCCTGTGGCTGAGCTCGTTTCTCCTCCCCGCTCTCAGGTTGGAGCTGCAGCCGCGTTCTTAACATCCCACAGCCCCTGCTTGGTCGTTAATCACCTCCCACCCATAAATTCATGGCTGAGAAGGCCAGGCTGGGAGCCGGCTCAGGGAGGGCAGGTGACACGGTGGCCACCACACCGCGGGTGGGACTTTGGCTTTACGGCAGAGCGGCACCCACCAGCCCCAGACCGAGTCGCGGGGCACCGATGGGGACAGGTGGACGCTCCCTGTGCCAGCCTGGAGCAGCCAGCACTCAGGGAGCCATTCCTGGTCTCTCCCAGGCCCAGCCCGCCCTGGGGCAGAGGCAGGTGGACTTTGTCCCCCCGGAACACGCCGCATGCAGGGGCCTCTGGTGATGCCGCCGGCGCCCGGCACCTGAGCGCACCATGGCAGGTAGGTGAAACCCAAACTCTCACCTGGCCTCAGCTGAGAAGGGTCCCTGTGCAGGGGGTCCTGCTCTGGCTTCACCTCGCAGGGCGGGCGAGGGTCCATCCCAGCCCCCCAAACCGGCTCAGCCTGCTGCTGAACAGCCCAGACCCCCACGGCAGAGCTGGTTTTTCCGGCACGGCTGTGGCTGTCGCCCGCCCAGCAGGGAGTGGATCAGCTGCCCCATCCAAACCCCGTCCCTGCTGTGCCCCCAGACCTCTGCAGCGTGCCCCCCGAGATCCTGGTGCCGCCTGCCAACGAGACGCTGGCGCTGGCGCTGGGGAGCCGGGTCGTGCTGAACTGCACCGTGCGCTGGGTGGGCACCGAGCGGTGCCAGCCCGTCCCTGCCTGGAGCAAGGATGGACAGTGGCTGCGCAACGGGAGCAGCCAGGACACCACCTGGTAGGAAGCCTGTCCTGGGGACATCCATCATCTGCAGGGGGATGTCACCACGCGACCCAACCCACGGTGGCCCCATCTCCCCCTCAGGTCTGCCCAAAATGCCTCAGAGCAGCTCCTGGCCAGCGTCCTGCAGCTCAACCTCACCCACGATGCTGACTTTGGGGTGTTCACCTGCTGGTTCAGCAACACCACAGCCACCTTCACCCTGCGGCGAGCAGGTAGGGACAGGCTGGTGACAGGGAGGGGATGCCCCCACGGAGAGCCCCCATGCCCAGAGGCACTGAGGAGGGTGATAGGGACACTGCTGCCTCTCCCAGGGCGGCACATCGGGGTGCAAATCTACACCAAACCCAGAAAAACCAGGCCAGGGACACCAGGCACACTCACAGTGTCCTTCCCTGTCCTCGCAGAGACAGCGGGGCACGTGCCAGCGGTGCTGGCAGCCCTGCTGGTCCTGACACTCCTGGTGCTCCTGGCTGTGCTCTACGTCCGGTGCCACCTGAACGTGCTCCTCTGGTACCGGGACCGCTACGGCGAGCTGGAGATCAACGGTGAGCCGCGGGGCACAGAGATGGTGCCTCCCTGGGAACAGCCTCCCCTGGCCCAGGGACCCCCAGACCCCTCCCCGCCTTACCCCCTGCCCCGTGGCTCTCCCCAGACGGGAAGCTGTACGACGCCTACGTCTCCCACGCCACGGCCCCCGATGACCGAAAGTTCGTCCACTTCATCGTGAAGCCACAGCTGGAGAACCGCTACGGCTACAAGCTCTTCCTGGATGAGCAGGACATGCTGCCCAACTCAGGTAGGCGCCAGCCCCACATGGGGCCAGACAGGGGGGTCACACGGGTGCCCGGGGGCTTGAGACCCCTTTGCCTGCAGAGCCATCAGCCGACCTGATCATGAACATCAGCCGGTGCCGGCGCCTCATCGTGGTCCTCTCTGTTGCGTACCTGGAGCAGGATTGGTGCAACAGCAGCTTCAGGTAGGAGCGGAGCAGCTCCCACGGGAGAGGGGAGGGGCTGATGGGTCCTTCACCCCTCTGCCATGTACCTGTCTCGCAGGGAAGGGCTCTGGAGGCTGCTGGAGCTTTCCAGGAAACCCATCTTCATCACCTTTGAGAGCCAGTACCGGGAGATCACCCACCCAGCCATCACCCTGCTGAAGCAGCACCAGAACACAGTGACCCTGCTGGTGTGGAGATCCGGCTCCATGGTGAGATCCGAGCCAGACCCTGACCCATCAGCACCCTCCTCCCATCACCAGCACCCTCCTCATGTCAGCCTCCCCGACTGCTCCGTGCTGAGATGTGAGCAGGACCCCCCACCCCACTGGCACACTCCTTCCATTCCCAGCTCCCCATTTTGTGCCAGCTGCCATGCTCCCTCTGGGGCTGCTCCCCGGGCTCCAGCGCTAAAGAGCAGTTTAGGGCACTCATCTTTTAGAGGCAATTTAAAACCCAACCAGAACAGTCCTGGATCCAGGTGTTCCCCCCTAAATCCACGTGGCCAGGCCCCTGTGACGCTCCGGGGTCTCCCCAGTCTCAGCTCTGGGAGCAGAACTTTGGCCCGTGGCTGCTCCAGCCATTTCGGGGCCAGGCTGGGAGCTGGAGCCTTGAGGAGTGTTCCAGCAGGTCGGGCCGGTTTCTCCGCCGGCGTGTTGGGCACGATGCCACGCCGGAGCACAGCCCTCACCTTGGCCGAGCTCCCAAGCCGAGCCTGTGAAACCCTCCCCAGCACCGTGTGGGGCCAGGCTCGGCTTTGCCATGGTGCCCAGCACGGCTCATCTCCCTCCTGCCCCCGCAGACCCCCTCATCAGACTTCTGGAAGGAGCTGTGCCTGGCCCTGCCGCGCAAGGTGTCCTTCCAGGGGAGCGTGGGGGACCCGCAGACCCAGCTGCAGGAGGACAAGGACCCCATGCTGATCCTGCACAGCAGCTACCTGGACAGCACGGGAGACCTCGACCCGGACGGGGACCTCGGCACAGGTCCGTGTCCCTGCTGCCCCTCCTGGGGGGCACAGATGTGCCAGAGGTCACCTCTGGGGCTTTGCCACCCCTTCTTGTGGCAGCAGGCTGGGTCCAGCCCCTTCCCCCCGCCACCTAAACCCATCTCCCTGCTCCTGCCAGGCCTCCGAGGGCGCGTCTTCGGAAGCCCTGTGCCGCCCCGCCTTGGTGGCCGTGGGGCTCCCAGGACGCCGGCTGTGGCTGGGATGGAGGACGTGCAGCTCCGGGACGGCCAGAGGCCCGACATCGACGTCTCGGATCTGGGATCGCGCAACTACGGCGCCCGCACGGACTTCTACTGCCTGGTGACAGAGGATGACATCTGAGCAGGGCCACGGGACAGAGACACGGTGTCCCCACGCAGGGACACGCAGACCAGGTCACGGCGGAGGAGCCCGGGTGTTATGATGGGACCAGAGCCACAGTGGTCATGGTGGGAGAGCAGGAGCTGGCTCTGCAGTGGAAAACCATCACCAGGGACACCCTGCTTGTAGAGCCACCCCTGGGTGCTGGGCCCTGTCCCTCACCGTGGGCGGCAGGGACATTCTTCCCGCATGATGGACAAGCGCTGGGATGGGCGATGCTCTCCAAGGAGCAATGTGCCCCAGCCCCAGGGAGTGCCTGCTGGGAGTGGCAGTGGCACCTCTGTCCCACGGGAACTGCCGTGGCAATAAAAGGCTGCTGCACCCACTGGGTTTGTCCATGGCAGGGACCGGGGTGACACCAACGGGGACATGGGTGACACAGGGCGGGTCTCGCTACTGCAGGCAGCAGGGTGGGCAGCTCCGTGCTGTGCCTCTCCCCACACCAGTGTCCCTGTCCCACTGACTCAGAGCCACACCGGGCACAGCGAGTGGGGTGGCACCGTGGGGTGAGCTCACCCCATGCTGGTGTCCCTGAGGTTCTGGTGTCCCTGGGGTACTGTCCCCCTTCTCACATGCCAGCCAAGCACAGGGCAGGTGGGCATCATTCAAGGCCTTTATTTCAGGGGTACACAGGGCTTGGGGGGTTTGTACATGGAGAGCTGGGCAGGCAAACACCCCGTGACCCCCAGCCAGGACCAGGCCAGGTGCTGCTCACTAAGGGGGCTGCACCAGCCCCAAATGTGGCCCCTCCAGCAGCACCACCCGCTTCTCCCACCCTCCCAACCCTCTTCCTACTCTACCTCATTCCCCCTGGGATGCACGGTGCCCCCCAAGCACAGGGGCTCCCTCCCCCAGCCCCAACCCCGCTGGCAGCCCAAAGCCACCCTGCAGCACACCCACATGCCCTGGCCCGGCCACCACCATGGCAGGGAGAGCTTTGGACCCGCTGCCCTGCCTGTGCCCAGCACCAAGGACGCTGGGGGCACCTCCCCACCCACGGGGCGATGCTGCTCAGCAAACATGACCCTTCCAGGATCCTGCTCCTGCTGTGCCAGCCAGGCCCAGCCCTGGCAGCAGCTGCTGAGGAGTGGCAGCAGCAATGGCTCTGCCACACTGGGACAGTCCCAACAGGGTGACAGATGGGGCTCCAGAGACTCCCCTGGCTTCCTGCAGTGAGGGCATGGGCAGCCCCAGTCACACACATCCCCCTTCCCGCCAGCCCCGGCAAAGAGGGCACACAGCACCACGTCACCGACGTTGCTTCCCAGCTCCCTGCAGTCGCTGTGCCACCCCATAAACTGCGGGAAGCCACCTCAGAGCCCCCCAAGCCTCCCAAGCCATGCAAAGCCCTGTCCCCACCCAGCTGGGACACAGCACGTGTATCCCACAGCACATCCCACACTGGCATGGGGCACCGACACCCACCCAGCCCCGCGGCTCAGGGAGCTGGGATGAAGCACCCCCAGAAGCTCCCCTGCCCCAGCATTGCTCTACAGGAGCCTTCCCAAATCCCTGTGGCTCCTGCCCCTCTGTCAAGCCATGGGACAAGCTGAGTTTTGCAGCCAGCTGCCTCAGAGTGGGGAGGGTCCCCAAGGGGTCCTATGGGGCAGTCCCCCATTAAGTGGGGTCCCCGTGGGGGCCCCACAGAAGAGCCAAAAGCAGCCTCTGTGTTTAAGGCTGGGCAGGAGGGAGGACAGGTGTCCCCCAGCAGGGGAAGTGGGGAGGCACACAGGATGTGGTGGGGACTAGGCTATGGAGCAGGGATCCGATGGTGAGCAGCCTCCCCCGGGCATGGCCAGCAGCATGGAGCGTCCCGGTGGGGCACTGCAGCTCCTGGGGTGTCCTCAGAGGCTGAGGAAGTCCTCCTTCCGGTACCCCTTCTGCAAGAAGACAGACCCCCATCACACGGGGCAGTGGGAATGTGCACACAGACCCCTCTGCTCCAGCATCTATGGGATGTCCCATAGATGTCCCCATCCCACCAGGAGCACAGGACAATGCTCTGGATGTCCCCACCCCTCAGAAGGGGCAGGCGCAGAGTGGGGACCCACTGTGTGCTGGGGAAGCATTTGGGTGGTGTGGCTCTCCAGGGTGAATTCCCTGGCCTCAATTCCCTTGGGATGCCTCCCTCAGGACCTGCCCAGGATGCAGAGCCTTCAGAACGGGTACGTACCATCTTGAAGTCCCGGTGGAGCTTGGTGTACTGCCACATGTTTCCCAGGAGGCTGGCTGCGGCTCGAGAGGACTTCTCATTGTCTGAGCTGGGACACGGATAGGATGCAGTGAGTTTTGGGGACTGCTGAGCACTGGACAGTGCCCACCAGCCCAAGAAGACCAACCCAGAGGGGCCTGAAGGGACTGTGGGCTTATTGTGGCAGGAAGCAAAAGGCTGGAGCCCACCACAACAGGCAGGAGGGAGCAGAAGCATCCTGACAGGGAAAGATGGCTGCACCAATGGTGGGATGTCCTGCGAGGGTGGCTGAGGGCTGGCAGGTGGCCACAAGGTCATGCTGAGCCAGTCTGGGGACTCCCAACACCAAGGGGAAAGGAAGGGAGACTTGAGACCCTTTTTCACCATGCTGGACCAGTGGAGGAAGGGGTGAGCAGGACAGGGGAGCCCAGGTGGGAGCTGGGACAGCCGAGCAGACAGGGAGCCCCCACCTGTCTCGCCGCTTCTTGATGAAGAAGAGCTTCCTGAGGCCGTCAAAGTAGACGATGTCTCGGGCAGCCATGGGGCTCTCCACCACCAGGTTGTTGAGCACTGCGATGATGTTCACGATGACATCGGCAGGCGGTGCCTTGTCCCCCACGCTCCCCGGCAGCTTCTCGATCAGGTGGCTGACTACCTTGGTGGCTGTGGGCAAAGGGCACGTCAGGGCTGGTGGCCAGACCCAGGGGACACATGGGGGCAAGGAGGGGACAGAGGGTTCAGCCATGTCTGGAAACTGGGGATGGACCGGTTGCTCAACTGTGAGCAGGGTTGGAGTAGGCAGGATGGGGCTGGGACACAGCTGGGGTTAACTGGAGACCAGACTGAGGAAGGAAAGGTTGGAAGGCACCCCTTGGGCACCCTCCCAGCCTCGCATTCCCTCCCGGCACTCACACATCTCATCCTTGTTGCGGGCGTGGCGGGACAGGTTGCGGATGAGCCCGGTCAAGGAGCGCAGCTGGTGGTGGTCGGCGGTGCGGACACGGTCCAGCACGGGGTTCAGGATGCGCTCCTGCTCCAGCGCCAGCCGGCTCAGCACCCCTGCCCACTGCAAGGCACACACACCCACTTGGAGACTCTCACGGGGCACTCACCGGCTCCATCCTCCCCTCCCTCTTCCTCCCTCCCCACTTCCTTCTCCTCTTTCTCCTCTCCTTTCCTCCTCCTCCCACTCACCGGGGCCAGGTCAAGGTGACACCCCCGCCCAGGTGCTGACCCAGGAAAGGAGGTGCCTCCCCTGCTGGAGTGTCCCCCTTCCCTGGGCACGGCCACAATGGCCAAGTGGTGGGGACCCCCAGGCCTGCCCCGGGGACCCCCGCTCCTCACCCTGCGGTCCCCGGCCGTGATGTTCTGCAGGGCACCCGAGGCCGCCTCTGTCGTGTGCTTGTTGAGCTCGCAGCGCTGCAGCAGCCGGTTGTAGATGCCCACGATCTGCGGGTTCCAGAGCCACTCCATGCCCTTGGGGTCCTTGGAGACCTCCGTGAAGGTGACAATGTCCGCGTTCAGGTAGTGCTGTGGGACGGGGGCACTGTTAATCTCCGGGGGTGAGCCCTCTGCAGCATCCCTCCCTGCCCGTGTCCCCTCTTCCCTGCCAGGGCAGGGACCTGGCGGGTCACCTTGGCTGTGTCATGTCCCATGGCATGGAAAAGCAGGGATTCAGCACCCTGATTCACCCCAAACACCTGATTCACCCTCCGCTGAGCTCATTCGTTGTGTCCCACCCACCAGCCGAGGCCGGCGTCCACCTCCGCCCCAGCATCACCTCTGCTGCCAGCGCTTCCCAGCGCCTACCCCACCCTGGTGGCACTGACCTCACGGGCTTTCTTGCTCTGGGGGCTGAAGCAGCCCACCAGCTCCCCCGTCATGGTGCCACCGGCACTCCTCCTGTGGCCCTCGAGGCGCTGGAGCGAGGACGGGGGCATCTCGTCGTACAGGCGGTAGGAGAGGTTGCGCAGGACACAGACGGCGTTCTCCACGCTCTGTGAGGGGGAGATGGGGCATGATGGGGCCATCCTGTGCCATCTGCCAGGCTGTCCCCGGCTGGCAAAGCCCCTGGGCTGTGATCCCGTGGGGCTCCGTGGGCAGTTGTGACACTGGCTGTGCCTGCTGTGCCCAGTGAGCCCAGACAGAGCCAGGCTGGTTCTCCCACCATCACATCAGGATGTGCTTTTGCACCACGACAGCCCCGTGGCCACCGAGATTGGGGAGCAGCACCTCAGCCCCCACCAGCACCCAGGGCTCACCTTGTCCTCCGACTTCCCCACCTCCAGGGAGCTGTTCACGTAGTGGATCATGGAGTCCACCAGCCCATGGCACTCACGCATCTTCTGCCGGGTCTGTTGGCTGGCAGAGCTCAGGTTCCTGCATGAGGATGGGGGTCTGTCACAGAAAGGAAGGGATGCCCCACAGCCACCCTCTCCTCCTGCTCTGGGCACCCCCACTGAGGGGGCAGCCTAGACTTTGCCTGGGTGCACAAGTCAGGGCGACCCCAGAAACACACCCTCCTCTTACGTCTCTTCCTTGCCTCAAAACTTTGCCCCCAGTGGGAGGACCTGGAGCAGGTACCTGAGGAAGCCTGTGGAGTTATAAAAGATCTCTGCCTCTGAGGGGTTCTGCTGGATGACACCTGAGCCTCCCAGCCCAGAGAGAGGGACCAGGACCAGGTCTGTGAGCTGCTCCAGCGTGTCCCGTGCCAGGCGATCCTTCAGGTTGTCACTGGAGGAGAGATTCCACAGGATCCCTGCACAGAGCGGGATCCTCAGTACCAGAACAGCTGAAAAGCACATCCACCCCAGCTCACCTCCCTGGGGGGCTCATGCTGACCACCCACAGCCAGGAGCAGCCGTGGGACAGGGCAGGTGACAAAGGACGCCAAGGGATCATCCCTGTGCAGCATCATCCCAGCTTTACTCAGAGGGTGGCGGGGGGAGTAGAGTGCCACCCCAGGGGAGGTGCCCCCCCACCGTTGTCCCCAACCTGTGACATTCTTGCGGAGCTCGTCGTCGGGCTCCCTCAGTGTGCGCATGAGCTCGTAGATGCCGTTCTCCTCCACCAGCGCCAGCTTGTTCTCGGCGTTGTCGTAGATGAGGTTGCGCATGGCGCCGGTGGCGTGGCGCTGCACCTCCTGGTTGGGGCTGTTGAACAGCTTCACCAGCTTGGGCATGGCCTGCAGGCTGCGGGCCTGGGGGACAGCCCGGGGGGTCAGACACGCTGTGCTCCCAGGGCTGCTTCCAGTCCCTCCCGGGGCCGGGGCACCCCCTTCTCCCACGGCGCTGGGGGCTCACCTGCTTCTTGGCGCTGCTGTCGCTGTAGCACTTGTGCTGCAGGTAGGCAGCGCCCAGAACCTGCAGGTTGGGGTCGCTGGCTATCAGGTACTTCACTGCCGAGGGCAGGTCGATGTCGTCAAACCTGGAACCACGGCCAGGTGAGGGAGAGTCCCGGCAGAGCTTCCCACAGGGTTCCTCAACATCTGCCCTCACTGCATCCCGCTTCTCTGAGGAATCCCACCAACCTATTTCCCTCTCCACCATATGCCACATCTCCAAGGAGCCCCCCAGCCCATCTCCTTCCCGCTGTGCTCCAGAGCACAGGACTCCAGTCCCGGCAGGACGAGCACCCTCCTTCCCCTGTGTCTCAGGATGTGTCCATGGAGGAGCCCAGGCCACAGGCAGGACACGCTCAGGGGTCAGCCCATGCTGTGGTCCGTCACCACGGAACCAAGCTGTGCCCACCCCCCCAGCCCTTGTGCCCGGTGGGAACCGGAGGGGTCCCCGCTCATGGCACAAGGACCAAGCCCCACCAGCAGAGCCGCCCCATGGCACTCACCCGCCGGCGTGGTGCCCGAGCAGCGCTCCGTGCCCATTGTACATCTCCATGGCGCGCGGCTCCGCGAGGTGGTGGCCGGCCTCGGCCAGGCTGCGCACGGAGGGGGCGCGGGAGCTGTGCTCCCCCAGCCCCAGGAAGGCACCCGAGCCCCCCGCGGACACCCCTCCGAAGGAGCCGGCGCTCAGCCGCGAGCGGTTGTTGCTCTGGAAGCGCTGGAGCGTCCGCATGGCGGGCGCGCGGATGGTGCGGCTCGGCGGCCCCTCGGCGCCCTCCAGCCACTCGCAGCCGGCCTTGGCGCCCGTGCCCGCGCTCAGCTGCCGCTCCAGGGCCAAGGAGCGGGCGAAGCCGCCGCTGCCACCCTGGCTCTTGTAAAAGGAGCGGTGCCCCGGCGCGTCCAGCTGCTCGGAGAGGACGCTGTAGCGGTCGTCGGCGAGGCCGGGGGGCTGCAGGGGCCCGTCCGCCAGGCGCAGGGAGCGCAGCGACAGCGTGTCCAAGTTCTGCCGGCAGCGGTAGTTGCGCTCGTGGAAGGAGCTGGGCCGCGGAGAGGTGCTGGCCGCCTGCGAGGCCGCGTAGCCAGCGCCGTAGCCCCGCGCCTTGCCCAGGCTCCCGTTGCCGATGGTGGCCATGCGCTTGTGCGGGGTGAGGTCCACGGCCGAGCGAGAGGACCAGGCGCTGCCACGCAGGGTGCCGAAATCCTTCTGGGCCAGCGGCTGGTACAGCTGGGGGAAGAGCAAGGGGTTAGGAGGGGCAAGAGCCCGTCCCTCTGTCCCCACTGCGGGAGAGGAAAGGATGGAGCCCAGAGCCCTCCTTGGCACAACCGAAGGTACAGCCGAGGTCTCTGCAAACATCCCCAGCCACCGCAGAGAGGGTGGGGAACAAACTCCCCGGTACATACCGAGGCTTTGGGGTCCACACCATTGCTCTGGGAGCGGGAGCTGAAGGAGGAGCGCAGGGTCGTGCCGTACTGACCGCCTGAGGGACAGCGACAGAGGGGTCAGCGCAAGCATGGAGGGGTAAAAGGGAGCCCGAGGGATCAAAGATCCCCCCAGCTCATCCCAGGGGGCCCTGCTATGGGAGCCGTGGCAGTTCCAGCGGTGCTGGGGGGGTGACGGGGTGGGAGGAGGCTGCCTTCACCTGCCCGCTGGCCACGGGGAGCAGAAGTGCCTCCCCGCCCTGCACCGTGCCCCGACGGCGAGGGCACTAATTGCCACCTTGGCGGGGACGCGGCGGCTCAGCCCAGTCCCCTCCACCGCAGCCAGATTGGCAGCCCAGGCATCCCCCAAAGCCAGTCCTGGCTTCCCCACCCTGGGACGGGACCCTGGCAAGGATCTGGACACCCCAGTGGCACCTCATGCTGCCCATCTGCTGTGCCACCGCCCCAGGGCTGCTGGCCGGATGGGATGGGGACGCCACCAGCCCCGGCGGCGCTGGCAGTGTGACTCACTCCTGCACCTGGGGCAGCCCTCGGGGTGCCGAAGGGGGTCTGTCCCCACCGCCAGCGCCCCCAGCATGGGGGTCGGGGGCCCAGGGACCCCGTGCCGGGCCGGGCGAGGCGGCAGGGCGGAGGCTGCCGGCGCAGACATTAAATGGAGGAGCTGGAGCCCGGCCAGCAGCACCACTCGGGGCACGGGGGGGCTCTGCCAGGGCAGGAAAATCCTCCCCCCTCCCAGCCCAGCACGGGGTATGGGAGCCCCCCAACCCCAGTGCAAACCCCTCCCGGCGCAGGTGGGGGAGCTGAGGCAGGACCCCGAGCGGGGCGAAAGGAGCCCACGCTGGGGCTGTGCCGGCCCTGTCCCAGTGCCGGGGGTGCTCAGGGGGGCTCGGGGGGCTCAGCCAGGGTGGGGGCACCCCCAAACCCCCAGCCGGGGTGCTGCTGGATCCCAGCGCCGCCCGAGGGGTTCCCACCGCCCATCCCAGCGCAGGTGCCCGGGGGTGCCGGGGGTCTCCCACCTCTGGTGCCATCCACGCCGTCCTCGGGGCGGGCGGCCGCGTGGCCCCGCAGCATCATGCGGATGCGGACCTGCTCCTGGACGCGGGCGCTGCGCAGACGCTGGGCCTCGGCCGCCTCCCGGCCACGCTCGTCCAGCTGCCGGTCCGAGGGCAAGGCCAGCGAGCAGACGCCGGCCTCGGGCTGCAGGGCCGACAGCAGGAAGGCGTTAGTCTCCTGCATGGCGGCGCGGTGGGCCCGGCCGGCCCGGCCGGCCTGCGCAGGTGAGCGGTGTTGGCGGCGTTCTGTTCTCCAGCCGTGGGGAGCCTGCGTCCCGGCCCGCCCCACTGCCACGCCTCGCCGGCACCGCCGCCAGCAAGGAGGGGGCCCCACCGGGGACACCGTCACCCTCGTCACCACCACCATCCTCACCAGGTGGAGCAGCCCAGGGCTGACCTCGTGGGGACGAGGGCGCGAGGGAAGGGGACAGGCCGGGGGTCGGGGGGTTGTACCTTGGGAAAAGCCAGGGTCCCCTTGGGCAGCTGCCTCTTTTCCCTCCTAGGAGAGCCCTGGACCCCCCCAGCAGCCTCCCTGTTGATCCTCAGAGATTCAGGTGGCTCTGCCACTGAGTCCCAGACCCCCACACTGCCCCTCCAGTGAGCCCTGGAGTCTCACATGGTCTCCTAGAAGAGCCCCCAGGCCCCCTGGACAACATTCCCATTGACTCCCAGAGACACACATGGCCCTGCCACTGAGCCCCAGACCTCTACATTATCCTTCCAATGTGCCTGAGACCCCCAGAGAACCTCCTAGGAGAGCCCTGGACCCCCCTATGACCTCTCTGTAGAGCTCTGCATCACTGCATTCTCCCTCCAGTGAGCCCTACACGGCCTTCTAGGAGACCCCCGCACTCCAAGGGAGCTCCTCAGCCTGCCCCAACCCCTTCACATCACTCCCTGCTAATTCCCAGGGAGCTTCCCTAGGGACCCCCAGACTCCTGAGCCACGCTCCAGGGGCACCCTGGACCCCCGGGCAGCCCCACAAAGACCCCAAGCCCACGAGCGCCCCTTGGGTGCTGGGGCCAGCCCGGAGCGGGCCCTCCCTGCTTTGCTTTTCAAATCAGCCAGGGCATTAAAAAACAACAACAATAAGAAAAGGGGCGGCTGAGCGCCGCGGGCCCGGCGGTGACGAACGCGGTGACTCAGGCGGTGCTGCCACCACAGGCACTAATTAGCCTCACCCCACCTGCCGAGCCCGGCACGGCCAGGCTGGGGGACACCGCGATCCCCCCGCCCGGCGTGCTCGGGACCAGCTCCCCAAAAACCCCGGTGCCAGGTCACGCTGCTCTCCCGCAGCCCCAGCTCGTCCCTGCCCCGAGCTGTGGCCCTTCTCAGGGTCTGCCCTCCGTGGGGACACGGTGACTTGTCCCCCAGCCAGGCTGGGTGGCTTGGGCTGCACATCCAGCCCCGGTTCAGCTCTTGGCGTCACCGCGTTCCGGGCTGGGCCGGCTTTACAACACCCGTCGATGACACCAGGTTTGCGCTTCGGTCGGGGGTGAAAAGGGCGGCTGTCCCCGAGGAATGTGCCGCTGTCAGCAGGAGCCAGCCAGTGGGGCGGGGTGGCAAGAGCTGCGGGCCAGCATTTTGGGGTGACGGTCTCCCCAAACCCATCTCCGTGCCACCGCCGTCGTGCCAGCGACCCACCTCCCCCCGGCTCCCGGCGGGGGCTCCAGCCTCGTGGGTTTTGGGGGTCCCCCTTTTGCTGAGGGGTCACTGCTGACTCCTTTGGGATGCAGCACGCAGGAAAACCCCCGAGGCCCCCCCGTTCCCCTGCCAGCCCGGCACCGCCCCACGGGCGCTCCGCGCTTGGCAGCGCTCTGCGGGCGCTCCCAGCGCTCCGAGCCGGGATGAATCACGGGCTCCCCCCGCAGCGGGCGGGCACGGGGGCGGATCGCTCCCTCTGCAAGCCATCGCTTGCCCTTCGTCCCCGTGCCAGCATCCCCGGGGAGCGGGGCCATCCCGGGGGAGCGCGGCCATCCCGGGAGCCCCTCCAGCCCCAGGGGCGTCGCGGACACCCCCAAGCCCGCTGGCAGCCCCCGACCCACAAAGGTCTGCCTTCCCCTCCGAGCCCCTGGCCCGCCCCCGGCGATGACACTGCCCAGGCAGCTTCCAGGTGGAAATTCGGGGGTCCCGAGGGGTTTGGGGCAGGTTTGGAGCCGGAGCGGCCAGTGCTCGCCTCGTCAAGAGGCTCCTTCATTGGGGAAGGGTCGGACGGGAAGGGGATGCGCCAGGGGGGTTAAAAACGGCAAAACAGCACACACACACACACACAAAAAAACCACAAACACATTCGGAGCAAAACTGAGGGAGTCCCGAGAGGATCCGACCACAGCCAGAGTGACAGAGAGATAAACAACCTCAACCTGGGGGCCCCCAAAGCAGTTGTTGACCCCCGTTCTCCACCTACAGGCACCTCTGTCCCTCCCTCGTGGGGTGACAGAGCCACATTCCCAGGGAGCCCCCGGTCCCGGGAGCACCCCATCCTCTCCCACCCCACCCCGAGCACCACGGAGCGCCCACCCCCGCACCCGGGTGCCCAGGGCCAGCCGTGCCCGCTGGTGCCATCGGGGTTTGGGCAGGGAGTGGCCCCGTGGCTCCATGCAGCCCGGCCACCGCATGCACGTGGCCAGGAGCCACACCGGGGACACTTCGGCACCAGAGGGAGGAAGGAAAAGCCTCCTGGCCAAAGCTGGCCGGGATCAGGCAGCCGCCAGACCCAGATATTGGAGCCCTAGACCCCCGGCACACCGGTGGGTGGGTTAGGGTGGCACCAGCTCTGGCCGGGGACCCGCTGCGGGGACGGGCACTCCGATGGCCATGGGACCGACCGGCACGTACCTGGCTGAGTGGCCCCGAGGGGCCATTGCCCTGCAGCATCCTCCGGGCGGGCAGGCAGGTGCACCCCTGGGTGCTGCAGGGGTGCGGGTGGGCGCCGGCGTCTGCGGCAGGCGTGGGGCGCGCGGGGCCCGCCCCGCACCTCGCCCAACCAGTCTCCTCGCCGGGGTTTTGCATGGAACCCGCTCGCCTCCCCGCCGAGGCTGGGCTTTTTGGGGCTCACCGTGGCTCCTCAGAATGGTCAGCACAGGGGCAGTGCCGGTGGAGGGTCTGGGGGTCCTCACCCCCACAGCGGAGCCGTGTCTCAGCTGCTGTCATGATGCTCCAAGGAGTCCCCAAGGATCCCCACCGCCACCATGGCCATGATCCAACAGTGTCCTTCCCACCACATCCCCCCAAATCCCCAGCATGGGGCACCCACCTGTGGGTTTTGGGGTGCCAGAAGGAGAAGATGGAGGGGAGGTAGAGCTTGGGGGCACACGCATTTTTTGGGATGCAAGGGGGCTCCCCCAGGTTCACAGGGAGCATGTTTGTGTGCGTGGGATGGAGCACGAGCCCTTTGAAGCCAGATAAGCTGAGAGGGAGTGTTTGAAACGGGCCAAACCAGTTTGGGGGCCACCAGTTACCCCAGCACCATGGCCCAGGTCCCCCCGTCACACCCCACACTCACTGGGGACCACTGAGAGGGGACCCCGTGGCAATGCCCACTGCAGGGCTGGAAGCTGCCAGGACCCTCCCCACGGCCACTGCTGTCACGTGTGGCCCGTTCTCAGCCAGGGGCTGTTGGGAGGCTCCCATACTCCCTCCACCCTCCAAGACCCCCTGGTTGGGGCAGCCCCTCAGCGAGGCTGCTCCAGGCTGGCGTTTGCCTCTACACCCCAGACAAGCCCCAACGCCTTCGCAGTGTCCCCGCAGGGCAGGGAGAGCCAGGGCTGATTCTCCAGGAGTGGGGACCTGCCCGTGCCCTGCTGTCACCTGGGGCTCCAACAGCTGGCCTGGGAGAGGCTCCCTGTGGCTCCTGCAATCCCCATGATCCCTGTGTCATCCTGCAGCCACAGCTCAGCCACTACCTGAGAAACAAACCCTCCGGCGTTGTGCTGCTGGCCCTGCCCCAAGCAGACACTGTCAGCCGGCCCCAAACTGTCCCCAGCACCAGTGGGGATGGCACTGATGCCACCAGCTCCTCCCAGCACCAGCAGCAGCTCTGATTTGGCTGGGCCTGGTGCCCACTCTGACAGAGGTGGCTTTTGGAGCTCTTCTGGCTGGAAAGCTGCTGGAAAAGCTGTGCCTAAGGCCAAGGTAAATTTTGGGATGCAACTGGTGGCCCGGGGGCCATGGGGCCACCCGCTCTTGCCCAGCCACAGACCAGCTCCCGGCGTAGCGGGCACAGCCCTCGCCCACAACAAAGCGCTTCCAAAGTGCTGCAAAAAACAGGGAGCAGGGCAAGGAGGGGAGAAACAACCACTGCCTGCCAGGACAGTCCCTTCCTGGCAGATCCTGGGACAACAAGGACCAAATTTGGGATGAAAAGCCCCCACTCAGACTGTGGCTATTTGCTGATGGCACATGGGTGGCTGACCCCCCATGTCCATCCTCACCCCAAACTCTGGGGATGCTCCGAGCGAGCCTGGGGGATGTGGAACAAAACATTCAGGGGGAAACTCCAAGGCTGTTTCAGTTCTTCCAGGCAAGCAGCCCAAGGGATCTGGGGGGACAGGGTGACCTGGCTGAGGAGCAGGAGCCCATGGCAGGTGGGACAAGACAGAACCCCCGAGATGCTACCTCAGCTGGGCACAGCCACAGGGAAGCACCAGCACAGAGCACAGCACAGGAGGGCATGGACAAGTGTGCCAGGGCACACAGAGCCACTTGTGGCTCCCCCTTGGCTCTCCTCTCCCAGGGCAGCCCCCCATGGAGCCTGTGGGGTGCCAGAGGCTGCCTGGGTGGAGCCCAGGTGTGGGGTGGAGGCTCAGCAAGCCCGGGCGTGTGGCCAGGCATCAAACAGGGTGCTGCCTCCTCCTCCTCCTCCTCCCTGCACGGAATGCTGCTGCCCGCTCCCACCACAGGGAGGGGACCCGAGGGGACCAAGGGACAGAGGCCAGCCTGCAACCCTGCCCAGGAGTGGGGATGATGGAGCAGAGGGAAATCCCAGCCAAGACATTGATTTTATTTAAGAATAAAAAAAACCAAACCCAAACAGACAAAACTTCCTGAAAACAGCTTCCTACCTTATAATTTCACAGAAATTAGCTTGGAAACGTCATCTGCCCGTACCTGCTCCAGGCTCTGCCCTATCCCCCCACCAGCCCAGCCCCCTCTGGGGCTCTGCCCCCCACCCACAGCATGTCCCCGAGCACAGGGCACAGCCAGACCCTCCTTCCCTCCACGGGGTCTCCACAAGTCCTGGAAGGGGAGCAGGAGTGTCTGGGCAGCCCCAGTGGGTTCAGAGCCCCCCTCACTTCTGTGGGTACCAGCAGCCCCCCCAAAGCTCAGCTCCCCAGCCTGACATGGGGACAAGGTACTTGGTATTTTGGGGGGGGGGACAACAACAGGAAAGGGGCTGCAAAGTGAGCTCCAGGGGGCATCCTGGGTGCCACTATTCCACCTCCATCATCCCCAGCCTGGCACAGCCCCCCAGGACCCAGCACAGCCCCTTGGGACCCGGCCCAGCCCCCTGGGACCCACCATCCTGGCACAAAGGAGTTAATAAATTCATTGCTGACTAAGAAATTAGACCCTTAAGGAAAAAAAAAACAAACACCACCCACCTTGGCCCTCCCCACACCCCTTTCCCCAGGATAACCATGGTGGGTGTCGGGGTGCCCCCCGTGCCGGCACCGGGGCGTGGTGGCTGGGGACAGGTGGGCACTGGGGTTTTTTGGCTACGGGGCAGGCTTGGGCACTACTCCTTGGAGGGCTTCTTGCTGCGGGTGTTCCACATGCCGCGCTTGGAGTGGTAGTAGTGGTAAAAGTTCCTGAGGCGCAAGCGCTCCACTTCCAGCCCACTCTGGAGCACCCTGTGGATGGAGGGATGGGGCTCAGGGAGGGATGGACAGGGCTCAGGGCATGGATGGACAGAGGGATGAAGCTCATGGGAGGGATGGGGTTCAGGGGATGGATGGACAGAAGGACAAGACTCAGGAGACGGATGGGGCTCAGGAGACGGATGGGGCTCAGGGGATGGATGGATGGAGGGACAGGGCTCAGGGATGGTTGACCCTGCTCCTGGGAGTTTAGGGGCTGCAGGACCCCCATGCTCACCTGTCCAGCAGCTCCCAGTCCTCCCCGCCCCAGCGGTCCCGGAACTCCTCCGTGTTCATTCCTCCCACACGGTCAAAGTCTGACTTGTAGATGCCAAAGAGGCCAAAGCCATTCACCTCCCAGTAGCCTGGAGGAGGAGGAGCAATGAGGTGAGGGGTGAAGGGCACCCCTACATGCCCATTCCATCCGCTCTGTGTTCTCCCCACCACCTGGGAGCCATGGGGATTCCCCATCCCAATCCCTCTTCCTACTGTGAGTTCATCCCCATCACTGCCACTTCCCATGGGGGTGCACTAGGTGACAGCCCAGTTTTGGGGGACATCACACCCAGAGCACCTCAAGAACCCTTGGGCTTGAATCCCACCCTGCCCAAGCAAAGCAATCCCATCCTCCCCTGCATCCGAGCCTAGCTGTATCCAAACCCTGCACCGCAGAGCTCTTGTGCAAGCAGGGCATATTTCCCAGCTGGAAAGGGGTCTCCACTCACCATTGGGCTCCCGGGGGGAGCTGCCACAGCTCAGCCTCATGACGATGGGTGCATAGGCCAGCTTGCCTTCCACACAGTGCTTCCGGATGCTGTCCAGGATGTTGGGTGGGAAATGGATGTGCAGATCACAGAGGAACACGATGCTGTGCTCGTCCTACAGGAGGGGCAGACACAGGTAGGGGGGATCAGGGCAGAACAGCCCCGGGAGAGAAGCCATGGCCAGAGCTGGTCCTTGTCCTTGCTCACCTCCACTGTGTCCACACCGGCCTGGAGCCCGGCTGAGCGCTCGAAATTCCCGGTGCGCCGCAGGTACTGGAACCTGGGGAGAGAGGACAGGGCAGGTAGTGCTGGGGACAGACAGGGACACAGCCAGGGCGGGGACAGGGACCACCAGCACAGGGAGGGGAACTTCTCAGGAAGGGCCAGGTGCTACAGCTCACACCAAGGGTTCCCCTGCAGAGTCAAGAGTTTCTGAATCCCCAACTCCATGTGGAAAACTAGTTTGAACCCCCAAAAACAAGGAGGAGGGAAGGGAGCTGTGTGGGTGGGGAAGAAGCAGCAGGTTGTGTGAGCACTTATCCCACCCTGGGGAGGCACGCAGACCACCCAAGGCTGCAGGCTGGGACCCACGTGGGGGGTTACCGGGGCAGCCGGGCATCCTGCAGGGCTTTCTCCACATCCATGTCCTCGCTGTCAAAGTCCACCAGGATGACGTTGAAGTTGGCATCCCTCGTAGCCCTGTAGAGGCCGGCCATGTCCGAGATGAACTGCTGGACCCAGCGGGCTTGGTTCTTCACTGCCAGAGACATGGCCCTCAGGCTCACACGGGGGGTCTCAGAGCAACCCCGTCCCCAGCCAAACCCAACCCCTTCTGATGAAAAGCAACACCCTCATCCGCCCTGAGCCAGCCGTAGGACGCCGATGGAGCATCAGAGACCCTGGAGAGCCGTGTCCTGCCATCACCTACCTGGCACCACGAAGTGCACCATGACGTCCTGCCTCCAGGTGAGCCGCAGGGGCCGGCACAGGATGGGTTTTCCATAGAGGATGCTCCAGGCACTGGGCTGGGGCTCGGTGGCCCCCAGGGCCAGCCCATCGGGGTTGGCCTCGGCACTGTCATCCTGCTTGCCCTGGTGCAGCAGGACGTAGACGTACTCGGAGAGCCGCACCGTGCGCTGGCCCCGCTCCGCCAGCTCCAGCTCCAGCAGGTACCGGTTCCCCCGGGCCGTATCCCGGCGCTTCTCCACGTTGATGATCCTCAGGAGAGTATAGATGCTACGGGGAAAGGATGCATCTTGAAATCACCGTCACCGTGACCCAGGACCCACCATCCAGCCTGGCTCAGCCCCCAAACTCCTGCTGGCATCCCATTGCCTCCCTACCCTCCGTTCTTCTCGTTGAGCCTCTCCATGTACTGTGCCACCACATCCACCACCTCGCTCTCGCTCAGCTGCAGGTTGCCCGACACGTTGCAGCGCAGGTCGTTCCAGTCGGAGCGCAGCAGCTCGAAGTCCACAGAGCTGACGCTGAACGTCCTCTGCCAGTTGATGGAGTCCTCCAGCCAGCCCTGCTGCAGCTCCCCTGCCTCGTAGGAGTAGTCCGACACTTCTTCCTCCTCCTCCTCCTCCTCCTGGCCCTTTCCCTCCTCCTGCTGCGACGCCGTCGTTTCCGACATCTTCAGAAAGGATGTCACCCGTGTCCCCTCTGAGCGGGCAGCCTCGGAGGAGTTGTAATCGGCGGTGGCCGCTGTCCTGCCCGGGGCAGGGGTCGTGTCCTCACGGGTCTCCCGGCTGAAGAGCCCCTCAGTGCCCAGGGCGAGGAGGCTGGGCAGTGCCCGCTGCTTGGGCGGCCGAGCCCACCTCCTGCCACCTTTCTGCCTGGCAGGCTCCCTCTCCTTGGAGATGTTGCTCAGGAGCCAGGGGCTCCGGCGGCCGGGGACGACTCGGAGCTTACTGAGGGGGATGGGATGCTTCTGAGGGGTCCTGGAGCGGAGGTGGACTCTCTTCACAGGCTTTGGGTGCAGGAAGATGCTGGGGAAGGCTGACTCCTGGGCTGGGGCTTTGCGCTTCCCAGGCTGTAGCCGGGTCACGTAGACCTTCTCCTGGGTTTTCCGGGGCTTCTTGTCCTCGCTGGGAGCTGCCAGTCTGCTGGGACCTGGCGTTTTGGCTTTGCCACCAAAGATGGGCACAGAGAGGTGGGGCTGAAGCCCCGGGGCCCCACCGTGCTTCGGGGACACCGGCAGCCCCAGCTCATCCTCCTCACCCTCGCCGGGCTCCTGGGGCAGCCAGTGGAGCACCCGCCCCGGGCCCCGCTGCAGCACAGGATCCTCCTGGCCCTGGGGATCCCGGAGGGAGGGCGGCGGGCTGGATGTGACCCACGTCCCCAGCTGCCCAGGGGTGCCCACCTCGGCCCGTGCCCGGCCCCGCTTCCGTCGGAAGCTGTAATAGTCCAGGTCGTCTCCGTAATCCCCGGTGACTGGCAGGGGCTCCTTCCCTTTGGCTCCGGGTGCCAGCCCAAAGCTCTGCTCCTTGGCCTCGGGAGGGGGGTCTGTGGGTTCAGGGCTGTCCACTCCTTCCTCCTCCTCCTCATCCTCGAGGAAATCTAGGGAGAGAAGGCAGAGATAAACACCCTGTGGCCAAGACACGGAGGCAGAGCTTGTTCCCAGCAGGAATGGAACCTCCAAGTGGCTGAGGTGAGGGAGCAGAGCTGGGGGCACCAAGGGATGCCCACTGGAGCCACCAGAGGATACCTGTTACCCTTGGCACACCACCTTGGCACCAATCCCACTTCATCCAGGAGCAAACCCAGCCTGCCAGGCCTTTGCCAAGCTGCAGACCAACCAAGGCAGGCTCTGAACAGCCTCTGGCTTCCCCAGTCTCCACACATATCCCCAGACTGCACATTGCTCCGGCTTCCCACTGCCCAGGCCAACCCAGGAGATGTGAGTACATGGCTTTGAGAAGCAGGAAGAGCAAATCCCAACCCACCATCCCAGATCCCACAGCCAGGCCAGGCAGGAGGGATGCTGCTCCACACAGCCCTGCCCTCCTGGAGCCCCCAGCACCACTGGATCATCCCAATGAGCTGCAGCTCCAATGGCCAGCAGTCCCACTGCCAGGGCTGGGGGGTGACTCACTGTCGGGGCTGAGGAAGAGAAACGCTCGGTGCCGTGGATCCTCCTCCTCCTCATCCATCTTCATGTACTTATAGAACCCAAACCTGGGGACACAGAGGGAAGGTGAGGGCCTGGTGGGAAGGGAGGAGGGTGCAGGTGAGGGGACGGGCAGGGAGGAGCACCCCAGCTGCCAAGGGAGCCGGGGTTCCCAAATCCAGGAGCACTGCCAGCGCTCAAGCTGCAATGTGCCTGGAAGGTGGGGAAGGAGCCAGCCTGGGGTGGCCCTTCCATGAGGGACAGGGCTTGGGGACACACAGCTGAGGACACACCATCTCAGTGCTTTCCTCCAGCTCTGAGCAGCCTGTTGACATCAGCCCCCTCCACGTACCATCCCAGAATTCCAGTCCAGAGTACCTACTTTTCCAGGTAGAGGGGGGACTCCCTGTAGAAGCACTTGTTCTCTGTCTCCATGTGAGTGAGGCGTGTGTAGTCATTGGGGTACACGAATGAGAGGTAGACCTGGGGAGGTGACCGTGCTGTGTCACCCCAAGTCGGGGACCCGAGGCCACCACCGTGGCCCCCCAACACCCTCCAGCACCTCAAACACCCCACAGGGCTTTAACTCCAACCCTCTCAAGCTGAGTTGGGGAAGCTCAGCCCGACCCTCCAGTGATGGACACTTTGTCCTGGATTTTAACCAGATGGAAACATCCCTGGCCCAGGTTCCACCATGTCCCCTGGGAGTGTGATCCTGACCACCATGAGGAGACACTTACAAACTGCAGGCCCTGATAGCGGGCGATGGGGAAATCCTTCACCACGTAGGTGGGGCTGTAGGCACAGGGCACCAGCACGTTCTCCACACGGGAGGCCTCGATGGCAGGGGCTGTGGAGAAGTGGATGCACCTCATTCCCAAGCCATGCCCAAACCATCCCAACATACCCCCCACAGGCTCCAGCAGAGATGCCTCCACCCAAGAGATGGGCAGAAGGATGATCCAGGTGCAAATGGCACCCAGGTCTTGCCTTTTTCCTCTCCCAAACCACCCGCCAGGAATGGGCAAGGATCCACTCCCAGGCACTTACTGAGGAAAAAGGTGTCCCTGGGGTCGGCCTTGAGCATGTCGGCCCCATGCTCATCCTGCTGGGCCTCCCAGAGGTGGCTCCCGCTGTGGCTGGCCAAGGTCTGTGGGATGTGCTCCACATGGTTCATCTTCAGGGATGACTCATCTGCAGGAGAGGGCAGGGGCTGAACCCCGCAGGCACATCGGAATGTCCTTCAAAGTGCCCCTTCCTAATCATCTCCTTTGCTCCCATCAAAAGGGCTGGGAGCACTGTGGATTCCTCCTGATCCCCAGGAAACCGATGTTGCCCTCCCAGCCATCTCACAGATTCCATGACTAATCAGCTTAATGATTATTCCATCAACTAATGAGGATGAGGGCACAGCTGATTCCAGCCAGGCCACTCCACTCCAATTACAGCAGCCTCAAATACAAGGGAACACTCCAGGCTTTAACCCCCAAGGAATTAAACCATGGATGTCCTTCCCTGCACAGGTGCAAGTAACTGCAACACAAGCTGGTTTGCCTCTTATCCAGGGATGAGGGTGCCATGTCACCCTTGGCCATCACCCAGCCCTGAGGCTTTCACAGGAGGTCACCCTGCGCCGGTCACCTCAGCCATGCTTCGAGCTATCTCCCATGGGTGCTCCCTTTCCAGGAAGCCCTGCCTGCTGCAGAGCCACAGGGAATCAGGCAGGTCCTGAGGGAAGCAGGAGCCCCTTTCCTGAGCCCAAATTTCTCCTGCTTGGGGCAGGGAAAGGCTTCCCAAATGAGTCCCTGCAGCTGGCTGAGGTTGAGCAGAAGCCCCTGGAAAAGTCAGAGAGGGAAGGGAGGGAGGAAGGCTTGCTACTGGCAGCCCCCACACCACAGGGATGGGCTCCCCAGGAGTGACAGGGCTTCACCCCAGGGTGCTGCTGGGTCCAAATGCACTGGGAAGCAGGAAAGAGAAGCGGAAGGAGCCAGCGCTGACGGACAGCGGTTGGAGAGAAGGATTTGTCTGCACATAATCCATCTCATGGGCACTCACATCAGCACCACCAGCACCCCTCATCCCTCTTCTCCCCATGGACCCTGCCTGCCCCCTCCTCCTTATTGACACCTTCCAGAGCAGGAATGATGACCACTCCTCCGGTGCACGGAGCGCTGGGGCAGGACCCATCCATCAAGCCCTTTCCTGCTGCCAGGGCAGGGGCAGGAAGCAGAAGATCTATAGATTTAATTAAACCTTGCACCATCCATCCCCGATTACACGACAGCTCCTCATAACTCAGGGCCAGGCCTGGGAGACAGCGGGGTCTTGGCAGCTGGGATGAGGCTGGAGCACCAGCAGAGCTGTGCTTCCCTGCTGTCTTGCCTCCACATCCCATTTTTAGGAGAGTCTCAGCTTGCTCCCAGCATCAACCCTACCCACCACAGCCTTTGCATCCCTCCTTACACCCAGCAAAATCTCAGGGAATAGGGGCAGTTCAGAAGCTGAGATCTTCCCCCAGCATCCAATTTCTCAGGCTCTGCTTTCTTTCCCAGGCTCAGGTGCCACCTCTCCCAGCTCCCAGCACATCCAGTCCCAGGAAAGCTTGCTGGTTCTGGCTGCAGGAGGCACCTGGCCCTTACCTGTGTACAGAGAGATGTAGGAGGAGTCGATCACCTCAAATTTCAAGCTGGGGAGGAAAACTCGCCACTGGGAAACAAATAAAAGGAGATGGGGAATGAGCAGGAGGGTGGCAGGGGTTTGGGATGCAGCTGCCCAACTCCAGCACCCGAGCACAGGCCCTCTCTGCTCCCAGAAACTTCCCTGCAGGAGAGGAACAGAGGAGAGAGCTGACCCTGCCCCATTTCCTCCTGTTACCCAAAAGGGTTTGGGATTAGCAGGAATCCCTGTGTGGGGAAGGCTCCTGGGAGTGGGATACAGGCTCATGCTGCTTCCCTCTGGCACAGCTACATGGCCACCAGTGGTCCTGTGGCCTAAGGACACCTCTCCTCGCTCCAGTGCTTCATAAAGACTTGACTGAAGAGGGTCTTCAGAGCTGCCTGCCCTGATTTAACTCCAGCATTTTAAAAGCCAGTCTCGAGCCTTTGTCGGGACAAGCCCTTCAATACCCTCAGGGAGAGATACATCAGGGTCCTGCTTTTGTTGTGGATGTTGTTTGTTGTCTCTTTCTGCACAGCTAAGAGGTTTTTCTGCACGGCTGAAAGGCTTTGCTCCCTCCCTCCAGCAAAAACATCCCATCTCAAAAACGTCTCCCCCATCTATTTGTTTTCCCCATTATTTTTTCCCCCCGAAGAAATGCAGATCTTATCGGGATGGAGGAGATGGGGAGGAGGGAGGCAGCCAGCAAGGAAGGGGTGTTGTCGGCCTCCCTGATGCTTTGCTGGCACCAGTTTGACTCCAGTGATTAATGAGTTCTTGGGAGAAAGAAAACCTTTGCTAACGAGCCAACATCTTCCCCTCCCACCAGCCTGAGCCCCTGACACACGCTCCAGGCTTTGCCAGGGCTGTGCTGCCAAGGCAGGCAAGCTCAGATTTGAAACCCATGGTATCCCTAAGGAGAAAAGGAAAACAGGGACATGCTCCATCATCTCGGCCACCTCTCCCACCGCTGACCCTAGGATGCAGCCAGCAAGATGGGACCTGTCTGCTCTGGGCTCACCTTGCCCACGGGAATAGGCTCAGCCCACAGGGACCTTCCCCCTCTTCCAGCCCTCTGGCAGAGACCAAGGAGGAGGGCAAAGGGATGGGAATGGTCTCTCGACACTGGGAGTTCCATCACTGCTGGAGCCTGGAGCAAAGGGACCACTGCATTGGCATCCATAGTGGGAGCACAAGGGAGAGACAGGAAGATCTTCACTCCCCCAAGACCACCAGCAGGAAAGAACAGCAGTCTGCATGTTCCAGCACGGCTTGGAACAGCCAGGGAAGCACAGTGCTGACTCGTCCCATCTGGCAGCCACGGGAGAGGGACATCCTGGCTTTAGTCCAGGATCGAGCACTTTAACACACACTGGGAAAAGTCCTGGCACCAGCTCTCAACAGGACCAGTCCTGCAAGAAGCCTGGCATGGGGGCATTTACTCACCCCAACTTCCACGTGGTCCGAGCCCCGGTCGTCCTGCTTGTGGAGCAGCTCGAAGTAGTAGCGTCGGGAGGACATGAGGCTGCGTGGGAGGGGACACAGAGCTCAGATCCCATCACTGAGCCCTACCAGACAGACTATCCCAGGAAACCCTCCCTGTCCTGCTCACAGCTGGATAAACCTTCCTGGGGTAAAGGAGACAGGGAGCTGAGATGGGTGTCTGCTCCCCCATCCCACTGCTGAGGAGCTTCAGGAGATCAGCAGGGACATCAGGGGATCCCCGTCCCCACCTTGTCACCTGCAGAGGTGGCTGCGGCCCCCTGCACCTTCAAACCATGAAT
This sequence comes from Margarornis squamiger, assembly GCA_035222235.1. Taxonomy (NCBI): domain Eukaryota; kingdom Metazoa; phylum Chordata; class Aves; order Passeriformes; family Furnariidae; genus Margarornis; species Margarornis squamiger. The sequence continues at coordinate 9,123,009 of JAWWTY010000156.1, forward strand.
TTTGGGGTCCAGACCAGCCCTCACATGCCTTTTGGGAAGGGACCATGGTGAGGGGCTTTTCCCAGGGAAGAGGAAGTGCTCAGAGCCAGCAATTCCAGCTCTCTGATTCCATCCCCATGGGATGGGCAGCAAGAGCAAGGACACACTCACCGTAGGGGCTTGGAGACTTGGGAGCTGAATTTGGTGAACTCTCCCGGCGCTGTCCACTCGGTGCCAAGCTGGGAAGGAAGGAAGGAGGAGTGTGAGAGCACCAGGACACACCAAAGCCCACCAGCTTCCCATTGCAGGGGTTAACACCAAGAAAATCCAAGAGCAAATATTAAATCTCTTATTCTGGGATGCAAGCTGATCTTTGGCAGCTCCAATCAGGATGGGACCAAGGGGTAGATGGTCCCTTGGAAGCCAAACCAGGCCAGGCAAGGGGCAGGCTGAAATAGACTGGCATTCCCAAGGGAGCAGAGAAGCAGGAGAGCTGCCCCTGGCACAGCCACACATGGACCCTGCACAGATCCTTTCCCCTGGAGCAGGGAAAGGCAGAGATAGCACATACCTTGCCCACGAACGCAGCCAGCCGGGAATTGGATGGACTGTCATCAGAGCTGAGCCAGAACTCAGAGTTGTCATCTGATGCCACAGAAAACTGGAAATCCCCTGCAGAGAGCCAAGGAAAGAGTCACCATGGAGGGACACGTGGGCCCTGGTGGCACAGGCTCAGTCCCAGTGCCTCGTGGGGAGATGGGGAAACAGGGATGAATGGATAGAAGGGACAGGGCCACCCCAGAACCCACAGGATGGCTCTGTCCTGGACGGGATCAGGGCTCTTGCCTCCCTTCAAAGCAACCAGGAAAAAGTGTCTTTGTTCCAGAAAAACTCTCCTGCCAGGGCTTGGGGACTGCCTCCAACAGCCTTTCTGTCCTCGTGTGGTTATGAAGGGGGAGGGAGGCAGCTTCTCCACGTTGCTGCATGGGAGGAAAAGCCAAGCTCCATCACTCACCATCCTTGAAGGGGTGGATGTAGCCAAAAATCCTTAGCCCGTAGTTCTTCCACTTGGGTGACACCGCCAGCTTCTTCACCGTGGTGCGGGTCTGTGGAGGAGACAGGCAGGGAAGCACTGACACTCCATGCTCCCACATCACCCACCCCACCTTCCCTGTGCTATCCTGGGGTTCTGTGACAGGAGGTCCCACCACCACCCTCCATCCCTGCTCTGCTGGGAATCACCTGCCCCAAGCCAAACCCTGCAAGCAAAGGTCTTGAGGACCAGTGGAGACACAGCAGGGAGGGATGGGTGAGCCCTCCCTCTGACCCATCAGCACCAGGCCAGGGACTCACGTGGGGAAAGAGGGGGAAATGGAGGTTCTTCCTCAGGTGCCTCACGGCCCCGCCACACCAGTCCTCGAACACGTGCAAGTTTGCCTTCCCTTTGTACTGTGGGAAAAGAGAGGGAAGTGAGCAGGGGGTCCTCCCCGCTCCTCCATCACCCCTCCTTGGCTTCTCCCTGCCCACCTACCTGCTCGTTCCAGGGCAAAGCCTGCTTGGTCAGGTTGAGTTTGGGGTGGGTGGTGGCTCGGTTGGAATGCTGGCCTCTGGAAAACCAGCCGTCCACGTCCTGCCCGTCGTTCTGTCGAGGAAGCAGAGGGAGAGATGAGATGGGGGATCAGGGCCAGCCCAGGTGTGCTTGCAGGATGTCTCCTTACATCAGTGGGGAGGCCCTGATACAGGCTGTCCAGAGAATTTGTGGCTGCCCCATCCCTGGAAGCATTCAAGGCCAGGTTGGACGAAGCAACCTGGTTTAGTGGAAAGTGTCCCTGCCCATGGCAAGGGGGTGGAACTGGATAGGCTTTAAGGTCCCTTCCAATGCAAACCATTCTGGGATTTTACGATCTGAACATCTCACTTCGGATGTTGAGCATTGCCAAATCACGGCGAAAGATTTCACAGCTCATGGCAAAGGAAAGCAGGAGGAGGCACAGAAATATTGGCAAGGTGTCCCAGGCAGCAGTTTCAAAACGTTCCAGCTCAGCTTGTTTCCCTTCCTCTGCTGAAACTTCTCTAAAATAGCGAGTTTTCTGTTCATCTGAAAGGTTTGGCTGGTCTGAGGGGCTGCTGGAAATGGAGCATTTTGGTTTTCATCTCCAAAAGAGCAGGGGTTGTCTCTACATCCCGAGCAGAGGAAAGCAGGATGTCTCTCCACTCCCTCTCTTCCTTTAAAGGGGATTAGGTTAATCCCATTGCTTGTGTCTTGTAATTTAGAGGGATTAAAGTGAGCATTCACCTGCCCCCAGATTGTTGAGATGGTGACGGGTGGCAAGGAAGAGCCAGGCACTTCTGGAGCCCCTCCAGAGCATCCTCCTATTCCTCAGCCCCCTTAGAGCATCCTCTTCTTCCTCAGCCAGGGAAATAATTAGCCAGCTACCTAAACAAACTAATTAATGTCCCAGAGGAGGGAGCAGTGCCCTTGGAAAATGTTACGAGGGAGGTTTTTGTGTCACACTCATTGGAACGATTCGCCCTCCTTCCAGCAAAAGCTGAGATGCAATTCCTGCTGTGCCCTCCATCCTCACCCAGCACCAGCCCGTGCCTCCTCCAGGTACCTCAGGCTCCTCCTTTGTCCATCTGTCCCTCATTTCTGAGGAGCAGCAGTGTTGGGATGGGGCAGGGGACACCCCATGGCTTTCCTCTCCCACCATCCCACATGGCTACTCTGCTTGGAGGCCTTTTGGTGACAACAGGTTGGACAGGGGTCTGGTGATATGTTAAACACGGACAGCAGGGTGTCCTCGTGGCTACAATTCCAAGCTTTCCTGGGCTGTAGGCAAGGACAGATCCCCTCTCCAGCCTCTGCTTGGAAACTCCACCTGCCATATACTGGGGCCAGTCTAGGACTCCCCAGTCCAGGATGGAGATTGGCAGGATGGAGCAGAGGACACAGGAGAAGGTGCCTTGCAAAGCAGGAACTGCAGAGCAGATGAAGGGAGCCCAGTGACAGGGCAAGTGCATGTGGAGCAGCATGTGGGATATTTGGTGGGCTATCCCACCCAGTTCCAGTAGGATATTTGGGGGGTTTTATCCACCGTGACGGCTGCTGAGCAGAACCAGAGGTGGTACCCTCCCAATCCTTGGACAAGGCTTGGAGCCCCCTGCTCTCAGACCAGTGACCTGTGCATTCCCATTCCCACCCCTGAACTCTGTCCCCCGTTACCATCGCATCCTCCTCGCGGCTCTCGCTGGAGTCTTCTGCTTTCCTGCGCCGTGCCGAGGCTGCCACCGGCCTCCTGCCAGCATCTGTCACCTCCCCCGGCCTCTCCCCATCTGGAGGAGAGCAGAGGAGGGGTCAGACCACGGCCCCCCATCCCAGCACCGTTCCTCTTTCGGGGACACCCCTCTCCCTGGCACGGGGAAGGGCAGGCACGGGCACTGCGGGACCGGGACACGGAAAGGGGGGTGGGCACCGGGGGGCTCTGGCCGTGATTCCTCTCATTACATTTGCACTAAGCAGCTTTGCAGCAGCTCAGCAGCAGCAGCAGGTTTAATTACACCCCCTGTAGCTCCCGGTCCTTTACATAAGAGATGCGGGATAAGCTGCCGGGGGTCTCACTCCCCAGCCCATCCCCAGGGATGCATCCCTGCCCCTCCATTCCCCAGCTCTCCGGAGCATCTCACTGCTCTGCCCAGAGCACACTTGGCCCCAGATCCCCCAGCCACCATCCTCCCAAACCATCTTCCCCCTCAACACTGCACAAACATCGAGCCCCAACTCCCGGTGGCTTCGTTACCATGTGCTGCGCTAATTATCCCCAACCTTTGCCTGCCCTCTGCAGCTCCTGCCCCTTTTCCTTGGGCAGGGAATTTAAAACCACCCCCGCTCCCCCCAAAACAATGCTGCAGACTTCGAAAATACATTTATTATTGGGGGGGGGCACATCCCCTTTGTCTGTCACCCCAAAACCCAGTGGGACAGGGAGAGGAGTTTGTGGTTCCCCAACAAACATCTGTGAGTCCCCCCAAAAACCAGCCACCCCCACGTGGCAATGAGGGGGAGCCCCAGATGTGCAGAGCAGTGACCCCCAGCCTCGGGCATTGCCGAAAAGGGGTCACTGACCCCCTCCCAAGAGTACGGCGAGATGTCCCCATCCTTCCACACCCCCCTTCCCCCCCATCAGCAAGCCGTGGGGCCTCCCAGCCCTCAAAGTGAAGCAGCCTCAGCAGCTGCCAGGGCCGAGGAGGGGCTCGCAATGCCGGGAGCCCCCCACCCCATGCCTCCCACGCCATTAGTATTCCAGTGGCTGCACAGCCGGCGTCTCCTTGGAGATGGCAGCACAAATCCCATCCCCACGGCAGGGACAGGAAATTAAGCTCTAAAGCCCCTTCTTGTGCTCTCGGCCATTCTTCAGCCGCTGGCAGCCCCAACTGGGCTCCTGGCAGCTCCCCTGGCAGCTCCCCCGGCCACCCCCTCCCCTCGCCCAGCTCCATCCCTGCATCCTTCCTCCCTCTGCGAGGAGGGTGATGGGGAGCAGCAGGACTGGAGCCAGCGCTCATCTCCTCCACTCTCAGACTCCCCATCACTCCTGGGATACTCCTGCCAGCACAGGCTGTGGAATGAAAGCCAATCCTCGCCGTGCCGAGGCCGCAGACGCCACTGCTCCATGGACATCGTTCTCCCCATGCTGCTCTGTGGATTAATCACGGACACAAGGAGCTCAGAGCTCCCAAGGCACCTGCCCAGGGGTGGGATGCAACACTGGCTCTGTGGTACTCACACAGGGCGCCCCTCCCAGCCTTGGAGGAGATAAACCTGCCTCCCATGGCATTTGCCAGCTTGGCATCAGTTTGATGCCAGACAAACCCAAGGGCCGGGTGAGCCAACCTGAGCCAGCACCATCCCTGGCTGCATCCAGGCACCACACCAGGACTGGGCTCGGCTGTGAGACACTGGGTGAACTCATGGGAGGTCGTCTGGTACAAACTGGAGCTCTCAGGACCAAAAGCCACAAGTCTCCTGCTCACTCCTCATCCTTTCCAAGGGGCTCACACATCCCGGGAGCAGCAAAAGCACCAGCAAAAGCCCCAGAAAAGGCTTCCAGGCTGACCTTTATTCCTTAGCAATGTAAATATCAGAGAAGAAAGTGAAGGGCAGCCTGAACCAAACCCCCAACTGCTGGTCAGGCTGTGGGGAACTGGGAACCAGTGCCATGGGGATAAGGTGTGGGGAAGGGCCACACCTTGTGCCAACAAGCATCACTGCTCCCAAAAACCCGAGTCCCTTTGGTCCAAACCACAGCCCTGCAGCAGGAGCAGGTCAGGGGCAGAAGAAGAGGAGGGAGAAGGCAGTGCTGGGAGGAAGGAGGTTCCTCCCAGTATCCTCACAGCCCATGAGCCATGCCCAGCATCCCACCGGGATGCACAGCAGCACTGCTGCATCCATTCCCTCGGCCAGGCTCCCTCAAGGACCAGAAAGGGTGGGTGAGGGATGGGGGAAGGTCTGAGGACAAGCAGGGACCCACTGGCTGCAGGATGGAGATGCTCAGGGAGGGAATGGAAGTACTAAAAGCTCTTCCCTGGAGCGATGATGATGCTTTCAGAGCAGCAAGGAGGGGCAGGAGGCACAAACCATCGCATGAACCATCTCTGAGTCACAACAGCCTCCAGACAGGGAGCCAGGGCCAGGATGCTCATCCTCGGGATGAGGCCATGGGTGTGAGGGACCCACACAGGCGATGCTTCCCAGGGAGAGAAGCATCTCCCCATTATCACAGCCCCATATCCCTGTTCCAAACTGCCTGTGCTCCGCTGGGAAGCACAGAGAGCCTTTCACATCCCCCCTCCTGCCTCCCACCTCCTCCTCCTCCCCAGCCCCAAACACAGCCCCTTTCTTCCATCGGCTTTCGGAGCCGGGGTTTCTCCTGGCCCCTTTCCAAAGCCTGCGACGTGCAGAGAGGTGACATTTAAACCCAGACACAGCTGCAGCAGCAGTGGCAGAGCGGCAGCGCCTTTGGGGAACCCAGGGGTTTCATTCCCAAATGTTTCCAGGCACAGACACAGCCTCGGAGCAGGAGCATCCCTGCACAAGCCTCCTAACGAGATGTTAAGTGATTATAATTAGCCAGCAAGGAATCGGTATCGCAAACCCCCCTTCCAGTGCCACAAAAACACAGCGCTGCCCACTGAGAAAAATTCCTGGAGCTGCCAGCAGTGCTGCCCCTTCCATGACAGCCCTTTCAGCTGGAGCAATGGAAATGGGTGTGGGATTGCTCTGGCTGCAGTGGAGCTGCCACAAGACCCCTCAGGCTGACAAATACCCACCAGGAGAGGTGGCCCCAACTTTTCTGTGCTTGATTCAGGGTCCCAAATCCCTGCTGGGTATCGACAGCCCCCAGATCTCTCCCATTTCTCGCACTGTGCATCCAGTGCCCTCCAGTCCCCAGCTGCTTCAGCCCCAAAGTGAGCTGGAGCAGCTCCCACAGGACCCTGCTCCATTCCAAGAGGGATGATGCTCACTCACAGCCCTCAGCACAAAGATATTCCTTCCTGGGATGCAGCCTCTGGAGAAGGTTATTGCGAAATGCTGAAAATTTTAGGGTGCATTTCACCCCCAAAACATTCCAGCCTCCCAGCTCTGCACTGCCTGTGGAGTCACCATCCCAATTCCAGCTTTCCAGCCTGTTCCAGCCAGCACCTGGTTTATCTCCAACAGTCTCAGGTGCTTCTAACCTTTCTTCCCAAAATCCTGTGCTGGAGAGCAACTCCCACCTGTCTCCTCATCCAGACAAAATCCCTCAGTCCAGCAGTGCCAAGGCCACTGATATCTCAGGGGGGCTGCTCACCCCTTCCCAAGGAGCAGCTCCAGAGAGGCCAAGCTGCAGCACAGCACAGGGGAAGGATGGAGGGGAGATGCAGGGCAGTGCTGAGAAAGATAAAGCTTCCTAACACCAGTGCAAAGAGCTCTTGGTGCTTGGGAAAAGCCCTGCCATCCCCCACCTCCCCTGGCTTCAACCATTTTGGGGACCCCTCAGGTGCCAAAGGGGGCCAAGTCACGAGCAGACTGGGGTGAGGTGGCACCTTGGGGTGGCTCAAAGCTACTTATGCCTCTGAAGGGTCAAATGTTTGCCTTTGAACAACCCCAAATAGGCACATGCCAAATTTTTCCCATCAGCTCTATCCCAGAGGAGCAGGGCAGCCTGGCAAGGAAGATGAGGGTTGTGGGACTTTCCAGACGGAGAAATGGTCCCAGTGACACCTAAACCAGCCTGTTTGCTCCAAACTTCCCTTTTGGCAGCAGGGATGGGACAGCTTTCCCTGCCACTGAGACCCCACACCAAGGTGAGTCCATCCAGGGAAAACAGACTTTCCCAGCAGGGATAGGAGTGTGGGGCAATACTAGGAAAAGCAGTTCCCCTGCAAACCCTGCTGCCCTTCTTCTTCAAAGGGTACTTCTCATCCTCTCTCTTCCCCACCTGCTCTCAGCATCCCTGATGAAAGGAATAAACCCCATGGCGGGTTGCAGCGTTCCAGCCTCCCAATTAAAATCAAAGGATCTGCCAAGACAGATCCCAAAGGAACACATTTTCCCCTGCAGTTTGGGAGGGACATGGCCGAGTGTCACACAAACCTTCCTCCTCCTGCTCTCTCTGTGTGTGGGACCACCAAGAACGGGTCCCTTGATGGGGGCACAGCCAAGGACAGGGCACAGAGCATCCATCCCATTGCTGCCTGGGGATCAGGAGTTTTGGGGGCCCTCTGGACCACAGCAGAGGGGTATTCCTGTTCCCACTAGCCTGGGCCCAGACCATGCCGTGTCTGGTGGGCAAAGAGAGGCCTGCCTGGGTTTTCCTCCCCAGACAGCCCCATTTCTTCCATGAACTGCCTTTAGCACCCCCATCACCCACCCTATGCTCGCTCAATCCCAAAGTCCTTCCAAAACCCAGCTCTAGCACCACCAACACCCCCTATGCTAAATCCCAGTGAATCCCCAGCCCCAAACCCCACTTTAGGGTTTTATTATCATTTTCCCTCTCTTATTCTGTTTTCTTTTTCCCATCGTTTTTTTTTTCCCCTTTCCACCTGGTACATCAGCATTTCCACCCCATTGACTCGGAGCTGTTTCCAGCCGGGAGAACACCGTAATGGCCTCATTATTTCCAATGAGGAATCTGTGTGTTCAATTAAGCAGAGAAGGGTAATTATCTACTTGGAGAAGATCAGGGAAGGGGGGGTGTTTTATCAGGGACCAGCACAGCTTCCAGCCAAGCCCCTGGCTGCTCCAGATCCACATGTCACCACCAGCTGGGCTGAGGGGACATGGGGATCCCTGGGATCATCCCCCAACACTGTCGCTGTGCTCCCAACCCCACTTGGCTGGGTCTTTCCCACCTCACACCCCCCAAAGCCACCTAAAAGCCTCATGCCCCACACCTGCAGCCTCCAGAGTGTCCAGCTGCTCATTGACACTCAGTTTAATGAGTAATTAACCTTTTTCCTTAGTAATTAACCAGGCAGCACCCCTGGCACAGACAGATCCTGGCTCACCACGACCAAATCCAAAAGTCATCTCCAAACTCCTTTTGGTGCACAGAGCCTTGGGGTGATGCTCTTCTCCAAATCCTTGCACCCAGCTCTCTCTTTTGTATTGGTTGGTTTTTTTTTCCTCAGTTATATTTGTTATTCCTCCTTTTTTTAAACTCCATTTAACATTTTTCCAACTAAACCACTCCCTGGCTCTCCCACCCCAGCAGCAGCTGGATAAGGGACCCTCTGTGAATGGCTAAACCCTTCCTCAGCCTCCACCCAACCCCTTTCCATCAACTCATGTCCAAAAAGGCTCGGGGGGATCTGAACTCTGGATTTGCCACACTTCCACTCAAGTTTTAGGTGCCCGCTGGAAAATCCCAGCGTAAGGAGCAGCATCTTCCTAGAGTCTGGTCCTGGACAGAGGGGTCCAGCTTCCCTGGGGAATCACCCACCTTTCCACATCCCAGCCAGGAAAGGTGCCCGTGTTCTCCATGGCACAGGGCAGCCCAAACCCATCACCGGGCAAACGGGTGGCAAATGCTGCTGGAGTGCATCCCTCAGACAGCACTTCCCAAGCCATAATTCCCCCATGCCACCCCCATGCTATGGGCACCTTCCCAGCTCTCTCCCCACCTCCCACAGACCTTGTTCTCCCTGAAAGCCAAGCACCCTGTGAGCCAGAGCAGGGCTGGGCATCTCCTTGCTTCCACAGCAAACCCTATGGCTTCCCCTTGGAGCATCCCAAGGGGCCGGCTGCGATGCAGGGCACACAGGGAGAAGGTTGAGAGAGCAAGCATAGGCACCTGCCAGGTTCAGCACCTGAAAACACCCCAGCACCCAGCATTGCTGTGCACCCTCCCTGCAGGAAAAGCTCCGCTCATCCCTCATGCTGCTGCACCCTGACACCCAGAGGGACCCCGATCCGTGGTTTTCCCAGCCAGCCATCCACAGGGATGGCGATCCCACGCCATTTCCCCCCTGCCCAAGGCTGCTGATCCCGACAGAGGCCAGACACGGCGCTCCCAAACACTGGAACAAGGGCAGGCAGAGGGGGCAGCCCCATGGGATAACCACAGGGATACGATAACTCCTCGGGATAACGGTGGGAACATGGACCAGTGGCTCAGGGATAACAACAGGGCAGCCCCTGGGGACAACCCCTCGGGGACAGGGACAGCAGTGGGATGGGGATAACGGGATAACCCCTCGGGGACACCGGCCAGACTGTGTCCCTTTCCCACCAACAGCCCCCGGTGCCCCCTCCTCCCTGGGAGACGACATTCAGCCTCCTCCTTTCCTGCCTCGCTCATTCGCCTTATCCCGGTTTTACCACAAAGGCCCAAAATTTTGCAGGATCATGCTGCTGCTCCAGTCGGAAACTTTGGGTTTTCCAGCCGAGGGGGGCTCCGCCAGCCCCCGGGGCCGCCCCGACCCGCTGGGAAAACCCTTTTCCCCCTCGACAGCCACTAAATCCCCTTTCCTTCCCATTTTCGGGGGGGCAAAACGCACGGGGCGAGGTCACCCCACCGGGAACGCCACGGCTCAAGTTTCACCCGGCGAATATTCCGTGGCTCTCTGTGCTGCCCGAGCAGCCCCCGGGGGTCTGCCCAGGGAAAACCGGGAATAGCCGGGCACGAAGCCCACCCGTGCGGCACCTGCCCCTCCGGCTCGTCCCTGCGGAGCATCCCGGCACCCAGCCCGCGGCGGCACGCAGGAGGGAGGAATTGTGTACATAAGTATTTTATCTTTTTTTTTTTTTTTTTGCAATAAAGAAGCACAGGCTGAGAAAGTGCTGGGATGGGATGGGGTGGGGAGGGATGGGAAGGGATGGGGAGGGATGGGAGGGAAGGGATAGCCCCTTCCAGCAGCGGCGAGAGGCTGTAAATGGCCCCTTTGTCACCGCAGCCAAGGCAGCGGGTGGAAAAATGAGGACGGAGCCGCTCGAAGGGGGGACAATGAACCCTCTCGGCCCATTTGGGGGGTCCTCCCGGGTCTCCCCCTCTCCCACAGGTGCAATGCACAGCAGCCCACGGAGGGGGGTCCCGCTCGCCCTGAACCCACCGGGGGGATGCGGGACCGAGAGCCAGCGCTGGGAGCCGGGGGTCCCACCCTTGCGGGGGTGCTCTGTGACCCCGGCCTGGGGCGGGACCCCACCAGCATTTTGGGGGGGGGGGACCCCCGAACCCCGAGCGCTCTGGGGGGACAGTGTGGCGGGGACCCCCGGCCCCCCCGTTACCTCTGCCGTAGGCGAAGGGCAGGCGCAGGGCGCGGCCCTGGCGCACCAGGCTGATGTGCAGGTAGGTGAACCAGGCGGCCGAGGTGAGCAGCGCCAGCAGCAGCAGCAGCTTCAGCTGCTTCCGGAGCTTCTTCACGGGGAGCCGCGGCATCCTGCCGCCCGCATCGCCGCCGCCGCCGCCGTCGGGCTAACCCCGGCCCATAGGGCCCCCCGCCCGCCCAGCCCGCGCGCTCCGGGCGGGCCGCGAGGG
>JAWWTY010000156.1:9134102-9148539 GCA_035222235.1 Margarornis squamiger
CCCCCCGTGGGTGCGGGGATCCAATGGGGATGGTGCGGGGATCACTGGGATCAACCCCCCCGTGGGTGCGGGGATCCAATGGGGATGGTGCGGGGATCACTGGGATCAACCCCCCCGTGGGTGCGGGGATCCAATGGGGATGGTGCGGGGATCACTGGGATCAACCCCCCCGTGGGTGCGGGGATCCAATGGGGATGGTGCGGGGATCACTGGGATCAACCCCCCCGTGGGTGCGGGGATCCCGCAGGGAGCAGAATCCCCCGGATCTTCTACACTGGGTGCAGGGACCATAGCGATATCCCCCTTCACTGGGTGCAGGGATCCCATGGGCGCTGGACCCCCAGGATCCTCTCGATCGGGTGCTGGTGTTGCAAATATACTAATGTAAAAGTAGTTATGCTAAGGATTGAGTTGTTCAACTAGGCCCGAGGAGGGGTGACTTGAAACAGCTGTGAGGATTCAGAAACTGTTGAGAATGTGCTGAGGACAGAGAGACAATAATCAAAGGGATTAGTAAAGTATGTAGCACTAGTAGTAAGAACATACTGTGGCTTCGAGATAAGATTAAGATTGAAGACCCACAGGTGTAGGGAGTCTCTGTACTGATCTAGTGTGGGGGGACCGAGTTAAACAGTACCCTGAGTTAGACAACCATGGTAGATTTATAGCATGGAAAATGATTACCAATTGTATATGTGTAACCTATGTAACTGATTTATGGATGAGATTGTGTGTTCTGGTACATGTGTACCCTTACCAGAAAGGTATATAAGCTGTCTTTGAAAATGGCTCAGTGGAATCCTGATTTGGGATGCTGATCCCCAGGTTCCCGGGCCCCGAATAAAGCACCGCATAAACTGGCACTCTGTTGGTTTCTGTTTCTGTGTTTCAGGCAACACTGGGACCCCCAGGATCCCCTCGATCGGGTGCTGGGACCCCCAGGATCCCCCTGACTGGATGCAGAGACCCCGGGGGTCACAGCCCTGTGCCCGGCCAGGCTGAGCCCAGCCACGACTCACCGCACTTATGTGCGGGCTGGTTCTTCCCTCCGCAGCGCAGGGGTGAAAACAATGGAAATTCTTCCCTCCTTTCCCATTCCACAGGCTGAGGCAGCGGCTCCTCCTCGCTGTAATCAGTTATTACAGTGAAAAATACACTCACGGCTGGGAAAACTAGAGGGCAGCTCTAGGCTGTGCTTTTCAGGAACCAGATCCCTATTTCCAGGGCCAGACTGTCCTTGTCCGGCTTATTTAAACACACACATTCCCAGAGTTTTCAGTAAAATGTTATTCTCTCCTTACAAGATGGTGTATCCTGTGGATTCAGACGCATTAATACAGTTCAAACACTCTCACTCCATAAAGGCTGTTTGGTGCAACAGCTGGGGAGGAGGATTCCTGTAAGGGGAAACTCTGGGGGGCGTGGAACTGCATCCCAAGAATCCAAACTGCGGCACCGGGCGGGCTGGGGGTGCCAGAGGGGGTCCCGGTACCGTGTGGAGGGAATCCTATTCAGAGTACCCCAAAATGCTCACCGCTGTCCCCAGGTGGCCATCTGAGGACAAAATAGGGACAAGGAAAGAGGGAGGGCAAAGAAGGGGGTAGAGAAAGAAGGGTAAAGAAAGAAGGGGAGGAAAAAGGGGGCAAAGAAGGGGCCAAGGGAAGAAGAGGACAAATAAAGGGGAAAAAAATGTCAGGGGAAAGAATGGGGCGAAGGATGGATGGAAAGGGACAAAAAGGGGGTCAAGGAAAGGGACAGGGAATGAGGGGGCAAAGAAAGAAAAGGGAAAGAACACGGTAAGGGAAAAAGGGGGCAAAGAACAGGTAAAAATGGAGACAAGGAAAGAGGGGGGCAATGAAGAGGCAAAGAAAGGAGGGGGGAAAGGGTTAAAGAAATGGATAAAGAAGGGGAGAGAGGTAAAGCAAAGGAAAAAAAGAAGTGGACGGGGAAAGCGGGTCCAGGATTCTTCCAGCTCTTATTGGAACGTCGGGAGGGGCGGCCTTTTCCCGTCCCATCCCCAGCCTCGAGGAAACGAAACCACTGCTGGTGCGACCGTCCCGCAGCGCCGCCTGCTCCCGGAGCACGCTGCCCACGGTGCGCACGGGTCCCCGGCGATGGAGCAGCCGCTGCCGCACTACGAGCTGCTGCCGCAGGGCACGGCCGGGCACGAGCTGTCCCGCAGCACCGCGGTGCTGATAGAGGAGGAGCGGCCGCCCCCCCGGGACCACCTCGTCTGGTCCCTCTGCACCACCTTGTACGGCAACGTCTTCTGCCTCGGGCTCCTGGCCACCGTCTTCTCCATCAAGGTGAAGGGCTCGGGGGTGGGGGGGGAGCCAAGGGGACCCCACGGAGCCCCCGACCCCAGGGAGACCCCATGGAGCCCACAGAGCCTCAGTTCGGGGGTGTCCAATGGACCCCACAAGCCCCAGACTGGGTGGTGCCCCAGGGAACCCACAGAGCCCCCACGGACCCCATAAAGCCCCCTCTCCATGGACCCATGGCCCCACAGAGCCCCCATGGACCCCACAGAGCCCCCTCTCCATGGACCCATGGCCCCACAGAGCCCCCATGGACCCCATAGAGCCCCCTCTCCATGGACCCATGGCCCCACAGAGCCCCCATGGACCCCATAGAGCCCCCTCTTCATGGACCTATGGCCCCACAGAGCCCCCATGGTCCCACAGAGCCCCTTCTCCATGGAGACACAGGGTCCCGGGGTTCCCCTTGTATTCTGGGGGAATTCAATCTAGTGTGGCACCTCCAGCACCTCTCACACCCACCTGCATCCCTGAGCCCCCCTCCAACCCCGCTGACTCTCCCCTGTGCCTCCCCCCAGTCCAGGGACCGCAAAGTGCTGCGTGATCACAGCGGGGCGCTGAGCTATGGCTCCACGGCCAAGTGGCTGAACATCACAGCCCTGGTGATCAACATCTTCCTCATCATCACCATCATCATCGTCGTGGCCATCATCAGCTAACACTACCCCACTTAGGCCCCTCCTTTTGCTCCACGGGCACTGCCTTTCCCTCAGTGCCTTCGAGGAGCTCCCCTCACCCCTTGGGGCCAGGGGGTGCCCTCCACGTGCCCCCCTAGGATCCTGTCCCACTTTCATCACCGCTCAAAACTATTGTTGGAGATCTTGCTGATGCTGGAAGTGCCTGGGGATGGACACCCCTCAAGTGAGAGCTGAGCACCCCCAAAACGGCTGTAGCCTGCTTGCTGCTTTGATCTGCGTTTGGAGCCCCAGCTGCCTGAAAACAATCCCCAGGAGAACCACCTTGTTTGTATAAAATCAGGCTCAGATAAAGGTTTCTTTTACTTTTGCTCTGGCTCGGTTTTGTGTTGGCAGGAAGTGGTTCAGGGTCCCTCCACGTGAGAAACATCAGCCCGTGAGATGTGCTCGGAGGGGAAGGGAAAGTGTCTCTTATCACAGAAGCAGTGCTTAAGGACACACCATGCTCCATGAGCCCGGATACTGCACCTGTAGAGGGTGTGAAGGGCTTATAAGGTGACCTCCTCTGTGCTGGCATGTCACCGGGAGCATCCCACCAGCTCTCAGGGAGGGCTGGGAGCAAGCCGAGCTGAGGGCAAGCTGGATTTCATGGGGGGTGGCTGGGGGACAGGATGTGCAAAGGGCACTGGAAGGGATAAACTGGAATGTGACTGTGCAGGGCAGCTCTGGAGAGGCTTCCAGAGGGAAGGGGGTGTGAGTGCTGCAGCTCCATCCCAAATCGCCTCCCTGCACGTCACCCGGGGCTGGATCCCACAGCTCTCCCCTGCAGGGAGGCAATTTGGAATACCAGTATGGCTCACAGACAGAAGCCAGGCTGTCCTGGGAACGGCTGCCCACCTGCCTGCCATGCGAAGTGGGGGATGAATTCGTTATCTCGCTTCGCTGGCTTTTCGTTTCACTATTAAACACTGCTCATCTCTGCACACCCGTTTCCTCGCGATTACGCTCCCGATTGCCTCCACATCCTGCTGGGGGTGGAGCTGGGGCCAGTGGAAGCCTCGTCCAGCTCCAGCCATCCCTGTCCCCAGGCTGGCAGAGCTGGCAGGGAAGCAGGCAGCGATCCTCACACCCCCAGCATGCTGCACATGTCACTCGCTGCCCGGCTTCGGCACCGTCCGGAGCGATGACCCGGCCAGTGACCACGGAAAATCCTGGCCAAATCCCATCTGGCAGAGCTTTAGCTATGCAGTTGTCCTGGCTTCCCCTTCCCTTAGGTGCCCTTTGCCCTCGGCAAGCCATGGTCGTCGAGGTTGGGGCCCCGCAAGGATGGGAACAAAACCCTGTTTTTCCCTCTCCCCAAGAACACTGGGCTCCTGCCAAGACACTGCATTTGTAAGATGTCAGAAATCCCACTCACAAACACAGCTGGTATTTATTACAGGATCCCTGGTGCTGAGCTCCCAGTGAATCATTTTTTGCTCCACTTTTTCCCGGAAAACACGGGCTCTTTGCTGCAAACGGGGATCTGCTGCCCGCCCAGCTCCAGCCTTGGCATGCCCGACTCCCAGCACATCCAATGAGGACTTACAACAACAAAGGCCGTTGCTCTGAGATTTCCTCTACCTCCTTCTCTCTGTTTTTATCAACACTTTCCAGCACAAATCCAAAGTGCAGCCTCATACAAGCCAACATGGAAAAAACTGACCCTTTCCCAGCCCAAACCAGCCACCAGCAAAACCTTCTTCACAACTGTGACCACCCCATGCTGCCACGAAGAGCTCCCTCCGGTCCATCTGCTCCAACCCCAAAGTCACCTCAAATCCCCTTGGAGTCCCTGAAGTCCCCTTAAGTCCCCTTAGTTTTCCTAAGGTTCCCCAGAGTCCCTTTGAAGTCCACAAAGTATCTTTAAATCCCCTAAAACTCCCCAAGCTCCTCTGCATTCCCCCAAGTCCCCTCAAGTCTCCCTGGAGTCCCCAAAGTCCTCTCCAATCACCTTGAAGTCCCCAAAGTCCCCTTGAGTCCCCTCGGAGTCCATAAGGTCCCCTGGAGTTCCCTTGGAGTCCCCAAAGTCCCCTTGAGTCCCCTCAGAGTCCACAAGGTCCCCTCGAGTTACCTTGGAGTCCTCAAAGTCTCTTTAAATCCCCTCCAACTCCCCAAGCTCCCCTGCATTTCCCCAAGTCCCCTCAAGACTCCCTGGAGTCCCCAAAGTCCTCTCCAATCCCCTTGGAGTCCCCGAAGTCCTCTCCAATCCCCTTGGAGTCCCCAAAGTCCCCTTGAGTCCCCTTGGAGTCCACAAGGTCCCCTCGAGTTCCCTTGGAGTCCTCAAAGTCTCTAAATCCCTTCAAACTCCCCAAGCTCCCCTGCATTCCCCCAAGTCCCCAGGGTCCCGTAGAGATGCCCAGCTCCCTTCGGAGTCCCCAAAATCTGCTCGAAGTCCCTTCAGAGTCCCTCCCAGCCCCCTTAAGCTCCCCAGAATCCCCAGAGCCGCCCTGCACCTGCAGCCCACGCGGGGCGGGGGTCCTGCGTGGCCGTGTGTCCCCCTCCCGCCCCCGATGCGGGGCGGTGCGGGACCGCTCCCCCGCCCTGGGCGCGCTCCCTTCCCGTCCCAGCCATTCACTCCCGGTCATGGAGCCCCGGCAGGCGGACGTGTCCATCCCACTGCAGCCCCCCGCGTGGGGGTCGGCTCCCCCCGGCCCCCGGACCGACCCTCCGCCCCAGGACTATGTGCTCTGGTCGGTGTTCAACGTGCTGCTCTGTTGCGCCCTGGGTGGGCTGGGCTGCCTCGGCTTCCCCCCGCTCGTCTACTCCATCAAGGTGAGGGGGGCGACTGGGGACCCCCACCCGATACCCCGGATCTAGCCCTGATCGGCCCCGGGACCCCCAAGCCGACCTCCAGCCGGCTACCCCCAGGACCCCGCAACTGAGCCTGGCACGGGACCCCCCGGCACATCCCGACCTCTTTCTCCCCCGACCCCATCCATCCCGGGATCCCCGACAAGTCCCGACCCTCTCCCTGAGTGGGGAGCCCCCGACCCAGCCCAACTCGGACCCTTCCCTACCTTGGGACTCCCCAGTCCTGTCCCCCTCCCCGGACACCACCCTGGTCCCCCCTGCCCTGCCCTGCCCTACCCACTCCAAACTTCTTTCCCATGTCAGGACCCGCAGATTCAGTTTCCCATTCTGGACCCCCAGATCTGCTGTCCCATCCCCAGCCCCCCAATTCCACTCCACCCTGTGCCCCCCACCTTGAGCCTTTTCCCCCCGAGTGCCACCACTGGTGGGGGGGAACAGGCATTCCCGGTGGCTTCACCCCCTGCCCTGGGTGACGTTTCCCTGGGGTCGCAGCCCAACCTTGCAGCCACCCCTGGGCCGGATTGGTCCCTCTACCAGTTCCCCCCACTCTCAGCCCCGCATTTGCCCCCCAGGCCCGTGACTGCAAGCTGCTGGGGGACCTGGAGGGTGCCCGGCGCCACAGCTCTCGTGCCAAGGTGGCGAACATCATCTGCTCTGTGTTGGTGTCCCTCACCTTGGTGGTCTTCATCATCATCGCCATCGTCGTCATGAGCAGATTCAGGAGCCCCTGACAGCCACCTGCCCCCAACCTGCGGGGGGCGCTTCTCCCCCTCCTCCTGCCCCCCAAATGTGCCCGCTTGAGGCACGGGGGTGAAGGGGGTGAACCCCATCCCCTCGCTGCTGCTCCCCAGGTGTTCCTGCACAGCATCAGGAGGGGATGGGGCAGGCTGGCTGGGGCATGGGGGGCAGCCCCTCCTCTTTTCTCTGCTCATCTGCTTCCTGGGACCTGCTACACACCTGTCAGTCCCCGCTGTCACCAATAAAGTTCATCCTGCCAGACCCCCTCGTTGTCACCTCATTCACCACGGGACGGAGAAAAAGGTCCCTGCACATCTTCATGGCACTCTCCTTCTCTTCCTCTTCTTTCTTCTTCTCCTCCTCTTTCTCCTCCTCCTCCTCCTCCTCCTTGCCCTGCCTCCATCCTGCTTCAGGGCAGAGTGCTTCCAGCCCAGACCCCAAGGAAGTTCCTTCCCAAAATCTCAGGCAAGGCAGAAGAAAATTAAAGACCCTCCGTGTTTTTTGGCTGCCCACACACCCTGCAGCCCTAACTCCCCCCACTGCTAAAGAGTCCCATGGATGTGGTTCTTTCACCTTTCCATATTCCCATTTCATCCATCCAGTGGCCCAAAGGTGCTGCCAAGGAGGAATCTGCCCTGCCCAGCTCACCTGGAGGGATGGGGTGGGAGATACTGGTGCCAGCCTGTGCTGTAGGTGGTCCTGGCACAGGGAGATCTGTCTTGGGGTGACCCTCACGTGGTGTTGGAGTCACCCCATGGCTCCATCACCATGCACTCACCACGCTGGAGCCATCCATGCTCCTCATCACAGGGGGAAGGCTGGCTATAAAAAGCCTTCCCAGGCTCGTCATCCCAGCATTTCTCCCAGCCTGGCCTGTTGGACAACCACATCCCACAGGGCTGTAATTTCCCAGGTTTATATTTAGCGGAGCAGGGCTATATAAGGGGTGCCCAGCCGTGCTCCCCTCAGGCTGCCGGAGCCGTGGGTGCCCCTCTCCCTGGCCATGGACACCTCATACCCACGGGAGGATGAGTGGCCCCCCAAGCGGGGGGCACGCCCCACTGCCCCCCCACCCCGAGACCACCTCATCTGGGCCATCTTCAACACCCTCTACATGAACTTCTGCTGCCTGGGCTTCGTGGCGCTCGCCTTCGCTGTCAAGGTACCAGTGCCCGGCGGTCTCTGGGGACCCCTCCCCACCTGGATGCCAAGGGAGGGATTGCCGAGGAGGCACAGAGCACCTGGGATGACTCCTGGGTGGGCTGGGGTGGGGACAGAGCCCAACACCCTCCAGAGGCAGGTGACAGCAGCGCCTGGTGAATCCTCCCTGCTGTTGCTGCCACCTATTACAGAGGTTGTGGGATCCCCTTGGATAACCACAGCCACCTGTCCACCCTCCAAGGACCAGCTGCTTCATCCTAGAAAGTGCCGTGGGGGCCGTGATGTCCTCAGCACCCTCTGACAGGAGCAGGTCCGACTGGATTAGACCAGGACAGAAGGATGGGGGCAAGCAGGGGCTGGAGCCAGTGAGGCTCTGGAGGAAGCAGGAGGGAAAATCCCAGAGGCAAAGGAAGCGGGACCAGAGGGGAGCAGGAGCATGTGGAGCAGGGGCAGCCTGGGACGGATGGAAGGATGGATGGATGGATGGATGGATGGGTGGATGGATGGACGGATGGATGGATGGGTGGATGGATAAATTGTGGGCTGCAAGGGGGTGAGAGCCCTGAAGCGAGGCTGGGAGAGGCACGAGATGGGAGCTGCGGGAAGGGGCTGAGGGAAAGGGGCTGCAGGAGGGGTCTGTCCTCCTGTTGCAGGCTCGGGATCGGAAGGTGTCTGGGGACGTGGAAGCTGCTCGGCACTTCAGCTCCAAGGCCCGGTGCTACAATGCCCTGGCCACGGCGGGCAGCGTGGTGCTGCCACTCGTGCTCGTCGCCCTCATCGTCACCGGCGTCATCCACCTCTCCAAGCTCGCCCACGAGTCCGTCGGCTTCTTCACTTACCAGCTCAGCGGGGCCGACGATGAGGACCAGTGACCAGGGGGTGAAGGGCTTGTGGAACCTCCTTCGCATCGCTGGTGGCCCCCCCCAAAGGCCACCACCCTTCTCTGCCACCCCAGGCCACGGCCACCAGCTCCAATGCCCACCGGGCACTGCGTGGCCAGGTTGGGGGGCAGCCCCAGGGGCTTCTCCCCCACCACTGCAGCCCCTCCCTCCCAGTCCAGACCCTGCTCCCTGCCACGCTCTGGGGGCAGCTCAGTTGTTTTCGTTTATCCTGTGTTGTTTTTTGGTTTTTTTTTAACTCCCGTTATCCCGTGTGGAGCTTCCGTGGTCACTATTTAAATCATTAAACGTTTTACACAGCGTGAGTTTCTGCCCGTGGGGGGGCGTGCAGGGAGATGCCGAAGGGAAAAACATAAATACGGGGGTTTTGGCTCTGACGAGGCTCCTTGCGGCCAGGAGATGCCGCGATCCCCCTGGCCACTGGGACCCGCGTGGGTGAGGAGGGGAGGAAGCAGAGGAGCTCCGTGGCCCCATGGGGCACACGCTGAAGCAAATGGGGTGTCACCCCTCCCACGGGGAGCTGAGACCTGCAAACTCATTGCAGCAACACAGACAGCCCCAGAAGGTCCCTGTCCAGGAAAGGGGGGTGAGCGTGGGATGCAGCCCCACTGCTCCCTGCTGTCCCTCCCTGTGTTGGAGCTGGCTCGTTTTGGTTAAACGGGACTAAAGGATCCCTTTTTTTGAGGAAAAAAACCCTTTTAGTGCCAACCAGACCTGGCTAAGTGTGGGGCTTTATCCCAGCCCCATCCAAATCCCAGTCTGTGCGGCGCTTGGGACTGGTACTGGAGCAAGGGGACGGCCCGTCCCTTTGTCCTGCCAAGAGCTGCAGCTAATTAGGGGCTGGTTGCTCTGATGAGCCGGAGTAATTACACGGCGGGAGAGTGCCTGCTCCTGCCCTAAGCATTCCCATATGCCGCGGGGCAGGGAGCGGCCGCGGGGCTTTATATAACCCCGGCCGAGATTCCTGGGGTTGATTTGGCGAGGACAGACCCCACGGGGCAGGGAACGCCTTCGGCATCCCCTGCTCCCACCCAGGGCTGCTCCGCGCTCAGCCCCGGCAACAGGGATGCGGCAGGGAGGGAGGATGCGGCAGGGAGGATGCTCTGGGTCCCAGGGCTGGGAGCTGGGGGGACCGGTCCCACCCTGCCGTGCAGGCACAGCCCTTCCTTGGGGTTTCTGGGACACCAAAAACGCCCTGGGCAAACCCACAGCAGCATTTTGCTCCCCCTGAGGCTGCTCGTGCCTGGAAAAAAACACTGCCTGTGTCGCCATCTGACATGGTAAGATTATGGATCACTGATTTCCAGGCTTCCTGTAGGCCTTCAGATGCCAATTTAGAAAGAATTTAACTCCAAAACTGCTTGAAAAGAGAGGGAATAATGTAGATGAGGGGTTTAAAAACACAGTAGAGATGTTACACACCAAATAACTCACAGAAAAGGAGCTCTGTGCTGCCCGTATGGGTCTAAAAGGTTTTTGGCTGCATATTTTGGACGAATATTAGCACCAAAACACACTCATCTGGTGAAGCAGCAGTGGCTGAGCCTCCACAGCTCTCCGAGCCCACAGAGCAACTTGAGGGGAAGGCAAGGACCGGGGCAGGACATGCTGGAGGAGCTGGAGTCAGGGTCACAGATCCATTCAGGAAGGGAATTCCTTACAAACACAGATGTCAAGAGCATAAACAGCTCCTGGGTGTTTAGAAAACTCCTTTGAAATGGCCATTTTCCAGCTTGATTTTGCCTCCTGTGCTGAGTGAGAGACACTGGAGGTGTGTGAAGGGGAGCTGGGGGCTCAGTGCCCCCAGAACAGACATGTTGGCCCCCAGCCATGGTCACAGCTCCGTGGCCACCACCCCTCCCTGGGAACACAAGGACAGGTGGCACACTCAGTTTTGGGGGGCAAAGGGCTCATGGCACAGCCCAGGACCCCTCCTCTGCCCACCAGGACATCCCCCCTCCGCTGACATGCTGGATCTGCTGCCCCAGTGGGTGAACCCCAGATCAGCCAAGGCTTAGGTGGTCCTGGTGGGTGACCTCTGGATCCAGCCGGCCTCCGTGGGGAAGGAAACACTTTGCCCTGCAACAAAACAAACAAACAAACAACCCTTGTGTGAGATATGGGAATGGTTTCTCCCCAAATTCTTTGTTTCAGGGAGCAGAGCCGGGTGCTGCTGCCATACCCTCCTGCAGGGGAAAGCACTGCCCCGACTCCAGCACTGCTTCCAGGGCAGAGGCCGGAGGGTCCTGGGAGGTCTCAGTCACTTCTATCCTGATCTCCTCCGTGGTGATAGTGAAATCCAGTTTGTTGCCCAAGTAGGAGACACTGGAGATTTTCAGCTTAGTGATGTCGTGGGGAAAGGCAGGATTGAAGTGGAAGCTGGACCTCTTGATCCTGTAAAAGGCAGGAGCACGTCAGGGTGGGAACAGTGGGAGCCACAGGGGAAGGAGCTCTGCGGTGTGGACACCTCTCCAGGCATTGCCACCTTATGCACCCCAGAGGAGTCTGCAGGAGTCCTTGGTGCATCCAAAGATCTCCGGGCAAGTCCTGAATGCACTGGTGGAGCATCCGGTGAGGAGCTACCTGGGCTGTGATTTCACAACCCAGCACCCAAAGGCATTTCTGTCCCGCTCCAGCTGCACCACTGGGGCCTGGGGTTTCCTTAAGGTTGGATTTTTATTTTTTTTATTTTTTTTTAAGTGAAAAGAGAATAAGAGAGAGAAAAATATGCGATTTATTTTTTTTTTCTGGGGCAGCTCCATTCCAGACGCCCACCTCAGCTCCCACTCCTGCGGTCTGGAGGGCTGGAAGCACAGCTGTTCGTGCTCCTTCTCCAGAGACAACGGAGCAAACAGCCTGGATCTTTCTCCAGCCCTGATCCAAAGCCAAACAGCCTGTGTGGGTGTTGGCTCTGGGTGAGGAAAAACAACGGTCACTGTTGTCTCTGACCCAGACCTTGGCACACAAGAGCTCTTGACCATCAACTCCAGAATGCTGAGAGGGCTCGAGGGAGGCTTGAGAGCCTGGAGAGCCCCAGCACCAGACAGGATCCGTGCCCTACAATGGGAAAGGCAGGAGCACGGCCCCAAGGGCTGCACAGTGTCATCCCAACCTCTGGAAATTTGGCCAGAGCCCCAAAGCCCATGGCTTGAGCCTGTCCCACGAGGGGCTGACCCGACACACCCCTGGTGCCTGGAGACCTCCCAGCTCAGCCAAAGGCAAGGCTGAGGTTTCCAGCTGGGAATACAGCAGCTCACACCCAGCTCCACCAAGGAACTGGTGGGTTCCCCAGCACCTCTGGCCACACACACAGAGTGAAAACCTGTAGTTAGTGCTGGAAGTTTTCACTGGGAATCAAAAGGCTTGATCCAGCCTCAATTAAACCAAGAATAGGCTCAAGGGGCAATGGCTCCAGGCTGGAAACCACCAGATACAAGACACAGCTCTGAAATTATATGAACAGTTCCATGTTTTCCCAAGATATTTTAAAACTGAGGCGATGCCTGCTCAGCACTTCCCTCCACAGAGGCTCCCAGAGCCATGTGTGTGCAGGGGGCCACAGAGGGGCTGCAGAAGGTGTTTCCTCACTATATTCAAAGGAGATAGGATGATGATGCAGCTCAGAGAATGGCATTTTGTTTCCCAAACATGACCCGGAATGAGTCTCCTACCTGTTCCCAATCTTGCTTAGACCAAACAGGACATTTTAAGGGGCAAGCAGGAATTAAGTGTGACACAGCAGGTCTCACCTGAACCCTGTGTAGCCAAAGAGGATGGCTTGCAGGAATCCACCCATCCCTGTCAGGAAGTTCACAGCTCCTGATCCATCTGAGTTCTCCACCCAGACCTGCTCCAGCACAAGAAAGAAACAACTCAGGAGTTGATTGGGAACCTCAGGCAGTTTTGTGGGTTTGAAACCCATTGTCACTATCCCCATCCCACATCTGGGGTGTCTCTCAGTGAGGTGTCACCTGCTTGGCAGCAGGTGGGACACAGACCAGGGGGATTTGCAGCCCTGCTGCTCACCTTGAAGGGCTCTGTGATGTTGCTGAAGCACTTGTGCAGTTGGCTCTGGGCTCGCTGCACCTCCTTCAGCTCCAGCCAGCCCACTGCAAACATGCTCTACAGGAGAGGGAAAGGGTCTGTCACTGCTGCTGGTGACAGCCCAGCAGAGCAGCACCACCACTGCCATCATTGTGATCCAGAGTAACATTCCCAACACACCTCCCCAGCTCTGCACTGTCCACCCTCCCTTGGACTCTAAAGCAGGTCTGATGAATCCTGCCTGATGGGGCTGGAAGCGACTGCCCTGGATGGAAACATCCCCCTAGATGGGAACAAGCCTCCCTGGCTGAATCCCACACTGGGCTCTGCCCGCTCCTCACCCAGGTCATGGCTGGCCCAGCCAGGTCAGTGACAGGTTCATACATCTCCAGGTCATTCCTCCGGACCTCGGCACTCATGGGATGCATCAGTGGGAACCCGAGCAGGACCACATCAGCTTGTTTCACTGGCTCACCTGGGGAGAGGGGCTGGTTGGATACACCTGCCTGTCACCAGGGGGATCGTAGCAACCTGGTTACCTGCATGAATCTCTTCCTACCCTGTGCTCCCAAGTTACCTAATTGTTTCAGCCCACTAGTGAGAAACGATCCAGAGAGGAGGAAAACCATCTCCAAGTCTGTCACTCTGCACTGCTGTGAACACTGCACTGGGAAGCAGCAGGGGCTCTTCCTTTGCCATTGCCACTCTGAGTCCTGTTCCTTCCAGGATTAAAAGTGTGATCCATGGCTGCCTCCAAGGGCTGCCACTGCCTCCCCACTCACCTGGGCTGTAGCCATCATACTCGGGGTGGTATTTTCTCTCTGCATCAAAGGGCACTTTGAGTTTGCTGGCACAGTCCTCCCACTCCTCTGGCACCAGCAGCAGCAGGTCCCGAGCAAGTTCAGCTGCAAAGTTTAAGCTGGAAAAAAGGAGGAACAACGTTTTATGTCAGGGATGGGTGACAATGAGAGGAGAAAGGGGACAGAAGGAGATGACTGAGCTGCAGAAAAAGCTGCTGTGGAAGAACAGGGGTCAGAGATTGAGCCAGGGGTAATAGCTTCCATCAGAGAGGCAGGAGAGCATTCCTCCAGCTGTAGGTGTCTCCCACTGGCTCCCACTGCACAGACAGCTCATGGAATGCAAAGGGAGAAGCCCAGCTGTGAAGGGAGATGCCTCTCAGCCTCACAAAGCCACCTGAACAGTCAGAGGAGTGGCTGTG
Source organism: Margarornis squamiger (assembly GCA_035222235.1). Classification (NCBI taxonomy): domain Eukaryota; kingdom Metazoa; phylum Chordata; class Aves; order Passeriformes; family Furnariidae; genus Margarornis; species Margarornis squamiger. The sequence continues at coordinate 9,147,970 of JAWWTY010000156.1, forward strand.
GCACCACCTACTCCTTCCTCTGACTCCAGAGGGGTGACAGGGAGAGGGGTGTGAGGAGAGGGAAGAAGTATCCCCTCAGGAGCCCCACTGCTCCCTGCCCCTGCAGAGTGGAAGAGAAGAGAGCCAGGCATTGATTCCAGGAGACATTCCACACATTACCTGCGCCGGGCCACGGCGTTGGTGTAAGCAGAGTTATCGACCTGGCAGTGATACTCGTCTGGGGGCATGACACCTGGGGGGACAGGAGGGGACACTTCACACCTTAGCACACCCGAGGGTCCTGGGCCCCTCCTCAGGGACACGGATGGAGGGTGACTGCCCACCCAGAGATGCTGCCTCTGGCAGGATCCCACACGGTCTCAGTGGGATGCTCACTAGAGAACATCCATGGTGCTGGCGGGTAGAATTCCATGTGGGTGTTTTTGGTCTGTGTTTGGCCCAGCCACCTGTGAGAAGCTGGGTTTGCTCATGCCAAGTTATGAGAAAAGAGGCGGATAAAGACGGTCTCCAGCCTTGAGAGAGAGATTTCTGTGTAAACTAAAAGGAATGGGTCTCTCATGATTGGCTGAT
>JAWWTY010000156.1:9148864-9165728 GCA_035222235.1 Margarornis squamiger
GGGAGTAAAACTACTGTTTGGGTTAAGTTTTCTGCGGTGTCTCAGTTTCGGCTTCCACGTCCCTTCGGACCCCTATTTTCTCCCTGGAACAGTGGTGAAGGGCAAACAACCTGGTTTACAGCTTTGGCTGATGGGTTTAGGTTCATCATCCCGAGGCACCTCCACTTCACAGGCAAGGGGACCTTCAACTCATGGAACACCAGGATAGTTTGGGTTGGGAGGGGACCTAAAGCTCATCTAGTTCCATGCCCCTTCCACTAGATCAGCTGACTCCAAATCTCTGCTTTTCACCGCCTTCCCATGGCACAGGTACCTCTGATGTGGTAGAGCTGCTCATCCTCACTCCACACCATCCTGCTGCACCAGTACTGAGCCACGGCTTCCACCAGCTCCCAGCCACCATCCTCCTGGAACAGCTTCTGGTCCTGGGGGAGCCAAAGCCAGACGAAAATGGGCATGAGGGAGACTCTGCCAGACCCAAAGTTAGCAGGAGGACGGAGAGGAGCTCTGAGGAGATGGGGGAGCAGGAGGGAAAGTCACAAAACTGGCCTGGATTGAGCCAACAGGATACTGAGATGCCCACCAGAGCAAGGACAGAGGAGGCAGGGCTGAAGGAGGGAACCTGCAGAGCAGACAGAGCAGAATTCCTCTGGGAAGGGACAGTGACAGTCACCAGGTGTCCTGTGGGCTCTGCCACTGGGCCATCAGGTGGTACAAACTCCCTTTACCTGTGTGGTGCAGTAATACTGCTCAAAGGCCATCAGGACGTCCCCGGTGATGTGGATTTCTTGTGCTCCATAGATCTCCTCAGGGCAGACTTCCCGGCCAGTGGCTGCACTCTCCCATGGGAATTTTGCACCCTGCCAAAAGACAACTGTGACCACATCACCTTGAGGTGCTCCCCCAGCCCCTCCACTGAAACAGCCCTAGGGTAAAATCTGGGATAAAGCCCAGTGTCCTCGTGGGGGCAGGGGCTGGTGCCATCCCCTCAGCCCAGTGTCCCTGTCCCACCTTGTAGCCTTGTTCCTGTGCGTTGTGCATGGCTCCTTCCAGCGTGCGGATCCGGTACTCCAGCATGGCTCGGGCAGCTTTGGGATGAAACAACAGGATGTTTGGGAACATCCAGGTCTCCTGCGAGGCAAGGTGGTGGGATTGGCTGCTGGGGCACCCGAGGGCTTCCGCCAGCTTCACCCTTCAATGGAAGGATGGAGTCTTCTCCATCCCAATGCAAGGATGGCATCTTCTCCATCCCTATTAAAGGATAGTCTTCTCCACCCCAATAGAAGGATGGAACCTTCTCCACCCCATCAAAAGGATGGCATCTTCTCCATCCCAGTCGCTGTGCCAAGCCCCCATGTCAGCAGCCAGCATGGCCCCCACTCACCTGGTCCCAGAAGATGTGTCCCCAGTAGTCTTCACCCCGGGTGCCATTGGACAGGCCGCCGGGGCTGATGCCATGGAAGAGGAATCCTGGGCTTCCCTGGGGTGGGATGGCACTCAGCAGGTAGTAAAGGCAGCCGTGGAGGGCCTGCTGCAGGGCCAGGGGTCCGTCCAGCTCCACGGAGCAGCCCTGGCACAGCGCAGCCCAGGCACGGGTGTGGGAGCGGTGCAGGGACCCCGCGGCCATCAGGGACAGCCCCTCGCTGTAGCTCTGCTTTGCCTCCTCCTCGCTCTCAGCCACGGCCATCAGGAACTCCCAGGATCGCTCCTGCTCCTCCCCACCCAGTGTCAGGGAGGGTGGGATCGGGGTCCACAGCATGTGAACAGTGGGACGGGGTCCCCCCTCCACCTCGGGAACCAGTGTCTGCCCGTAGATGTAGCTGTGGGAGATGGTTGGAAAGGACCTTAAAGCCCACTAGTCCCACTCCCTGCCACAGGCAGGGACATTTTCCACCAATCCAGGTCGCTCCAAGCCCCATCCAACATTGGCCTTGGACACTTCCAGGGATGGGACAGCCACAGCTTCCCTGTGCCAGGGCTTCACCAGCCTCAATTTCTTCCCCAAATCCCATCTAATCTTGCCGTCTCTCAGTGTGAAGGCACAACAAATGGTCTCCAGTCCCAGGAGTCCAGTTGTAGAGGTCATCTCCTCCAGACTCCCCATCTTCCCCATTCTCACTTCTTTGGGATCACATCTAACACCCTGGGCTTTTGTTGCTCTTACACATCAGCATAAGGGATAATTCTGGAGTTGCAACTGATAAAAATGTTTCTATGCTTAATTTCAGGGGGTGCAGAAGCCTTCACACCACACACCATTCCAGCCCCACACCACTCACCATTCCAGCCCAGCTCCAGCCTTTCATCTGGAGTTTAGTCCCCGAGGGAGAGTGGACAATGTGCCACAGCCCGTGTGGGGTGGGCTCAGGGCAGGGACCCCCGTCCCCCACACTCACTGTGCTCCCTGGAAGTCTGGCCCCGGGGTCAGGTCCAGGTCCTGGCTCTGCGGCACAAACGGGGTCTGGAGCTGGATGGTGACAGGCTGTGTGGAATGGTCCAAGCGCTGGATGGTGATGCTGAAGGCCATCAGGTGGACCAGGGAGTGGTGGGCATAGAGCTGCTGGGTGGCCACGTAACCAGTGGACTGAATTGTGTGGCTGAAGGTCCCTGTAAGCACAGTGAGAGCCCTTGGCACCCCCAGGTCCTGGTGTTCTGCCCCAGATTCCCACCTCTTCCCTATCTACTGTTCCTGCTGGTCTTTCCCTCGTTCAGATCCAGCTGCTGACCACACAGTGACACCAGGCTGGTGACACTGACCCTGGCCAAGCTGCCGAGGGACGGTTTGTGCCATTAAACATTTTACCAGGCCTTGTGATTTGCCCCCGGCAGGGATTGAGCTGTGGCCTGAAAATCACTTATTTCACTGTTACTTTTATATGAAAGGGGCTTATGAATGAGACATACTACATGAAAGGGGAATTTTCCAGTTGTTCCAGAAGAACAACACCCTGAGGCTAACAGAGGATGAGAAAACATGATTGCATGGAAGAGGCAATGAAAGCAGAGAGAATTTAACCTCTGGAAGAGAGTCCAGGGGGAAGGAGCCCGAGGGGAGGGGAAGGTCTGGGTGGCAGAAGCGGGGTGGGGAGACCCTCCCTCCCTCCCTCCCGGCTCACCTGTGCGGGTGTCCAGAGCGAAGGTCTCGGTGGGGTGGTCCATGCCAGGCACCACCATGCGCACGCTGAGGGGGCTGGGGACATCGGCGCGGTGCGTGTCCCCCGCGGCCCCGCTGTACACGCCGCTGGCGTGGAGGATGTCGCGGCACACGCGTGTGCCCAGGTACGCGTTGGTCACCGTGGGCAGCAGCCGTGGGTCCGCGGGCAGCGCCGTGGCCGTGAACACCGCGGGGTCCCCCTGGGCCATCGCTGCCAACCCCACCTGCAGGGCAGCATGGTGGGACGGGGTGAGGGGACAGACTGCTGCTCCGCTCCCCGCCCATCACAAAGGTGCTGCTCACCTCCCACCAGCCGTCTCCATCCCTTCTAGGGTCCCCTGTGGTCACCCCCAGCGGGTTTCCTCCATCCCAGAGCCCTCTCCACCTCTTCACCCCCTCCCAGTGTCTCCTGCAGCTCCCCCAAACCCCACAGGCTCACGGGCTTCATCACTCTGAGCTCAACCTCCCCCTTCTTCCTCTATTGATGCCTTCTCTGTGATGGGATTACAGCAATTTTTCCTAACACACAGAGCCACCTTCCTGTTCTGGCCTCCTCTTCTTCCCGAGTGTTGCTCCGTGACACTTTGAAACACTTTGTGGCTCCAGAGTTTCCCCCTTTCCCAGCTCCCTGTTTCCCCTCACTCCTGCATCTCCAGCTCAGCTTCCTATTTCACTGACATGTATACAAATATATTATGTGCCATGTATAAATATATATATATATGATTACAGACTAAAGATAGGTACAGATACAGACACGTGTAAACAGCACCTGACCAAAGGGAGCTGCAGGTGGCTCCTGGCAATGCCGGTCACTGGAACAACTCAGGAGTGATGGAATGAGGCTCTGAGAGGCTCTGAGCAGAGCTGGGAATCCAGCCGGGCTGACATGGACTCCAAATCCCTCCCTAAACGGGTGCAGGCTCAGCTTGGTTTCCTCACTGGGAGGAACATCCTGCCCTCAAGAAGGTTAAAAACCGCAACACGAGCCCAAGGGTATGGAAGCAAGGAATGGGTTTTCCTGGGGCTGAGCTGAGCCCTGGCCGAGCAGGCAGAGGGAGGCTGTTCCAGGGAAGGACGGAAGTTGCCCAACCGAGGGAGAAGGAAGGAAATTGCTTTTTTTCTCCTTAAAAAAAAAAAAAAAAAAGTTAGAAAAACAAACCTTGACATGCAAGTTTGGGAGTGCAGAGTTCCTGTGGCTGCCCCGCTCCCTGGGAAGGAGGGACTGAAAGGGGAACACCGACTGGGATGATTTATCATCCAAAAGCCTCCTGAGAACCGCAGTGGAGAGCTGGGGGGAGCAGCACAGCCCCCCAGCCACACACCATGACCATGCCGTGTCTCCAGCCACACTCTGACCCTTCTCCTGTTTGCAGGGAGAACAGACCTGGACTTTGGCTTTGGCACGCTATTCCCATCTTCCTTCCTGCCATCCCACCGTGGCTTTTCCAGGCAGAGCCCTGTGCCAATGAGCCCCCAGCCAAGCTCCCCGCACCCAGGGGTGCTGCTGGCATCCAGCCCCGTTTCCCAGTCTCCCTGACATCCCCATCAACCCGGTTATTCCCAAAGAGGAGACACGAAAATGTCCGTGACTCCCCAGCTGAGCTGCCCCATGCTCTGGGCCCACGGCAGAAAGATCCACAGCCACAGAATCCCAGAATGGTTTGGGTTGGAAGGGACCTTAAAGGCCATCTCATTCCATGGGCAGGGACACCTTCCACTAGTCCAGGTGGCTCCAAGCTCCACCCTGCTGGTCCCATCCTGGTGGGTCAGGGACCCAGGAATGGCACCACCAGCCTCTCTGCCCCAATGCTCACAGGGATGATTTTATTAACCAATCCAGCATTTACCAGATTGGCATTACACATCTGTCCTCCTCTGTAAATCCACGGAAAAGCCCCCGTGGAGCCTGGCTTGGTCAATCCTATGGCTGCCAATCCCCCAGGGATGCCTTGAGGAGACCCTGATGAGCAGTAAAGGGCAGAGCTTGAGCAGTAACACCTGCTCCCAGCTCTACTCCTTTTGTATTCCAGGATCTAATAATCCCAACCATGCCCCAGCAGGATTCATTTGGCCTTTTATTTGTTCCTCACGACCAGCAGCTAGTCCTGGCACAGGCTGAGTCAGTGGCAGGGGCAGGAGTACCCATCCCCTGGAAAGCTGCTGGGCATCCATGGGAGCTTCAGAGCATCAGATCTCCCTCCAGCAGGTACTGGCACACAGGGATGAGGGATTCCCTGATCCCACTGGCACGCCCCCTACATCCTTCCCATTATTAGAGGAATATTTAAACAGTCTTTTCCAGAAAGCCCTTTCTCATAGAAGTAAAAAAAAACCATAGAAGAGGAGTTCTGCTCCAAGGGAAGAGGAGGTCTCTGCTCTCCAGCAGAGCATCGCAGTGTCTCCCTGTGCTGGCTGGGGACAGTTTTTGGCCTTAGAGCCTTGGGCAGTTGGATGCTGCTGTGGGAAAAAAAAACCAGAACAATAAAGGGAAGAAAAATTAAGCAGAGGACAATGTGGGGAAATCGTTCCATCTAAGGGTGTTCCGCCCTGTGCCCTCGGAGCGCGGCAGATCCTGTGCCAGGAGGTGGCGGGGGGGTGGTGGTGGCAGAAGTGACAGTGACAAGCTGGACAGCTGCAGAGCCAGGAGCGGCAGGATCACCCTGTGACAGCGCCATGAGGGTCCTCCAGAGGGGCTCCCAGCTCCTGGCGGGCGCACTGCGGACCCCCCGTGTCCCCCACGCCCAGCTCAGGTCCCACCCCGCTGAGCACCCACTCTCTGCTGGTGTGAGTACTCTGGGGGGGGCTGAAAGGTGGGGACACCCCTGTTGGAGGGGCCCAAACCCGCTGCATTAGGGACAAGTTATTTTTGGTGGGGGTGGGAGCAAAAGGGGAAGGGGAGGCAAAGGAGGAAGGTGCCCCCGGGCTCCAGCCCACACCCCTGCAGGGGTCCCTGCCCTGCTCCCCCACCCCTCGGGCTCCTGCTCCTGTTGGATTTTTATCCTTTCAGCCTCTTTTTTGAACTTTGGGGTTTGTGGTGCAAGCTGAGGGTCTCCTGCAGCCCAGGGAGGTGAAGCCAAGGGGCAGAAGGACAGTGGTGGTCCCTCAGAGACAGACCTGGCCCCTGTCCTGGGACACTCACCCCAAAGTCAGTGTGTCCCCCATGGACAAGGATAGGGGCTGCTGTCACCACAGAGCCTGTAGGTCCCTCCAACACTCCCCCTCTAGGGGAGGAACCCCCACCAAACCAGACCCTCCCAGGCTGGGTGAAATGAGCTTGAAAAAAAGGGGCTTTTCACAAAAAAATCCTGGCTGGTTTCCCCCTGCACCCCGTGTTTTGGAGGTTTTCCCCCATCCTGCATTTCCAAGGTCTCCAACAAAGCACTGCGTGAGCCTGGAGATGCTTTTTGCAGCCTAATAAATCAGAGAAAGGTGCCAGTGCAGGGGGTTAATGCTGTCCCAGCGCACCAGAGAAACAAGGGGCTGCTGCTGGCTGCAATTTCCATCCCAAAGTCATCTGAAAGTCAGGCACAGCTGCCTCTGGACACTCTGCAGGCCCCAGCCAGAGCCCTCAAGGTCATGCACTGCCCCAGTTTCCCAGTGAATATCACGGCAGAGAAATATGGAGTGATGAGAACACCAAGCCTGGAGAGCACCAGCTCCATCCACTGCCAGTGGGAACAGCTGCGCTTCCCAAACCTCCCTCGACAGCCCCACAGTGGGTCCATCCCACAGCCACGGGGCTGGGAAGAGCACGGGGAACGGTGCAGGGTCCTTGGTGTTGGATGGCACCAGCACAGCCATCTGGGAGCCCCCCATTGTGGCACAGCCGTCCTGGGAGCCTCCCACATGGTGACCATGGCACAGTGATCCCAGGAGCCCTGCACAAGCCATGGCACAGACATCCATCCCAGGAGCCCCCCACACCACGGAAGACCCATCCCAGGAGCCACCCCACACCATGGCACAGCCATCCATCCCAGGAGCCCCCACACCACGGAATATCCATCCCAGGAGCTCCATACACACACCATGGCACAGCCAACCCGGGAGCCCCCCAGCCCCCATATCCCATGGCCCAGCCATCCCACTAATTCCCATTCCTTCTCCCCCTCAGGAGCAGAGCATCGCCTTAGCCGTGATGTTCACCTCGTTCCTGCTGCCCACAGCCTGGGTCCTGGGCAACCTGCAGCACTACAGGAGCAGACCAGAATGAGGAGTGGCAGGAGCAGCCTGTTCCCTGCTGAAGGAGTCCTGAGGGAAGAGCCCCTGGGACAGACCTTTTCCGGGATGGAACTCCCCAAGCCTGTTCATTAAAATTAAAATTCACATTTGCATTCAGCACAGTGGCTCTTTGGGTTTGCTTCATCCACGTGTGTGTCTGTAGGGAATGACCTGGAACCCTGTCCTGAAGGCAGCATTCCCCCACAAGCTTGCAGCAGGCTCCAACAGGGATATTCCCTCTGGAGCCTTTGCCTGCTGCCGCTGCAGTGCAGCACAGGACAGGCACCCAGTCACCTCTCCCAGCACGAGCAAGGAAGCAAACCCAAGGTGAATTCCTGGTAGGAAAACACCCAGAGGCTGGAAGTGACAATAAAAGGGTCCCACAGGCACCTGACCGCCCTGCATAAAGGACCTTTCCACCCACCACATCCCAAATTACCCCTGTCAGGGAAGCAGCCAGTACACAGGAAGGTTTGGGTAGCAATTGGTACTTCCAGATATCTTGGAAAAATCTCCAAAGCTGCCACAGTTCCACAGATCTCACCCCTGTTCCCAAGAGCTGCTCAAAGCTTCCCAGCCAGGCAAGCACTCCCACAGGATAAGGGCTGTCAGAATCCTCCTGGGAGAAGCTGTTAGTGCTTCCCACAGTGACATTCCGGGTTTTTGATGCTGATCTCAAGCAGCAGTGGTCCCACAACTCACTGGCTCAGGTGGAGTTTCCTCTACCCCAATGTGAAGGGACACGGCCCCAGGAATGAGGGTGAGCTCTGTCAGAGCACTGGAAAGGAGACTGTGCTCCTTAAAGCCTTTTCCTGTCTGTAACTGTCATACAAAGGGAACATTTTCCAGAACACTTGTCTCCTCCACACGCTCTCATCAGTCAGTAGAAGTGACAGGAGTGAACTTCAGAAGACAAGATGCAGCAGGAACTGGGAAAGTCAAATCCCAGTGGCTGAACTGACAGGGAAAAAGCAGGCACTGGGCATTGACCACCACCCATCCAGGAAGGAATTCCTGGAGAGCAGCAGGAGGGTGAGCAGGTACAGACTCCAGCAATTCCACTTGCTGATGTTTTCCAAAGCTCAGCCTCCCTTGTGTGAGACACCTCTGTGAGACACCTGCACTAGTCTGGCATCAGCCATGTGCTTCCTTCTTTCCCTTGCTGCATTTACACCCTCGGACAAGAAAGGGAAAGCAGGAAAAGTACAAAATTCCAGTAGTGCTGTTTGTTAGTGACACCAGGGAACCAAACCAATGACGTGAGCTCCTGAATCCCAGCAGTGACAAGGACTGACCACGGACACGTTGGCAGCAGCATTTAAAAATCCACCAACGCCCCAGGGAATTTCAGATCCATGGTCACAACTCCATACAATCCAAAGTCACTGCCATAATCCCTGTGCCATGTGCTGTCCTGCCTCATAACAAGGGAGTTCATGCATCCACAGGGACATTGGGAAGGATCCCAGCTCAGATCCTCATTTGTTCCACATTCCTGACCTGCACAGAAGAATTCCACCCTACAAAGCCACAGCAGCAAAGGGACAAACAATTCCCAACAAAGACAATTCCCTCACAGAAAAGCTTTTAAAGTCATCGTTAAGAAACAAAAGCAGAACAAAAAACATTTCCCTGGCCCGATTTCAGTTCTCAGTCCATGACACTTGCCTTGGGAACAGAGATCAGGGCTGGAACTCCCCACAAAGGAACCTGACCAGCTTCACACCCAGGTACCATGAGCTCAGTAGGTACACACTGATTCCACCAGTGACTGGCAGGTTTAAAGCTGGATTATTATTCCAGGTAAGGGGTTCGCAACGTGAAACTGGGGAGGAAAAGGGGATGGAGACGACACAGAATTCCAGAAAAGGGAAGGCAGAAACGTTTATTCCGGCAATGCTGCCAACACCTCACCTGAGCACAAAGCATTGGTGAAAGACAACCACCCCCTCAAGTGTGTGAATACACCCACTCACCGGGAATTCTGGGAAAACCCTTGATGGAGCAAAAACTCCCTCTACTGTGGATGAGGAGGGGCGAAGGGAGTATGATGTGGGGAAGAGGATTTGGGGAATGCTGCCTTGGGGCTGCTGCAGGGGCATGGGGAGAGGGCAGCGGGACAGGCTGTGCCCCCTAAGGCCAAGACCCCTCAGTACCTGCACCAGGATCCCACCCTCCTGCAGCAGCTGGAGGCAGGAGGGATTGGGAGTGATACACCCCCCAGGACAGAGCTCTGGGATCAGAGCCACTCGTGTCAGCAGAGGGAAAGCTTGACTCAAGCACCAAAGGGTCACACAGCAAAAGGCCACATCCGAAACACATCCCATGCTGCTCCCCCCTCTGCCCACCCACCCCCTCCATGGATTCAGTGCAGTCAGTGGTTTGAGTGCTGCCAGCCTCAGGAGCAGAAGGAATCGCTCTCCTGGGGCACTGCCAGGCCATCTATGTCAGGATGTCGTGGGCTTGGTGCTCCACCAGCATCTCCATGCTCCGCACGTCCGTGCACCAGAACTCCAGGCGGTCCTTCATCCCTTTGATCTGCAAGGCAAGGACACGGTGACCCGGTGCCTCAGCTCCTGGGAATGCCTACAGGCACCTTCAGGGACACACGCCTCAGATCCCAAACCACTCCTCAAAACCCCACACACTGAGAAGCTGTACAGGCTGCCCCATCCCTGGGAGCGTTCAAGGCCAGGTTGGATGGGGTTTGGAGCAACCTGGGCTAGTGGAAGGTGTCCGTGCCCGTGGCAGGTGGATGGAACTGGATGGTCCTTAAGGCCCCTTCCATCCCAAACTATCCTGGGATTCTGGGATGAATGGCTTCTATCAGCACATCAATAACAGTCAACGCTAAATTGAAATGCACCAAAGGAATTGTCTGCAGCTGGAATTCCATACACTCATTTCTGGGTTTAAAGGTAAAGGCACCCTGTGCAGTCCCCTAAAATATTACAAGAATGAACTTGAGAAGCTCAACACCTTCTTTACCACCCTGGGCTTCCCTCTTCCTGAGAGGAACGTGCCTCCTACATCCCAGAAACTCCCACAGGTTGTTTCATGCGTTTAGGAATGAGGCAGCCACATGGGTATCTGCATCCCTCTGGAAAACACAGCAAGGACTTGTGTTCCATGGTGTTTGGATGACTTCCACAAGGGATGTGCCACTCCTGTCAGGTTTCTGACCCCAAAACCCCTACATAGGTGTGAAAGGCACCCCATGTACCCCAGGGTGAAACTACAGGTACCATGTAAAAGGAATGAGGAAAAGCTGATTCATCTTCAGTAAGCCCCAAGGAGGCTCATACCCAAGCTGTGACCCTTCCCAGTTCTGATTTCATTCCCATTACCTGCTGCAAGTCCAGCACACGTGGCTGCACCCATGTCATGTGCACCCTCTTGTCCACCTCGTCGATGCTGCCCTTCACCAGGCCCACTGAGAGCGCCTTCATCACCAGCAGCTCCACCTGGGAACAAAAACAATCCAAGGAAAATGACCGAGATCACCCAGTTTCCCCCCTGAGATGAATAAAACCTTCACTTGGCACCTTCACAGGAGACCATTCACACACACCCCCAGGAGTCCAGGGCAGCAGTTCTCACTGTCCCCTCTCAGGTGACAGAACTGCCTTGACACTCGACATCTCAACATACAGGAGGGAGGTCTTTTCCCCAAAAGCAGATTGGTTCTCTTTTCTCTGAAATCCCAGGAAGAACAAGGCAATGGGAAAAAGCCAGCAGATCCCAAACACCCCCAGGCAGCAAGAACAGGGGTCTGGGCAGATGGTGAGAGGACAGGACAGGGGGAAACTCCCTCAAGCTATGCCAGGAGAGGCTCAGGTTGGACATCAGGAGGAATTTCTTCATGGAAGGGGTGGTCAGGCATTAGAAGGGGCTGCCCAGGGAGGTGGAGGAGTCCCCATCCCTAGAAATGTCCAAGGAATGACTGGATGTGGCACTCAGTGTTCTGGGCTCGCCATCAGGCACAGGTTCTTGGTAATCCTGGAGGTCTTTTCCAACCTCAGTGATTCTGGGACTGTGTGTGACTCAGGTCTATCCAGACACTCTCAGAGCTCCAAAACCAGGACATTACTAAGTTTGCCTAAACCCAAACTCACCTCGTTGACGGTGACTTTGGCACTCTTGGCAATCTCCTCAAAGGTGAGCTGTCGGTGATTGGCCGGGCGGGTGAAAGTCATCTGAATCCAGGGAACAGACCAAAAAAATAAACCCCCTCAGGGTTTTAGTGGTTCCCACAGCACACAGAGCCTCCCTCATGCTGCCCTGCCCAGTCTCACTCTGCACTAGCAACTGAATTTCTCATATTTAACCAAAATAAGTCAAACAAAGCCTAGCTTTTAGAGTTATTACTCCAGACACCATCGCTAAGATGCAAGGCTTGTTCTCCCCATCACAGAATCACAGATTGGTTCAGGTTGGAAGGGACCTTAAAGGCCACCCCATTCCACCCCCTGCCATGGGCAGGGACACCTTCTACTAGCCCAAATTGCTCTAAGCCCTGTCCAATGTGGCCTTGAGCACTTCCAGGGATGGGGCAGCCACGGCTTATCTGGACAACCTGTGCCAGGGCCTGTCCACCCTCACAGGGAAGAATTCCTTCCCAATCCCCCACCTAACCCTGCCCTCTGGCAGTAGGAAGCCATTCCCTCTTGTCCAGGCACTCCAGGAAAGAGCACCCCTGGAACTAGGGACAAGCACAAAGTGTTTTCCCTTATAGTACCTTCCTGTGGCACCATCTCCAGGCAAAATCCTGAACTACCTGTATCTAGGAGCTTCTGCAGGTGATTCACCAAATACAGCTCCCCCCACCAGCAGATCCCAGGACATTTGTCAGTGCCACCCCCTCCAAAGGGCAGCTGCAGCAGCCCCTTCCCACATCCCACACTGAACACAACCCAGCTCACCTCCATGAGACACAACAGCTGGATCTTCTGCAGCAAGAGCGCTTCGTTCGCAGCCAGGTCAGGCTGTGAGGGGAGAAAATGCACCAAATCAGGTCATTATGGCATTTCCTCCCCATCCTGGGGGAGAACAGCTTGTTACACACAGGAGTAAATCCCTCAGGGGGCTTCATTTAGGAGGGAGGAGCCCATCACAGCCCAGCCACCACCTGGGAATGGTTCCAGAAAATAAATCCCAGGAGCTGCACATAAAACACAGACACCACCAGGCAGGCAGCCTGTCAGGGGCCACAGTCCCATGCCAGTGGACTCACAAATCCACCTGTAAACTACTGCTGTGTCAGTAACTCCTAGTGTAGCCAGTGCAGGTAACATCCACCACCACTGTTTTCCTCACACTTCCCAGAAGAGGAGGGAAAACTACTTTTTTCCACTGGAAGCCTTTCTGTTATAGAGATTAAATCTGGGATTATCTGCCTGTGCAGGACATTTGCGTGTGCTTGGCCCTTGGATCACTGGAGATATCTCTTTATTTCTTTCCATCAACCAGAGAAAGGCCAAAAGAAAACAAATGATGTGTATCAAGATGAAACAATTCCTATGCCCCGATTTGAATTATATCAGTGCACCAGAGCCAGGAATTAGGTGAAGGTAATAAAGTAGAGGTCCACAGCCTCCAAGTGGGCTCTGTAAACCCTGAGCCTGGACCTTCAGCAGCACAACACCCCTCACCTGCTGCCCCCAGGCCGACTTGAGGGCCTGGAAGGTCTCCACGTTGCCACTGTTGAAGGCGAAGAGGGTGTCGATGAGCCACTGCCTGTCTGTGCTCCTCAGGGACTCCAGCACAGGGTGCATGAGCTGCAGGAACCAGGCAGGAGGGCATTAGCAGGGTAAAATCAGCTCCTGGTGCTCCATGGAGCAATGTGGCAGGACTTACCAGCTCCCCGAAGTTGTAAACACCTTCTCCCAGCAGCCCGGCCAGCCCCAGGGTGAAGGCTCTCTCCTGCTGCTCAGATACTGGGGAAAAAACCCACAAACCAACACAAAAGTAAATTGGATGGAAAAAAAATTCAAGCCAAGAATAATGCATATAATAAAGTATATTTGTGTAATAAAGTAGCAGTTTAAGCCTAATCAACCCCTCCCTCATCATCCTCCGTGCCTGCATTAAACCATTCCCAGCCCTCACTGTCTCCCAAGCCTGAAACTCAGGACCCTGCAGTAACCACACCACAAAAGGGCTACTTTTGGAATCCAGAGTGAAGATTTTTGGGAATTGGAACTCTCCTTTCTGGCAGAAGCATTCCCCCTCTCCCATCACCCTGGGGCAGCTCAGGGGCAGGATCCTGGGCCGGGGTGGGGGGTGTCACTCCTCAATCCAGCCAGACCTCGGATCCACCACAGCACAGCCAAAACAACACAGAGAAAAACCTCTGCCAGGGCATTTATTTCATAAAGCAGAGCGTGGAAAGTGGGATTTTCCAAGGAAAGGAGATACCTGGCAGGTCCTTGACCTCGATGCAGCCCAGGAAGCGCAGAGCATCCTTGTAGTAGGCAGCGTGGTTCCCCACCGTCTGGTAGTACTTGCTGGAGAGGTCATAGAAGCGGCTGTGCACGGAGGTCACCCCGGGCAGGGTGTTCAGCAGCTCCTCCACCTCCTCGATGGTCTCCTGGACAGGGGGAGACCTGCCTTTGGACAGGGGAAGGAGCACCTGGTGCACCCCTGTGATCCCGGCTGGATGGGTCACAGCGTTCCCGGTGACACCCAGGGCAGGTGTGACGTCCCACGAGCGTGACCACAGCCAAAGCCACCACCCCGTTATTCATATATTTATGTATTTACTTAAAAATAAAGCAGCAGTCTCTCTTCACATGGTCGTTAGGGGGAAAAAACAACACCCCCCAAAACAGCCTGGCAGCTAAAATTATACATAATAATGGCTTTAAACTGAAGGAAAAATATTGAGGTGGGATTTTGGGATAAATCCTTCCCTGAGAGGGTGGGCAGGCCCTGGCACAGGTTGCCCAGAGAAAATGTGGCTGTCCCATCCCCGGAAGGGTCCAAGACCAGGCTAGATGGGATTTAGAGCAACCTGGGCTAGTGGAAGGTGTCCCTGGGTGAAACTGGATGGCCTTCAAGATCCCTTCCAACCCAAACCATTCTAGCATTCCATGACACACACCCCCAAAGCCATCACTCTGCACTTGCTATAGGAGACCTAAAGCTGCCCTGCATGAGAAATCTCATTGTAGGTTTAAAAGATGGGTCTAAAACCAGCCAAAATGACAAACCTCATGTTTGCTCAGGCCACCACGAGCGGCTCCCACGTCCTGAGGAGCTCATGAGACCCTCTGAGCTGGGAGCTGGGATAGTCAAGGAATGTCACAGCAGCCCAAAACCCCCCACCCTGGGCCACCCCTCACCTTGGTGACCTGCAGGTCCCCGATGTTGAGCTTGAGAGCTCCGATGGCTGTTTTGCACAGGATCACGGCCTCGTCGCTGCTCTTCACCTGCCGGGACACAGGGACCTGCTTGGAGTGTCACCTGCAGCCAGGTGTGCTCCAGAGGCTGGGACAGGGCTGGATGTACATCACTGATCACCTTTCTGCATTAAAATTCCTGAGGAAAGGGGGTTCTCCAGCACAGGTGTCTCACACACACACACCGGTGCTTCTTCACCTGCAGGTGAACTGCTACAGGGAGCAACCTGAGACGTACCTTTTCCCGAGTCTTTTCCAGAAAAGTCAGGGCCACATTGGGATCTGGAGTAGAGAAGACAAGATTTTAAAAAGCAGCAGTGCCAGCAGTTCCTATGGAGCTAAACTTCACCTACAAATAGGTCATTTACTGGGTTCCTGAAGGCTGGAATGTGTGTTTTCCACAGTGTATCCTCAACCAGGTGCTGCCAGGTAGGCTGGGCTTTTCCTCACCAACCACCTCTTTGTGGAAGATGTGGACTTCCTACTCCAGGCAGCAGCAATTTAAGCTCTTCAAGCCTGTGCATTCCCTTTTCAAAGCACCAGAAAGACACTAACATCCCATCCAAGATTTATCTGTGTCTGGTAACAACCCAAAGGGATCAGGGGGGCTAAAAACACCACGGGGAGGAGGTGAGGACACGCACCTGTCATCTGCCGGACCACGTGCAGGATGATCTCCACCAGGGACAGGGGGTTCACCCTGGAACGAGCAGCTCACGGTCAGCACAGGACCCCCAACACCCCAGGTGACATCCAGCTCTCCCCAGGTGACCCCCATCACCCCCCAAGTGACCCCCAACACCCCCCAAGTGACCCCCAACCCATTCCAGGTGACCCCCAACAGCCCCCAAGTGACCCCCAACCCACCCCAGGTGACCTCCATCACCCCCCAGGTGACTCACCTGTGCTCAAACTCACTGATGAAGTTCTCGTAGAGCTGTGGGGACAAGGACAGGGCCACTCATGGCAAAGGACACCCCATTTCAGGGTGTCCTTTCACTCTGTTTCCTCTCTATTGCAGCTCATTTCAACATCCCTGGAAGTGTTCCAGGCCAAGCTGGATGGGGCTTGGAGTAACCTGGGCCAGTGGAAGGTGTCCCTTCCAGGGAGGGTGGAGCACGATGACCCTTAAGGTCCCTCCCCAACCCAAACCATTACAGGATTCTGTGATTTTCCCAAGAAACTGGGCATCCCATACAGAAATTCCCGCACTGTGCAGAACTGCTCCTTTGAGCTTCTCCCAGACACCAGAAGGGAACCCAAGGGGAGCATCTGTGAACACCCAGCACTCGGCAAACCCCTTGTTACAAGAGGAAAGGGGGGCAAAAAAAAATGCCACCTGTGCCTCCCAAAAGCAGAAACCGTCAGTGAACTGAAGTAAAGAATCCTTGTGAAGGTTACAAAAACCCACGCGTTTAATTTTAGCCGAATTTTCAGGCTCGCAGGAGATGAGTGCACCCGGGGTTAGTAACTCCCCCGCAAGGGGGTTACCACGGACAGAGCCGCAGGGTGAGTTTCCCCCGGTACAAACCCCCAGCCCTGCGCCCCGGGGAGAGCCCAGAGCCTGGAGGGGCCCGCTCACCTTGATGAGCCCATCGCCCTGGGCGAAGCAGGGGTCCTGCACGAAATCCAGCACCTGCAGCGTGAGCTGGTGCCACAGCCTGGGGGGGGACACAACACAGCGCCGATGAGCCCGGGGATGGGCGGCCAAACACCGGGGATGGGCGGCCAAACACCGGGGACAAACACCGGGCATCCCCCGCCCCTCCCCCGCTCACTTCTTGTTGTAGAGCTCCTCCAGGCGGTGCCACACGGCGGCCTGGCCCGGGCCCGCGCTCTGGCTCTGCTGCAGGAAGCCCGGCACGTCCTTCATGGCGGCGGCGGGGCCGGGAGGGACCGGGAAGGGCCGGGAGGGACCGGCGGGACCGGAGCGAGGAGGCCGCGCCGCGGCCGGGGCTGCGCACTCACTTCCGCCCGCGCGGGGCACGCCGGGTACCGTAACTCCCCGAGCCCGTCGCTGCTGCGCACTCACTTCGCGCCGGGTACCGTAACTCTCCGAGCTCGCCACTACCGCGCACTCACTTCG
>JAWWTY010000156.1:9173460-9190155 GCA_035222235.1 Margarornis squamiger
CCCCCCCCCCCCCCCCCCCCCCCCCCCCCCCCCCCCCCCCAAGCCGGGGGGCCGGCCGTTGGGTTTGGCACGGAGCCAACTCAACCCTCCACACCTTGTAAGTACAGAAGTTGCTGTCCTTCCCAAATTCCTGGACAAATCTGACAAGCAGCAGGTGCTTGGGAACAGTAAGGAATTTCACAGCATCCCATCATGCCAAAGCTGAGGGAAGAGTTTCTTCAGATATCCCCCCCAACTCCCTCTCCTTAGTCCCTTCAGGCCTTGGGAATGCAGCCAGAGGAAGGTCTGTGATAGATGCACCCCTGACATGCAGGTGTGGACACGGACACAGACCCATGTCCCAGTACCTGGATAACTTGTCAAACATGTTGACCAACTTCATGGCTTCATGCTCCTTCTGCTCTTCTGTCATCCCTTCCATGGGGTTGGGAAGCTTCTCCTCCACACGGCCCGTCACAGGGTTGATGCTGTGTGAAGAACAGTGAGGTCAGGGCATGGGAGAGGGGGACAAAGGGCTGCTTGGAATCCTCCTGTTCCTCACGGAGCAGAGGAATGGCACAGCAGGACTGGCTGTTACCACTGCTTGTGTCCTTAGCCCCAAGTGCCATCACAGTTCTATGGGGACTTCCAACCTACATCCTTAAAAATCCCTCCCACTTCTCCAGTGGGAGCAAGACTCCCTCCTGCCAATGCCACAGTGCCACCGGAAACCAGCTTCACGAGGGCAGGTTACACTTCCTCCCTCTCCTCAAGGCAGGAGGCAAAAGCTAATGGAGAAAATCCCAACAAATCCAACCTGCAGGAACACTGACCAGGAAGCTGGTGAGTGTGGGATACACAGGTGGGCCCAGACCTAGGGCTGTGCCCACACACCCCCCACCCTCAAGATACCACCCACTGAAGAGGAAAGGAGAGGGAAAGAGGAGGAAAAAAAAGAGAGGGAAGGGCAGAATAAAGAGAGGGAAGGGGAAAACAGAAACCAAAATCCAGCTGGGTGCAGCAGCACTGGGCTCTGGAGAGGGAGAGGACCAACAGGCACGTGAAAGACCAGGACAAGGAGGTGGTAGGAGGCAGATGGAGAGGGATAGGGCAGGAATGGGAAGAAGGTGTGGGAAGAGGGCTGCTCTATAGAGGGAGCCACTTCTTTACTTGGCCTTTGCCTCTTTGTACTCCTCTGTGTCCGTGTCTTCATCCTCCGAGTACTCCCCCTCTTCCCGGCCGCCGGCCATGAGGCCCCGTGCCGCCAGCAGCCCCGCGGCGTTCCCATAGCCCGTGTACTTCACAAACCGGGACACTGCCGGGAGAAGGGACAGAGACCACCCTGTGCTCCCCTCCTGCCTCCAGCCCCACGGCCCTGCCAGGCCATGGAGACACAGAGACACTGACAGGGAGCAAGAGCAGTGTGCACCAGTGACGGCAGGACAGCACCCACGGGTGGGGGGCTGAACGTGGGCCAGGCTGCCTGCAGGGTGCTGGGGTGTCCTCCAGCACACCTTGTCACTCATTGCTGGCCTGAGAGACAGCACCTCCTTCCCACAGAGCTCCTGGAACCCTCCCTTTTTCCCTGCTCAGCGTGGCTGCCCCCAGGGAAGGCAGAAGCTCTGCGGAGAGCTCCCATCCCATGCACTCTGGCTCTTCCAGAGCTGAGGGGTTCCCTGCCAAAGCCCCCCAGGGCCCTGGAGCTCACCGCTCTCCTTGCAGAGCACGAAGAGGAACTCGGCTGCGCAGTGCTTGACGTCGGTGTCGATGTGGGTCATGAGCCGCACCAGCTTGTTCCGCAGGGAATTCCCCACCTCCGGGCGGTTCCGCACGTCCCGCAGTGGTGGCAGCACCTGGAGGGCCACAGCGAGGATGAGCAGTGCAGCTCCAGCAGGTCACACGGCGGGGAAAACGGGTTACAAATCAGCTCAAACAAGAAATCCACAGATGTGGAAAAAACACTCTGGGTGCCAAAGGCCTCAACCACCCATGTGAGAACCCAGAGGTGTGTGGAGGCGTGGCCATAATCAGGGGTTTGCTCGTCTCCTCTCCCCTCAGTGCAGCATCCCTGAACTTTGGGTTGAGCACAGCGTACCCTGGCCTTCAGGAACTTCCTGGTCTGGCGGTGGACCCGGGCACTCTCTGTCAGCAGGTTCAGCACAGGGGTCAGGCTCTCCTTCAGCTTGTGGCCCTGCAGAAACAACCCCAGAAGGAGCATGTCAGTCATGCCGAGCTCAGCTTGTGTGGCTCACAGTGGAAAAACACAAACACAGACCATCAGGAAGATGGGTGGACATGAAGCTTCCCAGCCTCTGCCACAGGCATTCAGTGCCTCCTGCCTCCCCACACACCATGGCTTGCCATGGCACAGGCAGTGCCAGAAATCCTTGGGCAGGGCATCCAGGGCAGAAAAGTGCAGTGGTAAAATTTGGAGGCCCTTTGGGATAACTCCCAAGGCTGAAAACCACAATCAGCTTGAAAAAAATGCAAATTCAGCTTCCAGAGGCTTTCATTGCTGAGTGAAACAGGGCTGATGTATCAATCATCCAGCTAATTTTCAGCTAATCATCCACGTTCCACTGATCTCACTGCCTGCAGCCCTCAAAGCAATGACAGTCACCTTCCCAGTCCAGGGACGCTGGTTTAGTCCCACCAACCACAGCTGTGCCAAGGGCCGCCCCTTCTACAAAAGGCTAACTCCAAGCCAAGCATGGTGCTGGCACTGGGCTCTTCCAGGCTGAGGGGAAAGTGCTGCTGAACCTGCAGGAATGAGCAGTGAGGACTCCCTCACCACTCACCCTGTCCAGGCGGTGCTCCAGGAAGTCCAGGAGGATGTTGACTGCGTCCATGTTGACACCCATGTACTCCAGCGAGCCCGGCCGCACTTTGGGGGTCAGGAGCACGTCCAGACACTTCAGGGGGAGGTTTCCCAGCAGGTTGACTGTGTGGCTACATGTGTGAAAGAGAAGTGAACACACAGTGATGGAGCTTTGTTCACACAAGTCCTTCAG
The DNA here is from genome assembly GCA_035222235.1 of Margarornis squamiger. Taxonomy (NCBI): domain Eukaryota; kingdom Metazoa; phylum Chordata; class Aves; order Passeriformes; family Furnariidae; genus Margarornis; species Margarornis squamiger. The sequence continues at coordinate 9,176,451 of JAWWTY010000156.1, forward strand.
CTCTGCAGAAATGAAGGTCTGCCATTAACTTTCAGGAGTGTGAGGACCCTGCGATCGCAAGTTGTCTTGGAACATCCCAAGCTCCACACACCACTGGAAGGGAATAACTGAAACTGCTTTTTGGGCAGCTGAACTATGTGCTGGGACTCTAAAGAGACCTCAGTGACAACCGAGAACCCAGGGATCTTGACACAGAGCCAGCCTGGGTGCTAAAAGGTCTGTCTCTGGGGTGTTCTGCTGTGGCACTCCTCCTCACCATGATGGTCCATGCCAGCCCTGCTTGGTTTTTCTCTACGTGTTCTTGGAACAGAACAGTGTGACCTGCTCCAAGATGACACCCCTGCACCAATAATGCAACATGTCACAGCCAATTTCTCAGCATGGCTTAAGGCTAATTAAGGCCACCTCACGGACTCTTGTGTTAAAGCAGCACATCTGCTCTGGCCAGTTGCCCACTGAGATGGGTGTCACTGTAGGGACAGCCTGACATGGAACAAGGACCTTGGGGGCCAGGAGGCCATGGCATTCCCACAGGTCATTCTAAGGACAGGAAAGGCTATTTCTGAGTTCCAGCAGCATGAGGGACCCGCAGGCCAAACCCTAAAGCTACTGGTCAGCAGTGACCCTCACGATCGCCTGAGGTGAGGCAGGATGTGCCTCGTGGAGCCCTGCTCCAGGTGAAGCTCACGGCTCGTGTTCCCAGCACAGACCTGTGGAACTCCTCGGTCCGGTCCTCGCCGTCTGCCGAGATCACGAGGCAGTGGCGCAGGAGGGCTCCCAAGTGCCGGTACAAAGCAGCGTCTTCCTGTCCCCAAAATGCAAAATGGAAACCTCGATCAGCAAAGGGGATCCCACACATCCCAGGGCCTGCTGCCCCTGCAGTCACAGCCCAATCACAGACAGCGGGGTGTTCCGGCCTCGGGATTCTACTTTTGGGGTCAACACATGGTCTTCCTGCTGCCCAACACCCCTACCCTCACTCTGTGACACTGAGTTAAGGGCTGGAGGAGGCTCCAAAACACTTCATGGACTAGCCAGAGGGATGGTGTTCCCCCTCACACCTTCCTCTGACCTTCGCCTGAAGGTGAAGTAGTACCTGGCTATGCTCAGAAGTGAATTATCTGGGGGCTCCACTCTCCCTCCCGCTCAACAAATCATGTCATTAAGGAAAAATCTCCAACTCTTGAATGGGAATGCTCTGAAAGTTGTAAGGATTAATGCTGCACTAGATAGAGGCAGTGCCCAGGGGACACCCGAGTCCCTCAGCACCCTGACATGTACCTGGGGCTGCAGGAGGACCAGTCTGGGATACGAGGAAATGCAAGGGAAGAGAAAACCAGCAAATCATAGCCTGGGGACACATGAGTGCCATGGATCCAAGGAGCTTACCTCATCCACCTCCCTCTTGCTGGAGTCAAAGGTGATGTTGAAGAGCACTTTGAGGATCTCCATGGCTCGCTCTGTCTCCTGCCGAGGCAAAGGTGGGAGAAGTCCCTCCTCTGTGGCAACTTCGTAGGGGTCCAGCCACTTCACGCCGAGGGTCAGCTCCAGCGTGTCTGTCATCAGGCTGATGCCCCGGAGCTCCTGGGCGAGCTGCTGCCGGATGTCCACCCTCAGGGCCGTCAGCAGGAACAGCAGGCGCAGGTCGAAGAACTTGACATCGTGAGGGAGACTCCGCTCGTTGTAGAGCTTGATGCGCCGGGCCAGCCCCACCACCAGCTGGGCTTCGGCCGTCAGCTCCTGTGCCCGGGGGCTGCTGAACACGATGTTGCAGAGGCATTTGAGGGATTCCAGGATTACATCCAAGTCTGGAACCTCCCGGATGAGCTCCTCCGAGTAATCGATGCCAGCGTGCCTGGAGAGGGTCTTCAGGCCTTCCTCGGTGGTGAAAGGGTCGAGGCAGTGCTTGTCCCGGGACAGGATGCGGATGCTCTCCAGGCAGGTGACCTGGCAGGATGGCTGCAGCTCCCTTTCCAGGAACTTGATCAGCAGCTGGGCCATTTTCTGTGCAGTTGGAAACAAGCAATGCCTTGGATACTGACACTTCCCAGAGCTTTCTCTGACCCTGGCATGCTCTGCCCTGGATAATGGGAGTGTCACCTGGATATGGGTCTGCTCAAGTGTGCACTTGACAGCACTCACGAAGTGCCTGGCTCTGGCATTGGATCCTGGACCAGTTTGGGCAAGAGCAACCAGCAAGAAATGGCTGGGAAAGGGTATTGGATGTAAAGGGAGAGCACAAACAGGTCACTGTTGTAGCTTTGTCCTGGTGAGGATGTGTCAGACTGAGAGGGTTTGCCTGACCACTGCATTGAGGGCATAAACCTTCCTCAGCCCTTCAGCTCAGGGCTTCCCTCAGGAGCCACCATCCGCTCAGCAGCAGTTCTTTGCTCCTGTGTAAGATCAGGGAGGCACCTGCTCCAGGTGCTCTAGAAACAGACTAGAGAGGTGGAGAGATGCATCAGAGACCCACCAAGGGAGGGCCACAGGACACAAGGGAGGTGATAAGAGCACGTGATACCCTGAGAAAGGAGGTGAAGAGACCTCAGGAGATGCAAATAAGCAGCATCTCCTGAACCCCAGTGCTGTCTGGAGACCTACTGGCCCAGATCCTCTGTGGGTACAGACTGGCAGAGCCCCACTAACACACTTCACGGGAGCTGCAAAGCTCATCCTTGTGGGGAACAGTGACTCACAGCGGAGCACAGATAAGGCCTCACAGCTGTGGGCAGCTGTGGCTGAACCACATGTGGCAACACTTCATGCCATAGCAGTAACCCACACACACGTCTGGGTGAGGTGAGAGCTCACCAGACCTCTAACACAACACGTCTGAAACCACTGATCTTTCCATGGCATTACAAGAGCAAAATAACACAAAAATGAGTTTTGCAACTGGCTTAATGCAGCCCCATCGGCTACACTTCAGAATAATCATAGAATCATTAAGGCTGCAATCATTAATCACAATCATTTAGGTTGGAAAAGACCTCCAAGACCACTGAGTCCAACTGTGACACCCCCTTGTCAACCACACCAGAGCACTGAGTGCCATGTCCTTGAACACCTCCAGGGTTGGGGACTCTGCCACCTCCCTGGGCAGCCCCTTCCAATCCCTGACAACTGTTTCTGTGAGGAAATTCCTCCTGATGTCCAACCTGAACCTCCCCTGGCAATATGAAACTACTGAAGGAAGGGAGGAAGAAAAAAGGAACTTCAGTCCTTAATGTGAGGCTCATGGAGTGCCCACAGTCACACCCTGGGGAAATGAGGAAATACAGCCGTTCCTCTTTCCCTTCCACACAGGGAGGCAAAGATTCAGACCCAGACACAGCAACCAAAGGCTCAGGAGAAAGAGATCATGGGGCTGAACCATCAGAACACCTGAGCATCAGGAACTGGTGGTGGTGCTCAACTCATATTTCACGGCATACAGCCCAAAAGTGGGACACTGTGCCTGGATCCATGTCCAGCAGCAAAGAGCTCAGACCTTGTCAGACCCAATCCCACATTTCAGGCTGTGCCTGGGAACAATCCATGTGGCAGCAGCTGGCACTGGCTCAGCCAAAGGAGGTCCCGTTCTCCACTCTGGATTGCCTGGTCTGCACTTGCTGTGCTAACACAGGCATTGGCACCATCCACCAGTGAACTGACCACAAAACTGAGCCAGCTGGAAAATAATCCTGGAACCCCAGAGTCACTCTTGCAGCAGAGCAGCCAGGACAAGGAGCAGGAACGAGCAGTTCCTTCCCTCCAAGTGCCAGATGACACCAGCTTAAAGGATCTGCTAATACACAGCTGCAGGCAAATCCTGCCACTGGCTCCCAGTGGAAACCCTCACCCTCCCTGGGAGCCTTGCACTGCTATGATCCCTGCCACGGGCACAAGGGATCACACCTATTACACCCCTGGCTGGGACTTCAAGGCTCACGGGACCACTGCTAATGCCAGGTGGATGCTGACTTTTATCCAAAACACCAACTATTGCTGGAAAAACCAGAGCCAAAGGCTCTGAGGACACCACTCCCTACCCAAGTTAATGGAAAACTCTCATTTCTTTCCCTGTGGGAGCTGCCTGGCAAGCCCAGCTGGACACCAGTAGGGAGTAGTAGATTTACACCCTGACCAAAGGAGGAAAAGCAAGAAGCATGTGCCTACCTTCCTCTCCTCCCGCTCCTCATCCTCAAAGATGAAGCACTGAGACTTCTGTGGAAAAAACAGAATGAATCAGAATGAGGAATAGGTCAAAACTCCACGGAACCAGGGCAGAGCAGTTCAGCTGGAAAGCAGCAGGTCCAAAACACACTGCAACAGCAAACACACCTTCTCCCAACAGTCCCCCCTGTGATGGGCATCATCCCTGGATCCACAGCACTGGCAAAATGCCACGGGGCAGCTGTCGAATGGATTTAGTTTAAGTACTGCATCAGCACAGTGGGTATTCATCCCAATCCCAATATCTCATAAGAGCCGGTAATTCCTCAGCTCAGTGACACCACCAAGCTGATGCTATACACATCTTCCCTTGATATTATTTGTTTCTTTTCCTGGCCAAAAGAAGTCCTGTCTCCTTGGTACGTGGGAATGGATGTTTGGTTATCCAGGTCACGTTGTTTAAACACAAGGAATCTGATCTCCACACCCCCATCCCGTCGCTTTCCTAACAAACACTCCTGCTCTCCATTCACAGGAAAGATTTCTGTTTCTCTCTCTTTAGGTTGTTCTTCGCTGACAGTGTCCTTCCTGACTGCATGCTCCCATGGAACCAGAGAACATGGGAGACCAGAGGTGCCTGGGGAGAAGTGGCACTTCCCAGCGAATGAGGCAATCCTTGTTTACACCAGGAGAACAAAAATGTTTAAAGTCCACGAAATGCTGATGATGTGTGTGCAGTCACCAAGAGCCCAGGGATGGTGTTGGTCCGTCCAGCCTGGAAGCAGTGATGGACACAGCTGTGGTGTCCACCCCCAGGTGTGGGGGCAGGACAGGTGTATTCCCAGCAGGCTGCGTCTGAGCTCCATGAGTTGATCCATCCACAGGCTGTTGGACCACATCACCAGTCCCAGCACTGCTGTGCTCTGCAGACAGCCAGGCTTGTTCTTCCCCCAGCACATCCTCGCTGCAGGCTGTAATCCCCATTTTGGGGGTATTTTGGCCATACCTGGTTGTACCTGCTGTAGCAACCAAAAACTGTGTATGCGACAGTGAATTAAAATAAATCCCCAGGAAAAGAGTACAGAACCATCAGTCTTGCAGCAAAGCGATGCCAGCCCGTGCCGGGTTTATCTGCAGTTTCATAATCCTCTTTGACTGCTCCATTTCCTCCAGACGGGCCAGAAAACCCTCTGGCTCAAATTCCATATGCCTGATACACCGTGAAGGACTCGGCTGGGGGGATCCACGGGAAATATCATGGTTTGAGGGCTTGAGTTGGTCACACAGATGTTGTTTGCACCCCGATGACTCTGGTGTTACACCTGCTGCAGATGCCGTTAATCCTTAAGAGGGATCTGCTCCTTTTTGGCCAGGATCTCCCCGTTCCAAATCCGACTGCTAGGAATAGTTCCATACTCTCTCTCTCTCACACACACTCCTGCAAAATATTCTTCAGGTTTTCCCCGCTGGCTTCCCACCTACTCCAGCCTGGTGCAGAGTGAGTCACAGCGATCCGCAGGGCCAGCCCCTCCCGGGGGAACCCTCCGAAGGAAATTTCCCTGACAACCAGAGTCTGTTTCAAACAGGATTTCACGGAATCACAGAGTCTCCAGAGTTGGAAGGGACCCACAAGAATCACTCAGTCCCACTCCTGGCTCTGCACAGCCCCAACAATCCCACCATGAGTGTGAGAGTGTTGTCCAAACACTCCTTGAGCTCTGGCAGCCTTGGGGCCATGACCACTGCCCTGGGGAGCCTGTTCCAGTGCCAACCACCCTTTGGGGGAAGCACCTTTTCCTAATATCCAGCCTAAACCTTCTGACACAGCTCCAGCCATTCCCTCGGTTCCTGTCACTGGTCACAGAGAGCAGAGATCAGTGCTGCCCTTTGGGAGGAAGCTGTAAACAGCTGAGGTCTCTCCTCAGCCTCTTCTTCCCCAGGAGAGGTTTTCCCCCATGGATAATCTTTTCCCACTTTATGGCTAGAAGAACTCCCATCTCTGCTTCCAAATCATCGGGTTTTGATATTCAGAACCATGCCCATATGAGATACCAGCAGTCACCTCTGTTTATCTTTGACTTGCAAATCCTGACATTATTTCACCCGCAGCTCCTCCCTGGCCTGTTTTATCACCTCCAAACCTGCCTTAACTTAAAGACTCCTCCTATTCGGTCCTTACATACTTATTTCCCTGCCAGGTTTTTACTTGGGAACTGGATAATAATGTTTTTAAGAGTCCCTGATGCCAAGGAGGGGTTGATGCTCACTCACCTGCTGGTTGTAGACCTGGAGCACCTTGAGAACCGTGTCCTGCTCCCCGCTTTCCAGTGTGGTGACCACAGCCTTGAGCTCCATTATCCCAACAGCTCAGCTACAGCAGAACCGGGAGCAAGGGGAGCGAGGGGACTTCCAGGGTGATGCAAAAGCACTTTGACACACAGATATCTGAGAGGGAAGAGGGAAAGGGGTGGGGAGAGGAAGGAGGGAAAAAACACAACACAAACCACCCCCCCCCGAGTGATATTGCTCACGCTGCTGCATCCATAAAAGCGGAGCAGATGGAGAACACAAGCAAAGCCAGCACCAGCTTCCCCTCTCTCCCGCTAATCCTCTTCTTCCTCGCTTTGCTTTTCAATGTTTAATACATGCCCTCCCAGGAAAGCGCTCAGGGAAAACCTTCCCCCCACCAGCCGGGGATTAGCGCGGAGCTGATAACAGCAGCTCCCTGAAATAGCTCCCTGCCTCTGCCTCCTCCTCCTCCTCCTCCTCCTCCCCGGCTGCCCTGATTCCTGGTGCCGCACAGGGGAGGGGGGAAATAGCAAATAAACCCCGAAACATCCCCGTGGAGTGACAAGGGATGGAGCGGCGAGGCAGCCAGGCGGGAGAGCATCCTCCGGCTGCAGGTACCTTTCCAGGTGGTGGGGAGGCAGACCAGGAGGGTTTCCGTGGAGGGTCGGATTATGGCCGATCCCTGCACACGCAAAAAACCCCAAAATGCGCGTCCGGAGATGCTGTCCCTGCCGTCAGTGCCAGGGGAGCAGATGCGCAGGGACACGGGAGACGGGATTATTTTAGCCACGGGTTTAGCGGCTCAGGATGGGGGCAAATCCGGCAGATTCGGGTGCACAGGTGGGGCTTGGACACACGTTCAAGCCTTCCGTGTCGCCACGGGCCGCGTTGTGCGATGGGACCCGAGCTGGTCACGGCGCTAACCGGGACCCCACACCCCGGGGCTGGGGGGTCGCACGGAGCTACCCCCTCCTGCCCCTGCACCCAAAGAGGGGGGTTTGGGGGCACACCAGGGGCAAACCCCGCCGTGTGGAAGGCGTGAAGCGGGGGGACAGGTGCTGGGCTGGCCCGGGGCAGGGGCACAGCACCCCCGCTCCGCTGTTCGGGGGATGGCACTGCCCGCTGGATCCTTGGACATCCCCCCTCTTCCCATCCCTCCGCCGGCTCCTCCCACTGCCACCTCCTTCCCCCGCCGTTTGGGCACGCTCCAAGCGCGGGTTTGGGGGTGTTTCGTGCCCAAGGCCCCGTGCTGGGCCCAACCCCCCGTGTGCCCCCAGCCCCCCGTGGCCGGGCGGGGCTCTGGCCGTACCTGCGGGCCGGGGTCCGTCCTCCCCTCCCGCCCCGGGACGGGCCCCAGGTCCCGCTGCGGGGGAAGGAGCAGCAGCAGGAGCAGCAGCAGCAGGAGGAGGAGGAGGAGGAGGAGGAGGAAGGGCTGGCGGACATTTCGTGGCGGCTCCGCCCGGCGGGGCGGGACGGGACGGAGCGGGGCGGCCATGGCGGAGCGGGGCCGAGGTGAGGGCACAGGGATGGGGACGGGGACAGGGATGGGGACAGGGACAGGGGGAGCCCAGCTGCCCCCTCCCCCGATCCCACTGCACCCCACGGGGCCTCCTGCAGTCCCCGATTTACCCCCTGGAGCCCCCGAACTGCCTATGCCCCGAACCCCTACATGTCCCCCCCTGAACCCCTAACTGCCCCACATAGTCCCTAATTGGTCCCTACAACCCATAATTGCCCCCTGAACCCCTAACTGCCCTGCTTGAGTCCCTAATTGCCCCACCATAACCCCTAAGAGCATCCTTGAACCCCTAAGTGCCCCCTCCGAACCCCTAACTGCCCCCCGTAGCCCCTAAGTGTCCCCCTACAAACCCTAATTGCTCCTTGAACCCTTAACTGCCCTTCCTTGAGCCTCTGATTGCCCCACCTAACCCCTAAGAGCACCCTTGAACCCCTAATTTCCCCCTCTTAAGCCCCTAAGTGCCCCCCGAAGCCCTACTTGCCCCCTTGAAACCTCTAATCCCACCCCTCAAACCCGTGATTCCCTCCTCCTGAACCCTCAACTGCCCCACAACAGGGGCAATGCTGGGAAACCCTGACACAGCTGGGGTGAAGAGCCCTGGATTTGCCCCATTTCACCCAAATCTCATCCTTTGATGTTGCATGAAGCCCCGGAACTGCTGCTGCTGCTGGGCCATGGTGGCAATTCAGGGGGCAAGTGGAGGATCCTGCCCTAATTTGTGAGGGTTCCATGGGTATGAGGAGAGCCTATGATGGCCAGAGACCCCTCAGGCATCAAGACACCAGTGCTGTTAGGGCACGTATGACGTGTGCTCCTCGTTCTTATCCCCAGGGCAGAGTCCAAGCACCATGGAGGACCTGCTGGATGTGGAGAACAAGCGGATGGCCGACAGCCTGGCCAGCAAGGTCACCAGGCTGAAATCTGTGAGTGCCGAGGGCACATCGGGTGTTTGGGTTGGAAGGGACCCTAAAGCCCATCCAGTTCCACCCCCTGCTGTGGGCAAGGACACCTTCCACTAGTCCAGGTTGCTCCTGCCTGGCATTGGACACTTCCAGGGAGGGTGCAGCCACAGCTTCTTTGGACAACCTGTGCCAGTGCCCCAGCACCTTCACCTGTGGTCTGCAGAGGCTTCCTGTGCATTAACAACTCTTAGCTGGTCATACAGTGGCTTAATTTTCACTTGTGTATTGCCAGGGACACTTTTACAAGTTCCCTCTTCCCTTTGGAGGTTTACAACATCATTTAACAGGAATGGTATGGTTGTGTCACTCAGGAGTTTTAGGCACAGAGAAAAACATAATAAACATAAACATAAACATAAACAACATAGAAACACCCCTGCAGAGAGGGGTGTTGCTGAGCTCACCAACTCGGGAAAAAAATTCACAATAAAAAGGTAGATTAATTTTTGCAAATACTTGTGTCTTTGTGCAAATGATCTTAAAACTGCTTTGCTCCTACTGATATAAAATTCTTTTATTTAGAGTTTTAAGCTCTATTTTATTATTATTATATTATTGCAATAATTATAAAATTATTATAATTATTCCCAAAGTTATTGTTATTATATTATTGTAATGTTGTTGTGGTAATTATAATCTGATTATAAATTCTTATAAAAAATTAGTATAAACCATGAAAGAAGTCAGTGGCTTACTGTGTAGAAGGGTAGACTCTGAATTCCTGCCCTTGTGTCCCAGGGTTTAAACTTCCCTGTCCTACACCTGGCAGATTTAGACAGTCAGGCTTTATTTTCAGCACTGCAGAGCTGGAAAAGTTCAACAACCCGTCAGGGAAGTGAGAATCATTTTCCTTGTTCCTGTACCAAACAAGCCCCTGTGTGTCTGTGGGAGCCAGGAAAGCAGCAGGTTGTTTTGATAAGGTGCATTTCAGATTTTAGGGGTTCTCTGTATATTTAAGAGCTCATTAATGCCCATTCCCTCTCTTGTCCTGCAGCTGGCTCTGGATATTGACAAAGATGCTGAGGAACAGAACCGATACCTGGACGGCATGGTAAGGACCTGGGGAGTGGGACACGGGGCTTTCTGTGCTGCTGGGGAAAGTGGGATGGCAGCTCAAGCCCTGCGGTCCCTGATGCCAAGGAATGTAACTAAACCCGTTCCCAGTGGACTTACTGCTCTGTAAACATTGGACAGCTGGCAGGTGCAGGATCACCTTGTCCAGGGTTTGTATCTGGCACCTGAAAGGTTGATGTGGGAAATGCCAATGGAGATTCCTCCTCGCTGGGATTAAAGCTGCCTCTGGGCTGTTTCTCAGCTCTCCCCTGGTGCTTGGTGCTGCTGTATGAACCAAGGACCCATTCTGGGCTGCAGCACCTCAAACAGGTTCCAGGTGGAGCCTTGTGGGTCGCTGGTGTCTTCAGAGGGAGCACAGATGACGCTCTGGGTCCCGCAGGCTGTTGGGTGCCCTGCTCTGTCACAAAACTCCCAACAAATCAGGGAATTGGGATAAAAGATGGGATGGCAAAAGCCCTTAAGGGAAAAGCCCTAAACTGGCACCAAACTGGGCTGGTCTTACAGGAGGTTGAGGCATTTCAGGAGCAACATGAGCAGAAGCTCCAGAAAGGAGCACAGTAGGTGCTGATCCTGGAGCACTGGAAGGGAAGGACCTTGAGGCAGACTGGCAGCTCCTGTGCAAATGTTTTTAGCCAGGATGTGGAAGATTCCTCAAGGATTCCTTCATCTGTGGCACAGTAGGATGGGCTTGGTGCTAAGGCCCGGGGGAATGGCCAGAGCTGTGTCAGGGCAGGTTTAGGTTGGATCTCAGGAAAAGGTTCTTCCCTCAGAGGGTGGTTGGGCACTGAACAGGCTCCCCAGGGCAGTGGTCACAGCCCCAAGGCTGCCACAGCTCAAGGAGCATTTCAACAACACTCTGAGGGACAGGGTGGGATTGTTGGGATGTCTGTGCAGGGACAGGGGTTGGACTGGATGATCCTTGTGGACTTTCTGCAACTCAGGATGTTCCATGATTCCACAGTGGAATCAACCTTGGTTGTCTCTGCCCTCCAGGACTCGGATTTCCTGAGTGTGACGGGGCTGCTGACGGGCAGCGTGAAGCGCTTCTCCACCATGGCGCGCTCCGGCCGGGACAACCGCCGGCTGCTCTGCGCCGTGTCCACAGCCCTCATCCTCATCTTCTTCATCCTCTACTACCTGGTGTCCAGGGCGGGCACCTGAGCCGGGCTGGGAGGGTGTCACAGAGCCCCGAGCTGGGCAGGTGTCACAGGCTGGGCCCGAGTCACCCACAGACCTGTCCACGCCTTCTTGGAGGAGCCTCCAGCCAGGCCTTCTCCTTCCAAGTGACTTTGCCTCCCACCAGCTCCTCGTCGTCACTCTGGCTGGGCCCAGACAGCTCCTCCAAAACACAAGCATGTTTGGCTCCAAAGGGATCTCTGTGTCCAACAGGATTTTGGGGCCGTGACCTCCTGCCTTGTCCATGTGCTGTTCTTAATGGCCACTTCCCTGTCACCTCCCTCAGTGAGACTGGGAACTGCTGAGATGGGGCTGACAAATCCAGGGACTTCTTTGTACTGAGATTTAATAACCCAGCTGAACCTTGGGAGCTGTAGGGCTTAGGATGCTGATTTATGGGATTTGGGGGTACCAAAGCCTGACTTACATTCCGTGTGGCCACTCTCTGTTTCCCCGGGACTTGAAGAACTTATCCTTGGTGTCCCTCAGCTGAAGGGAAACGTGTACTGCTTTGGGATGGAATTAGCAATGGATCTGGGCCTGGATACGCTCACATTGCTGCAGGGAAGAGCTGCAGAGGAGAAGGACTTTCAATAAATCCTGGCTTGGTCATCTTTACCTTCCTTGTGGGCAAACTGGGCTGGACCCCGCAGGAATGGGGGGCCACAGTCCATAACTACGTGGATTTGCACACGTGTGGCACCTTCCAGAGCCTTCCCACACGTGAAAATTGAGTTGTTAAATCAGGGCAAAGAAATCCACCAGCAGAAGGTCCGGTTAATCTTGGTTATTGTAGCACCCTGGTTTTGGAGCACTTTGGGGAGATGCTGTGCCAGTAAAGCAGAGGTTGGTGTGGGGAGATGCTGTGCCAGTAAAGCAGAGGTTGGTGTGAGGTGGAATTCCCCCACAGCGGGAGTCCAGGAGGATTTGCTGGTTTGTTTTACCAGTTTAGAAGGTACCAAAAAAAACCTCTCAGGGGTTGTCTTTGCTGATTTGCTTCTCTCTCCCTGTAACAACCAGGGCCCAGCCATTCCTCCTACTCTGAAGCCCTCATCACGGGTGGCTAGGTGTTCCCTTTGCCTTCTCCCTCTTCCCATCCGGAATTCCTTTGTCCTGGGGCTGACCTGGGTCCACACTTGTGAAGGGAATGTTGTCCCTTGTACCAAACTGCTCACAAAACACACCCTGCCTGGATTCGGCGTGTTCTTTTCCACATCTGGGAAAAATCGTGCAGGGAAAGCAAGGAGAGGGGAGGCAGCAGGGACTCCCTGTGTTGTTGCTCCTTCCCTGGTGCCGTGTGGCAGCTCCGGGCTCTTTCCCTTGGCCTGGGATTCCTGGATAAGGAGACTCCTGACGAGTGGCGTTTGCTTTGCCTTCCCCAGCTGTACATAAATCTGGTTTTAGACCTTCTAGTCCGAATGTCTGTTCCTTGTGCGAGGCCCGAGGGTGTCACGGGGAAATGAGGATGGGGACGCACAGGGACACCGGGGAGGCCCGGGGACAAGACGGGCACCGGCGCGCAGGGGCCAGACAGGGGTGGGGGCGGCACTGGTGTGTCCGCCTCCGCGGAGGTCCCTGGATCCTTGTCAGCACGGGGCCCCGTGTCCCTCCGGGCCGCCGCAGGCCCCGGTTACCGGATGTCCCGCCATGTTCTCCCCGTCGCCATGGCAACCGCCCGCCGCGCCGGAAGTGACGCGCTGAGAGCCGGAAGCGGCGGGCGGGGCGGAAGCGATGGCGGCGGTGGCGGAGGGGCCGGGGAGCGGCGCCGGGAACGGGGCCGGGGGCAGCCCCGAGGCCGCCGCCGCCGCTGGGGGTACCGGGGGCGGCGGGTGGCGGCGTCCCCACGGGCCGCTCCAGCGCTACTACGGCCCGTCCGCGGCCGAGGCGGCCGAGGCGGCCCCGGACCCCACGGACATCAACGGGCCCCACTTCGACCCGGAGGTGTTCATGAACAAGGTGACCTTTGAGCCCCCCCACCCCTCCGCGGGGGTTCCGGTGACTCCCCCTCAGACCCCCCCAGCGCCCCCAGAGGACCCCAGAAAGATCCACTGTGGGGACCCCATGGATCTGCTTCCATAGGGACCCTGTGGAACAGGGTGTGATTCCTTATAGGAGTGGGACTGGGGTGCTCCGGAGCAGCAAAGGGGGTGGCCCGGGGAGCAGGGCATCCCAGGGAGCCCTAGAGGGTAGCTGAGGAACTCGCGGCGGGCAATTCGGGGGCTCCAGGGGGTAAATCTGTGGGCTGCAGGGGGGCAGTGAGATTGGGGGGCAGTTGTGCAGCTGTTGCCCCTCCGCAGGTGCGCAGTGAGTGTCCCCTGGGGCAGCTCCTGGCCCAGGAGGCGGCGCTGGGGCGGGAGATCCGCGCCCTGGACAGCGACATGCAGACCCTGCTCTACGAGAACTACAACAAGTTCATCTCTGCTACTGGTGAGTGGTGCTCACTCTGCGGCCTCCTGATGGCAGGGCTGGGAAATGGGGGTTTGGGGGTGTTCCCTCTGCAGCCTGCTGATGGCAGGGCTGGGAAATGGGG
>JAWWTY010000156.1:9190255-9227251 GCA_035222235.1 Margarornis squamiger
GGAAATGGGGTTTGGGGGTGTTCCCTCTGCAGCCTGCTGATGGCAGGGCTGGGAAATGGGGTTTGGGGGTGTTCCCTCTGCAGCCTGCTGATGGCAGGGCTGGGAAATGGGGTTTGGGGGTGTTCCCTGTGCAGCCTATGATCACAGCCACTCCAGTAACCAGCCTTCTCTGGGGGGTGACGGTTGGGGTATGTTAATCCCTGAAGGTTTGGGGGGGTTTTGGGCAGCCGAAGGACCCAGTGCCTGGCTCCTGCCCCCCCAGACACCATCCGGAAGATGAAGGTGGATTTCCGGCACATGGAGGCAGAGATGGACGACCTGGCAGCCAACATGGCAGCCATCAGCGCCTCGAGCGCCCGCGTCAGCGCCGCGCTGCAGGACCGGCACCGCCGCGGCGCCCAGCTGGCTGGTACGGCACTGCGGGGCAGCTCGGCGGGGCTCAGGGGCAAACCAGGGCGGTGGATGGCCCCGGGTAGAGGGGGCAGATCCAGCAGATCCCCGAGCCATCCGTCTCCGCAGGGGTGCAGGCACTGCTGCGGAAGCTGCAGGCGCTGCTGGAGGTGCCGGGGCGGCTGCGGCGCTGGGCGGGCACGGAGCCGGCACGTGCCCTGCGGTGCTACACCCGCGCCCGCACCGTGCTGCGCCACTACCGCCACCTGCCCTCCTTCCGCGCCATCGAGGACGAGAGCCACGCCATCATGGCAGACCTGGCACGGAGCCTCCGCACGCGCCTCCGGTACGTCCGCTGCGGAGCGTGGCGCTGGGAAAGGGGGCCTGGGGGTGTTCCCTCTGGAGCCTGCTGATGGCAGCCTCAGGATGTGGGAATTTGGGGGTGTTTACTCTGGGGCTTGCTGATGGTGGTGCTGGGAAAGGGGGGTTTGGGGGTGGTCACTCTGGAGCCTGCTGATGACACCGCTGGGAAATGGAGGCTTGGGGGTGTTCTCTCTGCAGCCTGCTGATGGCAGCACTGGGAAAGGGGGGATTTGGGAATGTTTACACTGGAGCCTACTGATGATCTTCAGGTTGGTCCTTACTAACCTCTTACTGTTGGAACTTCCTGGTGCTATTCAGTGGTTTTCCCTCTTTATATTTTGATCAAATACTGTTTACTCTGAAGCCTACTGACGACTTTTATCGCTTATTCCTTGTTTCCTGTTGTGGGCGCCCTCCAACCCCCAGGGAGGAGACGCTGGACCCCAAGGAACTCACCGAGTGCGTGGAGATGCTGCTGCAGCTGGAGGAGCCGCCCGAGGAGCTGAGCGAGGAGTTCCTGAGCCAGGCAGGCGCACGCCTCGAGGCCGAGCTGGCCACGTTGGAGGCCGAGCTGCCCACCTCCGACCCCTCCGGCGTGGCCTCCACACCACCTCCCACCTCCGACATCCTGGACTTCGTGGACCGCGGCAGCTCGGCCTTCGTGGGCACGCTGTGCCAGCTGGCCGGCTCGTACCGCACGCTCTTCGGGGAGGACGCGGGGCGCCTGGAGCCCTTCGCCGCCGCGCTGGCCACCCGCTACTTCGCGCTGCTGGAGCGGCGCCTGGCGCTGGAGCGCGGCCTGGGCGACACGTCGCTGCTGGTGCGGGCGCTGGACCGGTTCCACCGCCGGCTGCGGGCGCTGCTCGAGCTGCTGCCCGCGGGCGCCGGCGCTGCCGCAGAGCTGGTGGCCCGGGCCGCCCGTGAGCGCGTCGACCGCTACCTGCGCGCCCTGCAGACCTTCTTCCTGGGCTGCCTGGGCGACGTGCGCCAGGCACTGGCAGCACCCCGGCCCCCCGGCAAGGAGGGGCCCGGCCTGCCCGACCTGCTGGCCACGCTGGCTGCCTCCGTGCTGGGCCAGCTGAAGGCCGTGCTGGCCTACGTGCAGCTCTTCACCGCCAGGGACGTCGCCTTCGCCAGCCTGCCCTACTTCAAGGTGGGGCACTGGGGCAGCCTGGGGCTGGCAGGGAGCAGCATGGGGGAGCCAAGGGTAGTCTGGGGGTCTCTGGAACGGTCTGAGGCTGGCAGGGGGCATTTTTGGGTGGCAAGGCAGGGGTCTGAGGGCCATTTGGGCATCACCTCAGCAAGCTGGGGATGGAAAGGGGCAGTTCTGGAGTCCCTGGAGCAACCTGGGGCTGGCACAGGGTACTTTAGGGGTGGCCCAGGGGAGGCTGGTGGGGCTGGGAGCAGTCTGAGGGTCATTCAGGGTGGCTTGGAGACTGTACGGGGCAGTTTGGAGGGTTTTGTTGGGGTGTGACTCCCTGTTTGTGGGCGCAGGGGGAGTTCTGTGTGACAGCAGTGCGCGAGGGGCTAGTGGTGGCCTTTGTGCGCTGGCTGTGCCGCACTGCCCGTGGCTTTGCTGATGGCCCAACTGAGAAGGGGGCCCCTGCTGCCCCCCCAGCCCTGCTGCTGCTCCTTGCCCGCCTCTGCCTGGACTACGAGAGCTCCACCATCAGCTACATCCTCACCCTCACTGACGAGCAGTTTCCGCCCCAGGTGAGCCCTAAAACTGCCCCAAAATAACTCTAAGAGGTCCTTGAATGACCCCAAGATGTCACAGATTGCCTCTGCACCCTTCTGTGTCCCTCGGCACCAGAGTGTGGCACCTTTCTCTATCTTTGTGTCCCCTAAAACAGCCCTGAGTAGACCCAAAATGCTCTGATTGGTCCTTATAAGATCTCAGGTCCTGTGCCCACCCAGGGAATGGTGGTGGGGAGTAGCCAGTGTGGGAGTTTGGGGATTTTCTGTCTTTGTGTGACCCTATATATCCCTGAGGGACCCCAGGACATCCCCAGGCCCCTCCCTGCGCCCTGCTGTCACCCATGTCCCTCCAGGAGGTGACCCTGGGAATGGCAGTACACGTGGAGACAGGAGGGTCCTAACCTGTACAGTGTCTCCCAGATGCCCCTAAGAGCACCTCAGGATGTCCTCAGGGGGGTTCTGCATGTCCCCAAGTGCCCCTGATGCCCCAAGGATGTGAGAGGGACAGTGATGCTGCTGCAGTGATGGGGGGGGCCACTCCAGATGTGGAGGCCATCCCCACATGCTCCTATGGTGCCTTGTATCCCTAACAGTGACACTGGGGACAGTGCTGCAGGTGGAGGTGTGAATGGTGTCCCCTCCCTGTCCCTGTGCTCCAGTGCCCCCAGCACACGGGCCTGGCGCTGTGTGGAGAGGTGTGAGGGCTGTTCCTACCTGTCCCTGTGCCCCCAGAACACTTGGGGAGGTGTGAGGGCTGTTCCTGCCTGTCCCTGTGCCCCCAGAACACCTGGGGAGGTGTGAGGGCTGTTCCTACCTGTCCCTGTGCCCCCAGAACACCTGGGGAGGTGTGAGGGCTGTTCCTACCTGTCCCTGTGCCCCCAGGACTCGGGCCCGCCGGTGACACCGGGGCCGGCGCTGTGTGCGGAGGCGCGGGCGGCGGCGCAGCGGCTGCTGGACCACTACGTGCAGGTTCAGGGCGCGGCCGTGGCGCAGATGCTGCGCAAGAGCGTCGAGACGCGCGACTGGCTGGGCACCGTCGAGCCCCGCAACGTCCGCGCCGTCATGAAGCGTGTGGTGGAGGACATCACTGCCATTGATGTCCAGGTCAGGCTGGCACTGAGGGCTGGAGGCTCCTGGAGGGGCCCTCAAGGTCCCCATGAGGTCCTTGAGGGCTCTACAGGGTCCCTGAAGGATTCAGAGTGTTTGCCCAAGGTCTCAGTGTGGTCCCTAAGGACCTTCGAGGAAGGGCTTGGGAGCGTTGCAGAGGCTTTGAGGGATGCTGGGTGGTTTGGGGGGGAGTCTCAGGAGGAGATTTTGTGTGGGTTTGAGGCTGAGGTTGTGGTACCACACACAGGTGGGGCAGCTCTTCGAGGAGGGGGTGCGGCGGGCACAGAGCAGCGATTCCAGCCGACGTGCCTTCTCTGTCTACAGCAGCTCGCGGGCACCCGGCCGCTATGCCCCTAGCTACACGCCCAGGTCAGCCCCAGCACCCCCAGGCTCCCTGGGTCACTCCTGCAGTACCCATTGCATCTTCCCTGTCCCCTTCTTCATGTCCCCAGGCTGTCCTAATATCCATCTGACAGCCCTTGGCTATCCCTGTTTCCACAAACTGTCCTGATTATGATCCCTGTTTGTCCCAACTATTCCCATGTTCCCTCCAACTATCCCACTGTTCCCTAGTGATCCCCATATCCCTTGTATCCCATAGTTATCTTGTCCCTCCATATCCTGTGATCATCCTCACATTCCCATTTTTCTGTCCCTAAACCATCCCTGCATCCTCCGACCATTCCCATGACCCCTGACTGTCCCTGTGCCCACATCCCTGGCTCTCTGAAGTCCCTGACTGTCCCTGTGTCCCTGTCCCCAGCGCCCCCATGGACACGCACCTGCTCAGCAACATCCAGAAGCTTTTCTCCGAGCGCATTGACATCTTCAGCCCTGTGGAGTTCAACAAGGTGAGGCCACAGGGACACCCCCATGTCCCTAAACTGGGGCCCTAAACTCCCCACCTTCCCACTGCCACAGGTCCCTGGTGTCCCAACATCCCCAGGAGCCAATGACCATGACCAGGGTGCCTTCACTGTCCCCTCTCTTACATGTCATGACTTAGGTTGCCCTGTGTGTGGCAACCAGGCCATGGATGTCCATGTATCATTTGTCCCCAGGCTCAGGAGTCCCTGGGAAGTGGCAGCCAGGCTGAGGGTCCCCACATCCCCCTGTAAATGCCATCCCATTCCGTGCTGTCCCCACACAGGTGTCGGTGCTGACAGGGATCATCAAGATCAGCCTGAAGACACTGCTGGAGTGTGTGCGGCTGCGCACCCTGGGGCGCTTCGGGCTGCAGCAGGTGCAGGTGGACGGGCACTACCTGCAGCTCTACCTGTGGCGCTTCGCCTCCGACGAGCGCGTGGTGCAGGGGCTGCTGGACGAGGTGGCTGCCAGCGCTGCCCACCGCTGCCTCGACCCCGTGCCCATGGAGCACAGCGTCGTGGAGCTCATCTGCGAGCGCGGGTAGTGCCCGGGGATGAGGGACAGGGACTGCCATACCTGCGTCACTGTGTGGCAGAGCCCAGTGGGGACACATCTGGCATCCTGTTACATCTCTGGGGACAGACCTGTACCCTGCGAGTCCCCACATGTACTGTCTGCTTCCCAATATGGCAGCACACAAGGACATCCCATGTCCCCCCACACACAGAGTGTAAAGGGACACCCCCTGCCCTCACACCAGGTTCCTCCATGTTGCCAAACCACTCCCTTATTGCCCCTGCACCCCAGTGACACCCTCAGCGTGTGCTGACACCCGTAGCCCCTGTGACGCACCCTCTCGTTCCCTTTGTCACTAAATAAATTATGTGTGAGCTTAGGGTTGTGTCCCTGTCTGTGCTGGGGAGTGGGAGCTGACCCTGCACACAAGGGGGTCCCACCTGCAGCCAGGGTGACAGCACAGGGACAGGGACTGGGCACTGAGTGATGTCCCCAAGGGACCTACAGCCCTGAGGGCCCCAAACCTTAAAAGTCAGGGATCAAAATTCTCTGTGGTTGCTAGAAAGTGCTGGGCAACACTAAGGGACATGGATTTTCCACTGGAATTGGAAAGTTCTCCCCTAACAGGACATTTCCTACCTCAAGGAACCAGCAGCAAGAGCAACCCAAAGGGACAGACCTCAAACCTGTTTCTCACAAAAAGCTGCAAGGAGCCCAGAGCAGATTGAATTCACTTTATCCAACAGCATTTGGCCAGGTCAGAAGCTTTTGGACAAGAGGTTGTGGTTGCACAGATACAGACCTGGATCTACAGTGCAGCCATAGAAGCACAGACACCCTACAGATACAAACACCAATGTATTTACATATAAAATCCCGTGTCACTTTGAGGACATTTGCTGGCAAACAGTGCGTTGGTTACAGACACACAGATGGGTACACAGACAGGCTGAGGTCCCCTCACACAGGGCACAGTCTTCATGGGTTTTACAGGAAATGGGAATGCTGAGCTGGAATTTTGTTTTGATGAAATTGGATTGGCCAGAGTCCATTTGACAGAGACTGACTGAACAGGAAGTGCTAAACAGGTTGAGAGACACAACCAGCTGATGCTGAACCACAGCCAAGGGATTAAGGTTAAACACATCTTCTCAATCCCTTCTGGCCACAGAGATGGAATTTCAACAAGAGAAAAAGAACTCTGCCAGAACCTTGCAGTTCTCCTATCGAGGCCCAGAGCACTTGGGGGTCCCTGTGGACACGGTCACACCTGGAGCCACGTCTCTCGACAGCTGAAGGAAGGTCAGTGAAACCCCCAGTGTGTTCCAGCCCAAGCTGTGGCAACATCAGCCCTGGCCTGGCTGATGGACACAATGACACAGGTGAGAAAGGGAGCGACAAATTCCTTGGGGATTGTAGGAGATGAAAAGCAGACATTGGAACACCTTCCTGAGAAGAGCAGTGGAGCAGGCCCAACTGTGCCCAGGTGTGTGCAATGGTCCCTGACTGTCACTGGCCTCAAGGCCAGCACAGAAGTACAACTGGTGGCAGGTACTGCCAGGCCTGCTCATCGGAGAGCAGGGAATCCCATGGCTTCAGGTGAAGTCCTTCACCCCCTAATGGTCCAAGTCCATGCCAGCTCCAAGCTGAGGGTAAGAGAGAGGCAATTTCCACGGCAGTACCTCGTGGCTTGGGCTGACAGAAACTAGCCCTGCAAACCGAGGGGCAGGAACCCAGGAAGAACTGCCATTTATTACACACTAAAACCTAAATATTTCAAGTGAATGGTGACTCCTTCCTCACCTGGAGACAGGAAATCACATCTGCTGTACTCCTGTGCTCACCTTAGGGCTTCTTGAGGCCACAGGGCAGCCCCACCCCAAGCTTGGCCTCCACGGCGGGTGGCGAGTGCCACACAGCCGAGCTCGTGCGCTTGAAGTAGCGGGGTTTGCTCTTGTAGAAGATGTCCTCCAGCTTGGGGCTGGGGATGGCCCCGAACAGCGCATCCACATCTGGAGGGTTGTAGTACTGCCGGATCACAGCCTGGCTGAGCTGATTCCCTGTGGGAACACAAAGGGTTTGTGTTAATGGGAATTAGAACTGCTGCGTGGGCTTGTTGTACGTGGCGTGTCCCTGCTCGGCTCGTCTCTCACCACTCCAAGACAGCTTAGCAGAGTACTTGTTACCCAACACATTATGACAAGATTCCCAAGAGCTGGAGGAGCCTCTGACTCCACATTCCACATAAAATCATGCAATGTTTTGGGCTGGAATGGACTTTAAAGCTCCTTCAGTTTCAATCCCCTGCCACGGGCAGGAACACCTTCCAGTAGCTCAGGGTTAGGGTTAACCCTAAGCCTCGCCCAACTTGGCCTTGGACACAGAAGTACTCACTCAGTGCTGGAGTACTTTTAACTACTGCAGATAGGAGGAGCTGGGCAAAACCCCACACCAGGTTCCACAACCTGCTGGGGCAGATCTGCCACATGGGTGTTGGGGGTCCCAAACAGACGTCTGTCCCAACACGTACCAGTGGCCCAGGCAGGGACAGGCTTGCGAGGCTGGCTCTCATCGTCTGTTGAGTCATCACTGTTCAGGTCCATCCCATAATCGTTTGGGCTTGTCACGGGGGGCTTGAGATCTTTCCTGCTCTGCGGAGTCATCTGGTACGAATTGCAGGCAGGGGAATTCTAGAAGGCAAACACATTCCAAAGGTGTTGGATGCAGCAGCACTGACACGCTCTGAGCTATGGCAGGACCGGCTTGTCTCCCACCTCCTGCTCTGTCACCTCACAGCAAACCCTGAGTCTGGCAGCTCTCAAGTTTGGACCTGAGAGCTTGACCCAGATTCCAAAGGTGTGACCCAGTTATGGCTGTGCATGGTCTTCTCCTGTTTAATTAGGCTGATTAACTGGCCACGTCTGGAAAGAGCATGCAGCAATAGATGGACCTAACAGATCTAACAGAAAGGCAGCTCCACTCAGGTTAGGCAAAGGTTAAGTAGAGGTTTTATGTCACCGGAGCAAAGTCATGTACCCTAAATACTCTGAAACCCAACTTCTGGGCTTGATTAATAATAAAAAAATTGATAATTGCCATGCAGAGAACCTGCTCACCAGCTTAGCCAAACCGACCTCATGCTGATTGGAGCAGCACTGTCAGGAAGTGCAAGGAGGGGAGAAAACCTAAAACTGCAAATTTCAGCTTTTTCAAGTGAAAATTTTCAGCTGAAATTCAGTTTTCAACCACAAAACTCTGCAGAGCTGGACACAGTTGTTCTTCCCCGCCAGACTCCCTTCATGGCTTTGTGTCCAGTGACATTTAATGCCTCTCCACTGGTTCTGAACTCAAAGATACAGAGCTTTGCAAGGAGTCAGAAAGCAATGTTTGTTGTGAACGCTGCGGACGTGAAGGTGCACCCGCAGGTTCCTCCCATTCAAAACACTGTTCTACAGACTCTGCTGCCACCTTGTGGCCGTTCCCAAAATTGACCCTAAATAAAACCCTCTTTTCTGCGACTTGGGCCTTTCCAGTATTTAAGAGCAGGAACACAGAGTCCAAACAACTCCAACAGCTGCTGCCTTATCCACAGCCAGAAACCCTGGCCAAAACTTCCTGCTTCCCTTCCCTCTGTCATTGAATTATTCACAGAGTCAATCTCAGATAACTAGGATTTTCAGAATTCCTGTGTTTTCTTGAAAGGCAGATAAAAGCACAGGGTGGAACCGCCCAAGGTAGGAGCAGGGCAGTGCTGGGACCGAAGTTCTCTACTGTCACCCCTAAAGACACATCCCCAGTTACCTCCTTATTTTCCAGGAGTGGTGCCCGGGCATTGTCTTTGGCTTTTTGTTCCTCTAGCAGTTTCTTCTGCTCTTCCTCCTTCCTCTTCCACTCTGCCAGCATCTGCTGTTCCCGCTGCAAGTGACACTCACAGGATTACCCTTAGGGACTACATGGCCAGCCCAGGCATCCACCTTCCTCATGCAGCTGAGGAGCATTTGGGACATGGCACAGTTCCCTCAGACGGTCACAAACCCACCAATCCTTGTGTCAGAGCCAGAGCACCAGCTGCCTTTTCCTGACAAAGCCAGGGCCTCCTGCCTTGAAAACCTTGCTGCTGACTGGATGTTCAGGCTATAAAAGCCAGAAAACAGCTGACCATCTGCAGAAGTCTGTGCTATTGCTCTTGGTCTCTTTCTAAACTAATAGTATTTTTAGAGGTCTTCACCCCACTGTACCATAGCCATCCCAAACAGGTCAACCTTCCAGCTCAGAAGTGCCACAAGTGGCTCCTCAGGGCTCCCCACAGCATCCTAGCTGAGCTGCTGTGACAGCCATAGCTGCTGAGGTCAGACACTATGGCTCTACCCCTCCCCAAAATCGAGCGCTTACCTCTTTCTTCTCCATCTCCTTGTGGAGCCGCTCCTTAGCAGCCTGCACTTCCTTCTGCATGCGGGCAGCCTTCTCCTGCTGCTCACGGAGCCTGAGAACCACAGCACAGGCCCTCAACTCCCAGAAACAACACCAGGGACCCCTCGCTGCCTGCAGCAACCCCCACTTCCTCACAGCTTTTCAGACAGCTCCCACCACACTCCTGACATCCCTGAACCCAGAATTCCTCCTTGGCAGCTCAGCGCCAACCACTGGAGTTGTGCTGCCACCTCACAGTGGCTCCTTGCTGCTCCAGCCCTCCACTCCTGCCCTCTGTTCCAGCTGCGTTTCAAACCCAGCACAGAATTTGGTAAATAAATGGGATTTTGCCTTACTTTTCTGCCTGGATCCGCTCCTGCTCCCTCTTTCTCTCCAGCTCTCTCTCTGCAGCCAGCTGTCTCTCCCGCTCCTCTGCCTGCCTCTGCTCAGCAATTTTCCGGGCACGCTCCTGCTCCTCTTCCCTCCTTTTTTGCATCAGCTCCCTGTGCCGTCGTTCCTCCTCCTCCTCCTGTAAGCCCAGGCAAGCAGTTACTCACCTGACAGGAGCAGACTCCAGGAGAAAGCACCAGGAACCCCTCATTTGACTCAAATCCCCATTGCTAGACAGTGGGGAAACATCTCAGGGGTAAATTCCCAGTGCCCAGGGCAGGGGGATCCCCCTCTCCAGTTCTGCCCGTGGGACAGGGCAGGCCTCACACACCTGCTGCAGAGCTCTTTGTCTCCTGGCCTCCTCCTCTTGTTTGCGCCGGGCCTCTGCTTCCTCCATCTTCCTGGCAGCTGCTCTCTTCTTGATCTTCTCCTCTGCCAGCCTTTCTTCCTTCACCTGGAGCACAGACAGAGCCGGATCTCAGGCGGGACAGCACAGCAGGACCTCCCACGGACTCAGAGCTCTAACCCTTTCACAGGGCAAACCCTCCCTCCTTTGCCGTGGGGAGCCAAGGGGGCCTGTGCTCTGTTTCAAAAAGGTCACATTTAGGGCAATGACCTTGTTTTACATGCCCTCCGGGAAGAGCTGACCCCACCCTGGATGTTTACACATCCAGCCCCACAAAGCCATTGGAATATATCCTCAGTCATGCAATCAGACAGACGGCTGGGGATAATTAAAGCAGACAAATGATAACTACAGCCACTGCACAAATTGCCTGGAAGTCTGGGATCCGAGGAAGGCTCCAGAGGAAGGATGTTTACTTTCCCCTCTCCAGCTATTACTCAGTTGGGAGAAGCAGGAGACAAAGCCTCGGGGCCATTAGGCTGCCTTTATCTACTGCAAGTCCTTCCTTCTCTCATCTACCAGGGCATTAATAAAGCCCATTTAGATTCACGATTCTGGAAAAACAGGTGTTCAGCAGCCATTTGCTGTAGCCAGAGAAAGGCAGTTCCTAAGGATCACCAATGCTCTGTAAAGTTCTTTATCCAACTATTCTCTGGTTCAACATCTTGAATCCAAGCAGCCTCCCTTCCCCTCTTTCCAGAAAGCACACTTGTGTGGCATCAACTGCCTCAAGGAGCATCAATTCTCCTGACTGAGTTCTGCGTGGGCCGTACCTTCTCTGTCTTCTCGTCGAACAGCGCTATCTTCTGCTCGATCTTCCTCTTCCTCGCCTTCTCCATTTCCTCCACCCGCTCCCGGGCCTGCAGTACCTTGCGCAGGCGCTCCTCACGCTTCCTAAGGACACAGCCCAGCTCACTGCCATGTTCCAGTGGGGTGAGCTCCTCACAACTCAGCACAAGGCCAAAGCTCAGAGCAGGAAACCCAGCGGCTCAAATTCCACATTAATTTAAGCATCAGCCGTGTTTAAGCTCAATCAGAGAGGGAGGACTCAAGACAAAAGGCTGCAGCAGTGGCTGACAAGGACAATTAATGTTTTGTATCAGCATTCTAGAGAATTCCAAGAACAAACACTGCCTGTGCCCACAGGAATTTCTGCCCCTTGCATGAGCTCTGGAAGGTAAAACATCTGGACACAGGTACCTAGAGCAGCATGACCACAACTACTCACAGCTTTGCCTCCTCAAGTCGCCGTTTCTTCTCCTCCTCCAGTTTCTGTCTTCTCAGCCGCTCAGCTTCTTGCTTCTTCCGCAGAGTCTCCAGCTTCTGCCTCTCCTTTTCCTGAGGGGAATTGAAAAGTGACTGTACCCACCTGCCAGGGGCTCCTTCCCACCTCACTTGCTCTGCCAAGGGTGTAGACGTGACAGCAAGGAACTGCAGGCAGGAACAAGGGATGGTGACATTCCTGGAGCAGAGCTCAGTCATGAATGGATATATGCAAGCAAAACAAGGCAGTGCTGTAATGTTGGGGAGCAAGACAAGCTGGGATGCTGAAACAGGAGAATCATCTCTGGAAGCCCAGGCAGCATCCCCAGGGATTTCAGGCAGCCAGCCGCGTGCTTTCTCTTGGTGCAAAGGACCCACAAAGCAGTGCCAATGCCTGGCACTGATCCCGCTTCCTGCAGCGAGCACAGGGACAGATGGTGCTCCAGGAAACACCTTGGGCTCCCACTGGCGCCTTTGCCTCCCACAAAGCTCTAGCTGGTGGTGAACCACCACCACTCCAAGAGCTGCCAGCTTGCTCCAGCACGCAGCCAGCCCCATGTGCCAGCCAGAAACAGGGGGCTTTCTCCTTGTTTTCCTGACCCAGCCTAGACACACTGTCAGCCAGGGAAGCAAGATTCAGCCACCACTACAGCCACAGCAAATGGATTAACATCGGCTCACTCCATGCCAAAGCAGGCCTGATCTCAGCACAAACCCATGGATCAGCACTGGGAATATCCAAGGGATTCCCTTACATTGGGCTCTGTGTTGAAAAAGCTTGGTGCTGTCAGCATCCAAACTGGTTAATATAAAACCGACAATTGCATCTGATTGCTCTGCTCCTATTTAGTTATGTTTAGCTCCCACACGGAAAACGTCCTGAGGGGAAATTGCCTGCACTGGAATGAAACCTAAAACATAACATTCCATGAACTGACAGCAGCAGAGGAAGCACTCCCTAGCCACAAGACACTTTTCTCATCATATTAACTCCTTTGTAGGACTGACACCAACATCAGCAGAAGCCCAGTGAGACTGAAGCTGGAATCCTTCACTGCTTCCCAAGAGCCATCCCTGACCCGCTGGAGCACAGCCAGGCTCTGAGCAGCACAGACTGACAGCTCTAGAAAGCTCTGCTATTAGGTTGCTAAATGCAGGAAAAGCAAATCCTGCATGCTGCCTTCCACTCCCTCCCTGCTCTCCTGCAAGGGAAAACCAGCCCCAGAGCACCCTACTTTGCAGGTGAGTTATTGGGTACCAGGAGTATGAGCATTCCCTGCTTCCAGCAGACACTGGATGCATCCAGGAAGCTCCACACTTGTACAGAAGCAGCTGTCAAATCCCACCCTCCCAAACTGCTCCTGGCTGGGATACACGGGCTTGGAAACCCCCACTGTGGGGCTACTGCAAAAGCACCAGCCAGCCAAGGCATCCTGCTGGTCCATGTTGGTCCGAACAGGATCCATCAGTGGTACTGATGCCTCTGGATTTGGACACCAGCACACTTGTCTGACTGGCCCCACATCCAGGACAGCCTCATGTTTCCTCCTGCTTCAAAGGTTTGGAAAACCTCAAAAGTTTGGATTTAAGAGGTATTTGCTCAATCCCACTCATGAGAGAAGACCTAGGAAGGAGACCTGGGATGTGCCTGCTTCACACCTCAACATTCAAAATCCCCTGGATTTTTGCTTCCCAGTCTTCATCCCTGACTGTTACTTGCCAATACCACAGGGGAATGCTGAAGGAATAAAGCTTATAATCCAAACTGGAATCCTTTAGGAAGCTGACTTACCCAGACCTGATTTATTTGAACGTGAACAGACAGCTTCAGGTTATTTCTTAGTTCCAAATGGGTTGCAAAGTTTCTTTCATGTCTGTGCTTTAAGTGAGGCACTAATCAAACCATCGTGTACTGGCTTAGAGCAGGGTTTCCTCTTACCTTAGGATCAGCCTGGAGAGGGGTGTTGTGCCTGATGAAGGATTTTATGACTCCGTTTCTCCCCACAGAGCTCGGTGTCATGAGGAGCTGGTTTTTCTGCACGGTGTGAAGGAATGTTTTGAACGGGCGCACGACCTGTGGGAAGAATGCCAAGGGAATGACTAGGAATGAGCCACAAAAGGTCTTGGTGAGGTACTCCAGGGTTACAAGCATCTTACCTTGCTGGCTGGGAAGACTGGGGATAGGGTCTTCTTCCTGGGAGGAGAGAGCCCTCCCTCCTCCTCTGCCTGCTGGTGGTCGTAGCGCTCATCCACAGCTCTCTTGTAGCTCGGCTTCCTCCTGTGAGACAGCACAGTCCATCACACTCACCAAACCCTCCTGATGTCTCAAAGTCAGGTCTGGAAAGGGCCATAAACTATCTCAGCTTAAAAGAGATGACATTGTAGGGAGGCCCTGGCACAATGTGCCCAGAGAAGCTGTGGCTGCCCCATCCCTGGAAGTGTCCAAGGCCAGGTTGGACAGGGCTTGGAGCAACCTGGGACAGTGGAAGGTGTCCCTGCCCATCGCAGGGGGTGGGACTAGATGAGCTTTAAGGTTCCTTCTAAGACTCTGCAAGTGCAGGCTTTTAGCCAATAAAAAATTCCTAATGTGATAGAAGATAGAAATCAAATCACAGAATCACAGAGGCAGGGAAAACTTATTTGCAGAAGTTTCACTGTCACAAATACTGAGGCCATTGAACAACATTCCAGCACCGAACGTGCTCTGAACTGCAGTCCCTCGAGGCACTTCCACCACCAGTGATCACATGCACATACCTGGCACTCTGAGGTGGGTCCAGGGTCTCCCCACTCTTATTTAGCTTGCTTTCTGAAAGAGAACAGTTACACACTGAGTTCTAGCAGGAAAAATTCCCCTCCAACACAGATTTGACAGCAGAGAACAGATGTAGCAGCTCACTGAACAGCAAAACCACCTGCCATGAGCTGGGCACAGCAGGACCTGGCTCACACAGCACTGTTCCCACCCAGAAACTCCAGAGAAAGAAGAGCTGCCCAGAGCTGTCCATGCCCAGCAGCTCACACCAGTACTGCTGTGCTCTGTACAGCTTCAGCAATGAGGCTCCACTGGGCCTCCCACAGCCGTTATTACACCCATCTCCATGTGCTTCCTAGGGTGGAAATAACTCCAGCACAGAGTTTCCTCACTGCTAATTGAAGTAAATCCTCACTCATGAAACATTAATTAATCTTTCAAACTGAGCTCTCAAATTAACCAGCAAACATTTCCAGCTTCCCAAAGTCCTGCCCCAAGCCCCTCTGGAATTACCACTGCTGCTTGGCTCCTGCAGCTGCCCATGTTTGGTGACGGTGTGGGAGCGAAGGGACATCCGCAGGCTTTGGGAATCCTATGGGAAAAGCAAAGGGGTTTCAGGACAGTTCCACGTGGAAACAGCACATTCCTGGTGCATACTGTGGGGTGGTTTTGACAAGGGCACAGTCAGCAGCATTATGAGGAAACACCAAAGCACCTCTTGGCGAAGTCCTAGATGCTGCATCATCAGGAGAAGCACAGACATTAACAGAGCATCTGCGCTGCCTAAATTCAACAAACTCATCAACTATTAAGGCCAAAAGCACTCCAAGTTGTAAATCTGTGCTGCTGGAGCTCTGGCCAGAGCCAGTGTGCCCATTTCCCTGAACAGTGATGAATGTAGAGCCCAGAGATGGTAGACAAATGGCTCATTTCCATGATTTATCTGTTTGTTGTGGGATACCCATCGATGCTCTCTGTCTCTGCACTTACACCAGAGCAGGCTCTGCTGGGATAATGGGCTGTGGCTTCTGGAATTGCTCTCTGCTAGCATTACCTCCCCGAGCCCATGCTGGCCAGCAAGCAGCAGGTTGGGAAAAAAAAAAAGATTCATGGAGATTTTATCCTCCCCAGTTGCTTCTGGAGGGCCTTGTCTAAAGGGCAGGCACAAGAACTACCCTGTAGCCCAAGAGAGGACAGACCTAATTAACCTGGCCTGGGAAGGACCTGACCAGAGTCAAAGCATGCACTGAAATTTATTCTGGACAAAACACCAACATGATCCCAGGGTTTTTTCCCCAGTGAGAATTGTGGAGGAAAAGGTTTTGACCTGAATAATATTCACAAATTTCTGTGGCTGTCTAAACTAACAAGTGATGAATTATCTACAGGACTGACCAAAAGGTCAAAAGGAGCTTTAAAAACACAAAAATAACAACAGTGTGCAAACCATGACACCACCGCAACCAAACTTCCCTAAACTATAAGGTGTTTTTTTATCTCTAGAAACTTAGGATTCAATTTTTACACAACGATCTCTAGCAAAAGGTTAAGAAGGAAGAGCCACATTTTCCTCCCAAATCCACCCAGACACAAATTCTTTTAATCCCTGCTTAGACCTTACCTTGGAGGGAGTGGAGGGTTCAGGAGGAGGCCTAAAGGAAAAAGACAGAAGATGCTTTACTAACACTGAGGAAACTAGAAAGCCACTTGGATTTTACACCAACAGCGGCAGGGAAAAAGTCCTGCAAGCAGGACAGTAAGAATAAATAAATAACCAAAAGCATTCTCACCCAGCTTTGACAACAGTTTCTTCATCCTCTGGAAAATCTGCAGAGCTGGAGGCTGTGGGAAAGCAAAAAAGCACACCTGAGCTGCAAGGCTTGGGTGCAGGCCGAGGATCTGGTGGGATGAGGGTCGCTCCAGGCACTGCAGAGGGGTTTGTCCTGCCCCAGGGCAGGGGAGGGCACTGGAGCACACCCAGGTAGCACTGCAGGAACGCTGCTGGCAATTTTGGTGGAGGAAAGCAGTGCTTTCAATTATAGATGAGTTCAGAGCAATTTTCCATGAGTTAAGGGGGCTGGGTTTGGCCTTGGGCTCATCTGCAAGGCCATGCCTGGGCATTAACAGCAGTTAGAGCCAGTGTTATTTACACTGGGAGCGCTGTTTCCCAAGCCAGCAATCCAGCTGGCTCTGCCACAGCAAGCTTAGAAGCTCCAGCACAGCTGGAACCTGTCATGGATAATCATGGAATCACACAATCCCAGAGTGGTTTGGGTGGGATGGACCTTAAAGATCATCCAGTCCCACTCTCTATCATGGACGAGAACACCTTCCATTAGAAAGGCTGCTCCAAGTTCCGTTCTGCCTGGCCTTGAACACCAGCAATGCAGAAACCACACATTCTCTGGGCAACCTGTGCCAGGGAATATATCCCACCTCGATTTCCCCTCTTTCACTTTGAACCCATTTCTCCTCATCCTGTCACTCCAGTTCCCGATGAAGAGTCCCCCTCCAGCTTGTTTGCTTAATAATCCAGTGTGGGATCTGCTGCACTGGGGCTGTGGCATTCCTGGTTCTCAGACAGTCAGAAAAGGTGCTTTGGGTTTTCAAGCATTAATGAGCTCAAGCTGAGCAGCCAGGGACATCTCAGTCCCTCTCCTTGCACTTAGAAACTCTGGCTAGGTAGAAGAATGATCATGTAAGAGGGAAGAAATACACCCTACCTTAGACCTTCCATTTACTTCTTTCCCTCAGCTTAGGAAAAAAAATAAAGGAGAGGTTATATCCATCTCTTTGCCCTCCTGCACTAACTCCAGTGCTTCCATCCCATGGTGTTGAAGAATGTTTAAATCAGTCAGTCCTATCCCAAACCTGCCTCTATCACCAACAGTAGAAGAGTGAGAGACTTTTAATCTATAAAGTTCAGCTTCAAATTCCCTTTCTCAAAGAAGCTCTGAGAACCAGCAGCCAGATGCTATTAAGGACCAGGGAATTTGTGGGAATTTCACTGTCCAGGCAGGGCTTTGGTAGAGCTCATCACCCTCTTCAGATCTCCCCAAACTCTCCTCAGCATTGCCAGCTGCCCTCACAGAAACTGGGAAGGCAGGTTGCCCAGAGAAGCTGTGGATGCTCCATCCCTGGGAGCATCCAAGGCCAGGTGGATGGGGCTTGGAGCAACCTGAGCTACTGGAAGGTGTTCCTGCCTGTGGTAGGGGGTGGAGATGTACAGGCTTTAAGGTCCTACCAACTCAAACCACCCTGAGAGAGTCCAGGATTAACAGCTTCTCTCAGCAAATCAGCAATGGCTAGAGTTAAATTGAAGGGGAGACATCGAGGCTGTTCTCCCAAGGTGATTTACAAGTCTGAATTCAGAGTTACCTGGATTTCTGTGCTCACAGGGGGCTCCAGAAAGCCAGGGAGAACTTCCATGAGGGATTGCAGCTTGTCTAGCCCAGGAAACTCAGCTGTTATGCTCACACTGAATAACTAGCCCAGGCATGTTGCTTTCCTCAGCAACAGATCAAGACAGAGCAGGAGAGAGGTGCAAAGCAAACCCCCAGTGACACCGAAACTCACCCTCCACAGAGCTGGAGGACACGGATCTTTTCCGAGCCATGTTCCTCTTGCTTGCTGCCCTGGCAACGGATCTCCGGATCATACTCTCCCTCTTGTTGGCAAGGGAATATTTCTCTGCCAGGGAGGTTCTGTGGCTCAGAGGGGTTTTCCCCATGAGGCTCCGGCGCACGGAGCGGCGGCTCCTCCGTGAGCCTGTCGGAGTTCCCGGGTTGTCCCTCAGCGCCTGGGAGGGCTCCTCAGCCTGCTCGTGTTCCCGAGGGGGGCAATCCCCCTCCTGCAGCCCAACTGCTGCACTCAGGATGATGGTGACATTGGCTGCCTTTACTGTCTGCAGCTCAGGCACAGCCTCGCTGGCCTCGGGGGTGCTGGGAACCACCAGCTCAGGGGCCATGGGCACTGGCAGCGATTCGGGAACCTCATGTGCCTTGGGAGAGCCATCGCCTGAGCTTGCAGGGAGCAGCTCTGTCGGTTTTGCTGCACTATTCCGCAGGGGCACCGCAGGGCCAGCAGGATCAGCTTCCCCCCAGGGATCCTTCCCTGCTGCCTGCGAGGCAGGAGGGGTCTCAGGAACCACCTTGGAGTTCTTGGCAGAGACTGCGGCCTGGAGTCGTGTCACACGCTGAGGGGGAGACTCTCCTTCGGCCTCAGCTCTGCTGAGCTCCATGTTTTCTTTGCTCCGGAGTCGTTGAAAGCCTCTCACAGGAGGCAACGGTTTGAAGCTGCTCTTCCTTCTCCTGGATAACCTAACCACAGGAACAGCACATTAGATGGGAACGGGAGTCAGGAACAGCCAGGAGCCCTTCAGCACACACACAGGAATGGAGCCAAAACACCTGGGATGGGCCCAGGATACACAGAGCTGCACAAAGCAGCTAACGCAAGCAGTAATTAATGGATGTAATGACTTTAAAACAGAAAAAATAACGGAAGACAGAGCACAACTGACATAAAACAGAGTTAAGTGACAAATAACAGCACTTTCCACGAGAACCAACGTTTTTCAGTGCTTTTAGGCCCTGAGGCTAAGAGCACCCCAGACACACGGTCTGACCAAACCTTTAACACCCGGGGGACCCGCGGGCCGAAGGGAAGGGAGGACCCCCATGGCACAAGGGAGGAGAACCTCCGTGGTGCGAAGGAGGTAAGAGACTCCAGGACACACTTCGAGGAAGGCATTGTCTCCATAAGCCCTTGGTACCGGATCTGTTCAGCCTACCGCGGGCTCCCTCTCTTCTCCGGGCCCTTCCCACCGCCTCTGCACTCCCCCTTCCCACGGCCCATCCCGAGGGGAGGCTCCTGGGCCCGCGCTCCCAGCGCCACTCACCGCTTCCTGCCCTGCTCCTGCTGCTGCAGCGCCGACCACCGCTTCCTCCGCTGCCGGTTCTTCTGCGACGGCGTCTTGGGCATCAGCTCCAGCTCCTCGTTGTAGTCGCTGGAGGGAAAAAGGGAAAACGACCCGCGGTCAGCGTGGAGGGCGGCCGGTCCCAGCCGGGGCCTAGCGGGGAGCCGAGGCGGCGTGGGGGTGGGGAGCTCGGGGTGTGGAGGGGTACCGGTACCTGACGAACATCTTGACCGCCTCCTCGTAGATCTCCTCCAGCCACACCATGTCGGTGCTGTCCACCTGCCGCCGGAACTCGGCCAGGCGGCGCCCGCACTCCGCGGGCAGCTCCTGCAGCGAGCGCGCCGCGGCCGCGGCCGCCGCCATGGCCGCCATCGCCTCAGCGCCAACGGCCGCGCGCGCGCGCCCCGCCGTTCAAACCCGCCGCGCGCCGCGCCCCGCCCAGCCGCGACAGCCAATCAGCGCCCGCCGCCCCACAGGGAACCCCGCCCCCACCGCCTCCCCATTGGCTGCCGGCCTCGCGCGGCGCGGGGGAAGCGGCGCAGCTCTGCCCACCCGTCTCTGTTGCTGTGGAGGACTCGCCTTGGGAGGCGGGGCTCGGGGGCGGGGATTTAACGGCTCGGGAGTGATTGACATGCGAGGCGACCAATAGAAGCAGGGTTATGGGGAGGGGCGCGCTGCGATTGGTGATTGCCGAGGTATAAATGGGCGGCGGAAGCGGGAAAAGCGCAGTGTGAGGGCGCGGTGAGCGGCGAGGCGGAGCTTTGGCAGCGTCCCGTAGGCTGGGGGCGAGCCGTCTTTGAGGGCTCTCTGGGGCTTGGGGAGAGCGCTCTTGGGTTCTGGAGGGCCCCGTGAGGCTTCGGGGTGTTCCTTAGAGCCCTAAGTCCTGCTCTTGCCTAGGCTCGTCCTCACAGCCGCCCCAAGCCCAGCAGTGCTCCGGGGTGTCCCAGCTGCCCACCAAGCTCCTTCTGTCCTTCTGTGTGCCAGGCGGGGCCATGGCAGAGGGTCCCCGGCAGCTGCTGGAGGTGTGCGGGCAGAGGCTGTCCCGTTTCCTCCAGGATGCCCAGCACAAGCGCCTGGCCTGGCTGCGGGAGGTGCAGGAGCAGGGCGTGAGGATGCTGGAGAGGTGAGGGCTGCCCTCCAGGGGACCTCTCTGTCCCCACCGAGTGGCTGCTCTTGGGGCACTTCCCGCCCCTGTGAGCGCCCGGCTGGGTGTGGCTGGGCGCAGGTCTGGGTTTGGGCCTCATCCTTGTGCTTTGGGGTGGTGGTGGGGGCAGTGGGGTAAGCAACCTGTGCTCTGCCTCTTGTGCTCCACAGCAGCTTCAGGGCTGAGCCCGCGCTCATGCCCAAAACGCCATCCCAGAGGAGGCGTCCCAGGAAAAGGCAGTCCTCTTGCCTGAGGGAGGAAAACAAGGAGCCAAACAGGAGGAGGTAGGTGGGTCAGCTCGTCCTAGCTCTGCCTCGGGGTGCTTGAGTGAAATAAAGCAGCACCTGTGTTCCCCGAGTTAGCAAGTAAAAGGAGCATGTTGGGATCCATCACTGTATCCTGGTGAGAGTTTGGGATAAAGTTGCCTCTTTTCCTTCACTACTTAAAGAATAATAAACACTCGATTTCCTTGTCTGTATTTGGGTTTTGTCTCATTGGAGCTGCTTTTTGGTGTGTGGTTGCTACTGGTGTTCACTCACCAAACCTATCTGTTGGTGCCTGGAGAAGCTGGGAATGGGATGTGCCCCCAGCACTGTGTCTGAGCTGGCAGGCAGGGAGGCTCCAAGGGTTTAGTGAGGGACTGAAGGGGAAATTCCAAGCGGTTTGCTTGGGACCCACCACACTTCAGGTTTTTTAAGCTGCTCTGAAGAGGACAGACTGCCTTTGAGCAGATGCTGAGGCAAGAGGATGCAGGGCAGGGTGTGATTAATTGCATGGGAAGTCAGGATGGCTGTGGCACTGACTAACTTTCTTGGTGGTGCTGCTGCTCCTGTTCCAGAGCCAGCAGCAGGGTGGCCAAGGTGGCCTTCCCTCTGTGGGAGCACCCACTGCCAGCAGCACAGGCACTGCAGCCCCAGTGGGGTGGCCCAAACCCGATCTGTTGGTGTGTTATTGCACTAAAATCGTGCTAACAGTGCTGAAAAGCCCACAGGAGGAAGAGTTGGAGCTCAGAGACTCAGCAAGCAGACACAGAGGGTGGGGAGAGCAGCAGGAATAGCAGGGAAGCGTGGGAAGCTGGTGTGTGTGAGGGAGGGCAGGAGAAGCAGTGCTGCAGATCGGGGTGGGGAGAGCTCTCAGCCCTGCTGTGAGTGCTCAGGCTGCAGCTGGAGTACTCCCCTGCAGAAGCCAAGTCCTGTTTGTGGTTCCCCTCGTTTAAACTTAGTTTGGGACGATCCCCTGTGTGGCAGAATGGGTGGCTGCCTGTCAGCAGGGAGGTGACATGCAATGTGCCTGTCTGTAGGCACTGTCCTCTGCCCTGCTCCCTGTGGGGCTTTAAACCCAGCTCTTGGTGTGGGAGTAAATACAGCTTTCCTGGTTCCATTTATCCAGCCTTTGCTCTGGATACTCAGCTTGGGATATGTCTGTGTGATACAGCCCCTGCCTGGGCCCATGTGTCCATGTGAGCCAGCCTGGGCTGTCTCCAGGTGCCACTCCTCAGGGATAGGATGGGCTGCAAAGGGGAATGGTGGAGGGAAGGAGCCAGCAGCAGCCTCAACCTCCAAAGTTACCACCTGCTTTTCCCCCGAAAACTTAGTTGGGAGTGGGGAAATGCCTTCATCACTTGCTTTAAAATGGCTTTTCTTTAAGGTTGTCCCGGAGGAGAAGCAGCATCAAGCTGGTGTCTTCCAGGCTGAGTTCCCAACAGTGCCTGAGCCAAGAGCAGCTCCAGAGCCCTGGCTGTGGGGGAGAGGAGGTGCCCACACCTGGCTGTGCTCTGGGATCTCAGGCTGGGGTCACACCCGGGGAGCAGCCAGCAGAAGCACATATTCCCTTGGGAAAGCAGGATTGCCAGGACTGTGTCCAGGGTGCTGCTGGAGGCGATGCAGCCCCTCTGGCTGTTTTGGGGGGGGATGCAGCGGCCGAGCTGCTGGAGGTTCCTGGTGTGACTGGGATAACAGCTGAACAGCCAGGAAGAGATGGGGAGCAGGACACCAGGACAGCGAGCACCTCCACTCCCAAGTCTGCTCAGAACGGAGGCCCTGCCGCCCTCCAAGGAGATGGATCCCCTCAAGGCGTCGAGAAACTGCTCTTCCAGGACTCTGGCATCAAAAGAACGACGGAGAAATCCCGGCAGCGCCGCCAGAGTGGGGTGGGTGCACCCCGCAAGAGCCGCAGGGCTTCCCTGGTGGAAAGATACTCGCTGGCCAGCAGGAGGGAGGGCATGATCCGAAGATCCATCAGCAGGGCCATGGTGAGGAAGGCAGCAGCACGAGAGTCCTCCTCAGCCTCCAGCAGAGTGAGCTGTGAGTCCCTGTTTATCCCTGGTGGCTCCGGCTCCCCAGAGTCTCCGTGTCCTGGCCCTTGTGGGTTCCTGGGGCTCCAGCTTCAGGCCAGGGTTTGGCTGCAGCAGGTGAAGGCTGGGGCACTGGTGTGGGGAATGGGCGAAAAGCACGGTGGTGGAAGGGAGAACGTGGCCAGGCTGGTTCCAGCTACGTGTGCTTTTGGACTGGGAGAGAGTGCTGTGTTCCCTGGGGAGGGGCTTTAATTTGTGGCTTCTGCCAGCTCTCCAAAAAAATCAATAGGGCTGAAAGTCTGCAGCCCTGAAATGGGCAGAGGAGCTGAAATGCTCTTTAGGGCAGGATAGAAGAGACCTAAATTGGCAATGTCACTGGAGGAACAGGGTTCAGGAACTGAGGCTGTTCCTGGAAGCACTAAACCCCTTGCATCCCCTGTTCCCACTGCTCCTGGCAGGGTTTGTCTGTTCAGGTTTTCCAAATTCATTGCTGCTGCAGGCAGATGGGCTGTGATGGAGCACGGAGGCCTCTGGAATTCAGCTTTGTCAGCCTTGAGTCATGTATCCAGGCATTTGTTATAACACTTAGAGCGAAGGGGTGTGATTTGGGGGTGGAATCAGCCTGAAATCAGCCCAAACGCCCCAGATCTCCACACTGGAGTGTGTGGGGAGGCAGGAGCTGCAGCCAATGGCCTGGGAATGCTGGCTGCGACACAGGCAGCTGGAGCAGGCTACAGGCACTGGAGCTGCTGCCTCAGTGCTCTGCCTTCCCAGCCCATTCCACTTCCTCAGTGGCACTCGAGGGAGGTGTGGTGCTGGTGTGGAAAGCTAAAGCTGAGCAATCTGTGTTCCTGGAAGGAAGCCTGCACTCCTCCACACACACCCTGGGGCCATTGGGAGCCTGGCAATGATATTCCCCAACCCCACTTTTGCTTTTCTCTCCAGGTCAGAGCTCCTTGGAGGTTTTTGTGGAAGAAGATGTGACCAGCAGCACGAGGTGAGGCTGCCACGTAAAGCAGGTGGGAAGGGATCCCAGAATTCCCTGCTAGGACACTCTTTGGGTCCCAGATTTTGTAAGGGACTGCTCAGGTGTTAATGTCACCTGTGGCTGGCTGATATTTCAGGCTCTGCTGTTCAGGCACAGTGATGTTAAGCCCTGCACTGGGGCGGGTGGTACTGCCCAGCCTGGTGTTGGCTGGCACTGTGTGTCCAAGGATTCCTGAAATTCCCTGAATACTGGGATGCTGGCAGTCAATCAGCTCTGCTCATCCTAGAAAGGGGACAGGTAACGCTCAGCCCAAGGCTGGCAGAGCTTCCTCTTTACCTGCTACCTGGGGCCAAACCTGGTTAAGGGGCACTCAGTAGCGCAGTGGGATGGTCCCTCAGAGGAATTTACAGCCCCATTTCTGTGTGCCTGGGCTGGAATAGCCTCTGGATGTGCATAGGTTTCCCTGCAC
Source organism: Margarornis squamiger (assembly GCA_035222235.1). Taxonomy (NCBI): domain Eukaryota; kingdom Metazoa; phylum Chordata; class Aves; order Passeriformes; family Furnariidae; genus Margarornis; species Margarornis squamiger. The sequence goes on from JAWWTY010000156.1 coordinate 9,214,233, forward strand.
TTCCCTTGGGGTCCCATACACACCTTGTAACTCGCCTCAGAGAGTTGAAATAATGAAAATAGCTTTTCCTTTACAGGCCTGAGCTGGAGCTGAACCCCCCAAGGGAAAAGGTGAGTTGGAAGGAACAACCTACAGACTGTCTGGATACCTTCTTGCTGAGTCAGTACCTTTACTGAGGTAGTCACTGGAAGCAGGGATGTGGCCTGAAATGAGCCAGCTGGGAGGGAAGCAGATTCTCTCTGAGCAGTTGGCTTTTTCCAGGGCAGCAGGTCCAGGATAGCCTTGTTCTTTGGAGCAGCTCTGCTTAAAGGAATGTTTGTCTCCTTTCCTTGCAGGCTCCTGAAGATGTCCTCATTCCAAGCAAAAGTCCCCGAGCTGCCAGCCCTCCTGCACAGCCCCAGTGCCATCCCGAGCAGCAGGCAGGGAATGCTGCAGGTAACTCTGAGGTGGCCTTACTTCCCTTGCCATGAAACCCCAAAGACACACAGACCGGGGTCAGCAGGTTCCTGGGAAATCTGGGATTTGTGTGGAAACCTTTGACCAGTCAGGGAAGCTTTTCAGGTAAACTTTTGATCTCCTGAAGAGATGAAACATTAGTTAGGTGGGCAAGGACATGCAAATGTGTCCAGGCCACTGTCCTGTCCAGCTTTAGTCTATGCAACAAGCAGAAACACTTGGAAATGAACTGGAGCTGGAATCTTCCACAGAGTGTCATGGCCCTTCCCTCTATGTATGTTATGTGAGGATTTACAAATCCTCTTTATTTTCTGAGCAATGAGAGGGAGAGTTGGGGTTTTTCCAGTTCCCTGTGGGAGCTGCAGGATCTGGCAAGCAGCTGGACCAGAGTGGGAAGAGTCCCTAGTGGCCTTTGGGTGGGATGGTGTCTGGGCAGAAGGGGTTGTGCAGGTATGTCCCACAGCATACCTGTACAACATGATGTTCCAGGTGGCCATCCAGGCTCCAGTGTCTCCATTCAGTTACATGCCATGGGGATGTGGGCATGGGAAGCTGGAGATGAGAGCAGGATGCCTCGCACGTGCTACTGACTCCAGGTTTCTCCACAGGAAGCCACGGGAATCCAAACAGTGAACCCCAGAAGAAGAACCAGGAGCAACCCCACTGTGCCAAGACCCAGGAGAATCCCTCCTGCATCTGGTAGGAGACACTGCAAGGAGCAGGGATGAGTCAGGGGTCTGGACGGACTTAAGCCTGGCCTGTTAAGGCATTTGTGTTAAAAAGCTTTGGGAGTTTGTTTCCCTGCCCTCCCCTATACACTCTGAAAAATCGGCTCTGAAATCCCTTTTGGCCAGATCTGGTCTCCTGGAAGTTCCTCATGATTTTTGGAGCTTTGTTTGGCTGTGGGACCAGGTCTGGCATGGGGAGCAGCACCTGAGTTCCTGCCAAACAAGCAGAGGTGACACAGATAACACAGGTGGCTCAGAGCTGGGAGCTGACTCTGGGAGTGGTCTGGGGACAGGTGACTGGCCTGGTTATTTTTGTCTGTGTGAGGGCCTGGAATACCTGACCTGTCTCCTCACTGTGTGTTGCTGGGGTGTCATGTGAGGTTTTAGGGGGAACAGCCAATAAATGCCTCTGGGGAGTGTGACAGTCCCCTAATGTCCCTCTTGCTGATGCCACCAGGACGAGAGGCTACAAGCAAGCCCTGGGTGCCCTTTGGCAGGGGCAGCAGCCAGGGGGCCGGGCCCTTTCCCCTTTGGATGACAAGCACGAGACCTTGGCAAACCAGGCTCTGTCGTCACCCTCTCCAGCCAGCAAGGTGAGAAAGGTGAGTTGTGCTGTGGCCATGGCCCTGTGCTGCCTGTCCTGGGCAGGCTCTGAGCTCCCTCCCTCTCTCCCCAAGGTTGTGAAGCCACTGAAGAACTTCCTGCAGGCTGTGCAGAGGAACCAGCTGCTGCCAAGCCCGGGCCCTGCGGGACGAGGAGGTGGCATCAAGGACTTCATCAAGCGTAACACTCCCACGCGGCCCAACCCGAAGGTGAGTTGTGTCCCACCCTCTGGAGGATGGATGTGGGCTGTGGCAGGAGGGACTGCCTGCTTAAAAAAAAGCATAAACCTGCTCCTGGCTCAGGAAAAGTGCAGGTCCTGGGAGAAACCTGACCTCAGGATTCTTCCTCAGCCTCTGTGAAGAAGGAGGGCATCTTTGGCCCCAAACCTTCCTCACATGCAGAGGAATTCCGGCTGCTCTGCCTGCAGTCAGTGGAAACATCACATATTCTGGGACTGCTGATCTGTAGGAAAGTGGGAAGCTTTTCTCTGCCATGGGAATTGTCTGGCATTTTTGGCCACTGCAGGACTGACAGGCAGTGTGGGATCAGGCTCTACCATGTACTGGTATGAGCTGCAGCTGAGAACGGGATGCATGTGCTCCGTGGCAGGGTTTGAGTGTTGCTTCCAAACCTTTAATTTTGTTTATGTCCCTTCTTTACAGGGAGACTTTGTTGTAAGTAATGACATTATGTAAGTAATGACTTTATTGGAACTAATGACACCCACTTACACCTTTGTAAGTAATGACACCTGGGGCTGGATGATCTGCCCACACCCTCCCCTTACACCTGGTGTCCATCAGACCTCTGGCCACACCTGTGGTGAGGTGGCAGGATCTCTGGGGGGGCTGGGCACTGCTGGGACCTTCTGGCCTCTGAGCAATGCTGTGCTCCCTTCCCCACCATCCTCCTGGGGCCGGTGATGATGTCCCAGGCAAGAGGGACAGGTGGTCACTTGCAGCAGAGCTGTGCTGTTCTTTGCCTAAACATATTCTCTGCAGCCAAACGACTGAGGTTTTCCCCTCCTGTACCTCTGACCCCTCTGCTGTCACAGATAATCCTTGTTGTCTCCCCTACTCCACATCCTGGCATGCAGGTGAATGGCTCTGACAGTGACTGTGTGTACCAGGGAGAAACAGCCCCCAGCACCTGGTACAGTCTGAGCTCTTCTCCCTCCAGGAGAAGGAGCGCCAGAGACTGGAGAGCCTTCGGAAGAAGCAGGAGGCTGAGGAACAGAGGAGAAAGAAAGTGGAGGAGGAGAAGAGACGGCGTCAGGCAGAAATGAAGCAGTGAGTTGGTTGCCTTTCTCCCTGGTCAGCACAGGCTTGCCTTGTGCCTCCCCCTTGGAATGAGCATTTTGGGAGCAGTGCTGCCTGGGCACCATGAGCCCTGCTGCTCTGGGCTCCTTGGCAGTGCAAGGCACCTGCTGATGTCCCACCTTACCCAGAAGGGAGCTTGGGACCAAGCTTGGCTAAAGCAAGTCCAGCAGAGCAGCTGTTCCCCCAGTTGCCCGTGCCCTGTCCTGCCTCACCCCTGTACTGGAACTGACAGAGCTAACAGGTCCTTCTTGCCCTTGTACTGCCCAGGAAGCGGGAAGAGCGCCTGAGGAAGGCCCTGCAGGCTCGGGAGAGGGTGGAACAGATGGAGGAAGAGAAGAAAAAGCGGATGGAGCAGAAGATCCTGCAGAATGATGAGAAGGTGAGAAGGCTCAGCAGGGTTTGGGCCTCTTGGTGAGCTGTGGGACCAGGAGCTGTGAGCAGGTGTGATCTGTGCAGGAGCAGGGCGGCTGCTGGGGGTGACAGATCAGTGGTGGGTAAGTGCATCAGAGAGGCCAGAATTGTCTGACATGGGGAGCAGCTCTTGTTCTCCATCCCTCTGCACATTCCTGTTGTGACAGGCTGTGTTCACGGTGCTCTGGATCTAGGGAATGTGGCAGCACCTGCCTGCCCGGGGCACAGCCCTGGAGGTGACAGCCTCACCTGGTCCCCACGCTTGCAGTCTGAGGGACAGCGAGGCCATGGGGCGTGAAAGGGTGGAGAAGTCACCTACCAGGCATGCAGGGGGTGTAATTGGGTCAGGTTTGGGTGTCAGAGCCTGGCCTGGCCCATTTTTGGGGGGCAGTCAGGTGAGGAGCTGGCTGGGCTGAGCTGGTGGCCACGTGCATGGTGCTGCTGCTGTGGTATGGCTGTACAGAGCCAAGGGAGCTGTGCCTGACTGCCCAGAGTCTGAGCAGCCTCTGGGGGAGGCTGGACTTCTCATTTTGCGGTGAATTGAAGCAACCTTTGAAAAAGGTCAGCCTTGGAAAACAAGGAATTGCACTCCTTTCAGCTTTTCCCAAACCCTGAATGGGCAAAAGCACACCCAGCCTTGGCTAGTGCAGTGCTGGGTGCTCAGGTCCTAAGGAGACTGGAATATGCCAGACTCCAGAGCTCCCTCCAAGCTGTGAGGGGTGTCCATGGGTTGGTGGGGCTGATAGGTGTGGCTTTCCCAGGTGTGCATCTCACAGGTGCGGGAAGAGAAGGTGACGGAGGAGCGGAGCAAGAAGAAAGTGTCGAAGAAACATGGGGACATGGATGCACGGAAGCAGAAAGCTCTGAAGGGGGTAAGAGCAGCTCAGCTCCCTCCTGCACATGGAAAAGGACAGGCATAGCAGGGACCCCCTGTGCTGTTGTGGGACAGGCACAGGTCACTGCTCGCTTGCTGTAGGGATTTTGGGGTCTGGGATGCCAGACCTCTGTCCAGGCAGCCAAGGTTGGGTTGGGACACAAGGGAGAGGTATCCCAGCTGGTGGACAGGCATGGGAGGGAAGGGTGAGCTCAGACCTGCAGGGGTTGTCTTCAGAGCATTTTCTTCCTCCCACCTTCCCTACCTGAGCTGGAGGCTTACAGTGCTTTTCCTCTTTTTTCTTCAGGAAGAAAATGAGCAGCAAGAACCGCTGCAGAAAAGGAGAGAGGATGAAGGGAAGGATAAAGGGAAGAAAGTCTTGGAACTGAAGAACCTCCTAGAGCAGCAACAGGTGGAAAAAGTGAAGCAGAGGTACGAGCTGGTGCCTATCCTGGAGCAGGGAATTGGCCACAGGCACAAGGAAGCAGTGAATGTAAATGTGGTGTAGGGACCGGGCTGTGGGGCTGCCTGGAGGTTGGGGTGCTAGAGCAGGAGGCTGTAAGGATGTGGGGGACAGGTGGACTTGCTTCCCTCTCTAAATTCTTGCTTTCCCCAGGGATCCCAAGCAGCGAGGGAAGGAGAAGCCCCCCCAGGCACAGCAGGAGCCAGTGGTGTTGGCTGACAAGACCACCAAGGTGGGCTCTGGAAACAGCCTCTATGCAGCACACAGGGGCTGGGTTTAGGATCAGATGTTTCCAAGTGCTGGGATGTTATTTAGAGGATTGAATAACAATAAAAGTAATGACTGCTCTTGTACAGAGTCTTAATTGCTGCTAAGTTGTTGGGGGTTCCCAGACTGGCAGGTGAGCCCTCAGCCCTGTCACGAGATGGTGACAGCCACAACATGGCTCTTTGATGAACACCTCAAAGGACATTCACTGATCCTGAAATTAATAGGGGAATTGGAGATTTATTTATATTTTCCTGTGACATTCCCTCACTATGCCTGGAGGATGTGACCCCAAACCAAACCTCGGGTGCCACATGCCTCTGTGTCACTTCATTTGCACTCACACAAAGAATGCTGGGGCTTGAAGTCAGGGCTGTTTGTCTTGAAATATCACAGTAACATTTTCTTTTACTCTCTACTCTGGAAGTTACTCCTTCATTAGTGAAAAATGAATGCCCTAAGTGCTCCCTCCTGCAGGATCAATTCTTCCTACTGTGTCTGTTCCTGCTGCTCTCCTTCACTCAGTGCCTGGCACTTGGATTCCTCTGTGCCATATAAATTTAATATAAGGTCTGAATGCTCTCTGTGGTGCCAGCACAAGGGTCAGAGTGTGAGCCTGGCAAAGCTCCTCCAGGCAGGAGAAAGTGGATCTAACTCCATTTGCTGAGCAGCACAGGAGGAGAAACTCTGGGAAAAGGGGTTTGGGTTGAAAAGGAACTGGAGCAGTCATTTTTTTTCTTCTTTATTAGGCGAAGGAGAGTCCCAAAGAGCTGCCTCTGGCGTCTGGGCAGGAGAAGAGAGATGAGCAACCAGAATCCATTTTTCCGGCTCTTAACACCTGGCTCCAAGTGGTGAAGGTGAGTGTGGGCTCCAGAGAGCAGGGCTGGACTTGAGCAGAGATGTGAGTCTTGGATTTGGGGTTATTTCTGCAGAAAAAGACACAGAGGGACTGAGGGTTGGGTCTTGCCAGAGCTGCTGAGAACACGGCTCTGTTCTGGAGGCAGCCTGGCTGTTCTGCCCGGGTGAGGAATGACTTAATTCCCGTGTCTTGCAGGAGGCAGATGGTCAGCAGCTGCTGGGAGAAGAGAAAAAGCCCAAGCAACCAGCAGCTCCAAGTGCTGCCCCTGGCACGTGGCTGAGCAAAGCCGTGAAGGTGAGCCTTGGCCCCTGCCAGCTGTGGCTCAATAGCCCTTGTGGCTTGGAGCCACGGCAGGGCTTGGCACGGGGCAACCCGAAGGGAAAACAAGTGGTTTGTGTGGGGAGAAAAAAGATGTGGTGGAAAGATGCTGGAAGCGACCACAGGATGGCAGCAGGTCCTGAGGTGACATTCTGCCGGGAGCAGCCCCGGGGCAGTCGGGCTCTATAGAGCCTTCCATCGGGAAAAGGGTAGGAAAGGCTGCTCAGAGTCGGGCTTGAGTGCTGTCTCTGCCAGGAACCTGCCTTGGAGCTGCAGGTTCCATCGTGGCTCGTGTCAGAGCTCCAGGGAAGGAAAACCGACCTGCCATGGAACATGTGAGAAGGCTTGAGTATAGAGACATACTGAGTGCTGAGACACACACAGTGTGCTCCTCCTAGGCTTTTCCCCAGCAAACAGGAGGGTAAGAGGGTTAAGAGCAGATGTCAAGGCAGGGAGCCCAGTGGGTTTTGTGTTGGTACAGGATTTGAGCATTTTGGGGCTCTGGTGCCCGTCCCACCCAGCTGTGTGGTGTCCATCCTGCCCCATGGAAGTGCTGCTCCCCTTGCTCATCACTGCTCTCTCCATAGTTTCAGAAATCTCTTTCCACATCCTGCCTCGGACCCCCGAAGGGCCCGCATGGATCTGGATCCCCCATGGCTGATGAGAACGACTATGGGCTGGATCTGAACAGCGACGACTCCACGGATGATGAGAACGACCCTCGAAAGCCTGTCCCTGCCTGGGCTGATGGTAGGTATCACCTCTGGGCTGGTTGTCCTTTCCAGACTCACTTGGAGCCATCTCAAAGTGCAGTCTGGGACTGTGTGCAGCTCTGGCAGTGCTGGCTGTGTGTGCTGAGGGATGTGAGTGCTGAGGAGAAACCAGAGTCCCCCCCACATGCCTTTGGTCCCAGGGTGAAAGGAATTGGGGGACAGCCCAAGGGGAAGAAACAATGCCTGTCCTGCAGGCTTAAGCAGGGCACTGCCACCTCCCTGACCTCGTGTCAATGTGCCCAATACCTTATTCCTGCAGGGGCGCAACTCCACCAGGCCATCCTGCACCAGTATTACCACCCTGTGGATGTGGATGAGCTGTTTGGGGCCATTCCCAGCCCGCAGCTGGAGCACATCTTCTACAAGAGCAAGCCCCGCTACTTCAAGCGCACAAGTTCAGCAGTGTGGCACTCACCCCCTGGTCCCAGCCCCTCCTGCACCTTCCAGAGCTGAGCAAAGGCAGGGAAGGGGATTTTAGGGCATCCATGTGTGCTTTACTGGTCCTGTATTTACAGTTTTAACCTTGTGTTTTTATTACAGAAATAAAAATATTTCATAAAATTCACCACTCCCTGTATGTGTGCCTCTTTTCCCCTGCCTGCCTCATTCATTCCAGACCAACAACTGTATGGGCCACTCACTCAAGAGTTGACTCAGTGATCCTTGTGGGTCCCTTCCAGATTGAAATCTTCTGTGATTCTGACTCAGCTGTGGTTTCTGCAAAGCAAAATGCAGAGACATGTTATGCCATTTCCTATTCCCTCAAGGTCTTCTGTCATGCAAGGAAGCTTGAAAATTGCTGTAAGGAAGATCAGATTTTTTAATCACCCTGAGGGGAGAATGTTTTCACAACCCTATTTCTATATGTTTACTATATTTATGTATATCTCTGCATTTACTATTTCAATTATGTGCTTGTCTTTCTCCTTCAGGAATTCCTGTGCCCCCTTATTCCTTGGAGATAGAATATTTTTCCTGCTGTTGGAAAAATCTCCCTGGACACTTCAAGCAGTGAAATAAGAAGCCCAGGAACAGGTCTGGGCACCTTTTTCCCTGGAGCTTGGGTAGGAGGTGGGTTTGTTTGGGAAGGGGGGCTTGGGAAGTGTGAGGGGTGTGATGGATCCTGGGGCGACTCCTGTCTCTGATCTCAGCTTTATCCCCTCCCTCAGCAGCAGCTCTACAATCTTCCCTGTTCTCTCCCAAGCCCGAATGCAGAGGGAGTGGTGATGGATAGCAAGAGATAAGGACCTAGCTGTAAGGCAGATTCATGGGGCCAGAATCCTTGGAGCCAGCCTGGCTCCTGGTGACCTGCAGGAGAACCTGATGCCACAAAAAAGAGCTGGAAGCACTTGGAGCACTCATCCCAACAGCTAGTGCCCACCCAAGGGGGCTTTTGTCCCAGGAGTGCAGCTTGGAGGAGGCTGGGACCCCACGGGGGAAGTGGAGAGGGCAACCAGGCTCCTTCCCATGCCAGAGGTGAACACCCATATTCGTTCCCTCAGGGATGCTGTGGCGTCCACAGAGGATGTGGTGATGGGGGTACAGGAGCCCTGCTTGCAGCCAAGCCCCAGTCGGGACAGTTTCCCAGTTTATTTGCTGCCAACAGAGCCCGGAACACCGGGGGAGCGGAAAAAAACCTCGGCGCCAACAGCTGCTGGGAGGGAGCTGCTGCCAGGCTCCGGTGGGAGCGCTTAATGAGCTGTCTGTGCTGCAGCTGGTTCCGGAGACTGTGCTCAGCTCCCGCAGCTCCTGGGCTCTGTTGGGAACCTGGGCCTGGAGCTCCCGGAGCTCCCAGGAGCTCACCAGGAGCCTGAGCCTGGAGCGGTGCCGGCTAATGCCGCCCCAGGAGAGGCGGCTGTGCCGTCTGTCTGCCAGCACCGCGCCAGGGAGGATGCGTCCCGTGGGATGCGGGGAGCAAAAGGCCCCCGAGCACCGGGATAAGGCTCGCCGGTGCCAGCTGGGAAAAGGAGCAGCAACATGAAATCAGCAGGAGATAATTAAATAGGGATCCCCCAGGCACGGGCAGGCTGGATGTGGAAGTGCCTCCTCTCCAGAAATGCCGGAGCCATGGTGTTGCAGCATTCCCAGAGCAAGCCGTGGGCATCCCTGTGATCCCAAAGAGCCGTTCTCGGGTGGGAGGGGGCAGGTGGCTGAACCCGCTGCATCCACACAAACAGAGCAGGGGAAGGGAATGTTTCAGCTTGCATAGAGCAAAACAATCCATGTCAACTTAAGGCATTTTCCAGGGCTGTGAGCACAGCAGGGGGACAGGAGGGTGCTGGTGTTTGCCTTGGACCTCGGTGCTCCCTGTGGATCCCAGAGCTCCCCTCGCATCCCAGCTGCCTCTGCTGACACATCCTCTGTTTCTGTTCTCAGCACCCGGGAACCCCTGATTCACCCCATCCCACAGGGATGCTCCCCAGGGCCAGGGCCGTGCGGGGATGGGGGGCAGGATGCCAGCCCTGCCTCTCCATCCCTGCCGGGTGGGTGGGCCGTGCGGGTGTGGGTGCCACGGGCTGGGGGGCAGGGGGTCCCTGGGGTGGGGCCGTCTCCACCCGCAGCCGTGTCCCTGGCTCGGCGGCTCCGCATCCCGCTCTCCTGTTGCTCAGAGATGTGGAGGCAGTTGCTAAGAGACACCGACACGTCAGTATCTGGCCCTAAGGAAAAAAAGAGGAGGAAAAAAAAAAAAAAAGAGAGACAGAGAAAGAGAGAGACAAGGGAGGACGAGGAGGAGGAGGGGAGGAAGGAGGTGGGGAAAGACCTGCTCCCATCACCAGGCTCTCCAGCAGCCTTGGCCGCTGCTGCCAGAGCCCTGCTCACGGCTTTGCAGCCTCGGGGGCGCGGGCGGCCACTGGGGAGCCCCGCACCGCTCCCTGGAGTGCCCCCGACAGCACCGGGACCCCACTCCAGCTCAGGGAGCCGGGCCCTGCTCCCCCTGGCCAGTGAGTACCCCGGGGCACCCCAGCCCTGCTGGGGGGGCTGCGGGGATGGGGGTGGGAGCGGCAAGGCGGGGTGGAGGGAGAGGATGGAGCGGGGAGGGTGTGGGCGAGGGAGGATGGAGCAGGCACGGTCAGGTGGTGGGGGGCGAGGGCAGGGCTGGGGGGAGCCCGGGTGGGTGCTGGGGATGGGGTTCTTCCCCCGGGAGAGAGGCGGGGAGGGTGTTCCTGGCACCAGGCTGGGCTGGTGGTGGCGTGGGGTGGGCAGGGGGCCGGCGGGAGGCTGTGGAGCAACACCTCCGCTCTGCCCGCCGCCGGCCGGGGTGGGCTGGCCAAGGTCGGGGGGCTGGGGGCTCTCTGCCCGCTGGAGTGCCCCAGGGGTCTCAGGGGAGCGAGGTGACCGTGCCATGGGGGCACGGGGAGGGCGCGGGTGCCTCGCAGGCCACCCGAGCCACGCCAGCTGCGGCCTCCCCGGTGGGGCGCGTGGCCGGCGCGGCTTCCTCCCGCTCCTCTTCCTCGCAGGCGGCCGGTGCCGGCCCCGGCGGTGCCCTCGGCGGGGCTCTGGTGCCCCCCGGGTGCCGCCGGGATGGCGGGAGCATCGCTGTGACCGCTGCGCGGCCGGCCCCCGGCAGAGCCCTCGGCGAGAGCGGGCGGGCGGCATGGCGCCCGGCACGGCCCCGTGAGCGACCAGGCCGCGAGGCCATGCTGCTGGGCCCCTGGCTGGTGGCGGCGGCGGCGGCCGTGGTGGCGGTGGCAGCCGGCGCGGGCTGCCCGGTGCTGTGCAGCTGCCGCGGGCAGGCGGTGGACTGCAGCGGGCTGCGGCTCTTCTCGGTGCCCCCCGAGCTGCCGCTGGACACCGGGAACCTGAGCCTGGCGCACAACCGCATCGCCAGCATCCCGCCGGGCTACCTGGGCTGCTACGGGCAGCTGCGCGCCCTCGACCTGCGCAACAACTCGCTGGCGGCGCTGCCCGCCGGGCTGTTCCGCGGCGCCCGCCGCCTCGCACACCTGGACCTCAGCTACAACAACTTCAGCCTGGTGCCCGCCGACATGTTCCGCGAGGCCAGCGCGCTCCTGCGCCTCGACCTCAGCCACAACCCGGGGCTGCGGCGCGTCCACCCGCAGGCCTTCCGCGGGCTGGCCCAGCTGCGCGAGCTGGACCTGAGCTACGGCGGGCTGGCGGCCATCAGCCTCGACGCCCTCGAGGGGCTGCCCGGCCTCGTGGGGCTGCGCCTGGGGGGCAACCCCTGGCTCTGCGGCTGCGCCATGGAGCCCCTCCTCAAGTGGCTGCGGGGCCGCATCCAGCGCTGCGCCTCGGGTAGGTGCTGCCAGACCCCCCCGGCCCCCGTGCCCACCGCGGGGCCGGCGGCCGCTCTGATGCTGTGCCCCCCCGTCCCACAGATTCGCAGCAGGCCGAGTGCTGGGCCCCCCCGGAGGTGGCGGGGGCGCCCCTGCTCTCGCTGACGGAGGAGAGTTTCCAGGCCTGCCACCTCACGCTGACGCTGGACGACTATCTCTTCATCGCCTTCGTCGGCTTCGTTGTCTCCATCGCCTCGGTGGCCACCAACTTCCTGCTGGGCATCACGGCCAACTGCTGCCACCGCTGGAGCAAGGCCAGTGAGGACGAGGATGTTTAGGTACCACCGCCGCTGCCACCGCCGATGGACCCCCGCCCCGGCCACCCCCCGGCCCGGCCGCCCCCACGGGGACACCAGACTGTGCCTTGTCCTCATCCCCTCCTGTTGCCCCCTGCGCCAGGGTGGCCCTCGAGATGCCAGGGACACCAGGGGACAGACCCGCTTCCTTTTGCCCCAAAATGGGGAGTTTTTGCCCTCCCCTCCGTCACCGTGAGCTTGGACCCCTTCCTGTTCCCACTGCCCAGGACTGATGGAGGCAGCAGCTTGGGGTCCCCAAGGAAGCAATCCCTCACCTCCACCTGGGAGAGACGGAGACCCCCAAAGCTGCATGTGCCTTGGGGACCACAGCCACTCTCCTGGGGGGACCAAGGAAATCCCTGCTTTCAGCCCCAAATCAACACCGCTGGAGAACCCCGAATTCTGCCCACCCTCTCCAGCCTCCCTGAAAACCCAGGGGGGCAGGAGGTGGTGCTGGCACCCAGCTCGACACCACCTCTCCAGGGGACACCTGCGCCTTGCTGGTGACACCAGGAGCTGCTGGGACAGCACCGGGACCACCAAGCCCGGTGGTGGGATGAGCTGTGACGTGTCCCAAGTCTGGGACCTTCCAGGGACAGCTTCTCCCTCCTCTTCAGGGCCAAACCAGGCACCCATTGCCCACCCTGGGGGAGGGTCGGGAGGCGGAAGGAGCACCAAAACAGAGCAAAAAAAGGAAAAAAAGAAAAAAAAGCAGAAAGCCAACGACCCTCTGTCCTGCTGGGGCAGCCAAGTCCCCAATGCCTGTGTCACCCGTCCCCGGTGCCTGTGTCCTCCTGTCCCCCCGTGGAGGTGGCTGAGCACCCTGGGGCGGGGATGGAAGGTGGGGGGTGGGCAGTTTAACCCCGACCCACCCCCAAAGGGCTGCGGCTGCACCCCCAGCCCCAGCGCTGCCCCGGCAAGGGGCACTTGGCCTCTGCCTTCTCTATTTTCTCTGGTTTTTTATTATTTTCCTTCTGGTGAATCCTCCCCGCCCGGCCCGCATCCCCTGCAGCCCTGACAACTCCCGCAGCCCCGGACCAGCCGCACGGGCTCTGCCTCCCGCAGCCACCTGGGGGCCCCCAGAGCGCGGGGCATCCGCCACCGACATCCCACCGGCTCTTCCCTCTGCCTCATCCTCTTCTTGGGTTTATTTTGTTTTCTTTCTCTTTTGTTTCTCTTTCTCTTTCTCTTTATTTTATTGCCTTTCCTTTCCCAAACCTTCCCTTCCCTTTCCGTCTATTTGACTCTTCTTTTCTTTTCTTTTCCTTTCTTTTCTCTTCTCTTTTCCTTTCTTTTCCTTTCTTTTCCTTTCTTTTCCTTTCTTTTCCTTTCTTTTCCTTTCTTTTCCTTTCTTTTC
>JAWWTY010000156.1:9227351-9251028 GCA_035222235.1 Margarornis squamiger
CCGGGACCGGGGTGGCACCGGGATCGGGGGGTCAGCGGGAACGGGGGGCACCGGGACCGGGGGGACAACCGCGATGGGAGGAGAAGCGGGATCGGGGGGGCACCAGGTCCAGGGAGGGGCCACCGGGATCGGGGGAGCACCGGGACCGGAGGGGCACCGGGGTGGGGACACGGGTCTGGCATCGAGGACAGGCCTGGCACTGGGGGGAGGCCCGGGGGGCGCCTGTGAGCTCAGGCCGGGGGGGAGATTTGGGGTGGTGGGAGCAGCGCGGGGAGGGGGATTTGGGGTGCGGGAAGGCTGCGCCGGGGTGGCAGGGAAGGTTTGGGGGGCACGGATTTGGTTGGGGGGTGTGGGGTAGGAAGCGGGAGCTCCACGGTGGCCCGGCTGACCCGCTGTCCCCGCCCCGCAGCTGCTCTGACCGACCCCCGTGCTGCTGCCCCGGGCATGCCGGGCTGGGGGGGCCGCTGAACCCCGCTCTGTGCTCGTCCCCGTCCCCTCCCGTGCCCCGCCGGGCTCGCAGCCGCCATGGCCGACACGCTGGAGTTCAACGAGATCTACCAGGAGGTGAAGGGGTCCATGGTAAGTGGAAGGAAACAGGGGTGACCCTAAGGATGCTGCCTGGGGGGATGGAGGGAGCGAAGGCCGTGTGGTGAGGAGGGTGGGGGGGCTGGAGCTGCAGGGGGGTTGGGGGTCCCCTGGTCCCTCCTGGGGTCCGTGCCTCACCTCAGGCCTGGCTGTCTCACAGAACGATGGGCGGCTGCGGCTGAGTCGGCAGGGTGTCATCTTCAAGAACAGCAAGACGGGGAAGGTGGACAACATCCAGGCCTCGGAGCTGGCCGAGGGCGTGTGGCGGCGCGTGGCGCTGGGGCATGGCCTCAAGCTGCTCACCAAGAATGGCCACGTCTACAAGTACGATGGGTTCCGGGAGTCGGTGAGTCCCTGCTCCCGCTGCCTTGTCCCTGTCCCGGATCCAGGCGTGCTCCCTGCGAGTCCCAGAGCAGCTCTGTCCCCACTGTGTCTCTGTGTCAGGGGGCTGCGTTCCTGGCTGGGGCTCTGGGCAGCACCTGCTGGCATATGGTGGTTTCTGATGGATGTTCCCTCCCTCTCGCCCTGCCCAGGAGTTTGACAAGCTCTCGGATTTCTTCAAGGCCCACTATTGCCTGGAGCTGGCAGAGAAGGATCTGTGTGTGAAGGGCTGGAACTGGGGGACAGTGAGGTTTGGAGGTGAGTCCTGGTATTGCTGTATTGGAGGCCATGAGATGGGTTGTTCCCACAGGTGTGGCTGTTCCTGCTGCACCCACCATCCTCTTGGGAGCAGCTGCTTTCTAGAAGTGTCCTTGGGGACAGCAAGGACATTTGCCACCCCAGGACAGCAGGAGATATCTGTGGGCCCCAGATCCCAGGGAAACATTGTGCAAACAGGAGCGCTTGGTGTCAAGCTGTGAGCACCTAGCAGAGCTGCTAGTTCCTGAAGGAGCCAGAGGAACTGGTAGATGTCCCCCATGCTCTGAGACCAGGGGACACAGAGACAGACAGTTTCTTACATATTTATGATCAGTCCCAGTTTCCAGGGTTGCAGCCAGAAGGGAGAAAGCCTGGAGATTTGGGAGCGTGGGAATGTGGTGAGGAGAGCAGAGGCATTGCTGTGTTTTGGGAGTGCAGCGAGGCTGGAGATGAGCTCGTGCCTTGTGGGGCACAGCTCTGACCCAGCCACCACGGCCCCCACAGGGCAGCTGCTGTCCTTCGACATTGGGGAGCAGCCCGTGTTTGAGATCCCCCTCAGCAACGTGTCCCAGTGCACCACGGGCAAGAACGAGGTGACGCTGGAGTTCCACCAGAACGACGATGCCGAGGTCTCGCTCATGGAGGTCCGATTCTACGTGCCGCCCACCCAGGAGGATGGTGTGGACCCCGTGGAGGTGCGTGGGGCTGGTGGGGGGCAGGGGGTGGTGTTGAGGGTCCCGTTGTGACCCTGTCCCTCGCAGGCCTTTGCCCAGAACGTGCTGTCCAAGGCGGATGTGATCCAGGCCACCGGCGACGCCATCTGCATCTTCCGGGAGCTGCAGTGCTTGACGCCGCGTGGGCGCTACGACATCCGCATCTACCCCACCTTCCTGCACCTGCACGGCAAGACCTTCGACTACAAGATCCCCTACACCACCGTGCTGCGGCTCTTCCTGCTCCCACACAAGGACCAGCGCCAGATGTTCTTCGTGGTGAGTGGGAATGGGTCAGCCCTCCCCTGGGCAGCTGGTTCAAGGGGGAATTCACGTCCTCACCTCTCCCTCTCCTTCCAGATCAGCCTGGACCCACCGATAAAGCAAGGCCAGACTCGATACCACTTCCTGATCTTACTGTTTTCCAAGGATGAGGATATCTCCTTGACCCTCAACATGAATGAGTGAGCTGCCCTGCTGCCAGGCCGCTTCCCAGGCCCCCTCCCTGGATCCCTGGAGAGAAGTACTGACCTCCCTGGGATCCTATTCTCACCTCTGCCCTCCTGGCTGCGCAGGGAGGAGGTGGAGAAGCGCTTCGAGGGGCGGCTCACCAAGAACATGTCGGGGTCCCTCTATGAGATGGTCAGCCGGGTGATGAAGGCACTGGTGAACCGCAAGATCACCGTGCCTGGAAACTTCCAGGGGTGAGCAACTGCAGGGCCAGTCCCTCCCTTTCCCCCTCAATCCCATGACCAGGCGGCAGGGGCTCTCTGTGATTCATTCCAGGGAGCAGGGCCAGGCTGCCGGGTCCTCTGGCTGTGGGGCTGGGCACAGGGAGGTTGTTTTCCCCCATGGGTACAGGACAACCATGTTTTCCCCACAGACACTCTGGAGCCCAGTGCATCACTTGCTCTTACAAGGCCAGCTCGGGGCTGCTGTACCCTCTGGAGAGGGGCTTCATCTATGTGCACAAACCACCCGTGCACATCCGCTTTGATGAGATCTCCTTCGTCAACTTCGCCCGTGGCACCACCACCACCCGCTCCTTCGACTTCGAGATCGAGACCAAGCAGGGCACGCAGTACACCTTCAGCAGCATTGAGAGGTGGGTGTGGGCTGTGGGGCTGGCCTGGCTCTGCCCACTGGGGCTCCCTGACACCGCTGGCCTGCCTGACTGATGGCTCTCCCGCAGGGAGGAGTATGGGAAGCTCTTCGACTTTGTCAATGCCAAGAAGTTGAACATCAAGAACCGGGGGCTGAAGGAGGTACCTGCTGCACGGGGCTGGGCCCGCACCTGCCCGCACTGCCTTCTCCCAAAATCCAGCTGCTTTTCCTTCCTTTTTTCACTTCTCTTTTCTCTCCTTGCCCTTGTAGAGGAAAAAGGTCCGTGCGATATCCCTTCCTCTTTCTCCTCCTCTTCCTGGTGCAGGTTTCCTCTGCATGGCCGTGGTGGTCCTTGACTAACCCGGTTAATCCCAGTGTGGTGTGTGAGGGCCCCTCTAACCCCCATAACTGCTCTGCCTCTGTCTCCAGGGCCCTGACAGGGGGAAGGAAGGGACATGGCAGTGTCCACCCCCCACCCTGTGCATGCCCAGGGCCATGCCAGGGGCTGTGTTCCAGAGGGGGGGTGTGCAGGGGGTGCACAGGGAGCATCTCTCATCCCGCCTCTCCGCAGGGAATGAAGCAGAGCTACGATGAATATGCTGACTCTGATGAGGACCAGCATGATGCCTACTTGGAGAGGATGAAAGAGGAGGGCAAGATCCGGGAGGAGAACGCCAACGACAGCAGTGATGGATCTGGGGAGGAGACAGGTGAGGCTGGGGCTGCCAGGGTTTGTAGAGGGCCAGTGTGATGTTCCAGCTCCTTCCCCCTATGATGATCCAATGTGCTGATCCCTCACTCTTTCCTTCCAGATGAGTCTTTCAACCCTGGAGAAGAGGATGATGACGTAGCTGAAGAGTGAGTAGAGGCTGGGCAGGGCTCTGTCCAGAAGGGCCTTAGGAAGGTGCTGTTGGGGAATGGTCCCAGCACAGCTGGGATCACCTTGTAGAGCCCTGGATTTGGGAATGTTGAGCAGTAGGGACAGTACTGGGCTCACTCTGTTCTGACAGCATTAGGTAGCATGAGAGAGTTACAGAAGGAATCAGAGGCTCCTGGGGAGGCCTTGGCTGCTCTGGCCAGGAAAGAGAATGGCAGGAGGAGGGCTAAAGTCCTGAGCTGGGGCGATGGTGGTTGTGAGTCATGGTTCCTGCACCAGCGTGGTGGGAATGGGGGATGCTCGGAGCTGAGCCCCGAATGTCCAGGAAGCGGAACGTGGTGAGCCATGTTCGTGGAAGGCAATTCCCCTGAGGGCTGTTTAACGCAAGCATGGCAGCTCCAGCTCGGGAAGTCTCCGTGAGCAGGTCTGGCTGCCAGCACGGCGCTGAGGCCTGTCCCCACCCCCCAGGTTTGACAGCAATGCCTCGGCCAGTTCCTCCAGCGGCGACGGCGACAGCGACCGTGATGACAAGAAACCTGCAAAGAAGGCCAAGATCGTCAAGGATCGCAAGCCCCGCAAGAAGCAGCAGGAGGTGAGGGGCTGCTTGATGGCTGGGGTGGTGCAGAGGCGAGCAGAGCCCCGGGGTGTTGGGTGAGGGGGGTGTGCCTTGGGGGTTCCATGAGTGTTCTCGACCTCCCAGAGCAAGAAGGGGAAGGACCCCAACGCTCCCAAGCGCCCGATGTCAGCATACATGCTCTGGCTGAATGCCAGCCGGGAGAAGATCAAGTCAGACCACCCTGGCATCAGCATCACTGACCTGTCCAAGAAGGCAGGGGAGCTCTGGAAGGCCATGTCCAAGGAGAAGAAGGAGGTGAGGGTTGGAACAGGCTGCTCCCCTGTGAGGCAGAGCTGGGCCCAGCTGGGGAGGGGAGGCTGGACCCTTCCTTGCTCCTGGGAGGAGCCGGGAAGGGAAAAGGACATCCTCAGGCTAGCAAGCCTTGGGTGATCAGAGGTGGGAAGGGATGAGGTAGGAGCAGGATGTCGTGTGGATGGGTGCTGGGGTGGTGGAGGAGGGAAGGCCCTGCTGATCCTGAGCTCTGGCTGCAGGAGTGGGATCGAAAGGCGGAAGATGCCAGACGGGACTACGAGAAGGCCATGAAGGAGTACAGTGTGGGCAGCAAGGCCGAGAGCCACAGGGGGTGAGTGTGCTGGGCAAGGGGCTGGCAGGGCCTGGCCTCCCAAAAATCGGGCTATTCCCCCATGGCTTGTCAGAGCTGAGGGGCTGTAAGGGGCTGGGGCCAGTGGGCTGCTCCTCTCCCTACACTGTACAGGGAGAGGTCAAAGAAGAAAAAGAAGAAACAGGAAAAGCAGATGAAGGGGAAAGGAGACAAGAAAGGTGCCACCTCCAAGTCCTCATCCTCCAAGTCCCCAGCCAAGAGCATGAGTGACAGCTTCAAGAGCAAGGAGTTCGTGTCCAGCGATGAGAGCTCTTCTGCAGAGAGCAAGAAGGAGGTAGGGGTCCTGGCTGGGGCGCGGCGTCCTAGCCTTTCTTCCCTGGGGAACAACCTGGTGGTCTCTGCAGGGGCTGGGGCCCTCTGGTACCTTGTGTCTGTTGTACATTGTCACACCCTACAAGGTGTACCCACTACCACCATCACCCTGTGCCCGCTGTGGGGGCACAGGAGAGGTGGGGGAGCGAGGGCTGTTGCCCTTCCCTCCCCGTTCCCCACTGACCTCCTTGTCCCCTACCCACAGGACTCGGAGGAGGAGGGGGCTGCCAGCCCACCCCCCAGCTCAGAGGACTCCGCATCCGGCTCGGATTAGCCCCATCCCAGCTGGCTCCAGGCTGGTTCCCAGGTCGGCGAGAGGACTGGGCGGGCCGGCCCTGCGGCGGGGACCGGGGTCTCAGGCTCTGGATGGCTCCCACCCGGGAGCAGGGCCAGGGGGCCCCTTTTCCCCCCCCAGCCCCCCGTGCCTGGCTGGGGGTGTGAGACCCTGTGGTGGCGGGAGGTGCCAGAGGCTCCTCGGTGCCCCCTCACCCCTGTTTCCCATCAGTTTATTTTTTTTAAACGCTCGGGTTTCTTTCCTTTTCTTTCCTTCACTGTTGGTTGGGTTTTTTTTTTTGGTGGTGTTTTTTTTTGTATTTTGGGTCCGTTCACATGGCAACTCTGATTGAATAAAAAAACCCCACCGAGGGCGTCTGTGTGGGTGCGGGGCCGGCTCCCCCCATCCCTCCTTCCTTCCCGCAGCCACCCGGGAGCTCGTTCCCCTCCTTGAACCGCTTCCAGGGCTGACCTCACTCTCTCTCCCCACCCTCCATTAGCGGCCCCCAGCCCCTGCTCAGCCATCAGGCCTCCTAATTACAGCCCCTCGCTCGATCCTGATGCCATTTGGGGGTTTTTCTAGCTCCCTCATGATGGGGTTGATCCGATTAAGTCCCCTTTCCCCTCCGGTGTTTGATTGCGGGCGATTCCCGGTCTGGTCCCGATCCCCATGGGGGGCCCCATGGCTGCCTGTGCCCCCCTTTCCACCTCGTTTACCGGCACTGCCAGGATGGGGCTGTGGGGAAGCAGGAGCCCCCCCTCTCCCCCGGGTCCCTTGTGCCCACCGGCGCCGAAGCCGCGGGTTCCCGGTGGCCACAACAGACCCGGGACCCCCGAATGGAGTTTGGGGAGGGGGCTCTGTTGTCATGGCGACCCCCACCTCAATACCCATTGCTGCCACCCTGGCGGCGGGCCCCGCTGTTGGAGGGCCCCGGGGGCGCAATAATTTACAGCGGGGGTGTCCAGGGGGTCCTGCCCGGCTGTCCCCGCCCGCTTAGGGTCATTCGGGGGGGGGGTCCTGGAGGTCTCTTGGGGGCCCCCACCCCCATTTTGGAGGACTCTCTGGCCGCCCTCTCTATGGTCGGCTCGCCACGCGGCGCCGCTCCGCCCCGCCCGCTCGGTCGTTGGGGGCGTTGCCGGGGGGCGCTCATGAATATGCATTAGCGGCGCCGGCCGAGGGTGAGCGGGGGTCGCTCCGCCGGGATGGGGCTACGGGGAATCCACATCCCCCCACCCCGGGGACGTGGTGCCCGCCGAGGAATCCCGCGGCTTCGTCTCCGGCGAGCACCACGGGCGCGGGACCCCCCGAATTTGGGGTGGGGGGCTCCGTTGTCATGGGGACGGCGCTAGGCCGCGGTCGCGGCCTACTCGGCGACTCGAGCGGAGGGCTTCGTTGCCGTGGCAACGGGGATAGGCCGCGCTGGCGGAGGACCCCGGGTGGGGGGCCGGACCCGCATCCCGCGGCCCCGCCGCCATCCCGGGCTGGGAAACGGGCCCGATCGATTCCAGATGTGCGTTGGGGCGGCGGTTCCGCCGTGGAAGGCGAGGGAAAGGGGCGTGTGGGTGTGGGGGGCTGGACCCCGGCGGGGGCAGGAGGGAGCGAGGCGGGGAGGGGAGCGAGGGAGGGAGGGAGGGATGGAGGGAGGGCAGGGCCGGGAGGAGGCACCGAGCGGGTTTTTCCTGTCCCCGCAGCCCCGGTGAGTCACGGGAGAGGCGGCGGCGGCAGCGTGAGACCCGTGGGGACGGTAACCCCCCCTGCGCCCCCCACGTGTGTCCCGGCCCGCCCCGGACCTGAGGCTGATGTGGGGAAGGTGAGCGGGGCGCCCACGGCCGCTGCGATGGGGCTGGGGGCGGTTCTCGGGGGGTCGGGCGGTGCCTCCGGGGCTGCCCCGGGGGGGAGCGGGGGTGACCGGGAGGGGGGAGCTGAGGTGGGGACTGGGGCAAACTGGGGGCCGGCCCGCTGATCGGGGGTTGGCAGAGGTCGGTGGGAGTGACACGTGTGTGTTGGGACAGGTTAGCGCAGGGTCAGACATGTAAAGGAGTGGCCACACGGAGTCGGGAGTGTCTCAAGGGGTCCATGCGGTTACGGTGGGGGGGGTCGGGGCGGTGTCCCGGCGCGCTGCTGTCCAGGCGGGCTCAGGTGAGCCAGGGTCGGTGTACCAAGGGTGTTCCCGTGGCGTGACCGCGGTTTGGCACAGCTGGACAGGGCTTGGCACAGGGCCGGGAGGCAACTGGGCACCTCCCGCCTGCCGCTGGGTCCCCCAGGGCACGGGGTGCTCCCCGAAACACTTTTCTCTCCCTCTCTCTCTCCCCAGGGGCTGACCCCACGTCGTGCCCCCCACGTCACCATGGCCTCCCAGCCGCAGCCCCTGCGCCCCGCTGTGCCCTGCGCCACCCCTACTGGCACCGGGGGGGCTGGGTTGGCTGGCAGCCCCGACAAAGGTCAGTGCTACAGGCGGGCTGTTTGCTGGGGCAGCCCCCCAGGCTGTCCGAGGGCTGTGCCAGGCCCGGGGGGCTGTGCTACTCCCCTGACCCTGTCCCCCTCCCCTGCTCTCCGCAGGCCCCGCACGCCCTAAGCCACCGGTGCGGCCCAAGCCCCGTGTGCTGCCCAAGCCAGCCGTGCCCACCAAACCCCTGGTGCCGCCCCTCACATCGGCCCCGCGGCACCCCCGGCCCGAGCTGCCCTCGGCTGAGAAGATGAACCGCCTGGCCGGGCCCCAACCCTACAGTGGGGGCGGTACAGGGGGGCCCCTCCGGCGCCCCTCCTTCACTGTCAAGTCGCCCGAGACCCTCAACGGGAAGGGGGTCCTATCCCCCCCGGTGGCAGCTGCCCAGGAGGATGTGCCCCCTGCCCCACCGACCCCCTCGCGCAAGGGCCCAGCGCCCTTCAAGGTGACACCAGTGCCGGTGGCTGCCAGGCCAGAGCGGTTCCCAGGCACCACCGTGGAGGAGATCCTGGCCAAGATGGACAGCAGGGAAGGCCCGGGCAGCCCAGACCGGGCCCGGCTCTCACCCTTCTGTTCTGATCCCTCCTCCCGCTTTGGCTCCAAGACCTTCACTGCTTTCCGGAGGCGCCCCAGCGGGGAGGTAGATGGAGACCCCCCTGGCGAAGCCCCCCAGATACTCCGACCAACAGCAGGCGAGCTGGGAATGGGGGATGATGGACACCCCAAGGCTGAGATGAGGTGAGGGACCAGGGACCCACCCCAGGGGGAGAGTGACAGTGGGAAGAAGGGACATCGCCCCAAGCTGACCCGGGGCCAGGAATGTAACGGAGCTGAGGTCTGGTTGCCGGCACGGGGCCCAGGTTCCTCCTGAGCCACAGCACCTCAAACTGCCTCCATGGGAAGGCCAGGGCTGCTAGTGCTGACTGCAGGACGGGCTGTCCTGGGCCAGGACCTGCCTGCAGCCCCATGGGTGGGCTCCAAGCCAGCCATTGGGCTGGGAGTAATGGGCAGGGGGTCACTCCCCTTGGAAACACTCCCGTTTTCCCAGCCTTGCTATTTTTTTCCTGCCAGGCCATGCCAAGGCACAGGGAGCAGGCAGAGCAGCGGGACTCCCGGCTGCGGGACGTCCTGGGCCAGAGCCAGGGCTTGGCCGCACTCCCAAGAGCTGGGCACCTCAGGGAGAGCTGGGCGGGGGCTGCTCTGAACTGGAGTGTGAGAAACTTTCTCCCAAAGGACAGAAAACTTTCCGGAAGAGGGGCTGGGGCTGCTTTGCCTCCCTCCCCTGGTAGCCTGAGCCAGGGGCCCGGCGTGCAGCCATGGCAGAACCCAACCCTGCCCCCGTGCAACCGCGGAGGGTGGTTTGGAGCAGGGGTTCCTCAATGGGTGCAGGGAGAGGAGCACTGAGGCACACAGTGGGGTTTACTCTCCATCCCCATTTCTCTGCAGTGGCTCCCCCTCAGCCGGGCCAAGCTGTGCCGGGGACCCCCGCGGACGCCGGAGGCCGCCATCCCCTCCTGATGTGAGTGCTGGCCTCGCCCTCCGGCGCCGAGGTGGCTCCACTCCTGGGCTCTCTCCTTCGGGGCTCTCCTGTCTCCTCCGGGGCTCCCTCTCTGCGGGGTGCGTGTCTCTCCTTTCTCCTTGGGGTGCTGGCTGCCCCTTTTGAGGTTCCATTTCCTTCTGTGCTGGGAGCCCGGTGCAGGGCCCAGGAGTGTGGGGGTGGCATGTGCCAGCGCTGGTGCCAGGTGTGGGCAGGAAACAGCCATGAGTCACCAGCTGGGGTTTGGTGACCTGGCAGGTATGTGGCAGGGCAGGCCCCATGGGCTCCCCGCCAGTCCCTGTGCTCCCAGTGCACTCGCTCAGGGCTGTGACCGGGCCATCGGGCCACAGTGACACCACAGGTTGCAGCCCAGGCAGTGGCACTGGGTCACCCTGGCAAAGGGGCAAACCTCGGCAGTGCTGGGCAGGGGGATACCAGCCCCAGGCGGGGCAGGGGGCTAGGCTCAGGGTACTTGACTTCCTCCTGCTTCATTTCTTCTCTCTATCTGTCTGGGGGCAGCAGGGGGCCAGGCTGGGAGCGGGGCCGGGGTGCCAGGAGCCGCCCGGGCTGAGTCATGCAGGAGCAGCCTGGTGTTGGCACATAGTGTGGGTACCTCCTGCCCCGGGTGCAGGGAGGGAAGCGGGGCTGGAGGGCGGGACTGTCCAGAGTTTTGGGGTGGATGACACTTGGGGGTGTCTCTTGAGTAACTTGACCCCCCACCGGCTCTTTCCACAGCTCTCCTCTCTCCAGCTGGGGGCCCTTGGACCTCCGGGCTCCCCAAGGCCCACCACATGCCTGGCCCCAGCCCCAGGAGCTCCCTTCCAGCCTGCTGAGCCCTCTGCCCCGGCCCCTGGCTCCCCTGATGCACCCCCTGAGCTCCTGGCCCCTGACTCCCCCACACTGCCCCCTGGTTCCCCTGAATTCCCTGCTCAACCTCCAACTGAGGTCCGTGCTCCCTCCATCCAGGCCCCGGGTGCTCCCTCGGCCATCAAACCCCATCTCAGCACCTCTCGCTCCCCTGGCTCCCCCCAAACTCCCGGGGAGGGATCCCCTGACACTGCCAGCCCCCCTGGCACTCCTGAACTGCCACCCCGAGTCACCTGTCCCCCCGGCTCTCCCGAGGCTGCTGCTGAGTACCTGGGCCCCCCTAGCCCGCCCCTTAGCAAAGCCTCTTGTCCCCCAGGCTCCCCAGAGGGACCCGATGACTCTGCAGTGTCCCCACAGCCCTGTGAGGGTCCCCATTTCAACCCCACTCCCCGCGACGCTGGACTCCGGCGCTCCTCAGAGGGAGTGCTGCAGTCCCCGCCCACGGGGCAGGGCCTGGGGGAGCTGGGAGGTTCACTGAGCGCTCTGCCCCGGCCTGGAGACCCCCTGTGTGAGCCCTCCCTGGGCAGCGAGTCTGGCTGGAGCCTTTCCCAGTCCTTCGAGTGGACGTTCCCATCGCGGGGGGCACGCTTGCCGGCCTTCCCACCCAGCTCCCCCATCCGGGAGACGCCTGACTCGGGGCTCTCTGAAGAGGGAGAGTCAGATGAGGAGGCTGCAGCCCCCAGGGCCCTGGAAGACCATGGGTCTGAAGGGCCTGACAGCCACAGGGCAGAGGGGCCTCCGTGCCCAGGGGGTCCCGTGGCCCAGCGAGAGGCTGAGAGCTCGGTGGAGGAGGTGGAGGAAGGGGAAGCAGAGCAGGACGCCCCCGTGTCCCCACTTTCCATGATGGAGTCTGGCCAGGATTCAGTGGAGCCTGAGCCCCCCACCCAGACCAGCATCACCACAGCTGCCCCCCTGGATCCAGCCCCCCCAGATACAGCCCCTCCAGCTGACTTGGCCTGGGTGAGTGATGGCCCCAAAGGCCTGCAGGGCCCCGGGGGACCGGGCCAGGCCGAAGGACCCCCACAGGGCCCTGACTCCCACGCTGACCCAGGCTGGCTGACGGATCTGCTGGCATCACCTGGAGCCCACACCACAGGACACGGCTCACCAGAGGTGAGAGGGTGTGGGGGGCTCCGTGGGATTAGTGTGGGCTGGATTCTTCCTGCACTGGGTGGTAGAATGGAAGGGGACAGGACAGGACGGAATGGGTGGGTGGGCAGAGGCCAAGTAGGAGCGTCTGGTGAGGGGCATCCCAGGGTGTTTCCCTTCTTCTCCCCAACTCTACTGCTGCAGGAGCCACAGCTGCACCCTTCTCTAACCCCTCTCCCCTTTCCTCCTCCAGGACCTGCTGGGCTGGTCACGAAAGGATCTGTGCAGTGAATTTGGCATTGGCCACCCTCCCCAAGCCGGCTCCTTCAACTGGAGCTGCCCAGCTGTGTCCAGGGACAGAGACTGGCCTGCTGAGACTAAGCAGGGCCAGGAATTTGGGGCCAAATCTGGCTGGGACAGCACCCACAGTGACAGGATTGGAACAAAACTGGATGGGCACTTTGGTACTGCCCAGGAGGGCTGGAGCAGTGACTACAGAGGGACCAAGCTCATGGGGGACACGAAACTAGGCAGCAGCGACTGGTCCCAGTCCCTCGGTGTCGGGGACAACTGCCTTCAGGATACAGACTTTGGAGCCAGCACAGCCAAGTGGGGCTCGGGCTATGGCCTGGGCTGTGCCAGCAGTGCAGAGGAGCTCAGTTCTGGGCAGGCCGACTGGGGCAGCGGCCTCGGCACGGGGCACAGCCAGCAGCTGGACAAGGAGCCGGGCTCTGGACAGCCCACCTGGACAGGCAGGTATGGCACCGGGGACACGGAGATGAAGGACAGGGAGCCCACCCCAGACTGGGCCAGTAAATACAGCAGCCAGGATGCTGGGAGCAAGAGCGAGGATTTTACGCTGGGCTGGGCAGGCAGATCCAGCACTGGGGACACTGGGAGCCCAGACAAGGAGCTCAGTCCCAGCAGGCCAGCCTGGGACAGCAGGTACAGCACCCGAGACATGGAGAGCCAGGACCGGGAGTTCAGCCCCAGCCGGCCAGCCTGGACTGGAGAATACAGGGGCACGGAAAGCCAGGACAAGGAGTTCAGCCCCAGCCGGCTGGCTGAAGGCAGCGAGTGCAGCACCGGGAACGTGGAGACCCAGGACCGGGAATTCAGCCCCAGTGGAGCATCCTGGGGTAACAGATACAGCATGCAGGACATGGAGAACCAGGACCGTGAGTTCAGCCCCAGCCGGCCTGCCTGGACTGGTGAAATCAGGGACATGGAAAGCCAGGACAGGGAGTTCAGGCCCAGGAGGCCAGCCTGGACTGGTGGATACAGGGAAATGGAAAGCCAGAAGCAGGAGTTTAGCCCCAGCAGGCTGACATGGGATGACACATCCAGCACCACGGACATGGAGAGCCAGGACCAGGAATTTGTCCCCAGACAGCCAACTGAAACCAATGAGTGCATCACTGAGGACCTGGAGACCCAGGATGAGGAATTCAGCCCCAGGAGAGCAGCCTGGGGTGACAGATCCAGCACCAGTGACATGGAGACCCAGGATAGTGGATTCACTCCCAGTAGAGCAGCCTGGGATGACAGGTACAGCACTGGGGACATGGAGACCCGGAATGGGGAGTTGTTCAGCCCCAGAGGAGCAGCCTGGGGTGACAGCTCCAGCACCACAAATGTGGAGGTCCAGAACAGGGAGTTCAGCCCCAGTGGAGCAGCTGGGGATGGGGAGCACAGCTCTGTGATACCCATGAAGGAAGAGCAGGAGGTGATCCCAGGCTGGCTGAGCTTGTCTGGTGAGGGCCAGACTGGGCTGGTTGGAGTCAATGAGAAGGACATGCCCGGCTTTTGTCACCCTGATCCTCGAGCCCAGGAGCCCGCCTGGGGCAGTGCCCACCAGCAGCAGCACGGCAGCTCCGGCAGCATGGACTGGGCTGAGGAGCTTGGAGGAGGTGGCGACTGCCACAGCCAGTTTGGTGGCATTGGGACAGAGCAGGTGCCAGACCCCAGCAGCGCAGGAGCCGCGGATGGCTCCATATCAGGGGATTTGCAGTCCCTGGCAGGCTGGCACAGGGATCTCAGTCTGGATGCGGGTGATGCCCGCTGGAGCCAGGACCTGGACAGCTGGAGCATGGAGCTGCAGGATGCTGAGGCCAAACGCCGGGAGTGGGCAAGTGCCTTTGGTGCCCGCTGTGCCGCTCGCAGCCAGGACCTCAGCACTGGGGAGCAGAGCCTGGAAGGGCACAGTGACACACAGGACAGGTAAGAAGGGCACTGGCGGTGGCCAGGAGGGAGCAGTTTCCCCTGAGGTGGACAGAGAGGTTTTGGGGCATGGGCAGGGCTTGTGTTATATGGGGCTGGAGCAACTCTGGGGTCTTGTTTCCCAAGCAGGAGCCTCTGTCTCTCGACCCCCAGCCCACCAATGGGTGATACTCTGGCCAGCCCCCCAGTTGTGGAGCCCCCCCGGGGTGAGCTGCCCAGCCCCACCGAGGAGGAGAGGGACCCCACCAAGCCAGCTGCTGCCACAGAAAGCCCCAGGGCCCCTCTTCTGCAGCTGGAGACTGCTAGCAGGATCCCAGTGAACACAGGGATTGAGGAACCCACCTTGGACCACCCGGATGGAGAGAGCCCCCAGGGTTGGGGAGAGCAGCGGCTCTTCCTGGGCACCCCCCAGCCCGAGGGGCCTGTGGAGCAGGGGCAGGAATTCCGCTTCCTGGAGGTGAGTGGAGAGGGGGCAGCTCCCAATCCACCTCTACAGTTTGGGAGGGCCTTGTTGTCACAGAGCGCATGTTTGGGGATGGGGGCCTTGCCCTCTGATGCTGCTGCCCCTGGGACAGCCATGGACTGAGGGTCCCTGGCACTGCTGTGGGGGTGGCTGTAGGGGTGTGCTGGCCGGGACAGGGGCTCCCAGTGCTCCCATGCCAGGCCTGACCTGTCCCATGGGCCTGGCAGGACACAGAGCTCCTGGACAGCAGCTTGTTCCGCTGCAAGGCCAGCCTGGGCCGCAAGCGCCGGCACCGGGCACCAGCCATGCGTCCTGCTGCCACTGAGGGGGACAGCTGGATCTTCCGGGACTCCACAGGTGAGCCTGGTGGGGACAGGGGTGGGAGCAGGGTGTCTCTCCTGGCACAGGTGTCGTGGTGACACTGCTCCTTGTGTCCTTGCAGAGCCCCGGCCAGCCCTGGCAGTGTCCTCCGATGAGGAGGCAGCAGAGGAGCCCCGGAGCCGGCGGATGCGCGGCTCCCCCTCAGGCAAGGGGGTCAAGGTGCCCCTATTTCCTGGCCTCAGCGCCTCTGCCATCAAGGTGGGACCCCTGGGCTCCTGGTGGGAGGGGTGAACCAGGGGTGGGGAAGCTGAGTCAGCATGAGGCTGGAGGCTGGCTGAAGGCAGGGAGGAGGCAGTGGGGGAATTTAGGGGGCAGAGCACTGTGTGCCCCACTGACCTCACTCTCTGCCCCCAGGCCAAGCTGAGGGGCCGCAATCGCTCAGCAGAGGAGGGGACATCAGGGGACAGCAAGGGGACCCCCCCCAAGGACCCCCATGTGCAGCGCTCCAAGTCCTGCAAGATCCCAGGTGTGAGTGGGAAACCCCCAGCGCTGCCCCCCAAGCCAGACAAATCCTCAGGGTGAGTGCGGGGACAGGACCTTTGTGGTCCCTCACAGGACCCTGTGACCCTCGAAAGGGGCCATGGGCTATTCAGTCTGGGTCCTGGGGCTGCTCCTTGAGGGGCTCATGCTGATGCTGTTTCAACACCCCAGATCTGAGGCCTCACCCCCACACTGGCTGCAGGCGCTGAAGCTGAAGAGGAAGAAGCCTTGAGTGGGTGAGTGTGGGAGTTGGAGGGACACTGGGTGTGGACCCCTTGCAGAGGCCTCCCTATGTTTCCTCTGTGTGGGGCTGTGTGTTCTGGGTGGCTGGAGGGATAGGGGAGGGGAGGGCAGGGCTGGCTGTGGCACCATGGATTGGGTAGGTCAGTGGGAGATGCCCCATTCTCTGGAGTCTGCACTGCTAGAGGGCATCACCCTCTCTACTACGAACTCTGGTTGGGTCCACCTGGGCTGGGTCACCCCTGGGGGGCGCCCTGCTAATCCTCAGCCCCTCCCTGCTGTGTCTCTTCCAGGCTCCCTCCCTGACGCCTACAGCTGCTGTCCCCGGAGCAGGACTGTCCCCTCCCGCGGGGACACATACACACACCTATGCACTTTGTACGAGCTCGCAGGGTCCCTGTCCCCCCACCCCACCTCCTCCCCCTCCTTTACCCCCTCTTGTAGCCCCTCTCCTCAGTCCCCTTGGGGCTGGGCATGAGCCCCCCTTTCCCCTCACCCCTGCTCGTGTATCGCCGCGGACACAGGGCGATGGGTCCGGCTCATGGTGCCACTGCCACAGACAATAAAATCTCGCTGGTCAGTCCAGGGGTCCTGCCTCTTCTCTCAGGCCCTGGACAGGGGTCACAGGGGTCCCTGTGAGATGGGGGACACTGTACAGGGGCGGCCAGCAGGAGGAGCTCTGTGCCCAGTGCACCCCGGGACTGGCTGTTCCCGGCACAGCCCATGGAAAGGGGAACAGTGGGACGGGAGCTGTGCCTGAGGGGTGTTGCTTCCCTGGTCGGATGTGAGTAACGCCCGTGGCTTCAGAGGAAGCTGCCGGATCTCTCCTTGTGCAGGGCTGAGCACTGCCCTTCCTGCCCTGGGAGGCCTTGCTCTGCATCCCACCCCCCTGGGGACTCCCACTCCAACTGCCCCAGACTGGCATGTTCCCAGTGGAGCTGCTGCTGCCGGAGCCTGGGGAATGAGTGTCCCAGAGCACCTCACTGGTGCTCAGGGCAGCCCCTGCATTGCAGGGAGAGCAGCTCCTTGCAGAGCGCCCCCCAGCAGCCCCCACCCCTCCCCTTGCTGCAGATAACAGGGTTTGTTATCAACCCCACGGGCTCATTAGCAGCCCAGCCCCAGCCACTGACCCAGTGTTGGTGGCCACCACAAACCTAGCTGGGGGGGCTCCTTCTCTGGCACTGGGACCACAGGGATCCCTGGGGTGGCACTGAGGGTGACTGGGTCACTGAGAGGGTGATTTGGACCCTCAGCCCCCCAGCTTTTGGAAAGGGATACCTGGATGGGGGCTGGAAATGGATACACATGTAGTGGCTGGAAGGGCGATAGCAGTGCCGTGTTCCAACGGGACACAGACAGCCAAGATTGTTATTAATAGACATTAATAACACTGCTCATTAATGGTGCTGCTCATTAATGGGGCTCTCACCACAGTGGGAGCAGCCTGGGCAGCCTTGCTGTGATGCGGGAGGGCTCATTAGCAGTGCTGGGGTTTCCCCGTTAATGCTGTTAATTAGTGGAAAGGCTCAAGTCATGTCTGCACTGGGGAGTGGGGGGTTCCAGCCCTTCTTTAATCAAACTTGGCGTATTAACCTTACAGTTCTGCTGCCAGTTTGAGCAGCTTTTAGGTTTAATTCCTCACTCCCCCCAAGCTGGCTGTCCAAACACAGGGATACAGGATCATTCCTTATCTCCAGCCTGATTAAGGCCTGGTTTGCTCTCCCTGCTGACACTGCAGGCCCTCTCTCAGTGTCTGGTTCAGTGGCCGCCATGTCCCCACCTCCAGGGCCCTCCAACCTGCACCTCCATTTACCAGCCCCTTTCCCCCTGACATCACTCCATCTTATTTTGGAGACCCCCCTGAGCTCCCCCCTGTTTCAGCCACTGAATTCCACCCCCAGCTGCTTCTTTACACCCCTTTGCTGGGAGAAGAGCCCCGCTGTGCCTGTGAGGGGTTGGGGGGACTCTGTGTCCCCCTTCAGCCTCCGTCCCTGCACTCAGGTGTTAAACCTGCCCTTTCCCACACCTTAATCCCCCTTCAGCCCCTCACCCCAGCCCAGGCCCCCCTCAGCCCAGGTCCCAGCCCAGACCCCCCCAGAATGTGCCAGGGGACTCAAGGCACTTCAGAACTCACTCTGCAAAGTCCTGCTTGGCTTCTCCAGTGCTTTTCCCCAAAGCTGGAATTGTGAGTTCAGTCCGTGGGACAGTTGCAGCCCCCAGCCCCACCACCAGAGGGCTTCCCTCCTGACTCCCTCCCATCAATATTTATTTGTAGCTTGGAGGGATCTTTGTTCTCTTTTGGCTCAGCCGAAGGAGCTGCTGGGTCTGGCTCCATGACTGATCTGCGGAGCTGGGATGCACTGGGGGCTCTGGTGGCAGCTGGTCCTGTGGCAGCTGCTGCCCTAAAATGGTGTTTTTGCAGCATGGGGGGTCCCAGAGACACCCTCCCCCCCCGCCTCCTGCCCTGGGTTTTTGGTAAATGCCTAAAAGCCTCCCTGGCATGTTGTGCTCAAAATGGGGCCCCGGTGCTGGGGGACACTGTGCACATTACAGGGAAACCTGGGAGCAAAATGGTGAATCCCCAGTGCCAAATGCAAAGTGCCAAATACACCAGCCCCCCACCTCCGTGGGATTCCACCCAGTGTGACAGCCCACCCCCAGTGTGACCCCCCGCCACCAAGTGCCTGATGTGACACTCCCCGTGCGAAATGCAACCCCAGCATGTGACACCCCAGCGCTGATCCTGGCGCCCTGAGGTGAAACTCCAAATGCTGGTGGACCCCTGAGGCCCCCCCGGCCGTGAGCCCCCCCAGCACCAAACCCCATCGAGGTGGGCGAACAAACCCCCCGGGTGTGGCAG
This sequence comes from Margarornis squamiger, assembly GCA_035222235.1. NCBI lineage: Eukaryota > Metazoa > Chordata > Aves > Passeriformes > Furnariidae > Margarornis > Margarornis squamiger. The sequence goes on from JAWWTY010000156.1 coordinate 9,245,677, forward strand.
GGGATGGGGTTATCTCAGGGGTCGGTGTGTTGACACGGGGGTGAGAGCTCGGTAAAACCCCCTGGGAAGGAGCCAGATGGAGGTGGGGGGAGCTGTGAAGTTTCCCACGGGGGCTGCCCCCTCCCTGTCCATCCACCCCTCCTGCCCTGTCCTGTCCGTCCCATCCAGGAGGAGGGCGGGGAGGAGGAGGAAGGGGAGGTAACGCGGTGGGATTCGCAGGGTGGCTCAGGGGCTGGAGGAGCGGGTGAGCGCGGGATGAGCTGAGCTGAGCCGAGCCCAGCGCTGGGATGGAGGAGGCGACGGACGCCTACGCCTACGCCGACAATGAGACCTACTGCGAGTATGAGGAGTGGGGCCCCTCGCTGGCTCTGCTGCCCACCATCTACCTGCTGGTCTTCCTGCTGGGCACTGCCGGCAATGGGCTGGTCCTCTGGACCATCTTCAAGGGTGGCCGTGACCGCCGGCGCTCGGCCGACACCTTCATCGCCAACCTGGCAGCCGCCGACCTCACCTTCGTGGTCACTCTGCCCCTCTGGGCCGCCTACACCTGGCTGGGCTACCACTGGCCCTTCGGCACGGCCGCCTGCAAGGTCAGCAGCTACCTGGTCTTTGTCAACATGTATGCCAGTGTCTTCTGCCTGACGGGGCTGAGCTTCGACCGCTACCTGGCCATTGTCCGGCCCCTGGCCACGGCCAAGCTGCGCTTGCGGGTCAGCGGGCTGGTGGCCACCGTGGCCCTGTGGTCACTGGCGGCCCTGCTGGCCCTGCCAGCCCTGGTGCTGCGGCGGGCAGCCGCCCTCGGCGAGGACACCAAGATCACCTGCTACATGGACTACAGGGACCTGGAGGCCCTGGGGTCAGAGGGTGCCTGGGAGGTGGGGCTGGGGCTCTCCTCCACTGCCGTGGGCTTCGTGGCTCCCTTCGCCGTCATGCTCACCTGCTACTTCTTCATCGCCCGCACTGTGGCCACTCACTTTCGCCGGGAGCGGGCAGAGGGGCTCCGCAAGCGCAAGCGCCTCCTCACCATCATCACTGTGCTGGTGGCCACCTTCGGGGGCTGCTGGCTGCCCTTCCACCTGGTCAAGACCCTCTACGTGCTGATGGACCTGCAGGTGCTGCCCTGGTCCTGTGCCCTCCACACCTTCCTCAACAACCTCCATCCCTACTGCACCGGCATTGCCTACATCAACAGCTGCCTCAACCCCTTCCTCTACGCCTTCTTCGACCCCCGCTTTCGCCATGCCTGTGCCGCCCTCCTGTGCTGCCGGACCCCCGGCCCCGGCCCCGAGCGCTCCGCCAGCTACTCCTCGGGGCACAGCCACCCCCCCGGTGGCAAGGGGGGCCCCAGCCCTGGGGGCAAGCTGGACCCTGCCACCCAGGAGACGCTCTTCCGTGCCTGAGTAACCCCCGACCACTCCTGGTGCCCCCCGAGCTGGTCTCCTCGGGGGGACCCTGCACGTCCGCCTCACCCCAGAGCCTGGCTTGCTTTGGGGACCCCCCAACTGAAAAGCCCTGCTCATGGGAAGGGGAAACTGAGGCAGGGGCTGGGCAGAGCTGGGGAGGAGCCCCTGGGGGGCTCGGGTAGGGGCGGCTCCCCCGGCACCCTTTGTGTTTTGTGACAAATAAATGGATTTTGGTTAAAAAAGGAGCAGTGTGTGCGCAGTTCACTCAGGGGGCTGGGGGGAACATGGTGGGGGGCAGCATGGAGGGGTGGGGGGCATGGCTGGGTTTAGGGTGTCTGTTACTGAGCAGTGGGGGAGGGATGCGAGGGGGGGTTCATGTGTGTGTGCACGATGGGGGCTCCCTGTACCTTGTGGCTGCCCATGGCCCCTCCTCAGCATTCCTGGACCCTCTTTGGGGATTCCAGCTTGGGACAGACTCTCCCTGGTCTCTTCCCCAGCAACACTTTGGGAAATGTAGGAAAATCCCCCAACATTTGGAGCATTGCAGCACCAGGATGGGGGTGTTTGGTTCTGTGGGGTGGGCGCCTGCCTGCCCCAGCCCTGCGGCTATGATTGCATCAGGCGACTGCACTGTCCCACCAAATCCCATTTTTGGGCTTTTATCCTTATCTGAGGCCAGGACAAGCCCTGGGTGACTCACCTGGGCATGGAAATGGGACCTGGTGCTGTGAAAGATCCAAACCTGAGGGATGGGGGCATGGGACCCCCTGGATGTGAAGGAGGACATGGACTGGGGGTTTGGGCACTGGGCAGGACCCCCTCTCACCCCAACCAGAATTTTGGTGAGTCACCAAATGGCTCCTGTCCCACTTCCCCCCTCGGGCCCTGTTGCTTCCTGAGGCTCTGCTAGAAATAATTCTTCCCCCTATTTGCTATTTACATCCTTCATTTATTGGTGATGAACTATCCTGTCTCCTCAGCCTTTGCTCTCTCTTGGAAAGGATGCGGGATCATTACTGGGTTCCTTGGGAGGCTTCCGTCGCGGCAGGGGGACTGCCTCCGCCTTCCTGCTGGCCCTCTCCGTGTTGAGGGGCCATCAGCTGGAGTCCCCCCCACAGGGATGGTCCTTTGTCCAAAGAGAGGGAATAGAGGGGGCAGCTGGGCGACTGGGGGCTGCACAAACCCCTCACTTGGAGGGGCTGGGGCCTGCTGGGGGGCTTTGGGGGATTTTCCAGTGGATCTGGTTTGGTCTAAGGGTGGGTAGGCTTGGGGAGTGGGAATGCTGTGTGTTTACATTCCAGCTGCTGCCCAAGCTCCCTCACCCTGGAGAGACCCCTTGATACCACTCATCTGTTAATCCAGCTGTCCATCCATCAATCCAACAGTCCCCTCCTTCCTCCGTCCATCCGTCCATCCATCCACCCACCCATAGTTTAGTGGTTTAGTGGCAGTGCTGGGTTGATGGTTGGACTTGACGATCCCAAAGGTCTCTTCCAGCCTTGATGATTTCATGATTCTATGCTTACCTCCCTACATAATTCCCTCCATCCTTCTATCCCTCCCTTTCTCCATCTCCCCATCCCACCATCCTTCCTTTCCCTCCCTCTATCCATCTCTCCATCTCTCCCTCTTTCTCTGCATCCCTCCTCCACTCCCAAATATCCCAGCACTATGGGGATGTCAGGGTTGCTGTTTCCCCGCTCTGGTGCAGCAGCCAGGCACGGAAACGGCCGCAGGCGCCCGGCCAGCGGAGACGGAGTTGCTGACTTTCTATCTGCCTCTTGGAGATTTCCCTTTCCCTTCCAGGAGGGAAATGTTTGGCTCAGGAGTCTCTGGGGAGAAATGCAGGGACACTCCAGAAAATAACAAGGCCAGAGCCGGGGGTGAGGGACAGCGGGGCCGGACCACCCGTCGGAAGGAGATAAGGAAGGTGTTGCCTTCCTGTGAGTTCCTAGGGAAGATGAGGAGGGAAGATAGAGGGGAGACAGCAGGGAGGGGGGGAATGGGGGGATGGGGAGCATCCTTGGGAAGGATGGCTGGGGAGTGGGGGATGTGCTCCTGGGGGAGTGTGGGGACCCTCCATCCCTAAAAAATAAAGTTCTGGGAATCCTGAGATGGCAAAGAGGTGCGGGGTGTGCTCCCAAGGGTGTCTGGGGACCCTCAAACCTGAAAAGGTGATGCTTTGGGAATCTCTGGAAAGGCTGGAGAGGGCTGGGGGTATAACCCCCAGGGGAACCTGGAGACCTTCAAACCCCAAAATGTGATGCCTTGGGGATACTGTGGGTCCCAACTCAGCCGGTGGGCATGGCCAGGGCTCCCCAGCCCGTGGTCGTGGGGATATGGGGCTGGGAAAAAGGAGGTTTGTCCAGACAGGACCCCTTGGCTGGAGCTAAAAATGGGTTCCAGCAGGGCAACGTGAGGGGATGGGGATCAGGGCAGGGGCAGGAAGGGGGACAGGGGCGCTGGCAGGATCAGGGGCAGCTCCCCCTGCCCCAGGGAGCCTCCCCAGCTCCCCCCGCTTCGCTTTTCTAAGCTGCCAAACGGGATGTGCACACCCCTCCCTCCCATCCCGCCCGGGGGTGCCGAAATAATCTGGTGGTGCTAAGGATGTCCCCGGGCTTCTTCTTTGAAGTGACCTCCGTGTTTACAGCCCGGCTCGGGCTCCTTCACACCTCCCGCCCCAACGCAAACGGAGGTCGGGGGGCGAGGGGGGGCCCGTGTCGGTGGGGGGGCTCCAGCTTCCGCTTGTGCCGGGAAAACAGGGATTTGTGTGTGACAACAGCAGAGCTTTGTCACACTCAGGGCTCAGAAACTTTCGCCACTGTGGGGTGGGAGCGGTGGCTGCCGGGGGTGGCACTTAGGGGGGGACCCTGCCCCACTGTGTCCCCACCACACCGAGCCCTGCGTGACCCACCCGTGGGTGGCCGGTTCGACCTGTGTGAGGGGACCCCTGAACGTCCGGGGGGTCCCTGTGCGACCCTGCGGGGCTTGGGAGGGGGCGCAGGGGAAGGATGGAGAGAGGGAAGGGACTGGGGGGAGGTTTGGGAAGGGAGGTGTGGATGGAGTGTGTGGATGGATGGATGGAGGGATGGATGGAGGGACGGATGGAGGGATGATGTCGAGAGGTAAGGAGGGAAAGATGGGTGCACGGATAGAGGGATGGATGGAGGTACGGGAGGACATACAGGGAAGTGCCAGGGTTCGGGGGTGCCTCGGGCACCCCACAGCCGTGGCCGCGGGTGCTCCAGCGCCTGGCACAGCCTGGGGGTGGGCACTGGGGGCCACTGTCCGGCCGCTGCCCCCACCCCTCCCCTCCGAGGGGCCGCCGGCGCCTCCGGACACGGCACAGCTGCTGCCCGACCTCCGGGCTCCGGCGGGGCGGGACGCGCCCCGCATCCCCCCGCCCGCGGGGAGGGGGTCCCGGGCAGGGGGGGACAGGGAGGTGACCCGGCGGCCACAGCTGGGCCCCGGCGGGGCCGGGAGATGCTGCCGGAGGAATAACAGGAAGCGCTGCAGGGAAAAGCAGGGCTGATGCTTTCTGCAGGTTTGGGGGCTGTTGCCTGCGCCCTGCACGCACACGGGTGTCTCCGTGCACATGTGTCCGTCACACACGCGTGTCTCTGTCACACACACGTGTGTCCCTGTCACACACCCGTGTCCCGGCCCTGGCTGCGCTGATGCTCTTTATTGTCGAGGTTCGGCGCTGAAAAAGTGCCCCGTGGTACAAAATCCGCGGTTACAAAACGTACAAAGAGCAGGAGGAGGGAGAAGAGAGAAAAAAGGAAAGGAAAGGAGAGAAAAAGAAAAAGGAAAGAAAAGGGAAAGAAAAAGGAAAGGAAAGAAAAAAGGAAAGAAAAGAAAAGAGAAAAGGGAAGGAAAAGAAAGGAAAAGAAAGGAAAAGAAAGGAAAAGAAAGGAAAAGAAAGGAAAAGAAAGGAAAAGAAAGGAAA
>JAWWTY010000156.1:9251128-9267021 GCA_035222235.1 Margarornis squamiger
CCCGCCCCGCCCGCCGCTCTGCCCCGCCCAGCACCATAGAGACACCCACCCCCATTGGCGAGCCCCGTGACGTCACCGCGGGGGGACACCACTCCCCCCAACCCCGGGGTGACCCAAAGTGGGGGCACCAGGACCCCAGAACGGGCCATCCCCGAAACCCGCGGGCCGCACACGGCGGGGCATGCCCCTCGCCACCCCTGCGCGGTGTGTCTGTGTGGGTGGGTGGGTGTGCGCCCCCCAAACCGGGCACCCCCAGGGTAGGGCGCCCCCCAAACCCCAAACCCAGTGCGGGGTTCCCCGGGTGTCCCAAGGGGAAGCCCCAAAGGGGGGCTCCCACCGCAGGCACCCGCGGCAGGACCTTGCCTGTCCCCCTTCTCCATCACCCCCACCCACCCACGAAGGGGGGGCGACCCCTCCCGCCCCCCCCGGGCTGTGCCCCCGCCCCCCGGCCCCCGCCCTGCCCCCGCCTCCGCCCGCCTGCCCGCACCGCGCCCGCTGCCCGCACCCCTGCGGGCTGCTGCCCACACCCTGCCGGTCCCCGCACCCTGCCGCTACCCCTGTCGGTACCCCTGCCTGCACCCGCACCCTCACCCGCACCCTGCCCTGCCCGCATCGCCCCTCACTGCCCTGCCCTGCCCTGCCCGCATTACCCTCCGCTCCTGCCGCTGCCCTGCCCGCACCGCTGCCTTGCCCTGCCCGCACCGCTGCCTTGCCCTGCCCGCACCCCCCGTCGCCGCCCGCCCCCGCACCGCCCATGTCCCCCCCGGGTCGCCGCACCCGCTGGGTGAGCGACTTCTTCTCGTACGAGACCACCAAGTCGGTGGTGGTGAAGAGCTGGGTGGTGGGCGCCGTCAACCGCGCCGTCCAGGTCCTCATCCTCGCCTACTTCATCGGGTGAGCCCCCTCCCGGGACATCCCCCCGAGACATCCCCCCGGGACATTCCCCGGGACACACCCCGGAACGCCCCCGCCCCGGCAAGCGCTTTTCCCGAGACCTTCTCCCAGGACCCTCTTCCCGGCACCGCCGGGGGGGTGACACCCACTTGCTGCTGCAGGTGACACCCGGGGGTGACAAGGGCGATGCGGGGGTGACAGCGTGTGGCAGTGGGGGTGACAACAAGGGAACAGCCGGGCGGCGGTGCGGGGTGAGGGCAGAGGAGGGACGGGAGAGAGGATGGCAAGTGTGTCAGTGCCGGGAATTCAGGTGTGCCGGTGCGGGTGACACAAGGGGGACAGCCGGGAGAGTGTGCCGGTGCGGGTGACAAGGGGGACAGCCGGGAGAGTGTGCCGGTGCGGGTGACACAAGGGTGGCAGCGCAGGTGACATGATGGGGACAGAGAGGAGAGGGTGTCGGTGCGGGTGACACAAAGGGGACAGCCAGGACAGCGTCTCGGGCGGACGACGGGAAGGAGGCAGCGTGGGTGACACCGAGGGGCAGAGCAGCAGCGCGGGGTGGCAGAGGAGGGTCCCTGTCCCCGGGTGCTCCTGGGGGCACGACAGCGGGCACCGGCGAGGGGTGACAAGAGGCAGTCACCGCTGGTGCTGGCAGCTCCGGGGGGCCGAGGTTCACAAGCAGGTGCCGGGGGGTGGCTGCGGGTGGCTGTCCCCAGCGTCACCCGCAGTGCTGTCCCAGTTGGGTGTTCCTCCATGAGAAGGCGTACCAGGTGCGGGACACCGCCATCGAGTCCTCCGTGGTCACCAAGGTGAAGGGCGTGGGGCGCTACGCCGGGCAGGTGCTGGACACGGCCGACTATGTCACCCCCCCGCAGGTGAGGGCGAGGGGGCGCGGGGGGCGGCGAGGGGCGCGGGACCCCTCGGACGGGTCGGGTGACAGCGGCGTCCCCCAGGGCACCTCGGTGTTCGTGGTGGTCACCAAGCAGATCCGGACAGAGAACCAGACGCAGGGCGTGTGCCCGGAGGTGCGGGGTGGGAACGGGGAGGCTCGGGGGGACCCCCTCGATGAGCCCCCCGCCCGCTGAACCCCCCGCCCCGCAGAGTGAAGCCGCGTTCCGCTGCTCGGCGGACCGGGACTGCCGGGGGCTGAGCCCGGGCACCAGCAATGGTGAGGGACCCTCGGGGGGGCCGAGGGGGGAGCGGGGGGCTGAGGGGGCCAGGGGGAGCCAAAGGCTGAGCCCTGCCACGGGTAGTGGTGAGGGGCGCTGTGGGGACTGGGGGATGCCAAGGTGCTGATGGGGAGCCGGGGAGGAGTGGGGGGACCGAGGGGGGAACGTGAGGGCTGAGGGGACAAGGGGGAGCAGAGGGGGTCAGAGCATGAGTCCAGGTATGAACAGTGGTGAGAGCCCGTGAGGGCTGAGGTGGAAACAAGGGGCTGAGTCTGGGTAGGAGCAATGGTGAGGGACCAGGGCAGGAACAGGGGGCTGAGGGGGGGGCTTGGAAGGGGGCTGGAGGCTGAGCCTCACCACGGGCAGTGGTGAGGGACCCTTGGACTAGGGGGTGCCCAGGGGCTGATGGGGGAGCCAGCAGTCTGAGGGAGATGGAGGTTCAGGGTCCCAGGGGTGCTGGCAGGGATCGAGGGTCTGGGGTCTCAGGGGTGCTGACAGGGGTAACTGAGAGGGGTCCCCTGTCTCAGGGGTGCTGACAGGAGTCTGGGGGTCCCAGGGTTGCTTTGAGGGTTCAGGAGTCAAAGGGGTGCTGACAGGGGTCAGGGGATCACAGGTACACTGACATGGGTCTGGGGTTCCAGGGGTGCTGACAGGGCGCTGCGTCCCCTACAACACAACCCTACACACCTGTGAGATCCAGGGCTGGTGCCCGCCCGAGGTGGACACCATTGACGTGTGAGTGGGGCCAGGGGAAAACGAGGGGACACAGGGAGGAGAGGCGACCACCCCCCTGCCATATGCCCACGGTCACCCTCTTTCCTCCAGCCCTGTTATGCTGGAGGCCGAGAACTTCACCCTCCTCATCAAGAACAGCATCCGCTTCCCGCTCTTTGGCTTTGAGAAGTGAGCCACCCAGGACACGGTGGGGACACCGGGGGAACATGGCAACAGGGGGACACAGGGATGTGGAGACACAGGGACGGGTGCCATGGGGACATGGGGACACGGGGACACAGTGATGGGGGGACACTGGGACCAGGGTCTGTGAGCCCATCCCTCTGCCTGATGGCATGTCCCTCCATGTCCCCCCACGTTCCCCCGTGTCCCCAGGACCAACCTGCCGCCCCCTGGCAGTGGGGCGGAGCTGGGTCGGTGTCGCTTCCACCCGCAGCTGCAGCCCCTGTGCCCCATCCTGCGCCTGGGGGACGTGGCACGCCTGGCTGGACAGGACTTCCCCGTGCTGGCCACCACCGTGAGAGGGGGCACAGGGGGCGTGGGGGGGGAAAGGGGAGGTCGTGGGGCCATGGGTGCACAGGGAGGTGGGATGTGAGGGCATGGGGACATGGGACTTGGCAACACAGAGACACAGGATTGGGGGATATGGGGATGTGGGACATGATGATGTGAGACATGGGATGGGGGGGATTTGGGATGGGGGAACACGTGGACACAGGGACATGGGGTGCATGACATGGGGACACAGGGATGTGGGGTGTCCGGAACAGGATATGGGGATACAGGAGTGCAGAACACGGAGTGATGTGGGACTTGGCGGTGTGGTGATGTGGGGTCACAGGGATGTGGAGATACGGGGACATGGATGTGGGTGCATGGGGTTTGGAATGTGGGATGTGACACCATGGGATGTAGTCATGGGAATGTGAGACCTGGGGACACAGGGACGTAGGATGCAGGTACATGGGACATGGAGCATGAGGCGATGGGAATGTGGGGCTGTGAGGCTGTGGAAACAAGAGACTGTGGGGGCAGAGGTCTGTGGTGCCACGTGGCTGATATGGGGCTGGGGCAGGGGGGGGTGCTGGGGATCAAGATCGGGTGGGTGTGTGACCTGGACCAGGCCTGGGAGCGCTGCCTGCCCCGCTACTCCTTCACCCGCCTGGACAGCCTGGCCGGCACCCCTGCCCCCGGCTACAACTTCAGGTACAGCCACACTGCCACCAAGACACACGGCACAGGTGTGTGCACTGCCTGGCATGGCCCCGTGTCACCCTGCCCCTGTGTCCCCATGTCCCCACATCCCCACAGGCATGCCAGGTACTACCGCTGGCCTGATGGCTCCGAGCGCCGCACCCTCACCAAGGCCTTCGGCATCCGCTTCGATGTCCTGGTGTATGGCAGTGTACGTGTGGGGCTGGGGGCTCGGGGGCCTGGGGGTCTAGGGCAGGGTTTGGGGCTTCCACCGACAGGGACTCTACACCCCCAGGCCGGGAAGTTCGGCATCGTCCCCACCCTCATCAACACCGTAGCAGCTTTCACCTCCATCGGTGTGGTGAGTTGTGGTTGTCCTCAGTCCCCGGGGCAGAAGGGGGAAATCCCATAGCCGTGGGGAAACAACATCCCTCAGGCTGACAGTGGACTGGCTGCTTGGGGGTCTGTGGGGGTCAGGGGGTGCCCCATAGTGCAGGGCCCCCCAACCCAACAATGCTGCCCCCAGGGCACGGTGCTGTGCGACATCATCCTGCTCAACTTCCTGAAGGGTGCTGAGCACTACAAGGCCCGCAAGTTTGAGGAGGTCAGACATAGGGCTGGGGTGCCATGGGGATGGGGTCACCTCCAGGGGGCTCAATCAGCCCCCGCCCTGGGGGCTGTGTGGGGCAGGCTGGTGGGGAGCATGTGGGCAGTGCCCCTGACCCCACCCGTGCCCTGGCTATGGGGAAGCGACTAACCCATTGCCCATCCCCTGCTCCACAGGTGCCAGAGGCCGGCGTGCCCGCGACCCCCGCCACCCCCACAGCATGTCCCCCCGGGGCACTGGGGGGCTGCACCCGGGACAAGCAGTCCACCGACTCAGGCACCTTCTCCCTCGGCCTCTAGCCCTGGGTGCTGTGGGGCAGCCCTCCACCTGCCCCCCACTGAAGGGCAGCCCACAGCCGGGTGAGGGGCTTGCTGGGACCCCCGTCCAGCTCCTACTGCCCACCCGGTCTCCACCCTGTGAGCCCCATACACATCCCACTGTCCCCTGTGCCCACCCCGGGTGCCCAGTCCCAATCCCAGTGTCCCCAGTGCCCTGTCCAGGGTGCTCCCCGCACTCTTCCCCAGCACCTCCCTGCTCCCTGCTGGCCACATGCTAGGGGGGTGCACCCCTCTCTACAATAAACTCATGGCTCGCAGCACCCACCCATGTCCAGCCTTGGTTATGGGGGGCTGACACGCAGGGTAGGGGTGCAGGAGCAGAGGGAGGGGGGTCAGAGTGCTGCCCCTGGGCAGGGAATGCTGTACCCCCACTGCCGACACAGGGACCATGAAGGAAATGAGGGACACCCACAATACCCCCCCATGCCCCTGCGAGTGCTTCCAGCACCCAGCCAGGCCCCCCGACCCCTGCCCAAACACCAGGTGGATGCTGACACCAAGACTTTATTGAGCTTCAAGGGAGGGGGTGCAGCCCCCCGTGCGGGTGGGCGGTGGCAGGGGGGCCTGGGGAGGGCCCGAGGGAGCTGAGCCCTCATATCTCGCAGATGAAGGGCAGCCGCCTCCAGCAGTTCACGCTCCTCCAGAGCCCATCTGGGGAGAGAGGTCACCCCGTCACCCACCAGCACCCCCACCTCCAGGGACCCCCTTAACACCAGGGATCACCCACTGACCCTTCAATGCCAGCCTTCCCATGGTGGCAGATCCCCCAGCCATCCCACACTAGACCCCAGCCCCCCACTGTCACCTCCCCACCCTGAGGCCCCCCAGCACCATCCCCTCCACCCCCCTATGGGCAGGGGATCACCCATGGCCCCTCTGAGGCCCCTCCAGAGTCCCCACTGACTGTTGGTGCAGAGGCCGGTGCAGAAGCGGCGGCCGGGCAGGGGGTGCCCAGGCACCCACTGGCTGTAGTTCCAGGGGCTCCGGTCGGTCCAGTGGCATCTTGGTCTCGGCAACTGCCAGAGAGGAGAGCATGGGGGCCCCCAGCACCGAGCACAGGGTGCTCGGGGGGTAGAGGGCAGGCTGGGGCATCCAGGGTGGGTACTGGGGACAAAGGGGTGAGAATGGTACTCCCAGGGTTGGCAGTGGGATACCCGGGATAGGCACCGAGGATAATGGGATGGGAATGGGGCGTCCAGGGCGAGCACTAGTGATACTGGGACAAGATCAGAGCACACAGAGTGGGTACCAGGGACACTGGGATGGGGTTGGGGCTTTCAGGGTGGGCACTGAGGACACGGGGAATGATGCTGGGGAGCCCAGGTTGTGCACTGGGGACAATGGGACAGGGTTGGGGAACCCAGGGTGGGCATTGGGGACACTGGGATGGGGCAGGGTGCCCCAAGGCTGGGGTAGGGGGCTTGGGGCGGGGGTCCTTACGGCGGGCTGGCTGACAGCACCAATCCAGACCAGGCCTGCATTGCTGAGCCGGTGCACCAGGCGGAGCAGGAAGGAGTTGACGCTGGCACTGTGGATCGAGGCCAATTTCCCACGGTAGCGCCAGGCACAGAATTTCTGCAGGGACACGGCTGTTACAGGGGGCACCAGAGCCCACACCCTGACCCCGCACCCAACTCACCCTGTCCTACCTGTGCTTGGTGGAAGGTCCGGCAGGTGGGGACCATGACGTAGGTGCGGGTGCTGCCACCTGTTGCGTTGGGGACATGGACCACTTGTGTGTCGCTGGCCCCGCCATCCTCCTCAGGCACCTCCATCCCTGTCACCACCATCTCTGTCTCCTCTGCCGTGGAGCTGACAGGGGCTGGGGACACCAGTGGTGTCACCTCAGGGTCAGGAGTGTCCCTGGGGTGTCTCCATGGGCAGGTGGGGGTGTGGGGGACACTCACTGGAGCAGCTGGTGGGGACAGCACCCAGCAGGGCCAAGGCAAGCAGCAGGCAGGGCCACATGGTGAAGGGGCACGCGAAGACACTGGGGACACCACCGGCACCCTCAGGTAAATTCACCCTTGGCCACCCCGGGGACACCCCCATGGCCCCTCTGCCACCCCCAGCATCTTCCCATCCTCCCCACATCTCCTGTGCCATCCCCCGCATCCACAGTGTCCCTCTCCCACCCACAGTGTCACTCTGCTTTCCCTATGTCCCCTTCTGAAACCCTCCATATCCCCATGTCCCTCCACCACCCCCTTTGCCACCCGCAGTGTCACTGCCATGGACCCCAGCCCTCCTGCCCACAATGTCCCCAATTCCTCTCTTCCACCCCCAAAGACACCTTGTGCCACTCACTCCCCCACCATGTGCCCCTGGCACCACAGAGACCCCCATGCCAGACTCCAGGACCCCCAACCCTGGCAGCCAGGGACTGAGCCCAACCCAATGTCCCCATCCCCATTCCTCACCTGGATCCTGGAGGGCTCAGCCCACTGCCATCCTTATATTGGTGACAGGCACACGTGTCCCCAACCACAGCCTTGTGACACCCCCAACCACCAACTGCTGGGGACATGGCGGGGGGGGGACATGGGGGTGACACGCAGGAGGGGTTCTGCCCCCACCCTGCCCGGCCAGTGTTCAGGGTGCACTTGGTCCAGGGAAGGGGGGTGCAGGGGGCTCAGGGAAGGAGCTGCAGGAGTTTGGTGTGTGGGGACACAGGGAGGGGGATCTCAGAGTTTGGAGTGCAGGGGCTCGGTATGGGGGCTGTGGGGATTTGGGGTGCAGGGGCTTAAGGCAGAGACTCTGGGAATTTGGGGTGCAAGGGCATGAGGAGTGGGCTGTAGGGGTTTTGGGTGCAGGGGCTCAGTATAGGGACCGGGAATTTGGGGTTCAGGGCCACGAGGTGGGGGCTCTGGGAGTTTGAGGTGCAGGGGCACAGGAGGCTTTGAGTGCTCGGGGTGCAGGGGCATGGGGAGTGTGCTCTGGGAGTTTGGGGTGCGGGGGCACAGAGGTGGGGGCTGTGGAGGCTTGGAGTGCAGGGGGCTTGGAGAGGGGTTGCTGGGAGTTTGGGGTGCAGAGTCTCCCTATGAGATCTCAGGGAGTTTGGGGTGCAGGGGCACAGGGGGCTGCTGGGGCAAGAGGCACACAGAGTATGGAGATGAGGACGGGGATTTGGGGAGCAGAGCCCCAGGGGGGGCTGTGGGTGCTCAGCTGCAGCCTGAGGGGGCCAGTCAGGGGAAGGGGTGGCCCGGGGGGACTCAGGGAGGGGGGCTGTGGTCAAACGGCCAGGCTGGACCTGGGGGGCCACGACCGTTGGGGAGGAAATGGCCCTTGGGCAAGCATGGCTGGCGGGAGATGGTATCAGCACCCCAACATCCCCTCCACACCCCCAGCACCCCCACCCCCAGGACATGCTGTGCCTCACACAGCTGACCCCACCCCTCGAACTCAAGCAGCCCCCAACCCTGAACTCCCAACCCCTACTTCCCCCCCCGGTGTCCCCCTGGTGTCCCCAGGCCCAGGCTGGGGTGGTGCAAGGCTGTGGTGGGGACATGTGGCCCCATCATCCTTATAAGGGGGACAGAGGGCAGATCCCCCCAGCCCACAGGTGAGGAGCGAGGACAGGGACAGAGACATGGAATGGGACATGGGGTGGGCTCAGCCCACGGTTGCTGGGGCTAGGGACAAGGGTGGGCATCCCTGAGGCTGACACGAGGGGCTCTGGGGTACCAGTGGGACATGGGAGAGGCACAGGGATGGCAGAGGGACGGTGGGGATATGGGGCAGAGAGAGACAGAATGAGGTCAAGGTCATGGGGTGGCAATGGGGGTGGCAGAGGTTCAGTGAGGACATGAGGTGTGTCAAAGTAGATGTGAGGAGGATGGATTGTCACCGAGGGTGGCAGAAGGGCTTTGGACCATGGGGGTGTCCCCAGGGTGGCCAAGGGTGATGGGGCTGTGGCATCTCCCAAGGGTGCCAGTGGTGTTCCCAGGTCCCTGCGTGTCCCCCCACCATGTGGCCCCGCCTGCTGTTCGCCCTGACACTGCTGCATGCTGTCCCTGCCAGCCACCCCGGTGAGTGTCCCCCTGCCCCTGTGAGTGCTCCCCCCACTTGCCCCCCCCACCACCTCATTGCCATGCCCACCTTGCCAGTGCTGTGTAGCCAAGGTGCCAGCCCTCACCCCCCTCTCCTCCAGCACCCCACCAGCCCCAGGTGGTCCCCGTGGACGAAGCCATCTCACGGCCCCACTATGCAGTGGTGAACAAACTGCGCACCTACTCAGGTGCCCAGGTGAGGGAACATGGGGCATGGGTGGGTGCCAGTGGGTGCCAGTGGGTACCAGGGGATGCCTGGGGGTCCTGGGGTGCCAGGGCATGTGCGTCCCACAGTGGCACTGCCAGCAGGTGCCGGTGGGCACCGGTGTGTACAGGGGTGCTGAGGTGCAGGTGGGAGCGGGTGGGTACTGGTGGGTACCGGTGGGTTCCCGGTGCCAGGCTGTGCCCGTCCTGCAGAAGTACTGCTTGGATGTGTACCGGGGCCAGCTGGCCTCCGTGCACAGCGCCTCCCGCAACGAGGACCTGCGGAAACTGGCCCGCACCTACACTAATCACGCCGTCTGGATCGGGGCCTTCACCAGCCGCAAGGTGAGGGGTCACTGGGGAAGGCAGCCCTGGGCTGGCTAAGGGGGCTGGGACTGGTTTTCAGGGACAAGCGGCTGGATATGAAGTGCTGGGGCTGCTTTTTGGAGGTGAGGGGCTAAGTAGCGGGGATGGGGATGGCTATGGGCTGCTGGGTACCAGGCACCGGGTGCTGGGTCGGGATTTTGGGAGGTGAACCTGGGTATGACATGCTGGGGCAGGGGATGGGGTTTTGACATGTGAGGAGCTGGGTAAGGGTGCTGGTGCTGGTTTTTGGGAGAAGGGGCTGGGTATGGGATGCTGGGGGCTGTCACTGGATACTGAGACACTGCAATGGCAGGCAGGGCAGTGGCAGTCACGCTGGGAGGACTCCAGCCCCTGGAACTATGCCAACTGGGCACCCACCTATCCTCGCCACATTGTCAATACCTGCGTCACCCTCAGCACTCGAGGTGAGGACACCCGCACCCCCCCCCCGCACTGTGCTGGCCACCCAGGCTCAGGGGGCATGGGACTACTGGGGAGACTGAGGGGGCACTGGGTAGGGGCACAGGGCTACTGGGAGCAATGGGAGGGGGTTCAGGGCTATTTGGGGCACTGAAAGGGCACTGGGGGCACTTGGAAGGGGCATAGGGGGCACTGGAAGGGGTTACAGAGCACTGGGAGCCACTGGGAGGGTTATAGAGGGGCCTTGGGCTCCATCCCATGGCCCTGATTGTTGTCCCTGTCTCCAGATGGGCTCTGGCGCAGTCGCTTTTGCTTCCAGTTGCGTCCCTTCATCTGCCAGTACTGAGCTCCCAGTGCTGCCACGGCCTCCCAGTTCCCTTCCCAATAAAGCAGAGGTGCCCTGAACTGTGTCTGTGTGTGCAAAGAGCCTGGGGAGGGGGCTTGGGGGTATTGTGGGTGGCAGGACAGTGAGAGGAGGGGGCAGCAAGGTTTATTACCCTCAAAGTCCCTCATCCCACTGGCACAGTACCCCCAGACCAGTAGAAAAATGGGGTGCTGGGCGCCGGGTTCCTTGTGGGTGTGGGGCTCAGTGAGGCATCTCAGCAGGGGTCTCAGCAGCGGAGGGGGCTGCGAGGGGGGTGCCAGCTGCCTCCAGCTCCTTGGCTCGCCGCCGGCACTCATGGGCCACCACCACAGGGCTGACAAAGGCCACCAGCACCACAGCGATGAGCCCCAGGTTCACCTGGAGAGGAGAGAGTGTCAGGGCAGGGGGCTGGGGGGATGACCCCACCCAAGGGGGACCCTTGGGCCAGTTCCATGGCCCCCCCAGTCCCATGTGCTAGGCCAGGACAACCATTTCCCTGGGACAGGACTCCCACCTTAGTGTAGGGCAGGACACCCACCCCTCCCAGGGCAGGATCTCCATTTACCCATGGGGCAGGAGCCCCATCCTACTGGGGGGCAGAACTCAAATCCCCCCCAGGGCAGGACCCTCATTCTTCCCAGGACAGGACCGCCATTCGCCCAGGGGCAGAATTCCCATCCCTCACCAGAACAGGACCCCCATTTCCCCATGGCATAAGATCCCCATTCCCCTGTGGAGCAGATCCCCCATTCCTGGTGAAGCAGCCTGCCACACCCATCGTGGGTGCACTCACATAGAAGGGGTCCCCGTGGAGCGGCCCCTGCACCAGGGCGACACAGGGGTACTGCAGGAGGGCCACCAGTGCCGACAGTGCCATGGCCAGACCGTACAGCTTCCCAAAGTGCTGCGGGGGGAACCTGCCAGGCACACACGTCACTGCCAGGCACCCCTCGACACCCTGACCCTGACACCCCACCCTGACAGCCCCTCGACACCTGACCCCTGACAGCCCCACTCTGACACACCGTCCTTTGGCACCCCCACCCCGATACCCTGTCCCCTGACACCCCCAAGTGTGCCACCATCCCTGCCGTCACCACTATGTCCCCTGCCACCACTATGTCCCCTGCTACCACTATGTCCCCTGCCACTCCACAACCCTGCCAGTATCCTCTGTCACCAGCATCATGCCTCCAACCACCCCCCAGCAGTGCCACTGCCCCCTGCCACCCCTGTCCCGACCCTGCCACCCTGTCCCCTGCAACCCTCATGATGCCTGCCACCTTCCCCTGCCACCTCTGAGCAGTCCCCTGCCACCCTGCCACCACCACCCTGTCCCCTGCTACCCCCACAACAACCCTGTCACCATCCCCTGCCCCCCTCACAACGACCATGTCAGCATCCCGTCACCCTGACGGTGGCTGTCCCCATGGAAGCAGCACTCACGCGATGGCCAGGAAGGCAGCGTTGCCACCATACAGGAAGGAGCGGCTGATCACCTGCAGCACGAAGGTGGCAAACTGGACGGGCAGGATGGGCACAGCGGCGCACACGGAGAACAGCAGGCACTGCACCACTGTCACCACCAGTGACACCACCGCTGCCCGCAGGTCTGCCAGCGCGTCCCGGGCACCTGCAGGCACAGAGCATCAGGGGACACGGGTCAGGGCATGGGGACATGGCCCCCAGCATGGGGGGCAGGATTCCTGTGCCCGCCCCCCGAGTGCTGCGGGGCTCAGGCACCGCAGTGGTGGCACCTGGTCACCTGCCTCAGTGAGGGCATGGGAGAACAGGGACCCCAGGGCTGGGAGGTGTTGTTACCCCGGCAGGGGAGCCAGAAGGGGTGGTTACACTTGGGGTGGGGGTTCTGGTGGATCAGTTCCCCTCGGGGTGGGGTAGGGGGAACAGTTACCCTCGGGGCGGCGGCGCTTGTCCCGCTTGTGCCAGTCAAGGATGAGGCCGTTCCAGGGGGCACAGAGCACCCCGCAGAGCTGGGTGAAGGCGAAGGCATTGGTGTAGGTGCTCACTGTTGGGGGGGACACAGCGTCAGGTTGGGGCCAGCCCCGAGGGTCCCCGCCGTGCCCCTCCCTGCCCCGTGGTGCCATACCTGCTTTGGGGTCCCCATGGGACAGGCGCTCGAGCAGCGGGTTGAGGGTGCCGATGAACAGGTAGTGGCGCAGCTGCATGACAGAGAGCCAGGTCACGTGCCAGGCGAAGAGCCACGAGCACACACAGGCCCGGAATGTCATCGCAGGGGGGTCCTCACCTGCACGGGTATCAGGGCAGGGCACACATGAACACACCTCCTCCCAGGCCACGACCCTCCCGGCCCCCACCTGTCGATGCACCTCATCCCTTCCACCCGCTGGAGCCCCCAGATCCACCTGTATGGCCGCACCCTTTCACCTGTATTGCCACGCCCACCCTCTGGCCACGCCCCCACAGCCACTCCCAGGTCCCACCCCTTCACCTGCCCACTCATGCCCACCCTCCGGCCACGCCCACGCACGGTCACACCCCCTCACCTGTACATCAGACCCACTGCACCCCATGGCAATGTTCCAGTGTGCAGTGAGCATCCCCAGCATCCCACACCCAGCACCTGCAGACAAGCCCCTTCCCCTCGGTCAAGCCCCGCCCCCGCAGACCAGACCCCCCCCAGCACCTCGAGGAACAGGGGGCTCCAGGGGGGTCTCCTCGGGGCCGTCCTCCCCCGGGGGCCGCTTCTCCTCGTAGGTGCGGTACGAGCGGGAGCGCCCCGGGCACTGCAGCCTGTGGCAGTGTTTGTGTCACCTCACGCCCACCCGGTGGGCATGGACACACTGCCCACCACATGGGACCCACCCACCAGCCACCCACGGGGCTGGACTCACGGCCCGCCTGCCCGCCACAGAGGCGACCCACCGCTCAGGGGACAGGACAAACCACCACCCACAGATGGGGCCCACCAGCACAGGATGTGACCCACCACTCACGGGACAGGACCCACCGCCCACAGGATAGGACTGACCACCACCCACAGATGGGACCCACCATCATGGGACAGGACCCACCGCCCATGGTCCAGGACTGACCACCACCCATGGATGGGACGCCCCAACACAGGATGTGACCCACCATCATGGGACAGGACCCAGCACCCACAGGACAGGACTGACCACCACCCACGGATGGGACCCACCAGCACAGAATGGGACCCATCACCACGGGACAGGACCCACCGCCCACAGCAGAAGCCCACCCCTCAGCAGGCTGCAGTCACCCCCCATACCCGTAGTCATAGGCAGGGGGCAGCGGGTAGGGGATGCGGGTGCGTGGCATCAGGAAGAGTGTGCGCAGCAGGTGCCAGGCACTGCAGGCTGCCAGGAAGAGGAACATGGCTTGCAGGGACAGCCCCTGTGCGTGCAGCAGCTGGAGACAGGGACAGAGACAGAGTCAGGGACAGGGACAGAGTCAGGGGTAGGCTGCCACTGTGTTCACCTGCTCAGGCCCTGGGTCTGTCCCCACATGTGGCCCCAGCAGTGGATCAACTGTGTCTCACACTGTGTCCCCAATATTTCCCCAGATGTGACCCAACTGCGACCCAACTGCATCCTCAGTAAGTCCCTAGCAGTGTCCCCAGCTGTGTCCCCATTATGTCCCTAGATGTGACCCAACTGTCCTCAGCTCTGTCCTCCCCTGGGGGCACCCAGCACACTCCCCCACCACTGCCACGTCCCCCAGCCCTGCACATACCTTGACGATGAGGAAGATGGCAGAGGAGGAGTCAAAGGCCCCATTGTAGAGGGTGATGATGATGGAGCGGTACTTCCCAAACAGGTTGCCCACCTGGCACCAAGACACACCCCCCAATGCCATCAGGGCCCCCCAGTGCCAGGCAGGTTGCCCCTGTCACTGGAGGGGTGTCAAGGTGCCGGAGAACCCACCTGCATGTTGGTGAGGATGAGGAGGATGCCGCCCACTGACAGCATGGACATGGCCGGGAAGAGCAGCACCGCCAGGTCTGGGGACACAGGGGTCAGCAGGGACACTGGGGGTCCCCAACAGGTCCCCCCCAGGGCTGGGATCCCCCCACCCACGGGGTCTCACCTGGGGTAGAGAAGGCGACAAGCAGGGTCCCGCCGGCATAGAGGGAGCTGAGGAGACAGCAGTGACATGTAGGGATGGGGTCCTGGAGAACACAGGTGACCCCAGCCCCATGGGTGCCCCTTGAGCCATCAGGGCATCCCTGCCTCGTCCCACCTGGATACCCCAATAACCCCCAGCTCTCACCAGCACACCAGCACAGGGCTTACATGGCGATGAGGCGTGCGGCCAGGGTGCCGAAGCGGTCGAAGACGACGCCCATGGGGAAGGTCATGAAGTTGTTCATGAAGGAACCAATGGTGAAGACCAGGGAGAACTGCTCATCCTGTGCACTGCAGTCTGGGGATAGTGGTCAGCGGGGCATGGGGACATGGGGATACAGGGTCATGGGCGTGGGGACATCAGGAACACCAGGGATGAGGGGATGCAGGGACCTGGGGACACAGGTCAGTAGAGATGCAGGCACAAGAACACCAGGCAGCAGGAAACCAGGGGCACTGGGGATGTGGGGACAGCAGGGACATGAGGATACCAGAGACATGGATGAGGGGTAGTAGGGATATAGGCATGGAGACAATGGGGACACGGGACCCTACAGGCCATCAGGACATTGGGGACAGCAAAGATGTGAGCATGGCGACAGCAGAGACTTAGGCACAGGGACAGTGGGCACATGGGGCAGCACAGGGCATCAGGACAGTGGGGACACGAGGACGGAGGCAGGTGGGGGTCCATACCGAGCCCCTGGGTGACATTGCTGATGGAGGGCTCACAGAGCCAGTGGAAGTAGCCCAGTTTCTTAAGGACGAAGACGAGAGAGGCCCAGCCAAAGATGATGCCGCAGAAGGCGCCGCACTCCAGCAGCCCCGACACAAAGGTACACAGGCGCTTGGCCAGCCCCGCGCCCCCCGCCATGTCACCCACCTGCGGGGCCACCGGCCTGCGCTGTCACCAGCCTGGGGCGTTTCCGCCGAGCCTGTGGGTGACAAATGCCGGGTGTCACACCATGCTGGCACCTGCCAAGGGCACGGCGACATGTGGGGGTGCACAGGGGCATGTGGCAGCACGTGGCCACCCGGGCAAAGGCCACCACAGCCCCGGCTCTGCCGCATGTCCCTGGCCACAGCAGCTGGCACCCATGTCCCCTACATGTGCCAGGGCTCGCACACTTGGGTACATGTGAACATCCGTCTACATGCGCACACACCTGTCTACATGTGCACACATCTGTTCACACGTGTGAATGCCTGTTTATATGTGTGAATGCCTGTTCACATGTGTGAATGCCTGTTCCTAAGCACACACACCTGTTTAATGCACACACAGGTACACATTCACACACACGTGTACACATTCACACACACATGTTCATAGGCATGCACACCTGTTTACATGCACACACACATACACATTCACACACACATGTTCATAGGCATGCACACACACATACACATTCACACACACATG
>JAWWTY010000156.1:9267121-9278882 GCA_035222235.1 Margarornis squamiger
CACACACACATACACATTCACACACACATGTTCATAGGCATGCACACACACATACACATTCACACACACATGTTCATAGGCATGCACGCCTGTTCACATGCACACACACATACACATTCACACACACATGTTCGCATGCACACACACATGTTCAAAGGCACGCACATTTGTTTACATGCACACACACCCCTTTACACGAATGCACACCTGTTTACATGCACACACTTGTCCACATGCACACACACACACGTTTACAAGCACACACACACACGTTTACAGGCTTGCACACCTGATCACATACATGCACACACAAACATGCCTCATGGTCCCCCTCCTGTGCCCCTCACCCACCTGCACGAAGCCAGGCCCTCCTGTTGTCACTGTCACTGTCACCACCACTGCTGCCACGGCGTTTGAACCCCAGCAGGGTGGCTGGGGCACCCCCCTACACCTCCACGCACACCCCCACTAATCTCTCGGGAACACCCGTGGGTCCCCGGGGCTGCCAGTACCTGATAGCTCCTCGGTCCCCCTGATAGTTCCCTGGTTCCCCCGCCGCTCCAGGACCCCCCCACGCTGTCCCTATCACCCCGCGCCGGCCCGTCCTGGGACCTGGTACAGTCCTGGGGACACTGGCAGGCTGCCGAGCACCCTGGTACGTGCTCCGGGGACAACAACACACCCCTGGGACACCAACACCCCCCGAGGACACCGGCACCCCACGGGGACACTGGCACACTGCCGGGCACCCTGGTGTGTGCACTGGGGACAACACAACACACACCCTCCCGGGGACACCAGCACCCCGCTGGGAACCTGGCACGGCCCTTGGGAACCTGGCACACTCCCTGGAGACGCTGGCACAGCCCCTGGGGATACTGGCACCCCCTCGGGGACCTGGCACAGCCCTTGGGAACCTGGCATACTCTCTGGGGACACTGGCACAGCCCCTGGGGCGGCAGGCACTCCAGCTGGGGACGGTGACACACCCCCATTGACGGTGACACAGCCTCCGGGACCCCAGCACAGCCTCTGGGAACCTCCCCTGGGGACCCTGGCATGGCTCTCAGGGGCACTGTCACATTTCTGGGGCCCTGACACCCCTCGGGAACCCTGTCGCGTCTCCAGGGATCCCCTCACAATGCTGGGGACCGTGGTGTGTCTCCTGGGAACGTTGTCACCCCCCACACACAGCTGGGACTCCCTGCGTCACCGGTGTGACCCACAGCCGGGTGCCACGGGGATCAAGGACACGCAGCCCACAGCCCATCACTGTCCTCTGTGTCCCCCTGCTCTGCTCACCCACAAGCAGCCTGGCTCCGGCACACCGAGCTCCCCCTTCACCGTGTCACCATGTCACCGTCCGGGGCCTGTCCCTGCCCCTGTCCCGGTCCCCTGGACGCTGTAATGTCGGGTAATGAGTTCTCATTATGGTGTCCAGCGGCTAAAGATTAACCTAGCCGAGGTCGGGTCAGCTGGCCCGGCGGGGCTGCGCTATTTTTAGTCACCCAGGCGGGGGGCTGAACCTCCGGCGCCCACTCGGGGGGCACCGGGGGACCCCGCGATATGGGGGTCACTGCCTGGGGTACCCCGAGGGACTCGATATCGGTGTCGTCTGCCACCAAGCCATACTGGTGTGTCCTGGCCATGCTGGTCTCTCCCAGCCAGAGTGGTGATTCCCCCGTATCAGTGGCCCCGAATACTGGTAAGACCCTTCCAGTGGTGAGCCCCCCCAGACTAGTGAGCCTCCCACGAGGGGAGCAGGAGGGTCCGGGTCAGGCCGGGGGCTCCTGGCACTGATCACTCCATCCTCTTTGTCTCCTCCATCTCTGTTGTGTCCCCCCAGCTCCCCCCGGGCCGTGACGGGGGGCAGGTGGGGTCACAGGACCTCCGGGGGGTGCCATGGGGCTGGCCCCCCCCTCCCCGCCCCGCTGCCCCCCGTGGGGTGCGTGCCGCGGGGTGGGGAGCGCCCGCGCCCCACGGAGCAGGGGCAGCCCCGGCTGCGGGGACTTTGCCTGCGCACGTGTGGCGGGGTACACGCACGTGGTCCCGGGGATGGGCAGCCGTGGGGCACCGCCGCGCCAGCGCCCCGAGCCTGCCCCACGGCCCCGGGGCCGACACAGCCCCACGGCCCCTCCACACGCAGCCCCCGCAACGCCCGGGACACCCGCATCGCGTCCGTGCAGACCCCAGCCCCACGGCCCCTCGGCGCCCACGGCCCCTCGGCCCCCACGGGCCCCCGGTCCTCGGGCCCCTCTGTCCCGGATCCCCCCGTCCCGGCCGCAGCCCCCCGCCCGCCGCCGCTCCGAGTCCATCCGGGCCCCTCCGCACCCCTCGGCTCCTCCCGCCGCATCCCCGCGCCGCTCACCCGCCTCCCGCCCGGCACGGCACGGCACGGCACGGCCCGGCGGGGAGGGGAGGGAGGGACCCGGCTCTCCCCGCCCCGGCTGCCGGTGCCGCCGGTGCTCCCCGTGCTCCCGGTGTCCCCAGATGCCGCGGACCCCGCCGCGGGCGGAGCGGAGCGGCCCCGCCCGACCCCGCCCCCGGCGCGGCGCTGGAGGGGTGCGGGAGGCGGCCCCGGTGGAGCGGCCCCGGTCATCCGTGGGTCCGCCCTGGAGGGGCTGTCCCGGCACGGAGCCCTCCCCCGGTGCCGCCCCCACGCCCCCCGCGGGACCCCCCCGCGCCGTCTCCAGGTGTGATACCTCCTCACCTGGTGCCCCCAAGATGTGCTCCTGCTGGAGCCACCATTGGGCCACCCTTTTGGTCACGCTTGGGTCATGCTTGAGCCACCCCCAGACCACTGCTGGACACCCCAGGGCCATCCTTGGATCACCGCTGGGCTATCCCTGGGCGATCACTGTTGTGCCACCCCAGAGCCACCCCAGAGCCATCCCTCTGCCATCCCACCACCATGATTTACTGTGTCAGCTGCTAGTCTCTGGCCGCCCATCCACTGCCCTACCCCCCAGCCAGGACACCCCTGTCCCTTCTGTCACCCCTCCCTTGGCCACCCGTACAATGTCTTTTCCTCCGGCCCTCTGTCCATCCATTAGTGTTTGCAGCCACCTGCCCTGTCCCCACCCCTTCACCAGCTCATCTGCTTCACCAGCTCATCTGCTTCACCAGCTGCCCTTCTGTCAGTTCATCACCCGTCCATCTGTCCTCCCCCATCCACCTGCCCATCACGCATCCATCTGTCCATCATCTGTCTGTCCGTCACCTGTCCATCTGTACCCCTCCAACCACAAGTCTGTCCACCCCATCCAACAACCATCCAGCTGCCTGTCACCTGCCCTTCGTCTGTCTGTCTGTCTGCCTGCCTGTCCTCTGCATCCGTCCTCCATCTATCAGTCCATCTGTCCCCCTCTCCAGATGTTCTCCACACATCTGTCTGTCTCTCTGTCCTCCTTTCTTTCCACACACCTGTCCATCCATCCATCTGTCCTCTCTATCCATCCTACACCTCTCTGTCCATCTGTTGCCTCCTTCCAACCATCCTCCACCGTCCATCCCTTCCTGGACCCGCACCCACCCTGTCCCCAGTTCCCCCAGGCAGGTGGGCACCAGCACCCACACCCCCGCAGGGTGGGCGACCCCTCCCCTGGCCAGCCCGGCCGGGGTTTCCACGGGCCAGGGCGGGGCACGGGCTGGGGGCACGGGCGGTAAGAGCGGATGGCGGTCCCTGAGTCAGTCCCGCGCCGCCCACGCCCCCTCCCACGGGTGCCGCCGCACCAGCTTGTGGCATTTCGCTCGCCGGAGACGGCGCCGCAAACACGCGCCGGTGCCAGCCGGTGCCGGTGCCGCAGCAGACCGCGCGGCCCCGCGGCCACCCCCTCCCCGCGCGGCCCCGGCGTGGGGCCCGCACCGCGGCCGGCACGTCCCGCACCGCGGCCCCGCGCGGGGGGCAGTCCGCCCTGCCCCGGCGCGGCGGCACCACGGACAGCGCCGGTTCGGCACCGCGGACAGCGCCGCGGTCCCGCGTGGGTGTGGGGACAATCGTCCCCCGCACCCTGCCGGCGGTCCGCTGGGTCTCGGGCTCCCGGCCCCGCGGCGCCCACCCCTGGGCAGTGCCCGCGGGGTTCCGCGGTCCGTGGGGGCACCACAGCCCGGGGCGAGTCCCGCCACCATGGCAGGGAGGGAGTGAGGGGAGTGAGGGACAGTGGGAGACCACCTGCCGTGTCTCCCGCTCACGGCTCCCCACGAGAGCCCCGCGTTCCCCGTGGGGGCACTCACCACGGATCCCCGCTTCCCCACTGGGGGTCCCCCCCGTGGGTCCCGCAGCGCGCGTCCCCCGTGGGCACCCGCGTTGCCCCCCCTCCCGGCCGAGCCGCCGGGGGTCCCCATGCCCACCCTGTCCCGCGTGGGGCGGGCCGGCCCGGAGAGGGTTAAGCGGAGGGGCCGGCGCGGGGGGCGGAGCGGCCGCCCCGGGATAAGGCGCGGCGCGGGGAGGGCTCAGCCCCACGGAGCCGCGGGCAGCGCCGCGCCGAGCCCACCCGTGCCCGAGCCCGAGCCCACCCGTGCCATGCCCCGGGGCGGCGGCGGCTGCTGCTCCCGGCGGCGCGGCGGGGGCAAAGGGGGCGAGCAGCACCCCCGGCACCGGCCATGACCCCGCGGGTGGGCAGCGCCTGAGCGGCCGCCCCGCCATGCGGCCCCCCACGGCTTGGGACCTGCCCCCAGGTAGGCGCGGGGTCGGGGGGGGTCCCACGGGTGTGGGGTGAACCCCCGGCGTGCCACCCCGGAGACCCCAATCCCGGCTCGGGGTGCCCCGGGGGCGCTTGGGGTGCGGGTGCCCCGGGGTGCGTGGGGAGCCCCGGGGTGCGCGGGGGGCCCGGGGTCGCCCCGGAACGCACAGCCCGGCATGGGAGCGCAGCCCCGGGGCACCCCAGGGTGCGCCTCCCGCGACCCCCGGGCTGCCTGGCGTGGGGGTGCCCCACGACTCGCGAGTTGCCCGCAGCCAGCCCGGCCCGAAGTGTGGGTGTCCCATGACCCACGGGGTATTCGATGCCACCCCGGGACCCCCAGCCCGGCGTGGGGGTGCCCATGACACATGGGATCCCCGGTGCCACCTCGGGACCCCCGCCCGGCGCCGCGGTGCGCCGCAACCCCCGGCACACCCTGTGCAGCACCGCGATGCACAGCCCGTCTGCTGGGTGCCCCACGACCCACGGAGTACGCCCGTGCCACCCTGGACACCCAGACACCAGTGTGGGTACTCCACGACCCCCAGGGCATACCCCGGCAAGGGGGTGGCCCAAGACCGACGGGGGACCAGTCCCCAGCCCGGCGTGGGGTCACCCCTCGGGTCACAATGTGGGCACCACTGGGATGCCGAGAGCGCCCGGGTCACCCCGCGGGTGGGTACCGCCGGGTCTGTGGGGTACCCGCAAGTACCGGGATGGGGGAGTTTGGCACCGGTGGGGGGAAACGCTGAGAACCGGTGACTTCAGCTCCCAACTGAGTCAGCCCGCGGCGTGGGGGAGTGACAGATGGGACGCGGGTGGGGGGCGCACGCCGGCACGGGGCGCCGGGGGAGGGGGGCGGCGCTGAGCAGATGCGCCGGACGCCTCCGTGGGTGGGTGGGGGGTGGGTGGGGCGTGGGTACCCCCCCCACCTCGTGGAGCACCGGGAGAGGGGAGCCAGGGGGGCGGTGGGACCCTCCCGGTGCCACCGGAGGTCACCCCGGAGGTGCACCGGCGGATCTCACCGCCCCCCTCCCTCCCTCCCCTCCCTTCCCTTCCCCTCCCCCGGTAGCGGCGACTGGGCGCATCCACGCATCCCCGGGCGTGGATCCAGGCCGCCGGGCTGAATTATGGATGAAGCTCTCGGGTTGCAGCCTGAGGGGGGGGATGGACACGGGTTGGGGGGAAGGGGGGGAATGCTGAACACCCGGAGCGGCGGCGCGTGTCGTCAGCCCGCGCCCACGCGTGCCCCGCCCCACACGTGGCCGCGGCACGCGCGCACGTGGCACCGCCCCATTGGGGGGGGGGCACGGACCCCCACCCCAGATTGGGGCGAGTGGGATCCCGGGCATGTATGACCCCGTGGGGAGTTCTGTGGTACCCTGGGGTGGGCATGGCCCTGTGGGAGTGTGGCCATGGTGGGGGGGCCAGGGAGCTTTGGGGGTCCTTGGGGAGTGTGACTCCAGGGGCAGGCATGGACCCAGGGCGTCTCGGGGGGACACAGTCACTTTTTGGGGTGCCCACCCCTGAGGGGTGGGCTTGGTGCTATGGGGCAGCTTGGCCCTGGGTGGGTCTTTGGGGAGCTGCCCTGTGGGGCTGATATGTGTCTGGGGAGCTGCAAGGGATGCTCAGCCCTGTAGGATGGTGATGACCTTGGGGTTCTCCTAGGAACAATGGCCCTATGGGATGGGCATGGCCTTGGAGAGGTCCTAGATGTGCCCAGCCCAATGGGGTAGTCATGACCTTGGGGTTCTCCTGAGAAGCCATGGCCCTGTGGGGTGTACACGGTCTTAGGGGGCTCCTAAGGGTGTCCAACCCTATGGAATGGTGAAGACCTTGGGAATCTTCTAAGGAACCACAGCCTGATGGGGTGGGCATGGCCCTGGGGGTGCTCCTAGAGGTGCCCCTGGAGTGCCACAGCCGTGTGGGTGGGCACAGCTCTGTGGGCTGCGGATGCCGGGGGGCTGTGGGGCGGTGGCGCGGGGGTCGGGGTCGCGCGGTGCCCCGCGCTGACGCCCCGCTGTGCCCTCAGGCGGGCGCCCGGCGGCCCTGCTGCTGCTGGCGGCGCTGGTGTGGGTGCCCGGCGGGGCTCCCGCCTGCCCCGCGCTCTGCACCTGCTACGTCTCGCCGCCCACCGTCAGCTGCCAGGCCAACAACTTCTCCTCGGTGCCCGCGGGGCTCCCGCCCGGTGCCCGCCGCCTCTTCCTGCAGAACAACGTCATCGGGGCGCTGCGGGCGGGCACCTTCGGGCCCAGCACCGTCACCCTCTGGCTCTACTCCAACAACATCTCCTCCATCCAGCCGGGCACCTTCCGCCACCTGCCCGCCCTGGAGGAGCTCGACCTGGGTGACAACCCGCACCTCCGTGTCCTGGCCCCTGACACCTTCCACGGCCTCCATCGCCTCCAGGCCCTGCACCTGTACCGGTGCCGGCTGGCCAGCCTGCCCAGCGGCATCTTCCGCGGCCTCCGCAGCCTCCAATACCTCTACCTGCAGGAGAACGGGCTGCTCTACCTCCAGGTCCGCACTGCCCGGGGGCACAGGGGGCCTGGGGCAGGGGAGGTGGGTGGCGCTGGGTGGTGGGCAATGCCTCCAGGGCACAGAGGTGGGACTGGGCAGGGTGACAGGTGATGCCCGTGGAGCCAGGATGAGGGACAAGGTGATGCTGATGGAGCCAGAACGTGGGGTGGTGACAGGGGATGCTGAGGGAGCAGGGACACACAGCGGGGTGGTGGCTGTGGGGCAGGACCATGAGTGACACCAGCAGGGCAGGGACACAGGACAAGGTCTTGGGTGATGGCCACGGAGCAAGGACACAGGACAGGGTGACAAGTGATGCTCAGGTTAGCAGGGTGATGGGTAACACCCATGAAGCAGGAACATGGAACAAGGTGTTAAATAATGCCCGGGGAGCAGGGATACAGGGCAGAGTGATAGGTGATGTACTCAGGACAAGGACCCAGGGCAGGGCTCTGCAGGGCACCCACGGGTGGTTCTCCAGGCGATATCCACCAGGCAGGGCCACAGAACAGCACTGTGAACTCCCACCCCATGCCCACCCTCCTTCTGTCCCCCCCCAGGACGATCTCTTTGCTGATCTGGCCAACCTGAGCCACCTCTTCCTGCACGGGAATCGGCTGCGGGCGCTGTCGGAGGGTGTCTTCCGGGGGCTGCCGAGCCTGGACCGCCTGCTGCTGCACGCCAACCGGCTGGCAGCCATCCACCGCCGCGCCTTCGGCGGGCTGGCGCGCCTCACCATCCTCTACCTGTTCAACAACAGCCTGGTGGCCCTGCCGGGGGACCCGCTGGCCGCCCTGCCCGCGCTCCAGTTCCTGCGCCTCAACGCCAACCCCTGGGCCTGCGACTGCCGTGCGCGCCCGCTCTGGGCCTGGTTCCGCCGCACCCGCGTCTCCAGCTCCGCCGTGCCCTGCGCCAGCCCCCCGCACCGCCGCGGCACCGACCTGCGCCACCTCCGCCCCCGCGACTTCGACGCCTGCCCCGACGACGACGACGACGACGAGGACAAGGAGGAGGAAGATGGCAACGGTGGCGCCAATGGGGTGGCGGTGATGGGCACCCCTGGGCGGGCGCTGGGTCGCCCCGGCACCCTCCCGGCCGCGCCGCCCTCCGCCTTCTACCGTGATGGGCTGCCCCCCCACGACCTGCGGGGACCCCAGCCCCGGCCGCCTCCCCCATCCCGCGACTCCCAAGGCCCACCTGAGGACGCCAGCTGCCCCCATGACCCCTGTGCCCCCATGGCCACAGCCGCCCCCCACCAGCCCCCCGTCCTCCTGCCCCTCCTGGCTCTGCTCCTGCCCCGACTCTGAGCCCCCCTTGGTGCCCCAGGGGGGTCCCAGCTCCTCGGGGCACCCATGCCTCCCTTCTCCCCAGGGGAGGCCTCAAGAACTGTGAGGGGCAGCCAGTGTGGGGGGGGGCCGCAGGATGCAGAAAGGCGTCCTCCCCACATCCTGAGCGGGAAAAACCCCCCAAGAGGAACCAAAAGGTGGGAAATTATTTATTAAAAATGGTCTTATTTTGGGAGAGCGGGGCCTGGCTGCTGCGGGGCTGAGCTGGGGGGGGGCCACTGCTGTTCCAGGTCACCGCCTGCTGCTCCTGAAATATTGATGGGAGCGGCAGGCGGCAGGGCAGCGAGGCGTGCAGGGCGCTGCGGGGGACAGACGGATGGACAAACATACACACACCCCCCCCACAATGCCAGAGGGCGCGCAGCCACACGCACCCCCCAACACGCACTGCGCACCCGTCACCGCACACCCACGGCCACGGCGGGGCCGGCGACACGCAGGCACCCGTGACGCCGGCACCCCGCACCCCTCGCAGGGTGCCGGCGGGTGTCACGGGAACCGCGGGGCGCGGAGCCACCCCCGCGCCGGCACCCGCGCCCTGCACAGCCTGACCCACTTCCCGCAGGCGCCGGCACACAGATGGAGCGCACGGCACCAGTCTGTGGGGGCATGGGCACAAGGACACTGCCCACCCCTGCCCTGGCACCCTCTGTGTCTGTGTGCGTGTCACCCCCGGCGTGCCCCTCACCCAGGGGTGGGGTGTCCCTCAATGGGTGTCTGTGTGTGGGGTCCCTTGTCCCCCCCAACTGTCCCTGTGCGTGTGTGGGGGTGTCTGCATGTGTTTGGACTGCCCCTGTTTGGGGGTCCCTGTGCTCCCTCTCCTGTGGCCTCTGAATGTCCCCACTCAGTCCTTGCCCAGGAGTGGGTGTCCGTGGGTTGTTCCTATACGGTCCTATCTGTGTCTCCCCAGCCAGGACTGGGTGTCTCTGGGGTGTCCCTGGGTGGGTGTCCCTTTGCCCCCTCCCTCCAGGGCTGTGTCCCTGTGCAGGGACCCCCGGCTTTCCCCTCCGGTGACCCCCAGCGCAGACAGACAGGGAGGGGCTGAGCCCTGTCCCACCCCACTGGGGATTACAAGGGGCTCAGCCCGGCTCTGCCTAATCCAGGGGATTACATGGGCCAGGCCCGGCAGGGGGGGCACGCAGGGGTGCCCCCCACAAGGACACGGCACGTGGCAGCTGGGGACAGCCAGGGGGGCTCCCAGCAGCAGCCACTGGCACTGCATACCCCAACACACGGCCACAGGGTGGGTTTGGGGGGCGAGGGGGCCCAGCGCCCCGGTTTATTGGGGTGCAGGGCGAGTGGCTCAGGCGGTGCCAGTGCCCTGCTGCATTCGCTTGAGCAGCTCCTCATCCTGCAGCGACAGCTCCGTCAGCTTCTTGCCCATCCGCTCGTGCACCTCCAGATACTTGGCCACGCACCGGTCCAGGCACACGCACTCCCCCTTGGACAGCTCCGACTCCTTGTAGTGCGGCGGGACGCACTTTCGGTGGCACGCCTGGGTCATCCTGCACGGATCACACCGCGCCTGAGCCCCGCGCCGCCCGGGACCCGGCCCCGCACTCCAGCGCCGCCCGTACCCCACCATCGTCACCCCCGGGACCCTCCGCACCACAGAACCCCCTGTACCTTCGTCAGCGCCATCGCCCGCACCCTCACCCCGCACCACCCCAGGACCCCAGTCTCACACCCCAACACCTCCCGTACCCCCCTTATCGTCATCCCCGCCGCTCCCCGTCCCTGCACTCCCGTCATCACCGCCCCGGGACACCGGCCTTTGCACCTCCCTGAGATCCCGGCCCCTGCACCGCAATACCCCATAGTAGCCACCCTCGCCACCCCCAGGACCCCCCAGTGTCCCCCATCCTCGGGCGGCTCCGATGCCCCCCCCATTTCCCAGGTGGCACCTAGGATCCCCCGCACTCCCCTCTGCCCCCAGCACCCCAGGGTCTCCCAGTGCCTCTGGCACCCCCCAGTAGCCCCTCCGACCACGGGCACCCCCCGGTACTCGCAGCACCCCAATGCCTCTCGCGGCGGGCCGCACCGGTTGTACATGTCGGCCATCATCTCAACCTCCAGCTCTGCTGCCAGCTGCTGGGCCCGCAGCGGGTCCATGGCGGCCGGCACCGGCCCGGATCGGCCCCGATCCTGATCCCGGTGTCGCTCAGCCTGGCCCCGCTCGGCTCCCTCCCGTGCGACCCCCCGGTCCCGCCCGGTCCCTGCAGGAACCACGTGGGCGCCGCGCTTCCGCCCACCCGCGCGGGGCCCCGCCCCGCCGCCGGCGTCGACCAATGGGAGCGAGGAAGAGACGGGACCAGCCGTGCGTCCCTAGCGCTGATAGGCTATCGTGGGAGGGGGCGTGGCCAAGGCAGCGGGCCGGGAAGGCGCGCGCTCTGCCCGGCCTTTGCCCCGAGGGGGGCGTGGCCACCCGAGGGCCTGGCCATCCTAAAGGGGCGTGGTCACGCGAAGGGGCGTGACCATGCCGAGGGGCGTGACCACCCGGAGGGGGCGTGGCCAGCGCCGGGACCGTCCCGGGGACTGTGCGGGGGTCGCCGAGGGCTTCGGGACCCATCGTGTTCCCCTCGTGTCTCCCCGTCTCGTGTCTCCCCCTCCGGGTCCCCACCGCGTCCCGTCCTCCTGCCCGGGCTGTCCCCGTGTGACCCATGTCCCCCCTGGAGTCTGAGCCCCCCGCGTCCCCCGTGTTCCCCAGGTCCCCCGTGTCCCCCCGTGTGCCCCCGCGTTCCCCCGCTTATCTCTGTCCCGCTGTGACCCCCAAATCCCCCCGTCCCTGCCCGGCGGTGCCGTGTCCCCCGTGTCCCCTGTGTCCCCCGGGGCCCCACGGCACGAGCCCCACGTGTCACCCCGTGGGCTCCTTTGGGGTCGCCGCCGCCGTCCCGGTGGGGGTGGCGGTGTGTCCCCCCTCCTTCCCAGCCGCGCCCGTGTGGCCGCCCTGACCCCACGCGTGCCCCGCGGGTGGGCGGTGAGTGAAGGCGGCACCTGCCCCCGCCGGGTAAAAATAGCCCCTGGCGGGGGGGTCGGGGCGCAGCCGGGGCGGCGGAGCGGGGACGGCCCGGAGGGTACGGGGCGAGGGGCTCCGGGGGGCTCCGGGGCGAGCGGGGATACGTGGGGCGGGGGGCGTAGCGGGGCGCGGCCGGGAGGGTTCGGGCCGGGGGGCACCGGGGGTGGGGGCAAGGGACGCCGCAAGGGAGGGGGCTGGAG
>JAWWTY010000156.1:9299600-9319353 GCA_035222235.1 Margarornis squamiger
CCCCAGCCCAGCTCCGTTCCGTTCCGCACGGCCGCCCCTGCCCCCATGGCCGCCGCTGCCTCCCTGCACGGGAGCGCCGCTTCCCCCGCCGGCCCCGCCGCCACCGGGGGCTCTGCGGCCGCTCCGCGGGCACTGCGGGAGCCCCCGGGACGCGCACCCGGCTCTGCCCCGCGGCCCCCGGCAGCGCTTTCCCCGCCCGGGTGTTGGGGACGCCCGTTCGCCCCCCCTCCCCGGTTTTGGGGTGCGCTGGGAGGGGCCCAGCCCGGCCGCCCCTCGCGGTCCCCAAATTGCCCGCCGGGGTTCGGCCGGTCCGGGAGCGGGGCCGGCTGCCCCCGTGTCCGCCGTGGCTCTGGCAGTGGTTCCCCCGGCCCTGCCGGCCCCCGTTGGGGCGCTCCGTGCCAGGGGTGCCGCTGGGGCTTGCGGCGTGTGAAGTACAGCTAGAGCCTTGTCTCGACTCGGGGCTTAATGCGGTGTTCACCTTCCTTCCCTCGGGCCCAGCTGTTGATTGAGCAGGCGTTTATTCCCATTGCTTCCCGAGCCCCGGCGGGAGATGGAGAGGAGGGTAATTAGGGGGGTCTGAGGGGAGACCTTGAACTCCCCATGTGAGGGGCCTGTTTGGGGACACTTCCACCTGTCGCTGTGCCCGGTGTCTCCCAACGCAGTGACAAGAGCCTGGCTCTGTCCTTGCTCACTGCGGGGCCTGGTGGGACACGGCCCCGAGGGATGAGGCTCCTGCTGTGCCCATCAAACCAGGCTAATCCCGTGTAGACCAGCAGGGTGGGCTGGGGAAGGAGGATGGCAGCGGTGTAAGCCCCGGGCAGGAGATAAGCACGGAGCGGTTCTGTCCTCCTGGCTGTCTGCAGTGGCATATTTGTGCATACCTTCCCTAACACCCCTGTGCATCCACCCGGGAGAGGGGCAGGTGTGCAGGGTGCATTCGTTCCACCTGATGCTGTGGTGTCCAGACACACATTGCTGTGCGTCCTCCTCTGGAATTAAAAGCAGGGAAGTGTCCCCAAAACGGGGCAAGGGCTCCTGTTTGCACACAGGGCAGGGACCAGAGAGGGGGGCGGTTCTCATGCTGGAGGGGCTGCAGTGTGGCAGGTTTGGGGACATTTCCTCTCCTTCTGGTGAATTTTGAAGTCTTAAATATCAGCAGTAGGTGAGAGCTGGTGGAGCAAGGATGGGGGAAGCAGAGGGAGGAGGGAATCACCTGGTGCCAGGGCTGAGCACGCAGCGATCTCTGGAATGACTCTGTGGAACTCCCAGGCGAAGCAGATCAGAACAAAGTGGGAACAGGTAAAGCACATCCCGTCTCCTGTGCAGCCCTGGATCTGCCCTGCCTGGGAGTTGCCTCACGTGGAAGGAATTGTTTGTGTGTTTGCCCCGTGCCATGGGAACTCGGTGGATCGGGGCAGGTCAGGAGCTGTGGATCCCAGTGAGTGACGCAGGTTTGGGAGCCGGGAGCCGAGAGGGACCTCTCTCCTCTCCGTGCCATGGGCTCTGGTCCCGGGTGGTGGCAGGAGCCATGTGGTTAATGCTGAGGTGCATTTCCTCCTTCCTGGGCAGGAGCAGAGCGAGGAGTCACAGTGGCACGAGGGAGGGAATGTTGGGAGCTGCAGACACGTGTTTTCCTCACCCCTTGTGTCCTCTCACAGGCTCCAGAAGGACCAAGCCATGGAGCACCATGGCTGCATCAAGAAAGGTTGGAGAGGGGCTGGAGCAGATGAGCAGAGTGGGGTGGGAAGCATGAAGGAGGAGCAAGGAACAGGGGCTGGAGGAAGAGGAGGAAGTCAGTGAGGCTTTACAGGGCCTTGACCCAAGAAAAGGAGACACAGGTTCAGAGAAGTGGAAAGTGGCAGCAGTCACGCTTGCATGTGTCCCGAGGGATGGAATTGGGAATTAAGGGAAATCCTCAGACATGGAGGTAGTGAAACAGGAGCAGCTCCCCTGTATGAGTGGAGGGAAGCCCTGGAGGTTGGGATTGCATGCTCTGGAGGGAGCTGAGCAGAGTGGGACTGGGAAAATGCTCTGAAAAGGGCCTGCTAGAATGGGAAAAGCAGGTGGAATTTCAGTGGGAGAGGGAAGGGGGAGTGAGCAGTGACATGGGCACTGGGGGAGGAAGGAGCAGGGCAGGTCTGGAGGAGCAGGACAGGAGAAGTTGTTGGGCTGGAATTGGCAGAGAGAAAGGAATGGGAGGCAAGAACCGTGCCAGTGGATGGCACAGGTAAGCGAGATGAGTTGGGGACTCTTCGGAGCAGGGAAGTCTGGGAGTGGCCTTTGTGGATGGGGACAAAGTGTCCAGAGAGACAGCAGGTTTGGAGACAACGTGCAGGGAAAGGAGGGGTCAGTGGGCCAGAGATGGGCAGGTTGCAGGGCTGGGAAAGGGAATGGCTGGGAAAGAGTGTGTGTTTGGGAGAATCGGTGTGAACGTGGCCTGAATTGGTGTCATCTGTGGGAGGTTGGGGTGGATTTTATCTTGTGTTTCTCCTGGACACGTTGAGGATTGCAGAGCAGAGATCCTGGCATGCTTTGCTGTGCTGGGCTTCTGCCCAGGCTGCTGCATCAGGGCTGGGGGGTCTTGTCATGCAGTGGGGATCAGGGAGGCATTCTGTGTGGTGGCTCTGGGAGCTGGGATGGTCTTGGCAGCCTCCAGATGAGTTGTGGAGTTATTCCTGGAGCGGAGCAGGGGTACATTTGCATCAGATCTCGCTTGGGCGTCACTAATGACAGCACTCGGGACTCTCCCCCAGCTCAGGTGGCCTGTCCCACGGGTACCTGATTCCATGGGGAGCTGGCTCTGGCGCCTCTGCAGGGATCACCCCGTGTGAAGGGCTGGATCTCCAGGTGGAAGGGCTGAGGCAGAGCAGGGCCGCAAGGGGAGGGTGGAGATCTCCCAAGGGAGGAATATCAGGGAACAATCCCTTCTGCTTGGCAGGGTCTGTTTGAGCCCAAGGTGTGGCTGTGCCTCCATGACGGAGTG
This sequence comes from Margarornis squamiger, assembly GCA_035222235.1. Taxonomy (NCBI): domain Eukaryota; kingdom Metazoa; phylum Chordata; class Aves; order Passeriformes; family Furnariidae; genus Margarornis; species Margarornis squamiger. The sequence goes on from JAWWTY010000156.1 coordinate 9,302,584, forward strand.
TTCAAAGGGCTGGGAGCAGATTGCTCCTGCTAAAGCAATCAGCCATTATGTCAGCTTGAACTTCCTACAGCCCATCCCTGGAACTGCTGATAGCCCATTCTGGAATTGCTGTCAGCCCCTATTGCAGCCGGGACAACCGGCAGGGCTCAGCTCTGTGGTGTGCTGGGCTGTTCCCCAAATCCTGTGTAGGGGCTGCTGCTTTCCCCAAAGTCCAGTGGGCGCAGAGCAGGACTGTGGAACTGCTGCTCTCCAGGGAGCTCTGTCCCTGCCATGAAAGACAGCTTTCCCTGGTGTTACTGGCGCTGCTGCCGAGTGAAACCAGCACATTCCCGCTGGTCGGAGCATCATTCCTGCGTTTTCTCCTCATCCCAAGGGCAGTGAAACCTTGGGGTGGGAAGTCGAGCTTTGGTCCTGCAGAGGACGGGCCACGGGAGCGGTTCCTGCGTGAGTCAGCCGTGGTGGCTGACGCCGTGAGCTGGGACTGGACCCACTTAATTGTAACGTATCCTTGTCATTAAATGTGCCTTTAATTTTGTGCCGCAGCTCTCCCAACCTTCACTCGTGTTTAGTCAGCACTAGAGAGTTCCTCGTGTCCATCCTGAAGGGAAAACATGGGGAGGCAGAGACAGCTGGAAGGTGGTGGGGAGTGAGATGATGGGCTCTGCTTGGATCTGCAGTGTCGAGGAGGCAGCAAGGGGAGGGCAGGTGACAAGGAGCAGTGGTTGTAGCAGCAGGAACTGGTGGGATGTGATGGGTGATGGGCTTGTGGCTCTTTGGGGTTTGGGACAAGCCAGGGGACTCCTGCTGCCCTTTCCAGAATGGTTTGGTTTTCCTGTTGTCCATCGTGGTCCCTCCTGTGTCCTCGTCATCAGCCAAAGGTGGTGCATTCCCAAGAGCACCCTCAGACAGTTGGGGCTGCTCAGTGAGACTCAGCTGTCCTTCATAGAACTGTGGCATTCCAGGATGGTTTGGTTTGGAAGGGATCTTGAAGGTCATCCAGTTTCACCCTGCTACTTCCTAGTGGAAACCTCCCAGGTTGCTCCAAGCCTCATCCAGCCTGGCCTTGAGCACTTCCAGGGATGGGACAGCCACAGCTTCTCTGGGCAACCTGTGCCAGAGCCTCACCACCCTCACAGGGAGGAATTTCCTCCCAATATCCCATCTAAGCATGCCCTCTGACAGTTCAAATCCATTCCCCTTTGTCCTTGCACTACAGTTCCTGATGAATCCAGAGCTACAAAAGCCACGTCCAGTCAGGGAAATGGTGTTTTCCATGGGCCTCTCCCACCTCCTACCCTCCAGGGAAGGGGATGAGATTCCTGGATGTCTTTTCCTCCCATGGTCTCCACCCTTGTGTTAAGCCCTGGAGCCTCTGCTCAGCCTCTGCACCTCAGGGAGCCAGCGCTCACCGGCACTGGGATTTGAGCTGGTGCTGCAGGAAGGGATTTGTGGGGTCCCTCCACTCCTTTAGGGCTTGGGATGGTTTCGTGCAGGGGTCACAGATGGGGTAGAGGACTGGGGAGCTCACTGGCCTCTCCTTGGGTGTTTGCACGTGGCTCTGACCGTTCTCTTGCCTTGCTAATTTCTGTTTTTATTTTTTCCAGGTGAGCTGTGGCGTGCCAGACCTCAAGTTTTAATGGTTTTTATGTAGCTTTTTTTAAAAAGACAAATGGATGAATGAAGGAAGATTTTATTGAAGGAAGGGGAGATAAAAATGCAGCGGTTTGGAACAAACTGAGATTTTCCCCCGCACCACCCGGGGCATGGGTGAGACAGACCTACTCAGCCCCGCTTCCACCCTTGGGTGTCTGCTGGGGTTGTAAAGGTGCTCCCTGAACATCCCCTTCCAGGTCCTGCCATCCACCTGCTGGGAAATGGTTGCTGCAGAGATTTAATGCAATTCCTGTTGAATCCCAACCACCGAGTGGATACTGAGCCCGTGGAAGGGCCTGAGGAGTCAGGAGAAAGGAGCAAGTAGGAAAACCCACAATCTGCCAGACCTTCCCCTCCGCCCCCCTCGAAAGAAAGGATTTACAGCTCAACCTTGCACCAGCTGTTCCTCGGCTTTAACAGACAAGAGAGAAATAAATAAAATTAAACGGCCACCGCCAGCCAGCCCCGGATCCCGGTGAAATCAGGGAGAGTGTTTCCGTGACCCCTCCAGCGAGGGGAGGAGGAGGAGGAGGAGGCACGGCAGCCGTGAGGAAGCTGGGCAGATTGCTTGGAGACCACCCCCTCCTCCCGTGCAGCACTGGGGGCTGCGGCACCGCAGAGGTGGATTAAAAAGGAGAAGTGGCTTCCCTGAGGCTCCTGGAGTGGCTTTTTTGCAAGGAGTTTGCTGATCCTGTGCTCTTCCCAGGGTGCTGGCCGGGTGGGAAGTGCCGAGCCTGGGGAATTCCCTCCCCTGGGAGCCTGGCTGCCTGTTTCCTGACGGAGCGAGGCTCAGAAGGGCTCTCAGCATTCCCGCTCCAAGGGCTGTTTTAAACCCAAATCTGCTTCTCTCTTCTGAATTTTTAATGGTTTTAAACCTCCTCCCCTGTGCCCACGAGCTCTTGCAGGGCAGCGCATAGGGTGGGCTCCTCTCCTGGGCCACCAGCTCCAGAAACTTGTCCGGATTATCCACCCAGGTCAGAGCTTGCCCCGGGAGCAGGCGCAGAGGCCGGGTAGGGGTCGGCCTCTGTCCCCCTCCCCTTCTCATCCTGCTCTGACTCCCGCGGGGCCTGGGCTATGCTGCGGGGCGGATCCCCCACCACAGCTCCAACATGCCAGCAGCCTCTGGAAAGAGATTCAAACCCAGCAAGTACGTCCCAGTCTCCGCTGCTGCCATCTTCCTAGTGGGAGCCACCACCCTCTTCTTCGCCTTCACGTGAGTCCCAGCTGCTCGGCCAGAATGGGGAAGGCTTGGGGGGGGACAGGGGACATGTGGAAGCAGGGAGAGGGGTTGGGACTTCCTCCCAGAGAGAAGTGGGATCTTGGCCTTCACATGGTGGAGTGGCCCAGCAGTCCATGGAGCAGCAGGGCCTGTTTGAGTGAGTTTTCCCCAGCTGGGAGTCCTGGCTCGGCACTGTGTCACCACTTAGCTCCAGATTAGCTGGGCTGGGTGCTGGTTTGTGACCTGTGGGTGGAAAACACATGGATCACTTTCTCCCCTTGTGCCAAACGAGGTGGTTTGGTGGGCCGGAGCAGGATCCATGTTATTTTTAGTTTCGTAATCAATTTGTGAGCCACAAAGGAAAGTTCAGGGAGGAGAACTCTGACCCCTGCAGCGATCACTCGCTGTCGATGTCAGCTCTGCCCTGGGGGAACAAGGGTTCAGTGTCCCTGGAGAGAGCCCCAGGAAAGTGGCCTGTGGGTCACCAGGGCCTTGGGGGTCCACCAGGGTGGGAGATAGTGCTGGAGAGGGCTGGACTGAGGCATGGGGATGTCCCTGGGCTGCTTTCTCCTGTAGGGTTTCCCTGCCTGGTGACACGTGGCTTAGTGACGTGCCCTGGGGGGTGGCAGGTGGGGGGGCAGGACCTCGGGGTGCCAAGGAGGGGGCCGGGCTGCTGTGCCAGCACTGAGCCTGGCAGAGAGCAGCTGCAGCCAAGGCAGGGTGTGCCGGTCAGGAATGGTGTGCTCGGCAGGAATGGTGTGCCAGGCAGGAATGCTGGAGTGCAGCAACCGGACTAGCTACCGAATCCTGCAGGGTGTCCCTGGGGTGGGATCTGAGTGGGGATGTGTTTGGGGTCCTGGCTGGTGGGAAGGGGATGCACCCTCTGCTCCAGGAAGCCTCTCCCACTCTCTAGGGTTTTTCTGCTGGGACCGCAGGGATCAACTGGAGCTGCAGGAGGCTGAAGGACTGGGTGTGGTGGCTGCTGCCACTCCCTGGGATGGTGACCAGAAGGTCACTGTGGCTTTGGCACCTGGCAGCCACCAAGCAGTGACAGGGAAACTTGACAACTGAAGGGGAGAGTGGTTTTGCTTTTCCCGGTCCAGCGTGGGTGCAGCTGGTGGTGTCACTCAGCAGTGTGTGGCTGTCCCCTGCTGGGACACTGAGCAGTCCCTGGGCTCCCAGGCCTGAGGTTTGGCTGCTCCAGGCTGCCAGACGCCTATAGAAGTCGCTGACTGTGCTCCCACTCCAGAGGGATGAAGGAGAAGCGAGGAGGAGCGGGAAATGTCCTCCAAGTTGTGCATGACCCCTGCTATGTGACCGAGGGGACACAGGCTGCCTCTGCAGCTGTGGTTTGGGGGTCCCCCCTGGGCAGCTGGACCCCCAGCCCAGCCCCAGGCTGTCCCAGCGCCGGGAGCAGCTCCTTATCAGTACGTGGTGAGAGGCAGCTCCGGAGCCGGCGCCGCGGAGCAGGTTTGGCCAGGGCAGGAACACCTGGGCAGGTCGCTGTAATTGCAGGTCAGTGATGTTGTTTAACCTACTTCAGAACATCCCATTAAACCCCGGGCACAGCGTTCACACGGGGCTCAGCCAGGAGGGAGCTGCGCTGCTGTTTCCTTGGGACAGCATCCACCTGGCACTGGAGCAGGATGGCAGGGACACAGGGCTCGAGGTTTGCCTCCTGAGTGGTTCCAAGGGCCACTGTGACCCTTCCCCACCTGGCTAAGGACAGCTGGAACAGCTGCCAGCCCCCTACCTGCTGTGGGCCCACTCACTGTCGGCATCCCACCTAGGGCTCATCCTTTGGGAAGTGCAATGGAAGCTGTGAGGGGGGACTCTGGGAGGCCTTCCCTGGGCAGGGAACATCCAAGGCTTGGCACGGCTCTCAAGGCTCTAATTGTGTCACTTACAGCATATCGACTGGATGCCTTTTGGTCCATCCAGGATTTGTATCTCTGGGCCAAGAACTCTCTTTAATTGATTAATTTAATGAGGAGCTGCTGCCGAACACGTGGCTGTGGAAATGAGCCGAGGCCGGCTGGGCTGGAGTGGGCGCAGCAGGAGAAGGGATGTTCCTGCCTTTCTCTGGGAGGAGTGGGGGTCCCAGGCTTGCTGGGCTGTCAGACAAGTGTTGATTTAGGATGGAAACTCCATCATGGGGTCCATTTGTCCATTCCTGCATCTCCCTGCTGGCCAGTCCGAACTCCAAATGCAGCTGGTACTCAGGCTGCCTGTCCCCTCCAGAGTGAAGAGACGGTGGTCCCTGGGGCCTGTGCTGCCATTGGGAAATGGTGCTGTATGTGTTCCCAGTCAGACCCAAACTTGTGAGGGTCAGGGCAAGCAGGGACTGTGTTTGTGCCAAGGCCTTGGAGAGCCAGAGGGAGGAGATACATCCTGGGGATGGCTGTTCTCCGGGAGAGAGCAGGGGATGAGGGGCTGTGGAGGGGAGGGGGAGCCAGCAGGGAGGGTCAGGCTTCTCTAAGCATGACTGGTGGCAAAAAGCCTGTCTTGCATCCAGGTGTGACTCAGGGTGCCTGAGGTTCCCAGAGTTCTCTCATGTGCTGCCAGGGACAAGTCCCGACAGCTCCTCTGGGGATGGGCGTGTTGCATCCCGATCCAGTCTGGAGGAGGAACCTGATGGGTGCTGCGGGACCTGTGTGGCTGTGATGGCGAGGAGCCTCCCTCCTCCTCTTCCTTCTCCTCCTTCTGCTCCTGCTCCTCCTGCCCTGAGGAGCTGGCGCCTGCTCTGCCTGGGGTCAAGGCAGGGCCTGCAGCCCCACGCTCTCTGTCCTGGAGAGCAAAAGGCAGGAACACCTCGTGCTCCTGATAAGGAGGTTCCCTCAGGGATGGGCAGCACCTTTGCTCCCTGTGGAGGACCCTGCTGTCTCCTGTGGGTGGGATTGGTCCTGGCAGGTGACTCCCTGGCTTTGGGGCTATCAGCACCAGGGGTCTGGCTCTGTGGGGATTCCCATGTCCCATGGGAATCCGTGGGTGTGGAACAGCTGGGAGTGCAATGGGCTGCTGGGGAGGAGACTCTGGTGTTGTGCTCCACCCACATCCATCCTGGTGGTCCCTGGGGAGGGTATTCTTCTTGTCCTGGCCCAGGGGTCTTATCTGTCTGTCTGTCTGTCTGAGCCCAGGGACCTCCTGGCCACTGTCCTGCCCTGGGAGCTCAGTGTGTCCCTCCAGGAAGGGGCTGGCTGCCCAGGCAGTGTGGACGCAATGTCAGAGGTGTTTCCTTCCCCCTGGGAGGCTGGGTCTTCCCTCTCTACCTGCCCCAGAGCTTTCCAAGGAAGCTGGATCTTCTCCTGCTTCTCCAGGATCTCTCTCTTGAGGATCCAGGCCGTGTGCTTGGCTTGGCCTGGCTGTTGGCTGTTCCCTGTGTAGGATGGCTACTCAGCCATGGGCCTTCCTGGCTCCACTCCATCCCTTTCAAGCAAAGGTTTGGGCTGGGATTTCTTTTCCTGGAGAGGAGCTCCTTCCACAGGGTTTCTGGAATGGCATTTCTGACTTTTAAGTGCTCCTCTGAGCCCCCTGCCCCTCTCCCTCCCTCCAGCAGAGAGCAGAGCTGGGGAGGTCAGCTCAGGGATGTGAGGTCCTTGGTTCTGGTGTGTTCTCACTCTCTACAACATCCTGACGGGAGATTGGAGCTAGGTGGGGATCAGTCTCTTCTCTCAAGGAACAAGCAAAAGGGCAAGAGGAAATGGCTGCAGGCTGCACATGGGGAGGTTTAAGTTGGATATTAGAGAAAATTTCCTCATGGAGCAGGCTGCCCAGCCCTGAAACAGGCTGTTCGGGGCAGCAATGGAGTCACCAGCCCGCTGGTGGTGTTCAGAAAATGTGTGGATGTTGAACTTGGGGACATGGTTCAGTGGTGGCCTTGGCAGTGCTGGGGAAACAGTTGAACTCAGTGATCTTGGAGGGCCAAGATCAATCTGAACAGTTCTGTGATCTTGTGATTCTTCCCTTGCTCGGGTTGTGGCCTGGTGCTGTCACGTAGGTCCTCTGCCTCCAACACTGCTCTCCAAGGGTTTTGGGGCACAGATCAGAGAGGGCTCCTCCTCTCCAGCCCATCCCAGCTGCAGAGAATCCTTCTGACCAGCTTCCAGAGGAGGCAGCAGGGCCGGCAGGGCTGGTGCTGGGCAAGAAGCTGCTCCCCAGCCCAGAGCAGAGCTCGGGGTGACACGCCGGGAGATCCCGTCCTGATACGGAGTGGGGAGGCAGCACCCAGGGTGCCCGGGAGGGCAGCTCCTGAGGAACCCAGGTGGAAGAGGCTTTGAGGAAGATGGTTTGCAGGAGTTGCTTGGTCCTATGTGTGGGATCTGGAGGTGCCGGAGAGGAAGATGATGATGAGGAGTGTGCTGGGTGGCAGAGCAGGGCTTGGCCCTGCTGCGCTGCTCTCAGTGCTCACCTGAAGCCAAGGATCTGCCTTCCCACTCTCCTCCTGCCCTTGTTGCTGCATCTGGATGGGGACAGCCTTGGCCTTGGCTTGTGAGAGCAGGTCCCACTGATGATTCCCACCCTCCCCGGGGCACAGAGCCGTGCCCAGTGCTGGGAGTGCCCTGCCCGCCTCACATTCCGGGCTGCCAGGTGTGTGCCAGGCAGGTGTGTGCCAGGCAGGTGTGCCCGCTCCTCCACCCCACACCACATCTCCTGTCCAGCCCGGGGCAGCCCCCGCCCAGCACAGCCCCTTCCCCTCACCTGGGTGTGCCCCCCTGCCCTCCTCAGGGCCCTGCCAGCCCTGCCCTGGGGACAGAGCCCTGCACCAAGAGCTCATTCCCAGCTGGAGCCTTGTCGGGGCTCCCAGGGCTGCTGTGACAAGGACAGGGGCTGCTTGGCCGACTGTGGGTCCTGTCCCTCCCTGGTGGTGGTGGAGGAGGGGATGGGCCCAGTGCCTGCCCCTTGACCCCAGCCTGTGGGGGGATTACAGTGCTGGCACCATATGTCGCCCTGCCTGCCCAGCCCCGCACTGCTCCGGCCACCCAAATCCATCGGCACTTAGCGCGGCGGGGGGAAGAGAGGGACAGATGCTGCCCTAGATCTGTGGGATTAAATCCCAGCAGCAAAGCAGATTAGGGAATTATGGTGGCGCCTCTGAGGGGGAAGCCCGCTGTCCTGAGCATGCTGCCTCGTAGGGCAGGAGGGAGCAGGGTGATTCCCTCCTTGGAGGAGCTGGGTGCTGGTCGGGGTCCCCGTGTCCCACCAGAACTGTCTCTGGAATGTGAAAAGCATGAGCAGCTCTGGAGGGACCAGAGATGGTGCTGGTTTCGTGTTCACAGGATCCCCTCTGCCCCCTGTGCAGCTGGTGGGGCACAGGGCGGGCAGCATGCAGGTGTTTTCTGGTGGGTCCCCCCTGTGCCATCGGCCTGGCTCTCCCTGTTCCCACCATGGCTGCTGTGTCAGCAGGATCCCACGGGGCTGTGGGAACAAGGAAGGGGGGAGGTTTCACTCCCTCATGGATGCCTGGAGCACATCCCACCACGTTCTCTGGGTGCTCCCTGGGCCGGGATCAGGCTGGGCTGTGGAGGCTGGGTGTGGGGGGCACTGGGTGAAGCCATAGGGACTAGTGGGGAGGCCAAGGGTCTTACCTGCTGCTGTGCCTGCAGGTGCCCAGGGCTCAGTCTCTACGTCTCCCCCGTCATTCCTGCCTACAATGCCGTTGTCTTCCTCTTTGTGCTGGCCAACTTCAGCATGGCCACCTTCATGGACCCAGGCATATTCCCACGAGGTGAGTCTGGCTCCATCTGGGAAGCATCTCGGGTAGAGCTGCCTCATTGCACCCTTCCTCTGAGCTAAAGGGGATTTCTGGGTCCCAAAAGGCTGGAGGATAGCCCTCCTTGCCCTGCCTGGCGGGATCAGGTGGTGACACGTGCCACAGGGACAGCAGCTCTGGGTTCAGCACCCGGTGTCCGGTCCCTGGAGCTCGGGTGGTGTCAGGGTCCTAGGGGAGGGCTGGGGAGAGCCCCCCAGGCTGTGTTTGGGGGTCCCTGGCTGTCCCTGTGCTGGGTGCCAGGGGGGCGATGCCGGGTGCCCCCAGCTCAAGTGGACAAGGACTGGCTGGGCCCTGACGCATGGCCATGCTGGGGTGTCCCTGTCAGCTGAGGAGGACGAGGACAAGGAGGACGATTTCCGGGCCCCGCTCTACAAGACAGTGGAGATCAAGGGCATCCAGGTGCGCATGAAGTGGTGCGCGACCTGCCGCTTCTACCGGCCGCCACGCTGCTCCCACTGCAGCGTCTGCGACAACTGCGTGGAGGTGAGGAGCTCCCGGGGCCTCCACGATCCCAGTGCAGGGCAGGGAGCCCTGGCAGCACCCCCTCACTGTGCCCCACCTCCCCCCCGGCAGGAGTTCGACCACCACTGCCCCTGGGTCAACAACTGCATTGGGCGGCGCAACTACCGCTACTTCTTCCTCTTCCTGCTGTCTCTCACCACGCACATCATGGGTGTCTTCGGCTTCGGGCTGCTCTACGTGCTGTACCAGGTGGAGGAGCTCTCCGGCGTCCGCATGGCCGTCACGTATCCTCCCGGGCTGTGGGAGCAGCGGGGAGGGTGGCAGGGGATGGGGCCGGCATGGTGCCGAGCGGGGCTGTGGCTCCTCCTTAGCTGGCTGTGGCAGGATGGTGGTGATGTGTGTGGCTGGGCTGTTCTTCATTCCCGTCGCTGGCCTGACGGGGTTCCACGTGGTGCTCGTGGCCAGGGGCCGCACTACCAATGAACAGGTATGCTGTGGGGGGCTGTTGGCCCCGACTAGATGATCTGTGGATACATTTTGGGACTTCCTGGGACAGGGTGGATGTGGGTGGGCTGGATTGAGCTGGGGGAACAGAGCACAGGGTGTCTGAGGGGCAGCCTGGGGTTGGGTGTGCTGTCAGAGGATGGAGCCAGGCAGGCATTTCTGGGGGCCAGGAGGTGAATTTAGGGAGACCTTTCCCCCTCAAGGGTAGTTGAACACTGAAGTAGGGACCAGGAAAAGAGGGAGGATCTCTGAGTATCTCTGTCCTTGGAGGTGATTCCGAGGCTGCTGGGCAAACCCCACTGTGGCTGGCTGGACTAAGCTCCCCACAGTGCCTGCCTGCCCCAATGCTGTGACACTCCTTTGCCCCACAGGTAACGGGCAAGTTCCGTGGGGGTGTCAACCCCTTCACCAACGGTTGCTGTAAGAACGTCAGCCGGGTCCTCTGCAGCTCCCCGGCCCCCAGGTGAGCCCGGGCAGTGCAGGTGCCACCCTGGTCCCCATCGGCCCCAGCCCTGCATCCCCAGGGAAACCGTCCCATCCTGGGCTCCAGGCCGTGACCTTCTCCCACCCCTCCCCAGGTACCTCGGGCGCCCAAAGGCCGAGCAGACAGTTCTGGTGAGACCCCCATTCCTGCGGCCTGAGGTGTCAGATGGTCAGATCACCGTCAAGATCATGGACAACGGTATCCAGACAGAGCTGAAGAGGACGAAGGTGAGGAAGGTGGGGACCAGCGCTGCCTGCGCTGGGGCCCTCCACGGAGCCCAGGGGTGCACGCCTGCATCCGTGAGTAGAGAACCGAGTGAGCCTGGTCACATCCCTTGTCCCCCTCCATGTCGTCTTGTTTTATGTCCCCACGAGATGGAAACTGTGTCCCTCCCATGTGGCAGTTGACCACATGAGGCTTTGCCCTTCCTGGTCCCATCCTTCCCCACACAGCACCCTTTGGAGGTTCCCCCTCCTTGGCACTTCCAGTACTCGGGGTACACACCAGTCCCAGTCGCGCAGTCTGTCGGATGGCCTGGGAGGCAGCGAGAGCCCCCGACACCGCTGTCCGCTCCCTGCCCGGAGGGGGCTGAGGCCTCAGCTCCCTCTGACCCCCCCTGCACTTTGTCTCTGCAGTCCAAGGGGAGCCTGGAGGTGACAGAGAGCCAGTCTGCTGACGCCGAGCCGCCACCCCCACCTAAGCCCGACCTCAGCCGCTACACGGGCCTGAGGACACACTTAACCCTGGCCACCACTGAGGGTAAGGAGGGCACCAGGGCCCCGGCAACCGCTGGGAGGGGAGCCCAGAGCTGTGCCAAGCAGGCCAGGAGCCAGGGCCGTAGGCAGCTTTAACAGGCTGCAGGGCAGACCCAGAGCACATCAGCACTGCGGCACTTCCCGGGCCGGTGTGTGCGGCCCCTCGCGCTCAGAGAAGCCTGCGGGATGCTTACAGCCAGGAGGCCGAGCCGGCATGGCGCTGCCCGGAGCTGCTGGGAGCTGTGGCTTGCAGCCACCATGCTGCCAGGATGGAGGAGGTGAAGCGGTGGCAGGCCCGGCTCAGCGCCACAGCACGTCTGGGCCAGCTCCTGCCTGGGCTTGGCCAGAGGTGGGACGTGACGGGCAGAGCCTGTGGCAGCTGCTTCCCACAGCGGCTGGAGACCCCGCAGCTCTCCCGGCCCCAGCTGGGCTCCATTGCCCACCAAGGGCTGCAGTGTTTGTGTGTTTCCCTGGGGGGAGTGCCCTGACACCCCCGTGCAGTGCACCCCCACGCAGTGCACCCCCACGGGGTGTCACCCAGCCGGGGCTGCACGGAAGTGCCAGCCCCACACACGCAGCTGTGGGGACACCCCTTCATCCTGCTCCGTCTCTCTCCCCCTGCTGCACCTCCCCTCCATCCCATCCCTCCCTCCCCAGTCAGTCCACCCCAGGCTCGGAGCCGGTTCTTGGGCAGGGAGGGCGGGGCTGGGCGTGTTCCTTCCCTGCAGCCCCGGGGAGCCGCTGCCCCCCTGAGCATGCCCCTCTCTCCCGGTGCAGACAGCAGCCTGCTAGGCAAGGACAGCCCCCCGACTCCCACCATGTACAAGTACCGGCCTGGCTACAGCAGCAGCAGCAGCTCCGCGGCCCTGCCACACTCCACCAGTGCCAAGGTAAGGCCAAGCACAGTGTGGGGGACCAGTCCTGAAGGGATGCCACTGTGTTCCTGGTGTGGGGATGGTTTGGGATAGGTGTCAGGAGCTGCACAGAGGCCCTGTTGTCACTCTGTGGGTGACTGCTGTCCCTTTGCCCCCCAGCTGAGCCGAGTGAACAGCCTGAAGGAGCCCAATTCCATCTGTGACAGTGGCCACAAGCCCAGCTACCGCTCAGAGCCAAGCCTGGAGCCCGAGAGCTTCCGCTCGCCCACCTTTGGCAAGAGCTTCCACTTTGACCCTCTCTCCAGCGGCTCCCGCTCCTCCAGCCTCAAGTCAGCCCAGGGCACGGGCTTTGAGACGGGCCACCTCCAGTCCATCCGCTCGGAGGGCACCACCTCCACCTCCTACAAGAGCCTGGTGAACCAGACACGCAACGGCAGCCTCTCGTACGACAGCCTGCTCACCCCTTCCGACAGCCCCGACTTCGAGTCGGTGCAGGCGGGCCCGGAGCCCGACCCACCCGTGGGCTACACCTCGCCCTTCCTCTCGGCCCGCATCGCCCAGCAGCGAGAGACCGACCTGCACGGCCGCTTCGCCAGCGCCGCCTCCCCCAAGCACACGGCGCCCCGCGAGCCCTCGCCCGTGCGCTATGACAATCTCTCCCGCCACATCGTGGCCTCCATCCAGGAGCGGGAGAAGCTGCTGCAGCAGCCGCCGGCCCCGGGCCGGGAGGAGGACGCGGGGCTGGCGGACTCGGGCATCCAGTCGACGCCGGGCTCCAGCAACGCCCCCCGCACCAGCTCCTCCTCGGACGATTCGAAGCGCTCGCCCCTGGGCAAGAACCCGCTCACTCGCCCGGCCCTGCCGCGCTTCGGGAAGCCCGAGCCCCCCCCGGCGCTGCGGGTGCGCTCACTGGGCTCCCCCGACCAGCCCGCCGCCCCCCACCTGGGCAAATCCGTGTCTTACAGCAGCCAAAAAACAGCCTCTCAGGCCGGCGGCCCCGAGACAGAGGAGGTGGCCTTGCAGCCCTTACTGGCACCAAAGTGAGTATGGCACTGGCACAGCGGGGTCTGTACGCATAGTGGCCCATGGGTGGGACCCTGGCCCTGCAGGGAGGTGACTCCCCAGTGCCCCCCTGCCCAGTGCCCCCCCAAATTCTCCAGGCAGCAAAATGCCCCTCTCTGGGGAGGGATGCTGCAGGTGGCCTGGGGAAGGGCAAAGGAAATCCTGCTTCTCCTAGAACAGGACCTAGTGCCCCCCCACACCTCCTTAGTTACCCCACAGGAGCTGGAGTGGGCTGTGATTGCTGGGGGTCCCTGGAGAGGGACCCTCCTCCTCCTTCTAGAACAGAGTTGGTGCTCCCCACACCTCCTTGGTCACCCCATGGGAGCTGGAGTGGGCTGGGGGTCCCTGAGGAGGGCAGGGCTGTGGGTGAGGTGACCCATCCGCTCTCCTGACCCCATGTCCTTCCTTCCTTCCCCACAGGGACGAGGTGCAGATGAGAACAGCCTACAGCAAGTCCAACGGGCAGCCCAAGAGCCTGGGCTCGGCCCCAGCTGGCCCCGGGCCGGTGCCCCTCAGCAGCCCCACGCGTGGCGGCGTCAAGAAGGTCTCGGGCGTGGGGGGCACCACCTACGAGATCTCGGTATGAGGGGCAGAGCCACTTGCCCCCCTCCCCTCCTCCCCGGTGGCCCTGAGGGATGCACTGCCGGATGCTTGTGGACTCCACTGAGAGCCGGGCAGGGGCAGGGGCCAGCAGCCCCCCCTGCCCTTCCCTTTGTCCGCCCCCCAGGCCATGGGGGCTGGCACGCACCCTTGGGGGGGCTCTGGGGGGGGCTGCAGCCTCGGCTGCGCCAGCCACTTGTGGGCCTTGTGCAATCACCCGCTCGCCTGGCGTGGTAGGAACGGATTGTTTTTAAAAACCAGAATACTTTTTTTTATTATTATTGTTACGGATTCTATTTTTTTTCTCTTTCCGAGTTACCAGGTGTGTGTATATATAAATATCTATATATATAAATATAAATATTAAAAAAAAAAAAAAAAGAAGCAGAAATTATATATCTTACCCAGAGAGAGGAAGAAACTACTCATTCCCTGCCCAGGGTCTGGGCCCCCCACCTTGTCCCCATCCCTAAAGGAGGGATGTGGGGCCTCCTGTGCCCATGGAAGGAGCTGGGGCAGGTCCTGAGCATTGCTATTCCACTCTGAGCAGGGCCATGGGACTGTGGGGTGCCAGGTGCCCCTCTGGGTGCCCTGTCCCATGGCCTCAGATGCTCTCTGCCCTGGTCTGTCCAGTGTGCAGCCTCCAGCCCCAGAGGGGGCCCATGGACAAGGTAGGACGGGGGCAGCCCCCTCCCCACAACCCCAGTTTGAGACCCTGCTGGACTCCAGCCTCCCCCACCCCCAGTTTCTGCTCTTTCTCCCTTACCCCGAGGATTGTGGTTGGGGGGTGTTGTTGGTTTTGTTGCCTTTTTTTTGTTAATGATTCCGATGGGGTTTCTCGCTGTCACAGGGGTGTTTTTATTTCCGTTTGCTTGGGGAACAGGCAGGTCCGTGGGGCACGTCCCCAGAAAGCAATATTTTCTCATCACATGCCAAAAAAGCGCAGCCAAGGAGCCCCGTGCTCCCCATCCCCTGCCCTGCCTGGGCAAAGCTGTGGCCCCACAGGCACTACCGGACTCTTTCTCTACGGCAACAGCTCCCGTGGCCCCGCAGGGCCACGCCAGGGTTTTTTATTATTATCAGCCATTTTAAAAACAAGGAATAAAAGGATATTTAATGAGCCACCCTGGGGCCGTGTGTGTGCTTTGTTTGGCGTCCAGGGATGGAGGAGGAGCTCCTGTTCCTCGGGTCTCAGCCCTCCTCATCCTGAGGAAAGGGAGAGGAAAGGGGGCCTGGTGAGAGCCAAGTCTGGCGCTGTTTTGGGGAGGCACCTCCTCAGGCTGCATTTGGGCCGATTGCTCCCACAGAAGGTAAGGATTTTGCAGGCATGGGGAAAGCTGCTCCAGGGAAGGTGTTGCAGGTGCTGGAAAGGCTCAGGAACCAAAGGAGGGTTGTGGTGTCACTGTGACTGCTGCTGGAGATCCTGGTGCCCACGCTGGCTGCCACCTCCCTGCAGGGACACAGCACCTCTCCATGGTCCCTCCTGGCCTCAGCAGGCCTGGAGGGTGAGGGCCAGAGCAGGACAGGGCCAAAGTCAAGGTAGGAGCCAGGCTGGGAGCTGGGGCAGGAGCTTAGCCACGATGCTCCAGGGCGGTGCTGACCCCGCACGCTCCAGGGACCCTTTGGCCTGGGCTCCTCCCCATGCCACGATGGCTCAGGGTTGCAGCAGCCGTGGCCACCAGTCCCTCCTCAGAGCAGAGACTTTAATTAAAAGGTAACTAAAAAAGAGGTCCCAACACTTCAGGGTCTTTTGGTATGAAAGCCCGAGGTTGGCACCTGCAGAGTCCGTGCCCCTGGTCCCAGGGAGGCTGCAGGGGTGTCCCCTCTGCCAGGAGGCAACAGGCCAGTCCCAGCCCCACACAGGGCTGAGCCCCTCTGGGTCAGGGCCGGGGGGTCCCTGGGGTGGTGCTGGTGTGGTCTCACCGTAAGCTGCTGCTGGCCTGGGAGCTGCCCACCCCCGGGTGCTCCGGGCTGTGCCGGTTCTGCAGAGGAAGGACACACAGATCCCGTGAGAGCTGCTGGGCAGCAGCCCCCCAGGGATACCCAGACTGGGAATCAGACCCTGGCCATGCCCGCCCACCTTCTTTTTCTTCTTCTCTTTCTTCTTCCTTTTCCGCTCCGGATCCTCCTCTTTTTTCTTCTTTTTCTTCTTGTGGTCAGAGTCCGAGGGGGTTTCTGGAAAAGCAGGAGCACCAGATGAGCCGAGGCTCTGCCAGCACTGGAGGGGAGGGGGGGTGGCTGCGACAGCCCCTACCTGGAGGGACGGGGTCCTGCGTGCGGCTCTGCTTGTGCTTGTGCTTGTTCTTCTTCTTGGGCGGCTGGATGTGCATCAGCCGGCACTGCTCAGGCAGCTGCGGAGAGAGGGGGCTGGTCAGGTCGCGCCGGGCCCCTCCCAGCCCCCGGCTCCCGGCCCCGGGCTCACCGGGCCGGCGTGCAGGCGGAATCCGGTCAGCATGGCCCCCGTGAGGGGCGTGAAGGAGCTGCCGCAGATGGGCGGCTTCTCGATGAGCGAGCGCAGGCTGCTGCTGTCGTGGGAGCCGGGCAGGTCGATCATGCCGGGCAGGTCGGGGAGGAAGTTGCTGAGCTTCTCCTTCACCTTCTTCCCGCAGAACTTGTTGTAGGCGTGCTCCAGATTGTAGTGCGTGATCAGGTTGGTGCTGCCCGTCAGCTCCGTGGTGCCTGTGCGGCCGCGGGAGGAGATGGAGAGGGGCGAAGCGTCCCGCTGGTACCTCCCTGTCCCTCCCAGCACCGGGATCCCCGGCCCTGTTCCCCATCCCTACCCAGGCCCCCTGACCCCCCTACCCTGCCCCTCCCAGCACCGGGATCCCCGGCCCTGTTCCCCATTCCCTGCCCAAGCCCCGGGACCCCCAGACCCTGCTCCCCACTCCTGTCCGAACCCCGGGACCACCCAGCACCGCCCTGCCCCAGCCCCGGGACCCCCGGCCCCGCTCCCCACCCCTGCCCCAGCCCCCGGACCCCTAGTCCTGCTCCCTATCCCTGCCCATGCCCCGGGATCCCCCCGCCCCAACCCCGGGACCCCCAGACCCCGCTCCCCACCCCGGGACCCCCCTGCCCTGCCCTGCCCCAGCACCAGGATCCCCGTCCTTGCTCCCAACCCCGGGACACCCCTGACCACCCCCGGACCCCCAGTCCTGTTCCATATCCCTGCCCAGGCCCTGGGACCCCCGGTCCTGCCCCACCCCAGCCCCGGGACCCCCTGCCCTGCCTTCCCCCACCCCGGGATCCCTGTCCCTGCTCCCAACCCCGGGACCCCCCTGACCACCCCTCCCCACCCCGGGACCCCCAGACCCCGCTCCCCACCCCCGTCCCTGCTCCCAACCACGGGACCCCCCGCCACCACTTCCCCACCGGACCGCGCTTTCTTG
>JAWWTY010000156.1:9319453-9364454 GCA_035222235.1 Margarornis squamiger
AGCGCCCGGCGCCTTGGCGGCCCCGAAGGCCAGCGCGGCGGCGGCGGCGGCGGCGGGCGGCGGCTCGGCCGCGCCGAACAGCGCCGAGAAGTTCTCCATGTTCCCGGCGTGCCCCGCGCAGGGGTCGCCCCGCCCCGCCATTGGCCGGGCCCCGGCCCCGCCCCCTCTTGGTTGCCAAGGGAGACTCATCCCGGGCTGCTGATTGGTGGGCTCTTTCTCTGTGTCGCCTCTGATTGGCCCGCGGCGACGGGGGCGCGGCCGGCGCGGCGCTCGCTATTGGCTGGCGCGGGGTGGGCGGGGCGCAGGGGTAAGATGGCGGTGGTGGCGCCGCTGCTGGCGCTGCTATGGGCTCTGCCGGGGCTGTGCCGATGGCTCGCCCGGCCCTACTACCCGCTCTCCGCGCTGCTCGCCGCCGCCTTCCTCATCGTGCGCAAGGTCCCGCCGCTCTGCCGCGGCCTGCCCTCGCAGCGGGAGGATGGCAACCCCTGCGACTTCGACTGGGTGAGGCGGCGCGGCCTGTGCCCGCACCCCCGGCCTGTCCCTGGGCCTGTGCCCGCACCCCCGGCCTGTCCCTGGGCCTGTGCCCGCACCCCCGGCCTGTCCCTGGGCCTGTGCCACCACCCCCGCCCTGTCCCTGGGCCTGTGCCCGCACCCCCGGCCTGTGCCTGGGCCTGTCCCTGGGCCTCTCCCCGCACCCCCGGCCTGTCCCTGGACCTGTCCCCGCACCTCCGGCCTGTCCCCGCACCCCTGGCCTGTCCCGCACCCCGTGCCTTCCCCCCTGTCCCCCAACAGTCCAGGGCCCCCCGCGGGCGCTGGCCGAGCCCATCGCTGCAGAGCAGCCCTTCCTTGCCCTTTTCCCCCCGGGAGGGACGGGAGCCGTGGGCTCTGGGAGGGCCTGGCAGGGCTGCAGACTCATGCTGTCCCCTCTCTGTGCCAGCGGGAGGTGGAGATCCTCATGTTCCTCAGCGCCATTGTCATGATGAAGAACCGGCGCTCCAGTAAGTCGGGGGTGGGGGGTACAGGGGGCTGCTTATGGGGCCTCCTGCAAGGAGCTCAGCGGGGCGGGGGCTGGAGGACCAGATCCAGCCCTCCCTCAAGATCCCCCTCAAGCCTTCTGGGGGGATCTGGCCCCTCTCCCTTATCTCTCTCTCCCGTTTGCAGTCACCGTGGAGCAGCACATCGGGAACATCTTCATGTTCAGCAAAGTGGCCAATGCCATCCTGTTCTTCCGCCTCGACATCCGCATGGGGCTGCTCTACCTCACGCTCTGCATAGGTGAGCCCTGAGGAGGCCCTGGGGGCAGCTGTAGAGCCCCCAGCCCAGCTTGGCCCCTGCCTGCCCCCCCAAGTCCCCTGCAGAGCTTCCTCCTGCCCCAGCTGACCCTCACGGCTGGAGGGGGCTGTGGGTATACAGAGCCTTCTTGGGGGCAATGGTGGGCAAGGGGGGGACGTCTCCCTGCTCCTGGCTCCCCCAGCTGCTCTGGGGTGGAGGAACCCTGTCCCAGCCCCCAGCCTGGCACTGGGGGACTCAGGGCACTGTCATTGCAGTGTTCCTGATGACCTGCAAGCCCCCGCTCTACATGGGCCCCGAGTACATCAAATACTTCAGTGACAAGACCATCGATGTGAGTATCCCCCCCTCTCCATGGGGGCTTTGGGGGGCTCTGCCCCCCTCTCCCCTGCTGAGCCTGTGCCCCTGTGGCAGGAGGAGCTGGAGAGGGACAAGCGGGTGACGTGGATTGTCGAGTTCTTCGCCAACTGGTCCAGCGAGTGCCAGTCCTTCGCCCCCATCTTCGCCGACCTCTCTCTCAAGTGAGTGGTGCCCGCCAGGGTCTCAGGGGGCCACAGGCGCTGTGGTCCCCTGGGGCCCTCACAACTGTGTGTCCTTGTCCTGCCCAGGTACAACTGCCAGGGGCTGCAGTTTGGCAAGGTGGATGTTGGCCGGTACACGGACGTCAGCACCAGGTGTGGGGGGCACGGCCTGGGGCAAATCCTGTGACCCCCCAGCCCCCTTGGGCTGCCGAGGGGTCACTGTTGGCCTGTCCTGCCATAGGTACAAGGTCAGCACCTCGCCCCTCACCAAGCAGCTGCCCACCCTCATCCTCTTCCAGGGGGGCACGGAGGTCATGCGGCGGCCGCAGATTGACAAGAAGGGCCGTGCCGTGTCCTGGACCTTCTCCGAGGTGGGTGGGACCTTCCTGCCCTGTGCCAGGGAAGGAGGGGGGGCTGCGGGAGGTCCCTGGGGGTGCTGACGCTGCCTCTTGGCCACAGGAGAACGTGATCCGGGAGTTCAACCTCAACGAGCTCTACCAGAAGGCCAAGAAGCAGTCGAAGCCGCGGGAGGAGGGGCCCGAGGAGGCCCCAGCCGTGCCTGCAGCCGCCGGGCATCCGGAGGGGGAGACCAAGAAGGACAAATAGAAGCTGCCCTGCGCTGTCACCCATCACCACGCCGCCATCACGCTGGTGGCACCGGCCTCGTGGGCCCGCCCGGCCCTGCCCGGAGCCGCTCTCCGTGGGGGCCGCTCCCGGCCGAGCCCCGGGACAGCGGCGGGGCCCCCCGGCCCCGTGCGGGCAGGGCGGTAGGAGGGGCCCCGCCTCGGTTGTAACGCGCTCTCATCGCTGACAATAAACGGACCCTGCGGTGTCCGATATCCCATTGTCCCGTGTCCCATTGTCCCGTGTCCCACTGTCTTCTGTCCCGTCCATTGTCCCCTGTCCCATTCATTGTCCCGTGTCCCGGTCCGCGCAGGGGGCGGGGTTTGCCGGAGAGGCGGGGCTTATGGGTCGCTGCGCTCTCTGATTGGCTGTTGGCGGCGTGAGCGGAGCCACTGGGCTCTGATGTTCCGCTGTCCCCCTAGCCACGCCCCTTCCGGCCACGCCCCCTCCGGCGCGCGCGCTCCCGGCACGTGGCCAGCGGCAGGTACGGCCTGGCCCCCTCCCTTCCCCGGGAACCCCCTCCGCCCTTCTCCCTTCCATCTCCCTTCCCCGGGAACCCCCCCGCCCTTCTCCCTTCCCACCCACACGCCGTGACGGGATCCCTGGGGGGACCCCCTTTCCCGCCCCCCCACAGCCGGACCCCAGCGGGAGCTCCCCTTTCCCCGCAATGGCGCATCGCCGGGGACCGACCCTTCCCGAGCCCCTCCCCGAGCAGCGTCCCCGTGGGGACCGGCGTGTCCCTCCCGTGATAGCGGGGTCCCTGGGGTCCCATCCCACCGCCGAGCGGGATCCCAGCGCCCCGGCTCTCGCAGGATGGCTCCCCGCGGGAGGAAGCGCGGGGCTCAGCAGCCAGCGGCGGCCGAGGCAGCGGAGCCGGCGGGAGCCCCGCAGAAGCGGGCGCGGGCCCAGGCACAGGCTGGGGGCAGCCCGGGGGGCAGCGGCCCCCGCGTCGTCATCGAGCACTGGTGAGCGGCCCAAGCGCTGGAGGGTGTGGGGGGAGACCCTCGGGGTGCCCCCCAGGGCGCTGACCCCCGGTGTCCCCACAGCAAGAGCTGACGGGTGTACGGGCGCAACGCGGCGTTGGTGAGCGAGGCCCTGCGCGGGGCCGTGGCACATCTCGCCGTGGACATCAACCCCCGGCCGCCGCGCAGGAACAGCTTCGAGGTGTCCCTGGTGAAGGAGGACGGCAGCAGTGAGTGCTGGGCCGGGGCCGGGGGCGGCGGGGACTCCCCGGCACGGCTGACCCGGCCCCACTTCCCTCCCCAGCCGTGGAGCTGTGGAGCGGCATCGGGAAGGGGCCCCCCCGCAAGCTGAAGTTCCCCCAGCCGGAGACCGTAGTGGAAGCCCTGAAGAGCAGCTTGGAATAGGGGCGGTGGCCAGGTGAGCGGGGATGGGATGGGCATGGGGTGGCACAGGGGTGGCACAGGGGCCAACTGCCCTCTCCCCACAGCCCAGCCGGGGCCGGCACCCGTGGCCTGAGCGTTCATGAAGAGGCGAGACCAAGTGGGGGGCACCCGCCAGCCCCAGTCCCGTCGCTGATGCTGCAGCTCTGCCACCACCGGTCCCCTGGCTCCCCCCACACCCCCCTGTGTCCCCCCCCCAGTCTTCAATAAAGCTCAACACCCCACAGTGCAGCTCCAGCCTTTTATTCCAATGATGCAGAGCCCAGGGGGTGCAGCCTTGAGTGCAGGCAGCGATGGGGGGACAAGCGAGCCCCCATCTAGGTGAGGACATCCACCTCCTCCTCTTCCGACTCGGACGAGGGGCAGGGCCAGAGGCAGACTGTGCCTGCGGGCAGGAACGCCTCCACTGTCCCCACATCCACCTCCTCCTCCTTCTCGGGTTCTCGTCCAGGGAGCCCCAGGAGCACTGCCTGCGTGCCACCCACCTGCTCCAGTGCACCTACATCCAGGGGGGGCTGTGCTTCTGTCTCCCCGCCATGGCCCGCTGGCACCTCGGGAGGTGCATGGGGGAGCTGTGCGTCCCGCACCACCTCCCAGCACCCCCTGCTCTCCACCTTCCGCAGCCTCACCCTCTGGATGGGGCTGGGCTGTGTGGGCCCCAGAGAGCGCTGCTGCCCCCGGGGGGACCCCTCGGTGCTCCCAGGGCGGGTGCAGGCGCCGCTGGGCTTAGCCCTGCTGGGTGGCCCGGCGGGGGTGCCGTGCTGGGGGGAGCGCAGGCAGGAGCGGTTCAGCTGCCGCTGGGTCCCCAGCCTCACCAGGCGTCCCCCCCGGAGCTGCAGCGACTCCAGCTCGGTGATGCGGAGCCGCCGGGCGGCCGCCAGCACCTCCTGCACCTCCTCCTGCGCGACCTCCAGCTCGGCCGTGTAGAAGAAGCGCACCAGCTTGCGCAACACCCCGATCTTCAGCCCCGCCAGCTCCAGCACCACCCTGCAGCCCCGGGGGGGCAGCTCCGGGCCCAGCTGCTCCATGAAGAAGGGGCTGCAGACAGAGAGGACGCTGCAGTGGGCCACCACTGCCTCACCTGCAACGCAACAGCGCCTGTCACGGCCCTGCAGCCCCCGCTGCTCGCCCCGACCCTTCCAGGGGGGTTGCAGCGACCCTGCCCGCGGGTGCCCAGGTGCAGGAGCGGTGCTGCCCGCTCACCTTCAGCCCGCAGCACCACGTCGCAGAACACGTCCGCTCGCTGCTGCTGCTGGTGGAGGAGCTGGAAGGCCGCGCGCAGCAGGCGGGTGCTGCGGTACAGGAGCGGCGGGGCGGCTGCCCGGGAGCCCATGGGTGCCCCGCGGGGACACACAGCGTGGCACTGGGGACTCGGGCACCTGCTTGTCCCGGACGGTCCGGGGCTGGAACGTCGGGTGCAGTAAAGCCCCGTGTGCAAGTGCAGCCGCCGTCCCTGTGACCGCCTCCCCGAGCCCCGCCGGGTCCCCGCAGCACCGGGGCCGGCGCTGCCACCAAGTGGCGGCACTGCGGCCTGAGGCGCCCCCGGCCCGCCCCGCAGCCCCCGCCCGCGGGCCCTCCGCGTACCTGGCGGGAGAGGCGGGGCACCGGGACACCGCCCTGCGCGAGGGGCGGGAGTCCCGAGGCGGCGGAGCGGGACGGACGGGGAAGGGGCAATCGGGACCGGGATCGCGACCGGGTTGAGGACAGAGCCCTCTTCGCGCGCGCCGCGCCGCGTGGCGCGCCGGCCCCGCCCCGCCCACCAACCAAACAGCCAATCCCCGCCCGCCAGTCGCACCCTGCCAGCCAATGGCGGCGCGGCGGGAAAGGCGTGGCGGGAAAGGCGTGGCGGGAGTTTGAAGGGGGCGGGAGTTTGGGGAAGGGGACGGGGGGGGGGACACAGTGGGGTCGGTGCTGGGCGCTGACATCCTCCAGCCGCGGTGCTGTGGGTTTGGGGCTTTCAGACCCTGGCGTGTGAGGAATGGTGTTTTCACAGCTCCTGGGCACATGGACCAGGGGTTTCTGAAGGGAGGGGTTGATGGTGGGTGTTTTGGAAGGAGTGTTTTGTCATTTTATAAAGCGCCCATTGTACAAACGCCTGCGTCAGTTGCTCCACACGCACACACTAACAACGATTATAACAGTCCCAGCCCCGATCGCCTGGAGACACTCGCTGCTCCTACAAAGCAATCAAAGTGGGTGGAAATCCAAGGAGATGCAGAAGGACAGGAGCCTGAATGTCACGGTGGGTTTTAAATCTGCAGAGTTTTCCAACGTGGTCTTGCAGAGGGGTTTTCATCTGGTTGGATGCATGACAGTGGTTTTCTTCTGTTTTTGCAAAATGGACACAAACTAAGGAAGAAAGTGGCTCGTGCCAGGCCCAGGCCAGCAGCTGCTGAGGTCAGTGGCAGTCTGTCCCTGCCCCTGGGTGGCTTGGAGCCTGGCCCAAAATACCGAGGGATGCAGCAAAACAAGTAATTTCGTATCAAAGTGCTATCATGTGCTCACAAAAATAGAAGGAAAATAGAGATGTTTCCTCCCCTGGCCCTTGCAATCCTTTGGAATTACAGTGATCGGAGCTGACACTTGGAAAGCCTGACTTCACCAGGAGTACTTGGATCCAGATGCCATGGAGGGCCCTGCCTGCTGGTTTGAGCCTCTTCAGGGTTAGAATGTCCAGCGGGATTTATCTCCTGGTGGGATTCACAGTGGAAGAGAAAGCAAGGCCTAAACTGCACTGGCTATCTGGGCTCCCTCTGGTTGACGGGAAAGGACAAATCCCATCTTTCCAGTGTCTCCCAAGCCCCCAAATGTGCAGATTCTGAGCCAGTTTCTGTAAGAGAAAGGAAATTCCCATCTCAGGTCTCACAGCTAGGATCATTTTCAGCCATGTCCCCTTTGCCTGTGTCACTACTCCACAGGGCAGGAGCTGCCTCTGAGTCCCTGCTCTACAGAGGGACCTCACCAAAGGGAAGGATGAAGGCAGGGTCTGAGGCTGGGGAAGGAGCTGAAGTGGGGAGAGGAAGGAGAGATTGCAAGTGACAATAGATCCTTGTGGGGCTGTGAGGGAAGGAGATTTCTGTGCACGCTTCATTGAGCAAAAGGTGTAACAGGAATTCTGACAGCCTGAAAGCATGCTGGGATGCAGCCAAAGGCTGACAGTGGGATGATCCAAGGGCACTGGAGGGCCTGGGCACAGCGGGAAACTGGTGGAGGGACCACACCAAGAACATGGAGCTGCTGGACACTTCATTGGGAAGGTGTCAGGGTGGACTCTGGGCTTACTTTCTTGCCCAGAGTCTTCCAATTAGGGTTGGAAAGCTCCATCAGGCCCCACTTCCCTCCTCGTCTTGTCCAACGGATGAGTCTTTCCACCCCCCTGGTGCCACACTTCCCCTCGTGCAGGGAGGGACAGCAACCTGTCGGGATTCCCATAGGAAAGGGGCTGCGGAAGGGCCTTGTTATCCTGACCTGGAACAATGCAGGCCATCCCTCAGAGCCGCCTCTGTGGACCTGGAGACGGCGGCCTCCCCTTCCTCTTGCCCTCGGCCGCCGGGGAGCGGGGGGCTGCCTTGTAAACAAGTCGTCTTGCTCTGTTCCGGTGGCAGCTGCGCTTCTGGGCTTCTCATCTGGGAAAGGCATCAGCTGTAGGATGAAAGGGGACGTGCAAGATGTTATTACACGCAATTACTGTAAAAGAGGGCAAATTTTCCCATGCTAGTAACGCATCTCTTTCTCCTCTTCCCAGGACGCAGAGGGACAGACGCCTCTGGTGCAGGAGTTATATTCAAACAAGAGTGTGATCTGCTGCGGGGTGAGCTGGAGCTGGAGGATCAGGGTCCAGCGTGCCTTCCAAAATAAGCACACACTGCTAGGTGTTCCAGCTGATGGGGCAGGGCTGGGGCTGACAGTGCACAGACAGACCTTGTCCAGCTCCATCCTGCAGCCCTGGGACAGGAGACACTGGTCCAGCATCAGAGATGTGTTTGCAAGAGCATGTTTAGTCTTTGAAGAAACTAAGGGCTTTAAAGGCTGTTAAATTTCGGGGGTGATCAAAATAGCAACACTGTCTTAGCCTGGAGCAGCTTATGCCCTACGCTTGGCCTGTGTCTCCCTTTTATACTGGTGCTTTTATACTGGTGCCCTGCTCTGGGCCACCCGCCTTCCTTGGGATGTGTCACCTTGGGATGTGGGGAAGGACTCTTCCCAGAAGGAATTGCAAGGGCACCTCTTCTCCCTCAATGTTCCCAAGACTTGGGGGATGCACCCACCTTCCTCCTTGTGTGGGCCAAGAGAAGGGGAGGGCAGCTGAGGATTATTTGTGATCTGGGAGCAGTCCTCACTCGAAGCATAAGGCCGAGGGGGAACCCAATTTGCTCATTTTGGGTGACAACGAGGATGAAGGGGCACAGGGAGGTCTCAGTCCTGCTGTGGGATGGAGAGACCTTCTTTTCCCTGGGAGGTGTGGACACAGCTCACCCTGCCCTCTGCAGCCAGCTGGTTGGATGGTTTATTTTACAAATCAAACATCAGGGAGGGTTGTCCCACGCCCTGATAGTCTCCCTAGGTGTGCCCTTTGCGTGCATCCAATCCCATTTCTCCTCCTTTTACACCTTTCTGTGTCACCTTTAGCAACCTCCACCCGGCTCATCTCCCTCTCACGTCCATCCACAGGCCATTATCGCATCCTCCCCCCCTCCCAGTGCATATTTTACTCCAAGAATCACCTGTCCCACCCAAAACCTTCCTCCACTCTTTTCCTCTGTCATTATGCCACTCTGGCAGTCAGGAGCAGGCAGGTTTCTCCTGTCCCCAGTGCCTGTCCAGGGATGAGGCAGGAAATTTGTCAGCTTTGGGGGACCTGGACTTCTCCCAAGCGAGCAGCTTGGAATGTGGGATGGGGCTGGTTTGGCGTCACTTCCTTGCCCCCCTAGGGAAGGGGAAACCCTCCCTGCTGGCAGCAGCCTCCTGCTCAGCTCCCATCCCCTATCCCTGCAGTGGCAGCGGCAGGGTGGACAGGACACCTTCCTCCCTCATTCCAGAGTCGCATTTCTCCAGCTGGATTACGTGCAATCATTAAACCTCACGTTTAAATCTGCCACCCGGGGTCTCTGTACCTTCAGGTCCCCTTCTGCTCTTTCCTGGGGTACTGGTTTGGAGCCCCGGGGGACGGGCAGAGCTGCATTGCCTCGGCTGGGCTGTGCTGCCCTTTTCTCTCCCCCGTGTGCCACGGACCCCCGGGCTTCACCCAGGGCACGGAGCCCCCTGGGCTGGCTGATCTGTGCTTCCACGGGGGTCGTGCCAGCCCACGGGACACGGCGATGCGGGTGTGGGGACAGAATCCAGCTGGGGTGAGCTGCTGGCATCACGGTGCTCCCCAGGGTAAGCTGTGGCAGGGGCAGATCGCCAGCATCTGCTGCCCAGAGCCAGAGGGGCCAGGGTGACACCCCGGGGAGGTGCTGCGGCCCATCTGCCCTTGGAATCTCCCTTGTGGAAAAGTTCCACCCTGGACGGGGTCACACGTCTCCTGCACCCTGTGGGACAGTCCAGGGGAGGCTCTCGTCCCGGGGCTCTGCCGGGCTGCTCCCCCAGTAAAACCCCTGGGGCGCGTCCCCCGGGGGACAGACCCTCCCGGGGACAGAGCCCGGGGGGGACAGAGCCCAGGGGGGACAGAGCCCAGGGAGGACAGACCCATCCAGGGACAGAGCCCGGGGGGGACGGAGCCCAGGGAGGATAGACCCTCCCGGGGACAGAGCCATCCAGGGGGGACAGAGCCATGCAGGGACAGAGCCCAGGGGGGACAGACCCTCCCGGGGACAGAGCCCGGGGGGGACAGAGCCCAGGGAGGACAGACCCATCCAGGGACAGAGCCCAGGGGGGACGGAGCCTCCCAGGCACAGACCCATCCACAGACAGACCCATCCAGGCACAGACCCTCCCGGGCACAGAGCCCAGGGGTCCGGTCCGGTCCGGTCCAGCCCCACCCCGCCCCATCCCGCTCCGCCCGTCCGTGTCGCGGGGCGCTGACGCCAGGGGCGGCCCCGCTCCCAATCCCGCCCCGCTCCCGCCCCGCCCGCCGGACCAACTTCCATTTTAGGTACGGGAGCGGCGCGGCCGCACGGCGGGACCCGACCGGCCCTGCGGGACCCGGCCCGACCCCGCTCTGCTCCAACACCGCCCGCACCGCCCGGGGCAGCCTCGCCTCGCCTCTCGCCGGGACCCGCGGAGCGGGCAGGGCAGGGCAGGGCAGGGCAGGGCAGGGCGGCCGTACCGCCACCACCGCCACCGCCACCACCGCGGGGCGGGACCGCCGAGGAGCCCGGCCACGGTGAGTGACTGAGAGAGAGCCGGTCCCGGTGCCGGTGCCGGGGAGAGCCGGCGGGAGGCAGCGGGGCCGGAGCGGGGCCGGAGCGGGGCCGGGCTCCGCACACCCCCGCGGCGGCGGGGCCGGGGATCGGGAGCCGGGAGCCGGGGCTCGGCGGCGCTGCCCGGTCGGTGCCGGTGGCGGTGGCGGTGGCGGTGCCGGGTCCCGGTGGCGGTGGCGGGGCCCGGCGGGGCGGAGGGGCCGGGCCGTGGCGGGGGCGCTGGCGGAGCCCGCGGGGAGCGACACAAAGGCGGCTGGGCCGGGCCCGGCGCTCCCCGCCCGGGGCCGCCGCTCGCCCTGCCCCGAACAAAGGCGGCCCGTGTGCCAGCGCCCCGCGGCACGGCTCGGCTCGGCTCGGCTCCCCGGCTCGGCTCAGCACAGCCCCCCGGCACGGCTCGGATCGGATCGGCTCGGCGCCCGCCGGCTCGGGGGGCCGCGCCTTTGTTCTGCCGGGGAAGGGGCCGGTGTGCCCGGGCAGGGCAGGGCAGGCCGGTCAAGTGTGCGGGTGGGGCCGCGGCTGCTCCTCGTGGGACCGCGCCGAGCTCGCAGGCGGCACCGGGGCGGACACGGTGCCCCCTGGCCCGGGGTGTGCCGGCCCTGAGCCCCCCGCCCGGAGCCCCCCGCCCCGGCTGTCCTTCAGGAGCAGCCCGCCTGCCCTCCGCCCGCCGTGCCAGGGGTCGGGGACCGTCCCCAGCACTGCCTCTCCCTGCGCTCCTGAGCCGCCCTCGGAGCGCTGCAGGGAGGGAGACTTGTTTTGGGGTGAGGGAGTTTGGGTGGCTCTGGGTCATGAGGGCTGCGGGCATCTGCGAGGCACCCGCGGGCTGGCGAGAAGGGATGCGGGGCACCTCCGTTATGCCCCTGGGCTTTGGGCGAGGAAGCCTGGACAACAAAGCTTCCTCTGATTGTTGGAGAGAGGGGTGGACCTCCTGGAGTGCCTCCCTCTGCGAGGGCTCGGTGCCCGTGCCTTTCCAGGGGGGAGCCAGAGCTCACAGAGCAGTATGTTGGGATGGTCCGTCCCCAGTGGGGAGCCCGTGGCAGGGCTGGAGGCTCCTGTCCCCAGACTGTGGCACCCAAGCCCTTGCCCAGGTCCCAGTGAGCTGGAGGGGAGTGTCTGGGTGCATGGAGCCTCGTGGTGGTGTCACCACGGCTGCCCGTGGCATCGCTGATGCCCCCGCTGTGCTGTGCTGTGTGTTGGACTTGGCTGCCCAGGTCTTGGTGAGGGGTTGAGAACAGGCTTGTCCTCAGCTTTGCAGGGAGCAGGGAAAGCTCAGCACCTCCAGGCCGTGCTCACAGGTTGTGTTTGGAGCTCCCATTTCAGTGCCCTCTCTCTGGGATGTGGTGAGGTGGGGTCAATGGCTGGCTGGCTACTCGCAGGCTCCTGCCTTCGATTCTCAGGGCTCGTTCTCCTGTGCTGGTTGGTCTGCAGAGCTGGGACTCCTGCCTTGGGAGTGGGGCACTGTCCTCCAGGTCTGCAGGGAGCCATGTGATGGGAAGAGCCTGGGCAGGGGAATTGTTAGTCTAACTATACGAATAGTTAAAATATATATATATAGTTAGAATTAGCAGGGCTACCTTCCTGCGTCATCCTGCTCCCAGGGCTTACCTGTTCCTTACCTGCTGGTGTTTGCTCATGCTCTCTGAACAGCAAAAAGGAGTTTTTAAGAAGCTGTTCTCCTTCCACTTGGCTGAGCTTGGCCAAACTCTGTGTGTCCTTTGCTGTGTGCAGCAGTGCTGGAATCTTGCACGGAGCCTTTCTGGAAGGGGTGGGAGGATGAAAGTGCTCGCTTAGTGGAGCGTGCTGGGCTTGCCTGGGCTGCCGCAGAGGAGTGAGCCTCCTCCCTTCCGACGTGGAGGTCAGGGCCTGATCTTTGTGGTCGAGGAGCCCTTGAGGCCATCCCTTCCCTAAAGATGGGCTGGGAGTCAGATGAATGGTCCAGCCCAGACCGCGGAGCCAGCGTCTGTCCCTGCATTGCCTCTCATCTCTTCCCTCTTCCAGCCTCTGGCATGGAGATAAGACCTTGGCCCATTGTATCTGCACTGGAGGTGGCTTTAGGACACCCAGAAAATAATAGCATGGCTTGGATCGTGCCTGGAGGGCTGTTGGCTTCTCAAAATAGCTCACCAGTGTCTGTGGCCTTAGGGGAGAGTGCTGGGTAAAGCTCTTGGTTTCTCTTCCCAACAACCCCTCATAACAGTCTCTCATTTACTGCTGGCAAGGACAGAGCCCTTTCCCAAGACTGTGGTGGTGCCGTCTCCAGGGACATCCAGAGCCCTCCTGGCTCTGAAATCCTGGGTCTCTGCGGCGTGGTGGCTGTCCCCTGACGCTGCCTCACTGACAGAAGGAAGCGGAACCTGGAGCTGGTTTGGGTCAATAGAAGACAACAGGTGTTGCATGGACGTGATGACAAAACCCAAACCTGGGTGATTCAGGCACTCCTCCGTGTGTGACACTGGGCTTGGCAGGCAGAGGAGGTTGTCCTCTGGCACGGAGCACAGGAATGCGCCTCAGCGCAAGGCTGTCGGAAAGGGGTTGGATTTACGGGCTCTCAACCAAAGTCCTCAAGTTCTCTGAGGTGGCCACAACCTTCTCTTTGCTTTTTGTGATCCAAGGAGGCTGTCTGGGGGAGGAAATGGTTTCTTAGAACCAGTTCTTGTGCTGGAAACCCCCAGCAGCAGGCTGATGAGTTCATCCGGCTCCTGCCTGTCTTGTGCTTGTTGCTAATCCGCCTTCCTTCCCACCAGGAAGGCTTCTGGTGCTGGTTTGGCACAGGCCTGTCCCTCTGCCCTGTCCAGTGATTGCTGCCTGTGGGGCATTACCCATGGATTAAAGTGCTCTGCCGTGTTCCCGTGTGACCTCCGCCAGTTTTGGGGATCTGGGGTGGCAGTGGGTGCTGTGTCATCCTCCTGTCCCCCTTTCCCCATGGAGGAAACAACTTTTCCCTGTGAGGAACACTCTTTCCTTATGGTGGCCCATATGAGGAGGGGCAAGATGAGGTGGCTGCTGGGTGTGGGGGCAAACCAGTGACTAAGGAGCACAACCTGCTAGGTGTGGTGCCAGGAAGGGCCAACCCTTAACCAGGGTGCCTGGCACCTCTGCTTTCATCTGCTCTTCCCAGCCTGGAGACAGCTGCTGGTCAGAGGTTGGCAGAGGGACACCTGACGTGTACGGACCTTGGACTGAGGTGGGAACGACTGGTCTGTGCTGCCCTCCAGGCAGCCTCCACTGGCTCCCACTACCTTCAGGGAGATGGGGTTCCCTGCCAGGGGTTACTGACAGGAGCGGTGTCCCTTGTGCTGCAGGTCCACGGTGACTTTGCACTGCAGAGCTCTCACCCAATGCAAAAATGCTTGTGCTAGTGTGGGCCTGGGGACACGGGTCAGGCTGAGCCCTTCACCCTGTGTTTGATTTGAGTCGTTCTGTGCCCAAATGTTTGTGCTGATGGGATGGGGGAGGTTTCTGCTGTGGCAGCACAGCCTGCCCTTTGGCGAGGCAGAAGGTGGGGGTGGCTCTGTGGTGGGCAGTCCGTGGGTGTACAGGTGTCCTGGGAGAGAAACAGCCTTGGTGGGGTGCTTGTCCAGGCCGGGTGTGACTGGCATTCCAGCACAAGCAGGGAAGGGTCCAGTCAGGTTAGGGTAGGGGCTGAGCTCTGGGAACAGGTCTCTTATAGCCCGGCCGAGGTGGTGGTGCTCCAGATACATCTGCAGCTCCAGGGCTGGTACGAGGTGGCCCTGGGTGTGCTGGTGTGGGTGGCAGCTGCATGCTGGGCTCATGTGTGTGGGGGCAGGAGCTGCTCCTGTGCCGTCATCCCGGCCCCGGCCGCTTCTGCTGCTCTGGGCGTTGGCCCCAGTCACGGCAAACATGGCTCAAAGTTCACCGGCCCTCCTGGGCACACCTGAGCTGTACCTCCCTCTGCTGCATCCCCGAGGGCTGGGCTGTGGGCACTGGGCAGGGGGGAAAGCAGCCAGAGCATGGGGGAGCGGGTGGGCAGCTCTCCCTTCATCTCACTCAGCTTTTGCCACTGCAGAAGCACCTCCTGCATGGGAGAGTGGTTACCTGGGGCGAGGGGGGTGGGTTCCCTCTGGGGAGCAAGGTGGCTCCATGTGTGAAAGTTGGATGGCCTCGGAGGAGATGAATATGGGGAACTGGTTCCCACCCTGTCCAGGAGGAGGAAGGCGTCTCCCTGTCCCCAGCCCATGTGTTTTCCTCTCGCCCCCCTCGCGCGTGGCGCTGGGGCTGGTCTTTTCCGAGAAGAGCCATCAGCTCTCCCAGCTGCTTCCCGGTGCTCTCAGCTCCGGTCCTGGCCCGGTCGGAAAGGGGAGGTGGTGGTGCTGGCTGTGTGTGCGTGTGGGTAGGTGCCGTGGGTGAGAGGGAGTGTGTGGAACTGCAAAGACGAGTTTTTCCGACCTGGAAGGGTGGGTCACCGGGGGTGTTTGCATGCTGCTGGCAGGCCCCTTGCCCAGTGGAGTAACACATTCCTGCGAGCGTGTTGGTGCATGCAGGGCTGCTGCTTGCCATGCTTGGCTCGGCTGCAGGCAGGCCGGCTCGCCTCGGGGGGAGAGATGTCCCCCTCCTGCTAACTGGGGTCTGAGCAGGAGGAGCTGGAGAGCCCAGGGGTGTTTCTGGGAGAAATCCTCTCTGATATGGGGAGCCTCCTTGCTCCAGACTGGCTTTGTGCTCTCCTTCCTCTCTCTCCTTTTTTTTTCCTCTGCTTTTACCTGCATGGGGGAGCTTTCCTCCAGAGCACACTGGTGTGGGAAAGGGAGACACCTGCTCTCCACTGATCTCTACCCGGGGTTTGTCTCCAGCAGCTGGCTTGGGTGGAAAACCACTCACTTCCCTTCTCTGTTTGCCTTCCTTCGGCAGTGAGAGGAGCTTCCTTGGGCAGGGCAGGTGGATGGGCCTGGGGAGCCATCTCTGGCATCAGCAAAAGCTGTGAGGGGGCTTGTGGCATCCCAGGGATGCCCTGCCCTGCCTCTGGGAGCCTTGGCAGCCCCACAGAGTGTCAGGGGGCCCAGTGGAGTTGTGCAGGCAAGATGAGGTGTGTGGGGGAGGCTGGAGCGCTGTCTGAGTGGAGCAGATTTTGTGCTGGGATTGTGGTGTTGGTGCTGCCACAGCTCTGCAGGTAACCAGCCCATCTCCAGGACACAGTAGGCACAGCCAGATCCTCAGAGGGGTAGAAAACAGCACCTTTCACCCTCTGCTAGGAGGATGCTCCCAGCCCTGGACAGGAATGTGATACTGTTATGGATGAGGAACCCTCGGGTGTGCTCCCTGGAGGCAGGACACTTCCAGCAAGCTGGCCAGACATCTGGTCTCCAGGGTGGGCCATGCTGACCTCCCGACTGGCACAGCTGGCTGAGGCTGGGCTTGGTGGTGGTGGTGCCCATGCCTGGCATTCCCAGCCTGGCATTCCCAGCCTGGTTCCAGCTCGTCTGCATGCGGGCCAGGGGCGGTGGGGAGTGGCCCTTGGCAGGACGTCGTGTTTAGAAGCTTACAGGAAAGGGAAGCCACGATGTCATCTTCCGTCTGACCAGGAAGCGCAGGTTTCCTTCCCCTCGGCTCGCACAGGAGCCTGGGAAGCTGCTTCTCAGGGTGGAGGAGCAACAATTGGGAAGGGGGCTGGGGTGGGATGGAGTCCTGCTGTCCCTCTGAGCGTGGCCTGGCTGGTGTCTTGTCTGTCCCTTGGTGCTGCATGTGGGCACTGGCTCCTGCATGGCCATGGGCACTAAAGGGCTCTGGTGCACTCTGGGGGACTTGCTGTCACCCTGCCTCAGTCCCCTTCCACACCTCCAGCTCTGATGCAGTCCCTGGCTCTTTCCTGATGCTTCTCCAGTGGCCTTCCTTCACCCATTCATTACTGCTCTTGGCAGGGCCCTTGGAGCCATCTCTGCGCTTGCAATTAGAGAGCCGGGCACCTGATGAGGTCATGCCGAGCAGAGCCGGGGTGTTGAGCCCAGCCCCGCGTGGTTTGTGCCGTGACTCAGCCCCTGGCCGCCCTACCTGCTGGGGGAGTCTGGGCTGCCTGGGCCCAGGAGGGGGCAGGGGCAGGGGGTCCCCCCACTCCTCCTGGGCTGTTCCCTCGAGCCACGTTGGCTTCATCTCGGCGATTCCCTCCTGGCTGAGAGGGCTCCCTCACCAAATGCTGCTGCTTCACGTGTTTGCTCAGCCCGCGGAGGGGAGAGGAGTGTGTCTGGCCTGGTAGAGGGAAGGGGGTGCCCTGTTTGCCTCAGAGGGTCCCCCTTGGGCGAGGAGACCCCAATGTGGGGCTCCTGGAATGGGTGGGGGGCGCTGGGCTCTTGCCCTTCTCCCCGTCCCTGGTCAGGGGTCCTTGGTGACTTGTTCTTGCAGGAAGGTGGATAGTGCTGAGCCCAGGGATGCTGCTAGTGGTGGGATGGGAAACAGTGTCAGGTGGCTTCCTTGGGAAGAGGGCTGTGGGGAGGGCCCTGTGACACAAATCCGTGTGTCTGGCACTGGGCTGGCACAGCTAGCTGCGGGTGCTTGTGCCCGTGGCCTGGTGAAAGGAGGCTGCCCTAATCCTGCTGGGAATGCTGGCCACCGGGCTGCAGCCTCCCTGCCTGGGGACAGCCAGCAGCACATGTGAGCCTGGAGGAGCTCGTGTGCTCCTGGAATGGGGATCCGGAGCGGTTTCCCCCATCTGCCATGCCCTCGCTCAGGGAAGCAGCTCCTGCAGCGCTGCAGGATCTCACTGAGGGGGACTTTGCTCCCTGGACTCTGCCTGCACAGCCCTTATCTCGGTAGCACTGGGCTGTGTTTGTTTTCCCTTCGGGAGAGAGGCAGCTGAATGGGAAAGCTGTGCCTGGCAGAGGGTGGGGGCCGGGTGAAGGGCAGGGACGCTGTGGTGGCTGGAGCCAGGGGGGCCACATTGACCTTCAGCCCAGCACCGGGGCACAGCGAGCCCCTGGCTGTGGGCACAGCTCGTGTGCCCCGTGGAGGTGGCTGCTGCTCCTTGGGCATAGCAAGGGGCCGGGGGCTGCCCTGCCATGGCCCTGGCTCACCTGCGGGGCTGGGGCTGCCCTGCCATGGCCCTGGCTCACCTGCGGGGCCATGGGGGGCTGCCCTGCCCTGCCCCGCCGTGCCCCGGAGCCGCCGGGGTGCAGCAGGAGCCCGCTGGCTGCCGGAGCGTGGCCTGCCCCGGGAATGCTCTGGCCCCGTTCCCGGAATCCGGCGCTCGGTGTTTGTTTGCTGCTGCGCCCCCGAGGTCTGGTGCTACCGTGACAGGAAGCGGGGACGCCGGGGGGAGGGAGGCCGGCCGCCGGCTGGGGATGTGCCTGTGAAATCCCTTTGTCCCCGCCGAGCGCTCAGCTGCGAATTCCCACAGCGAGGAGAGAGCCGCCTTTGTGCTCCTGCTGCTGCTGCTGCTGCTGCTGCTGCAGGGCTCCCGACATGTGAACCTCCCGGGCCCCGGCCGTGCGAGCCGTGGGGCTGGGGCACGGGGTGGCAGGGACCCCGTCCCGCTGTCCCCAGGGTGCGACCCACGGGAGCGGCGCTGCCGGGCCATCCACGGGCAGTGGGAGGCAGCGGGATGTTGCTGGCAGGAAGGCTCCGGCCCTGTGGCTGCGGGTGGGCAGAGTCTCTGCCCGGAGCCCGGTGGTTTGGCTGCCCTCCTGCAGTCCTCTCCTCCCCGAAAGTGCTGAGGGAAGCTCATCTCCCTTCCCCTTGTCGTGGTGCTGGCTGCCCTGTCCAGCTGGTGCAGAGGGTCGGCAGCTTTCTGGCTCGCCTGGAGGTCTTGCCCTGCGCCCACCGGGAGGGAAGGAGCTCCTTGGAGAGGGGCAAGTGGCCCCTGGCATTCCTGGGAGGACAGCTGCCCCACCGCAGGATTGCTGGAATACCAGCAGAACAATCCCAGCTCCCCGTGGCTGACCCTGCGCTGTTCCATCCTCAGCTGCCTCACTCTTCATCCTGCTGGGATGGCCAACAGTGCTGGCCTGGTGACCTCATCCTGGCCAGGAACGGATCCTTTCCTGGGGGGATCGCCCACCAGTTTCACAACCATCACCTGTGTCCAGACCTGTCCTGTGGAATCTCCGTTCCCGGCCCCCCTGCCCTCGCCAGGGGAGCGACCCATACTGCTGCTTCCTCCCTCCAGCCCCACCCTGCCCTTATCGCTCCCTCCTCATCCTGCTCCCTGGCTCCCGGCCCGCTCCCTTATAAGGTGCGATCTGCGTCCCGGCTTGCATCTCCAGGTGACTCCCCTCTCCGGAGGGAGGCTTTCCCAACCCACCCCAGCTACGTGGCCTTCGTCCCTGGCGCTGGGGGTGGCAGGTGAGGTAGGCCAGGTGGCGATCCCGCTGCCAGTCCAACCAGTTGGGTGTGATGGGCGGAGGAGAACGGCTCCCTGCCCGTTCCCTGCCCACGGTGGCCGCTCCTGGGTGTTCACCCACCAGGCTCCTGCCGGGCTGGGTGCCTGGGGCATGGCTCCCCCCCAGGGAAGGTGGGGCTGGGCTGGGGCAGGCAGGTACCCAAGGCGGTGTCCGACAGGCTGCTGGAGCAGCCCTTTTCCACCCAGGGAGGGCCACTGGCCACCTGCCAGCCTGCCCAAAGTCCACTGTGCCTGTGCTCTGTGACCTGCCAGCAGGAAGAGCCCTCCCAGTGGCCAGGGAGGTGGGAAAACCTCTCCCCTGGAGTGGGATCTGGCAGGGCCAGGGCAGGCTGGGGAGTGGGAATAAGGTGCCTTGCAGAGCCTGGCAGCGAGGATGTGTCAGTGTGTATGGGGGTCCCTCATGGGTGGGCTGCTCTACAGATGGGCTGTGGGCACCTTCCTGCCTCTGGGAGTGGGAGAGAAACAGCCAAAACCCTCCATCACCCACGCAGGGATATGAGGTTTACTGCCTGCCATCAATTGTCCTGGTTCCCCCATGCCCTGAGGACTGTGGGCTCTCTGAGCTGGACACAGAAGTGGGTGAGATGGGGTGAGCCTGTGTCTGCTGCCTGAGCAGGCTGAGGTCTAAGGGCTGATGTTTGAGCCTGGACCCTGCGCTTGGGGCGGGGAAGGATGCCAAAGATGCCAGTTCATTTATTTTTTAGGTAATTGAGACTGACCAGAAGCCTGTGGTGAATTAGCAGGGCCGTGAGGCTGTGCAGTGCAAGTGCACTGCAAGCGTTCAGACAATTGCAGGCTTGAATTATTGATGGAGTCTCTGTTTTTCCTAAGTGCATCCTGATAGGCAACTGGAACCAGGAGAATTTGTTGCTTCCTCTCTCTTGAGGACAGGGGTCTAGTACTGAGAGCTTTTGGAGAGCAGGCAGCCAGCTAGCTCTTCTCAGCCCCTCAGACTGAGAGGGAAGGGCCAATTATAGGAGCGGTGTTGCCATTTTTCTTGTTGGTTCTGGGGACTGTGTTGGAGCAGGAGCAAGTTCTTCGGGCAGTGCATCCCTCCTTGTCAGCCTGGCAGCTCCCACAGGGGCTCAGCCAGCCTGGGTGAGGGGCTGGGTCCATCCTGGCTCTGATGGAGCTGGAGAAAAAGGGCTGCTTTACTTGTGCCTCACAGCGTGGGGGACTGCCAGGGGTGTCCAGCTGTGGTGACAAACCTTGCCATGTGCTGAACAGGTGCCTGGGGGGCACAAACAAGCAGTAGAGCTGCGGGGAGGGCTGATGCAGCTCTGTCCCCGCTCCCTGGTGACAGCAGGACGATGGGACTGAGCATCTGGTGTGTCCCTTGGCAGGGAGCTGTGTCAGGGCTGATGTGGCAGAGGTGATTCTGGCTTTGTAGGTGCTTAGGCTGAACTTTGCCCAGAGTATTTCCTGCTGAGGCCATGGCCTCAGCCCCAGGATTCCCAGGAACATTGGGTGACAGCTCTCTGGGGACTTGGGGCATGGAGCAGGGCGGGAGCAGTTGGTTGGAAGGACCCAGGCAGAGGGCTCTGTGCTGGAGAGCCATCACCCACACACACACTGTAGTGGTGCTGCCTGCTGGGCCTCTTGCCTGAGTCTTATCCGTCGGATCTTGTCCATTCTCCCTGGCTTGTGGAGTACAATTCCCCATCTGCTGGCTCGGTCTGGGCCCCCGGGGTTAATCTTTCTGTGGCTGACTCCAGGGAAGCACTCCTGGTGGGGAGCCTTCGAGGCCTGGACTCCATCCTCTGGCAGAAGAGGGTGCAGGTGAACTTGAGGTGGGTATGTCTGTGGTTTGGCCGTGGAAACTTATTTTTCCAGGCAAAGGATTTGTTCTGTGGGAAGGCAGTTCCCCTGGAGAAGCCGGGGCAAGGGGTTTTAGAAGAATATCTCATCAAAGCAGCCCCGAGTGGAAGAGCTCTGGAGGGCTCAGGGTTTAGGATGCCTGTTGTGATATTACCAAGCCTTTAATCCATCTGGGAAGATCATGGTGGGTCCCTCAGAGGGAAGCCCTGTGCACTCAGGTGGGCTGGAAGCTGCCTCCTGGCCAACAAGCAGGCTCTGCTTCCAAGGCTCCACATGGGTGACATCTCTCCAGTGGACCCACTCTGGCTTCGGGACCTCTGGGCACAGCACAGCATGGGGTTGATACCAGGGAGTTTGAAGATAAGGCCAGGGGGATTTGGATATGAAACTTTTGGGTTCAGTGCATTGGTCTCTGGGGTCCACTCGTAGCTGGGGAGGGAACAGAGGGGAGTTCTGCCCCTGGGGCAGGAGCTGCTCGGGGTGTGCTTTGTCTTTAGGCTTTTTGGTTTGTCTTGAACTGAGCCAGCCGAAATATTTTTGGCTTGCTGGGGTTTTTAAGTAACGGGTGTGTCAGCAAGTGCCTCTCTCATGATGAAAAGGCTTTCATGAGCCATCCTCAGAGCCGGTCAGGGTCTGGCTCTGGAAGAATGCTCTGTAGTTGGATCTTCAGAGGCTGGTGGGGAGGAGGGGGGAATGGGTGCAAAACGATCCCTGGAATTTCACCCTTGCGGGTTCCTGCGTACTTGACTTTGCACTGTCATGAGCAGCTCACTCACTGGCTGGCGTAGCTGAGGCTCTTCCCTTCCTGTCCCACTCTTGTCCTCCCTGTCTTGCAACAAAAATGACTGACAAGTGAGTGCCCCAAACTGGCATCAGGACATGGTGAGTGCCTGTGCTGTGCCCAGTGAGCCCCGTCCCTGAATTCTGGTGTGTGAGCTGCCCAGAGGGATGTGGGGCAGATTGGTCACAGCTGGAAGGGTGTAGGGCTGAGTCTGGGGTTTGTGTGCCAGCCAGGATGGCGCTGGCTGTGTCTGCGGCGACAGTGCTCACTGACCTCTCTGGACCTGGCACTGCCTCTCCATAATTATGTCTTTAATCCCAGATCGATTGGAACAAGGGCAGAGGGAGGTGGTGTGTCCTGGTGGCAGAGGAAGGCTGGGAGAGACCCTGTTCTGCTGGCACCTCTTGCCCATCATGGAGCTGTGCCCAGTGCTCAGGGCAGGAGTGACAACCGTGTGGGCAGGACAAACCCAGACACTCAGAGTCGTAGCCCTTCTGCTTAACATGACCTGATCCCGCTGGGAGACCCCCAGGTGGCCCCTCCTGAGCTCCCACTGGTGTGTCAGCCATGGGGTCGCCTAGCCTGGGAGCACAGTCAGCCCCCTTTAGCTGCCCTGATGGCACAGACCCCCCAAAAGCCCTTCGTCTGCCTTCTTTCCCTAAACCTTTGTGCTGTGACCTGGTGGCCCAAAGAGGAAGGGGGGCCAGCATGTGTCCCCACACCTCCTCCTGCCAGGGAGGGACATTTGGGGGCGCGAGGGAACAGGAGAGCTGGAGGGTGCGGGACCTGTCCCGTTCCTTCCCCTGCTGTTGTGTTTACTCCCTGTGGAAGGGACGGGAAGGAAACAGCCTCACGGCTGCTTTGGCCCCTTATCTGGGGCCCTAACAGCCCTGCGAGTTTCATTGTTAGTGTCCACATTTCCCAGCCCTGTTCCCAGGGAACGTGCAGACGTGGGGACCCGGGGCTGGGGAGGCCTTGCTGGCTGTGTGGGCCCTGCCTGACAGCCCCATGGATCTGCTGGGGATCCCATCTCTCCTCTCCGTGCTTGCCCACAGAGCCAGACCCTGCTGGTCCACACTTGCTGCTCCGTACTGAGGCCACTCACAAAAAAGTGTGAGCCTGTTCACGAGAGCAGGGGCTCAGCCAAGTCCCTCCTTGAAGTCAGGGTGCTGCCTCTGTTCTCTGCACCCCAAAAATCTGCCCCTTCTCTGTTGGGACAGTTGAGGGCAGGCTGGGGAGCACAGCTCCCTGGGCAAGGTCATGTTGTGGAGAGTCCCTTCATCATAGGGAGTTATTCCTCTCTTTTAAAGGGCTTGCTGAAATACCACTCTGGAAATGAATCCCAACAAGCCAATGGGGCTTCTGGATGGGGTTTTGAATGCTGCAGTTGCACAGGGGGTCTGGGTGGTAGGACCACCCTTTGTCCTGCTGGAGAAGACTGGGATGTGGGAAGGAGCTGCTCCCCTTCCTTGGGGAGCCACAACAGCCTCCTGGCAGTCAGTGTCTGTGGCAGGAACATCCAGGAGCCCTGGAATACAGATCTGTGTCCCTGCCTGAAGTGGGTGGGAGCCCACCAGAGATGGGGAGTGTCTGACTCAGGAGTGAGAGCTGAGATGTGTCAGCACTGTTCTGGGATGCACCAAGCCTCTCCTTTGGAGAAGCTTGCAAATCCTCAGGGCAGGTGAGCTGAAGGGTCAGAGCAGCCCCTGCATTTCCATACAAGGCTCGGGGAGTCAATCCGTTGAAAAAGCCTCAGGGTGTACCTGTTGCAAGGTGGGAGGGGTGGAAAGCTGCATGCGTGAGCCAGGAGTCATGTCTGGGAGCCTCCAAAAGCTTGCTGGGGCTCCTGAGCCGGGGCAGTGGGCTGTGTCCTTCCTGGGGTGCAGACAGGCCAGAGAGCATCGCAGCCCACGCAGGGCTGGGATGTTTTTATTGATGGGTTTGTTATCGATGACAGGGTGGTGGTGACTGCATGCTGGAATGTGCACTTGGAAAACATCCACCCTGCGCCGTCGTTGGGCTCCGTGGTGGTGGCAGTGCCACCAGGGCTGCCTGTGTCCAAGGGAGGCTTTGGGGGGCAGAGCCACAGGAGGAGTGGGGAAGGCACTTCAGGAAGGGTTTGATCCGGATACACTTGAGATAAAAAGACCAGAAAACGACCTGTTCTGAGCTGCTGTGCCACCAAGCATGTGCTGCAGGCAGGCTCTGGAGGGGCGAGGGGCTGCAGGAGGTGGGTGGGAGCTGGGGGGGATGCTTCCAGCAGGAGATCTCGGCCGGGTGGCAGCAGGGAGTGGGCAGAGTCGATGCTGGAGACCGTGGGAAAGCAGTCTGTGTGCCGGCTGCCTGGCTGGAGCGAGTCCCCACACGCCTGCCATGACTTGCACGGGTTTGGGAAAACCTCTTGGGCTTGCAGGGACTCGGCCGGGCTGCGCAGGGGGGCGGAGGGCTGAGCCCCAGCCGCTGCTCTCGGCCTCTGCCCGTCCTCCCATCGCTGGGAACAGTCAGCAGTGCTGGGGTCTCCACGCAGCTGTGGGAGCAGACCCGTGTTTGCCACCCCACCAGCCATTCCAGACACTGCTCCGTCCCTCGCAGGGGAGGGGGTGGGGGGAGGCGCCCATGTCCTGGTTCTGTGCCCACCCTACCTTCTGTTTGGGGTTCCCACGTGTGATTTTTTGACCTGCTCCTGCTGTCCCTGCAGCTCTCTTCCCTCCTGCTTCCTCACTGTGGTGGCTGGGCTGTTTCTCCCATGACTCTCTGCGTCTAGACCTGGCTGTCCCGTGCCTTTGCCAATCAAACCTGAGCTTCCTCTTCTGACAGGTCTGTATGGAAGAATATTGCCTTTCTCTGCTAAAATGTTGATTATGGCTCACTTGCTGTTCTCCTTTGGGAGGGGGTGTTGGAGTGGTCCCGGCCAATGCCCGTCCCTACGTCTGTGGGCTGAGAACCCCCTGGGGGGCTGCAGCCTGGAGGGTGTTGAGTTTTGGCAGCTGTCACAGTGGCTCATGGAGTCCCCTTTAGGGGGATCCTATCCCATTTCATCCCCTTTCTGGGTAGGAAGGAGATGTGGAGCCAGGGCTGTCCCCTCACCTCTTATCATACTGGGGAGAGGAGGGACCAGATAAGTGACACAGCCCTCTCCCTCTGCCCTTCCTTAGAGGAAACAGTGGGATGTGGGTAATTTCTTACTCTTTGGGAGTGTCCCCTGCCCTGCCCCAGGGATATGCCCCTCCTGCACTCTGCCTGCAGCTTTTCCTTGCGCATGAAGATTTCCCACAGGGTACCCTGTGGGAAGAAGGGACCCCTCAGCCCACAGCATCTCTTCTGAACCCGACTCAGCCCCAGCTGTTAGGTGTGCTGGAGTGACCTTCTGTCCCCACAGGGCTCCTTTTCCAAGCTTAAATGCTGGGGCAGTTTGCATTTGAGTCATGGGTGCGATTTGCATCTGCATCTGGGGCTGTGCTTCTCCAGAACCCTCTTGCCAGCTCTCTGGTGATGGGTGGGAGTTGGTGTTAATGCCATAAGATTTTTTTTTCTTGTTCTGAGAACCTGTCTTAATGAAATCAGTCTCTTCTGACCGCTCTTCTCTCTCCTCCTTTCCTCCCCCGAATCACGTGCAGTGAAGAGAGGGGCTCCTGCCCTTCTGGGTCACTTTTCCTCCCCTCACCTTGACACCAAGCCGCCTCCACCCGTGCCTCCCTGTGCCCCCCGCCCTGCCCACCCTGGGCACCCGTCACCCATGGACGACTCGGAAGTGGAGTCGACCGCCAGCATCCTTGCCTCTGTCAAGGAGCAGGAGGCACAGTTCGAGAAGCTGACCCGGGCCCTGGAGGAGGAACGGCGCCATGTCTCAGCCCAGCTGGAGCGAGTCCGGGTCTCCCCACAGGACGCCGGCCCGGGCTTGGCCAACGGCACGCTCACCCGGCGGCACCAGGTAAAACACCCCCTCGCCAGAGGTGGGTGCAGAGGCTCCTGGAGCCCCTGGCCGGATCAATCCTGCCTCGGAGGGGGCAGCTTCCTCCCTTTGGCCCTCCTTGGATGTGGGAGGGCTCGGCTGGTCTTGTGATGCTGGTGTACCGCAGTCGATCTGGGGGCGTGCAGACCTCCCTTGGCAGCCAGAGCCTTCTGCAGAGGAGGTGCCAGCCCGGAGGGTGTTGCTGCCAGGTGGGCTCCGGTCTGGTTTCGTGAAGATCAGAGGTTGGCTGTGCTCAGTTCCTGGGCATTTCTACTCCCCATCCCGCTCGGCTGCTTGGAGGGCAGCCCAAATGCAGAGGCTGGGGTTTGCTGTGAGGGAGAGTGTGTGTCTCCCTCTGTGTGATGATGGGCAAGTCCCCAGAGTCTTGGTCCGTCCCCACATGGCCAAACCAGGGCTGGGAGAAATCTCCCCTGCAGGGCTGGAAATGTGTTTTCATCTGCCTTGGTTTGAGGTCTCTCCTGTTCTCACTGTCTCAGGCTCAGTCTTGGAGAGCTGGTGTAGGGCTGGTGTGTGGTGTTGTGCCGGAGGCAGGTGTCTTTCTGGCTGTAAACGGTGGTGGTGCCAGGAGAGCCGTGTGGGGCAGGGCAGGGTGGACAGAGGAAAGAGGAGTGCAAGTGTCAAAACAGCAGCACCCTGTGATCGGCTGCTGAGCACCCGCATGATTCCCTCTGGCCCTGGGGGGGCCTCTGAGATGTCACTGGTGGCTCCTGCATCAGAACATGTGGAAGGTCTCCAGGGCCCTGCTGGGGAGCAGGGAAGAGTCATGGCCATTCTATCAGGAGCGTCTGGGCACCGTGGGAGAGCTGAGATGTCTGGAGGGGGCTGAATGGCATTCCCTCCAGCTCTTCCCCAGGTTGGCATGGGAGTGGTTTGCTGCACATGGCACAGACCCCCGAGGAGTGTGTTCCCTCCTGGGAATTCATGTGGGGTGCATGGTGGGTGTGTCTGTCAGATGTGGGAGATGGGCTGCTCGGGGCCCAGAAGGGAAGCAGGGATGGATATGTGGGAGATCAGTCTAGTAACAGGCCTGCTGCCCTGCTGTGTTTCAGAACGGACGTTTCCTGGGCGATGCTGACCTGGAAAGGCAGAAATATTCAGATCTGAAGCTCAACGGGCCACAGGTAAGGGGGGCTCAGCCCTCTGGCTGTGGGCAGCCCGCTTGCTAGGGGAGAATGCAGAACAGTGTTCTGCTGTCCCCATTCCAGGTGGGAGAGGGCAGTTTGTGCTTCTGATGTGGCCACCCTGGCTTGAAGGGCTTTGGGTGTGGGGTTGCTGGTACCTCCTTCCAAGAGGATGTCACAGCTCCCTGTGAGGAGAGAGCTCTTGTCCGGCAGACTCCAGGTTGGTGATGGGGCCTCACTGCCTGTTGTTCTCTCCCCTCAGGACCACAGCCACCTCTTGTACAGCACAATCCCCAGGATGCAGGACCCAGGCCAG
Organism: Margarornis squamiger; assembly: GCA_035222235.1. Taxonomy (NCBI): domain Eukaryota; kingdom Metazoa; phylum Chordata; class Aves; order Passeriformes; family Furnariidae; genus Margarornis; species Margarornis squamiger. Next base: position 9,346,004 of record JAWWTY010000156.1, read on the forward strand.
ATTGTGGAGGAGACGTACACCATGGAGGAGGACCCAGAAGGGGCCATGTCAGTCGTGTCTGTGGAGACTTCAGATGATGGGACAACCCGGCGCACTGAGACCACGGTATGGGCCTGGGGAGAGCGTGGAGGGACAGGGCATGGTTGGGCAACCTGATGGCTGGGGTGCTGCAGCTGTAATGTCTGCCAGTCTGCTGTGTGCCACAAGCTGAAACAGGGTGTGAAATGTACCTGAAGTGCTGGGCTGGCAGGGGAACGAATCTGGGGACGCAGGGGTGTGGTGGGTTTCCTGATGGGAGCATGTCCTGCATGTGTGTGTCACCCCCTCCAGGTGAAGAAAGTGGTGAAGACTGTGACCACCCGGACAGTGCAGCAGGTGCCTGTGGGGCCTGATGGGCTCCCTTTGGAAACCTCCCCTGTCACCAGCAACTACGTCCAGACCATGGACAGGAACTTCCGCAAGAACAGCAACGGGGGCCCTGGCAGCTACCTGAGCCAGGCGGGCACAGCCACCCTCCCCCGCAACTACCACTATCCCGACGGCTACAGCCGCCCCTACGAGGACGGCTACCCCGGCAGCGACCACAGCTATGGCAGCCTGTCCCGTGTCACCCGCATCGACGAGCGCTACCGTCCCTCCATGGACACCTACCGGGCCCCCAGCCGCCAGGACATCTACGGCCCCCAGCCCCAAGTGCGTGTCGGGGGCAGCAACATGGACCTCAACCATTTCCACCCCGAGCCATACGGCTTGGAGGATGACCAGCGCAGCGTGGGCTTCGAAGATGTGGACTACGGGCTCATGTCTGACTACGGCACGGCCAGGAGGGCAGGGACCCCGTCAGACGCTCGGCGGCGGCTCAGGTAGGTTGGCAGGAGGCTCTGGGGTTGGGAGGGTGCTGTGCAGGGTCCCTTCAACTTCAGCCTCCTTGGAGGAAGGAGGATGGTGGACACAATACCGTGAGTTGAGTCACAGGCAGCCCGTGCAGGAGAAAGCTTGCATCCGTTTCTAATTGTCTGCTTAATTGGTGGTTAAACCTGGGTGCTAATTGAGCCTGTCCTCCTGCAGCGGGGAGTTCCACTGGGCAGCTGGATGTAGCTCCAGGCCGTTCCCTCTGTGCCACCTGGCTGGTCTGTCTGTGCTCCAGCCTGGCGTATCCCACTGGAATCAGTGGCTGTGCAGGTTGCAGCAGCCACATGATCGTGTTCTCCTCGATCCAAGAGCAGCCCCGGGGAGGGGAGCTGAGCCCAGGCTGGGGTGAGCAGGGCTCAGCCCCATGGTGCCCCAGGAGCGTTCCTGGTTCCTGCACAGCCCGACCCTGCTGCAGGGCAGGGTGGGAGAAGCTGCTCAACCTGTTTGGCAGCAGCAGCTACTCCCTCTTGTGTGTCTGTAGCAATGGTGGCTCCTCCAGACTGGCTGCAAAGCACCTGCCCTGCTGGGCCGTGCAGCCCTTGGGGGCTGGAGCAGGGTCCTGGTGGTCCTTCCTGCCCTGCCAAGCACCTGGGATGGTACTTGCCTGAGGCCATGGCTCCTGTCCACTGGTCTCCTGTGCCAGCTGTCCCCTGTGGAAGCACTGCTCCCTGCTGTGCTCCTGGCCAGGTTGTCAGGCAGGGTTTGGGAAGGTGCTGGGGGGATGGCTCCAGCCAGGGGTAGTGAGGTAGGAGTGGAGTGAGGGGCTGATCCAGGGTCCTGGAGATAGGGAGGGGACAGTCTTCAGCAAGCTGGGATGGATGTGAACCTCCTGAGTGCCCCAGGGTGGGCCCAGGTAGGCAGATAAGGCTCAGCACAGGCTGCCTGAGCTCCTGGGATATAAACCAGAGGCAACGTGGGGGAGAGGATGCTCTTGCCGTCCCCTGCAGAGATCTTCTCAATCCAGGCATGAACTGTAAATCTATGGTAGCTCCTGGCTGCTGCAGGGACTGAAGGAGCAGCTTTGTGTGTCCTTGTGGCTGGTGCCAGCACAAGTGCTGGCGAGCTGTGCTGAACCAGTCGGGGCAGTTGCTCACCCAGATGGATTTCCCTGGCCGCCTCGCTTTGTGCAGTTTGTGCCGGCTGGAGGAGGGCAGGCAGGGCTGCTCCAGCCCCCTGCCTTCTCAGGCAGCCTGGAAGAGGCCAGCTTTGGCAGTTTTGAGCACATAGGCATCACATCTCGCCCCTCAGTGAGCATCTTGGGCAGAATGGATTGCACAGATGTGTCCAACCCCTGGGTGCTTTGCCAGACAGAGGCTCTGGCTTGTGAACCTTCCCTGACCTGTGCCCTGCCCAGCACTGGGGGCCTGAGCCCTCCCTGGGTATCCTTTGAGACCACAAGCCCTCTCTGCTGGGCTGGAGGGTGTCTGTGCTCCTGCCCCTTGAGGTGCTGGAGGAGGGGAATTACAGGAGCCGAGTGTGGGAGCTGCAGTCAGGGAGTGTAGGAGGTGCAGCCAGGTGGGAGACTGGAGGGCGTGGGTCACACAGAGAGAGAAGGTCACACTCCCTGTTGGAGATGTCAGCTTGTCCTGTGGGGGCAGTGCAGCGTATGAAGGATGGGTTGGTGGGCCCCTGAGCCACTCTCCCTCCCCGGCAGAGCGATAAAGATCACAGCAATCTGTGGAATCCAGGCGCTGTTGAGCTTGGCTTGTCCCCCACCTTCTCAGTTACCATCCACACTTGCTGCCCAGCTCGCAGGAATGGGAACAGGGAGAGCAGCGTTCCCCCTGCCTCGGAGATGTTTGTCTTGAGCAGGGGCCTGGCTGTTAATTACTTCCTTCGGGCAGGCAGCTCGCCAGGCACGTGGGAGCTGAAGGAGCGCCCTGAGCCGAGGGACACCGCGCGTGCTGGCTGCCATCGGCCACAGAGAGCACCAGTCCCTGCTCCGGGGCTCTTCCCAGAGCTCCCTCTCTGCCGGGTAGAAATGAAGGGATGTGCCCCAATCTTCCCTAGGGGGCAGGGTGGGATCCAGCACTGAGACCCTCATGGTGGGACAGGAGCTCCCATTAGGGGAGTGAGTCTTGGCACGGGAGCAGGATCGGGTGCTGACTCTGTTGGCAAGTGTCAGTGGCTTGCTGGCAGCACTGGCACGTGGCTGTGTCTGGTGGCTTTGACAGGTTCTGTACACAGGCTGTAGGTAGGGAAGTGGTGACAGGAGCAGGACCTGCCACCGTCCTTGACAGACCTTTCTCTGCCTGTGCCTGATCCGGGAGCTTGGGAGGTGGTTCAGCAGCCCCTGGGGTGGCAGGTGTGAGCTGGAGGGTGGAAACCTCTCCTTGGGTCTTGTTGGAGTGTCCTCAGTGCCCTGGCACAGCAGGGGTAAGAGTCATCCCCTCCCATCCCCCTCTGCTGGAAATCACTGGATTCCTCTGCCTGGGTGGGGGAAGGATTATATTGCCAGTGACTGCAGAAACGGGGAGAATCTGGGATTTTGTGAGTTGTATGTTCTGGGAGTGTTCAATGATACTTTGGCACGTGGGGCAGTACTTGCACTTTGAGCTTCCATGTGCTTTTTGGGGCTCATTCCCAGTGCTCCCAGTCAGAGGGTGAGTTGCTCCTGGCCAGGGCAAGGGTGTGGGACCACGGCTCTTCCCTGGGCCTGCACCAGGAGCCATGAGGTTGATCCCTGGAGCCCAGGTGTCTCTTGCTTGTCCCTGGGGCAGTAGCACCCCTTGCCTACAGGGCTGGCTCCTGCCTCCACAAGGGTTAGAGACCAGGATCCAGCTTCATCTCTTCTGGTGGATTGGAGGGGATGGAGGGAGGGTTGGAGGAAAAGGTGATGAAAAGGCTTTGGAAATGTCTTCCTCCTTCAGTCCTGGATCAGAGCTGAAGGTCCGCCTGCAAACAGTTCCTTCTGCCCCTGACTGTAGGAGATAAAATGGAAAACTTGGTGGGGAAGAGAAGTGAATCCACCACTAACCAGCTGATGTAAAAGTGATTGATGTAGGACCTACACATAAAAATGGAATCTGCGAAGTAGGTTGAAAATGTGAAAGGGAAAATATAAGACTTCAACTACTTAGATACTGAAACAAGAAGGAATTATGGCCTGAAGGGACAGAACTTACTCTGAGGAACGGGTCTAATTCCAGAGGATTGGCACGAATAGATGTAGGAACAAATCCTTCATGGCGGTCAGGGGGATAAGCAAGGAGCTTACAAGGATCTCCAGCAAAGTCCGGGTTTGTGCTGATGCCTGCTGCCCTCTCTCCTAGGAGTTACGAAGACATGCTGGTGGACGAAGTGGCCCCGGACCGGTACTACTGGGCCCCGCTGGCTCAGCACGAGCGGGGCAGCCTGGCCAGCCTGGACAGCCTGCGGAAGGGAGGTCCAGCCCCGGGGAACTGGCGCCAGCCGGAGCTGCCAGAGGTGATAGCCATGCTGAGCTTCCGGCTGGATGCCGTCAAGTCCAACGCGGCCGCCTACCTGCAGCACCTGTGCTACCGCAACGACAAGGTGAAGACAGAGGTGCGCCGGCTCAAGGGCATCCCTGTGCTCGTGGGGCTGCTGGACCACCCCAAGAAAGAGGTGCACTACGGCGCCTGCGGGGCCCTCAAGAACATCTCCTTCGGCAAGGACCAGGACAACAAGATCGCCATCAAGAACTGCGACGGGGTGCCCGCGCTGGTGCGCCTGCTGCGAAAGGCCCATGACATGGACCTCACTGAGGTCATCACAGGTGATGGCTCTGGGGAGGGGAGGGCGGGCTGGCCCCCCGGGTGAGGTCTGTGGTCAGGGTCTGAGCGCTCACCTTGGGCTTGTGGCATTGCAGGGACACTGTGGAACCTGTCCTCGCACGACTCCATCAAGATGGCCATTGTGGATCATGCACTACACGCCCTGACCGACGAGGTGGTCATTCCCCGCTCCGGCTGGGAGCGGGAGCCCAATGAGGACTCCAAACCCCGCCACATTGAGTGGGAGTCGGTGCTCACCAACACCGCTGGCTGCCTTAGGTATGGGAGAGCACTGGCCTGGCTGTGGGCTGCAGTGCTCCTTCCTGGCTGTTCCTGGGACTGCCAGAGCTCTGTGGAGTGAGTAGCTGCTCTCCTAAGGTGGCTACTGGTGATGCAGACCTTGATTTTGGAGAAGTTTCCCACATTGAGGGGGAGTTACGAGTGCCATTTTCTCTCTTGAACTCTGTGGGGTGTGGGCTGCCCTCTGCCTGCCCTCAGCTGTCCTTCCCATGATGGTTCTCTCCTGCCTGCCAGGAACGTGAGCTCTGAGCGGAGCGAGGCCCGTCGGAAGCTGCGGGAATGTGATGGGCTAGTGGATGCCCTGGTCTACATCGTGCAGTCTGAGATCGGCCAGAAGGACTCGGACAGCAAGGTACCACAGCAGGGCTGGTGTCGGGAAGGGAGAGCCTCTGTGGGGTGTACCGGGCACTGTTGGACCCGTCCAGCACTCAGCCTGTAGTCTGGGGTAGGAATGTTGGCCCCCCAGCAGGGGTCTGATTGTGTCACTCATCCCCACACCGCTGTCCCCTGGCTCAGGACTCTGCCTGATCTGCCAGGATGAGGTGTTGGCTTGAATCTTCTTTGAGCCTTTCCTTGGACCTTTCATGCTTATGGCAGAGAGGTTTTTGACCCACAGCACTGGTCATGCCAGCTTTGGGGTGGGGTGTGCTCCATCCATGTGGGATGAAGCTGCACGTCCTCCCAGTCCCAGCTCAGATGCACTGGGCTGGGCCCTTGCTTGGAGTCTTGGGGTGCTGCTCCCCGTCAGACGCTCTGGTTCTCTCCCCAGCTGGTGGAGAACTGTGTGTGCCTGCTGAGAAACTTGTCCTACCAAGTCCACCGGGAGATCCCCCATGCTGAGCGCTACCAGGAGACTCCCCTGGCCCCTGCCAACAATGCTGGGCCCCACGCCGCGAGCTGCTTCGGTGCCAAGAAGGGCAAAGGTTTGTGGGCCAGCAGCAGCAGCAGGGAGGGAGGGGATACAGCCACCACGTCTGGAGGGTGGTCTGGGGTCTCTGTGCTCCTACTTGGGCATCCCATGTGGAGCCTGGGATTCCAGGCTATCTCTGGAGGTGCATTGATCCCTGGCTCTGGGAGCTGCTGCTTAGCTTGCCCAAAGCATTTGACACAAGCTGTGCTTGGGTGTCTGTGGTGGTGGGATGGTGATGGATACATGTCCACTAACTCCGCACCTTCCCTTTTCTCCTGTGTTGCCCCTTCCCCTTCCCCTTGCTTTCTTGCCAAATGATCTGCCCCATGATGCTGTCGGCACCTCTCTCCTCCTGCCTCTCCTCTCTCCTGTCCTTCTCTCCGCTTCACCAATAGACGAGTGGTTTTCCAGAGGTGAGTGCACTCTTGGTTTTACTTTTTTCCATGGTTTAATTGGGTGCTTTCTCCAGCTCTCTTTGTCCCCCCAACCCCTGCTGGGCACATTCTGCCTGCGGTGTGGCTAATGCCCCCAGTGTCCCCTCCTGGGACATGCTGGTCACTTGGCTTCTGCCTCTGGGCTTATTCCTGCAAGCGGCAAAGAGTTGTTGGGCTGAGGTGGGTGGGGAGAGGAGGAGTCTCACACCTCTCCACTTGCCCTTTGAAGGTAAAAAGCTCCCAGAAGACCCTGGTGCCGACACAGTGGATTTTCCCAAAAGAACAACTCCAGCCAAAGGTATGTTCCTTGGATGACTGGGCTTGGGTGTCAGGGGAGCTTTTCCCCCAGCAGCCTGGGAGAGGAATGAGCAGAGTGTTTCCCGCGGAAGCGAGCCTCTCCAATGGACAGAGGATGGGTTTGGAGCAGGAATGCTCCTGGCTCCCCAGGGGCTTGTTAAAACATGAGCTCTGCCACCAGTTGGGAGGATGCTTGTGCATGGAGGAGGTCAGCACTGCCTCAGGACAGGCTTCAGAGGGAACTATTGCCCCAGGGGCTGAGGGACAGCACGGTGACACAGCCCTCTGTGCTGGTCTCAGACTTCCAGCACAGTTGCCCTCTTGCCTGCTCTTCTCTCCCAGGCATGAAGAACAGGCAGGATTTAAAGCCAAAATCTGTCTTTAGGTGTTCTCCAGCATGAGTGTGAGGAAGGGTCATTCCAAGAAGCCTCTGGGGACAAGGATCTTGCTGCCTGTGAATCACAGAACAAGCAGGGAGCACTAGCCCAGGGCTGGAGTTCATCTCTCCTGCCCCAAAGCACTCTGTGGTTTCTGGGAGGACCCTGGTGTGCTCCTGGTGTGCTTGAGGAGTCAAGCCAGAGGAATCAAAGGGAACTTAGGGCAGGCCTGACCTTGTGAGCAGCTCAACTACATGGTGGTTTTGTCTCCTTGGGCTGACCTGGGCCATGGGAAGAGTCAGTTCTGGTGAAAGCCTGAGAAGGCACCTGCTCTGATTTTGGGGCTGTCCCTCACAGCAGCTGAGGACCAGATGGAAAACCCAGCCTTGCACCTGCAAACTGCAGCCTTGGTGCTGCTTTTACAAGACACTTCAGGGCATGTTGCCGTGGAAAAGAGTCAGGCTTGATGGCCTGACCTCTGCCTACGTGCTGAGGGCCTGGGCCCTCTGTCCCTGAGAGTGAGTGGTGTTGGTGGCCACAGCTTGGGGTGTTCCCCAAGCTCAGCCTACATCCCTCTGGAGCTGCAGTGGTGTGTTGGGTGGCAGCTGTGGCATCCCTGAGCCCAGAGCTGGTACCCTGGGGCAGCCTGGCCCCCTCTGGTGCCAACGAGGCCAGGTGGAAGCTTCCAGCCCTGAGTGCCCAGCAATGTTCCTTTGGGTGAGTCAGGCAGTAGTGGATCACTTAGGTGAGCGCTTCCTATCCGTGTGCTCCTGGCAGGCTATGAGCTCCTCTTCCAGCCAGAAGTGGTGCGGATATACATCTCCCTTCTGAAGGAGAGCAAGACTCCAGCCATCCTGGAGGCCTCAGCAGGTGCCATCCAGAACCTGTGCGCTGGCAGCTGGACGGTGAGTGCCCGTGGAACTGGCTGTGTCCAGGGAAGGGGCTCGGGGAGCTGGGACCACCACCCATGGAGGGGCAGGGGGACTGTGGTTGCCATTCCAGGCTTTCCCTTCCTGCATGGCTCCAGGAGCCACCATCCCACTGCACAGTTCAGGTGTGGATGAGGTCGCCCTGTGCTGTGAAGGGCTCTGTGCTCCCTGCAAGCTGCCTGTGGCTCCTTGCCATTCCTCCCTTCCTAGGGGCAGGGAATGAAGGGAAGGGAGTGAAAATAATGAACCGCGTTATCTTGGTGTGCATGCAGAGACCACCTGGGCAATCTTGCCCGGCCTGTGGGGTGGCCTTGGGAAGGGAGTGGGCTCTCTGCCATCGCTGTGGCTGAGCCCGGCCCCTCGTGCCCGCGGTTAGGGTGGGTGGCAGGGCTGGCAGAGGTGTCCCCAGCCCCTGGGTGACACGGGGGTGCTGTGCCTCCCCCACAGTACGGCCGGTACATCCGCTCGGCGCTGCGTCAGGAGAAGGGGCTCTCTGCCATCGCTGACCTCCTGAGCCACGACAGCGAGCGGGTGGTGAAGGCGGCGTCCGGAGCCCTGCGCAACCTGGCCGTGGACCTGCGGAACAAGGAGCTGATCGGTGAGGATGGCGTGCTCTCCACATCCATCAGATCAGGCAGGAGCTTCCTGCTCCCCTCAGGAAGCCCAGCCCACCCTCTGTCTGCTGCTCCTTCCTGGAGTAGCGAGTGCTGAGCTCTTCAGAGAGGGGAAAAAATGGATCACCTGTCGCCTTCTGCAGTGGTTTTTCCATCAGTCCTGTTCTTTTTTGCTCATGCCCAGCTCTTTCTCCTTCCCAGGCAAACACGCCATCCCCAACCTAGTGAAGAACCTGCCTGGAGGCCAGCAGACCCCTGCCAAAAACCTCTCTGAGGACACAGTGGTGTCCATCCTCAACACCATCAATGAAGTGATCGTGGACAACCTCGAGGCCGCCAAGAAGCTGCGGGAAACGCAGGGGATCGAGAAGCTGGTCCTGATCAACAAATCTGGGTAGGCTCTGCTCAAAGGATAATGCCCAGGGGTGCAGAAGGGCTTCTCCAGGAGCCTCCTCCGGGCTGTGGCTGTTTCCAAACATCTCCTCCTTCTCCTCTTTCCAGGAACCGCTCAGAGAGAGAAGTGCGAGCAGCCGCACTTGTCTTGCAGACAGTCTGGGGCTATAAGGAGCTGCGGAAGCCCCTCGAGAAGGAAGGCTGGAAGAAGTCAGATTTCCAGGTGTGGGGATGCCCTGTGGTGGCTGGGGTAGTAGGTAGGGTCTTGCAGCAGGGAGAAGGGTGTTCCTGAAGCTTGGCAGGACTGGCTTGCAGCTCCTCATCTTGCTGGTTGGCCTGGGAAGCTGCAGAGGTGTCCCCTGTGCTGATCCTCAGCTGGTGGTCAGCAGGAAGTCTCTGCTAAGGACACACTGAAGTGTCACACCCCATGTCCTACACCACTGTGTCTCTGTAGGCAATAATTTTGTCATCCTAAATGCTGCTGAACAGGGCTTTCCTGGGCTCAGTTTCTTTCCCAAAAGCAGGGACTTACCCATTTTCCTGGAGGGCTGGGCACTCCCCCAGTCCAGGCAGGCCCCCCCTGCTCTAATGAGGGTGTGGTGGTGACTCGAGCACAGTCTGGTTACTTTCAGCCCCTTGCTTAAGAGTTGTGGAAGGGCTCCTGGGTCCATATTGGTGCTGGTGGGGAAGGAACATCTGGGTTCAGGGTGTGAGTGGTCAATATCTGTTGCTATAGGTGAACCTGAGCAATGCCTCTCGGACCCAGGGAGGCAACTCATTTGATGACAGCACCTTGCCTCTCATCGACAGGAACCAAAAAACAGGTATGTGCCTGCCTTCAGCACCTGTGCCCACCACCATCCCTCCACCATGTGGGTACCCAGGGCAGGTGCCCTCTGTCCCATTCCTGCTCTTTACTCTGGGATTCCCTGGCAGCTACAGCTGCTCACACAGGGCCATCACCATCAGTTTGGGCCTTAGCTGGCTATCAGGGCCGTAATTGGGGCTTTAGGTGGTTTCTTGGGGCTGTCACTGATAGGTCCTGTAGTGTCCTCTGGTCACAGAGCTGTGGCTGCAACTGGCCCTGGGCTCCCCCAGCTGGGGCAGGTGGCAGTTCCTCCATGGCTCAGGGACTGTCCCTGACCTGCTCTCCCATGCTTGTAGACAAGAAATCCTCCCGGGAGGAGATCCAGATGAGCAACATGGGACCAGGTAGGAGAGGGACTGGAGTGGGGGCCTCTCGCCCCCTCAGTATGTGGGGAGGGGGGCAGAGCTCACGTCTCCTGTGGGGATGGGGCAGCCCCCTGTGGAGGTGACACAGCTGACTGTCTCCCCTCCTGTTCCAGATAACTATTCCACACTCAACGAGAGGGACCACAGCAGGACACTGGACCGATCTGGTGACCTCGGAGAGATGGAGCCGGTGAAGGCAACGCCATTGATGGTGAGCAGCTCTCCCTGATGAGGGAAGGGTGCAGGAGATGGCACATCATTGTCCTGGCTAGCAGGAGGAGGAGAGAGCTGGGTTCCCACAACTAACACCCCCCCACCCCATCGCCCCTACTAACCCCCGTGTGTCTGCAGCAGGAGGAGAAGGGGCAGGAGCTGCAGCCTGAGGTAGAGGAGGCAGAGGAAGATGCTGCAGTGCTTTCCCCCATGTCGGTATGTCCCACGGTGTCCTGCCCAATCTGACAGTGGTGACAGATCCTGCTGTGGTGTTAGGGGTGCTTGGCCAGCCAAATCCTGCTCCGATCGATCGCTGCTGCCATGATCCTGCCTCCATCACCCACTCCCACCCCAGCCCTGCTAACACCTCTCCCTCTCTCTCCACAGCAGAAGATCTAATTGGCCTCCCCACCTCCGCTCCGTTTGGGTTGATAATATATTATATATATAAATATATAACTCTTCATGGTGGAATGGACCGACTTTTACCTTGTCTTATTGTTGGAATTTTTGCTGGACTCCTTGTGCCAACCATCCAGCCAAACGCCTGGGCCGGGTCCCCGGGGCAGCCCGGGGCCTCTTGGTCTCCTCTGGGCCTCTGCACCTCCCCGTTCTGGGACACCACGACGGAGAACTCCTCCTCCCATCCGCCACCACCTCCTTCCTCCTGAGGGGTAAAACCTTCCTGCCTGACTCTGCCGGATCAGCCGGCGTGGATGCTGCACAAGGACTTGGATCTCTGCCTTGACCAGGAGCTGCCTTCTCTCCCACACCTTCCCCCTGCTCCGAGGAGTCTGCAGGGACAGGGACTGGGACCTCACTCGCCTCCGCCTTGTTTTTGGTTTGGTTTTGTTGTCTATAGGATATATTTTTTTGTGCGGGATCACTCTTCAACCAGGGCCGTGGGGACACATAAACATCCCTCCTCCCTGGGGGCTGCAGGACTTGGGGTCCGGGGGCTGGAGTCATGGCAGGGGGTGAGGAAGGAAAACCAGCAATAACTTCTCTTGCTTTGCTCTAGACGAGGCTTTGGGGGCATGGGAAGGGGGATCTGGCTCTGGATCCTGTGGAGGGGTCTGGATGGGGCCCTGGCTCCCACCTGGTGCCTGTGTGAGGAGGATCCTTAATGTGTGGAAGAGGGTCAGTGCTAGGATGTAGGACCAGCCTCCTGAGGGAGGCGAGGGGTCCCTGGGGGGGAGGAGATGCAGTGGGATTTTGGGGAGAGCACTTGGGGTGTGCTGTGCCAGGCGGCCGGAGCCAGGACCCCCATGGCGCTGCCCCGCTAACTTTCTCTTGACACGTGCCTTTCTTTTGCCACTGTGAAATAGCTCTTTGAATCGTACTGTCCAGCTCCTTCCCTGGGAAAGGGGAGTTTTCTGGGCTTCCAGCAGGGCTGAGCTCTTCTCTTCCCCACTGGGAGCCTTTGCTGTCTGCAGTGGGGCTGGGAGCCTGTTTTGGGGGGAACCCAGCCCCCCTGCCCTCGCTGAGAGGGTGTAGGGCATTGCCATCCTGGCCTGGGGGACTGGGCTGCCACAGGAGCTGTGATGTGCTCTTCCTCTTGGCTGTGGTGCTGGGGCACATCGATGTGCTGTGATCTTTTGGGGGACCCTGGGGCTCCCTGTGCAACTGGAAGCCTCTGTAGGAGGCTGCAAACTGGAGCAAGAGCCCTCCCAGCCCGGGGCTCCCCCCAGGAGGGGTGTAGGGAGGTGGTCCCTTGCTCCTGCCCCAAATCCCCCCCAGCTCTGACTGGGCCCTCCCTGCTTCCAGCCCCACCTCAGCTCAGTTGGGTTTTGTTCTGGGGTCTAACTCTTCTCTTTTCCTTAAAATATGTAAAACACTAATTCCTTTTTTAATTTTTAATTCCAAATGAACCAAAAAGACAGTGTCCCCCTTCTCTCCTCCTCTGCCCTGCTGGGGAGGGGGGCTGAGGAGAGGAGGAGGGGGAAACATCAAGCCGTTCCTTGTCTGATTCCTGTGCACACTCTTGTAACGCTTTTAAAACAAAGTGATTTTTTTATATAAATAAAGTTTTTAAAGTGTGTCTGTGTGCCTGCCCCACCTGGCTGCACTCTTGGTGTTTCTGGCTTTGCTGTTGGGACCAAGGGCCTTTTCCAGGTCTTCTAACGATGCCACTGTGTGACAAACCCTTTCTTGTCTGGTGTGGCATTTCCCAGCCCTCCCACCTTGCCTTGAACCTTTGTCCCCAAAGCCACCAGTGAGCAGAGCAAAGGCACAAAGGCAGGGTGAGGTCTTTTATTGCTTCAGGTCCAGGGGCCAATGCCCAGGACGTGTGGCTTGGCAGGGGCAAGGCTGGGGCTGGGGACAAGGAGTGGTGCCTGGGATGCCTGGCAGCGACAGGGCTGGGAACAGTTGGTTGGGTGGGATGGTATGAGGCACGCTGGGCTCAGCAGGGATAACACCAGGGTTGTAGATGGTGGGGAGCATGCTGGGGGTATCCAGGCAGGGGACAGATCAGAGGAACAGCTTGTCATGGCAGGCCTGGCAGTACATCTTGTCCCCACACTCACGGAAGGTGCCCTTCTGCAGCCGGCCCAGGCAGTAGGTGCAGATGAAGTGCTCGGGGTGGTACTTGCGCCCCGCGGCCGTGACGCAGCGCCCGGTCACGGGCCGGCCGCAGCCCTGGCAGATGGTGCCCTGCCGCTGGTGGAAGTGCAGCTCGCAGTAGGGCCGACCCTCCAGCTCGAAGAAGGAGCCGCCAGCAAAGCCACTCAGGCATTCCTGGGGGAAGGGAGACAAGGGAAGGCTGGCACGGCCCCGGGAACGTGCGAGTCCTTGTGTCCCCACCATCCCATCGCCCACTCACCGTGCACACGAAGCACTCGGGGTGCCAGACACCCTGCAGAGCTGACAGGTAATTGTCCGTGACCGGGCGCTCGCAGCCCTGGCATTTGGGGGCAAACAGGGCCAGGAAGTCCTGGCGGCAGTAGGGCTTCCCGCTCCGCTCCAGGAACCCTGCAGGGACGGGAGGGCGAGTGGGATGGGCACCCACCCGGGGGGACAGCGGGGCTTGGGCAGGGGGGTGCCTGGGATAGGGGGCAAGGGACAGACCATGGGGGGACGTCGGCTGGGGCAATAAAGTGCAAGGGCAGGGGATACCTGGGATGGGGCAGGACCCCCACGCCTGTCCCCTGGGACGTACCCTCATCTCCAAACACCTTCCCGCAGTGGGCACAGAAGAAATGCTCGGGGTGCCAAGTCTGGTCCAGGGCAGTGAGGACTTTCTGCAGGAAAAGGCGAGGTGAGGCGGACAGTGGGGGGAGAAGGGGTGGCACGGGAGGCTGGGGGGTGGATTTACCTCCCGGATGGGGCCGGCACAGTAGGCACAGCGTGGGGAGAAGGCCTGGTGATAGTCCTCCTCGCAGAACGCCCGCCCGCCCTGCTCGAAGAAGGGCTGGTTGTCCAGCCCCTGCCCACAGCGGGCACAGGTGAAGTGCTCGGGGTGCCAGGTTTTGCCCAGGGCTGTGAGCACCTGCGAGGAGGCAGAGGGGACAAGGGCAGCTCCAGGGGGACACTGAGGGGAGAGGGGGGCGCTGGGATGGTGGCAGGGAGCTCACCTTGCCGGCGATGGGCTTGCGGCAGCCGGCGCAGGTGCCCACGGGGGTGGCTGTGATGCCCAGCTCCTGCAGGTCCCGGGTGAGGCTGCCCAGCATGTTGTCCAGCGAGGTCTCCACAGGCACCGCTGCTCCCTGCCCCGACAGCTGCCAGGGAGGGAGGATAGTGAGGGCTGGGTGAAGGTCACTGTCCCAGCCTCCTTTCCCCGGGGGCCAAGGCTCACCTTGCTCTGCATGTGGCCCAGGTCAGCCAGGAGCTCATCCAGCTGCTGGGCGGCCGCCGTGGGTGGGGGCTGTCGAACTGGGGTGGGGCTGCTGGACATGGCAGAAGGGGATGCTGCAGCTTCCATTTCTGGTACCGAGACCCCTCCAGCCCTGCCAACACAGCCCTTTCCCACAGACCACTGCAGGGAACACGCAGCCCAGCCCTCACCCCAGCGGGGATGCAGGATACAACCCACCCCAGCTCACAGAAGGACCTGTTTTTTGGGCATCAAGGTGACCCCAGATGGCACATCCCACCAATGAGCAGGCACCCCCAGGTGGCTTTGCCCTCCCATGGCCGCTTTTACCTGTACAATGTCTTCAAATCCTTTCCTGGAGGCTGAGCCCGAGGGGGCAGCTGCACCTGGAAGGACAAACCCCTGCAGGCCAGCTCCTCTGGCAGCTCCCTCAGGAGCTGAAGGAGTCTCTGTGCGGAGGTCTCTGTACCTTTGGGGCTGCCGAGGCAGGTGGGTCATGGCCATGGGGTGCAGGTGCATCCTGGCAGGAGCTCGGTCCCTGTGGCACAGGGTGCTGGCAGGCCGGGCAGGAGCTCTGCTCCAGTTCTGCCAGCAAAGCATCTGCACGGAGACACCCTGGTCAGACACCACAGCCGCTGCCTGCCCACCCTGCTGCCACCCCCTCGAGAGGTCATCTACCACTCCTGAAAACCCAGGAGCACAAGGAGTGTCCCAGCAGGTTCTGCCGGGCAGGTGCCAGTGCCCTAGGGGCACCCAGACCCCCATCCCTGGTGCAGGATGCTCCTGCCAATTCCCACAGCCTTCCTGGAGCAAGGGAACCGCTGGCAAAGGGTCCTGCCCCTGCACGCCGTCCCTGGCCTGCCAAGGAACATCTGCCAGCCCTTCACTTCATCGAGCGTGAGCCCTGGAAGGGAAGGGCTCAACCTCACCAGGTTCTGTGCAACCAAAGAGTGCCACTTCCCCCAGGGAGGGCTGAGTTCTTTCCGCTTTTGTCTCTCTGCCTTGGCCATCCATCACGTCAGGAAACAGGGAATGCCCCCCCAGGCACGGCGGCTTCCCTGCCCTGGCTCCCCCACCCCAGCCCAGCTCCCAGCACCCCCAGAGGCTGTGCCGCAGTACCAGGACTGCAGCGCTGCCTCAGCCCGCTTCCTGCTCCCAAACTCGCTCCGTTTTTAGCCCAGTTCTGGCTCGACCACCCCATGGGATGGGGGAGGCACCGCAGGGAACCTGGCTCCACCGCTGCCCCCTTAGAGCATCCCCAGCTGGCCCTGAGATAGAGCAAGGACACGGCTCCCCCCAAGTGCCAAAGCCAAGCCTGGCCTCAGGAGTGGCCCATCTTACCCAAATCCTCCATGGTGCCCCGGCAGAGGGTCCTGGGGCCGGGGCAGCCCCGCAGGGAGGTGAGCAGGCGGTCTGGGCTGCGCGGGGGCTCAGTTCCGCTCTCGCCTCCGCCTCCTGCGCAGGGTTTTGTCGCTCGAGGTTTCCCTTTGTGGGCTTTGCGCCTTGCACCACGTGTGATGGGCACAGCTGGGGCACAGGGAGCCATAAACAGCCCCGGCTCGGGGCTGGAGAGGGAAGAAACTGGCCAGGAGCTCCAGGTATAAACTGGAATGCTCTGGGAGGCAGAGCGTGGGTGTCCTGCAGAGCCAGGGCTTTTCCAGAAGCCACTGGTCTCGTGTGATGAGGGATGATGGCACCTCTGTGCTGGGTGGAAATGGACTTGTGATGGTGTGACAGAGCAGTGCCTTTTGGGCGATGCTTCTGGAGCCTCGTCTTGGTTTCCCAGGTAAGAGCAAATGCCTTTTTGGCAGAGAAATCCCCTGAGAGAGGCCAGTGGATGTGGGAACAGCTCCAAGGGACTGGTTCATAACCTCGGGTGCTGGTCTGTTGTCCCATCTCAGAGCCAGGTTGGGGAGGGTTAGTGCCAGAGGTGGATGCAGGGGACATGGATGTGGCTTGATGTGTCCTTTGGGCTCTTGTTTGGGTGTTTGGAGGAGGCATCACCTAGTAGGTGATGGATAACACCTCTGGCACCTTGGCTACCAGCAAAGCTTCACCATTCCCTGGCTTGGTTCCTCCTTAGTCCAGCTCCCTGGGCGTTCAAGGATGCCAAAAAAACCTTGAGAGCAAAGGTCATGAGGCCAAGTCTGTCCTCTCTGTGTGGCCACGACACCCCCGTGAACAGGGAACTGCAGCATCTGGCATGGACACTCACACAGGTCAGGCTGACACCACCACGGCCCCGTCCTCAGGATCTGCTGAGAACCTGCACCCTCAGCGTGGGCTGGGGTTGAGCCCCTCACACTCATCAGGGGTCACCTAATTACTGGCACCCTGCCTTGGTGACAGCGCTTTTGTTCCCTGCTCGCAGCAGGGACATCCAGCCCAGCACCACCCCAGGGAAAGCCCCACGGGACATTAATCAGGACGTTCTCCAGGACAGGAATCCTGAGAGCCACCCAAAGACAAGCCGAGGCACTGCTGGTATCGCTCAGCCTTGCACTTCCCTCTCTGCACACAACAGAACCTTCCTGTCTGCTATTTTTAGCCTTCTCGGTGATTTACTCTCCCTGCTGGTGATGTGTGAGCCCCAGTGCGCACGAGTAGCTGGAGCTGTGACTCCCTATTATAAAACTTCCCCTTCCAAGCTCCCTGGAGGGAAAGGGCAGAGCTTTGCCCTGGCCCGAGCTCTGCCAACCTGCAGTGGCTCAGCCAGAATTAAACAACCCCAGCCTGGTCTGCAGAGGGGAAATCAGTCACGACAATGACAAGAATGGGTTGGGCTGACAAAAAGGCCCGGCCAAGGTCATGGACTCCAGGGAAGGTTTGTGCTGAGCCTCTTGCCTGGGTCTGGCAGGGACAGGAAGAATCCCGGTACAAGTATCCTGAGCTTTTATTTAACTTTCATGCCTTCTCCCCTCCCCTGGGCTCGGTGTCCTGCTCACAGAAACAGGTTCTCTGCACTGAGGAGGTTTGTTGGAGCACCCCCAGGAACCGAGGAAGGGAGAGTTGGACACAGTTTTGTTTTCTAGGAACAAAAATCACAGCTCAGGACGCAAAAGCCAGAAGCAGAAGGAGGCACTGGGAGCCAGGAGCCCTCGCACTGGTGGGAACCAGTTCAGCAAACAGGATTTACCAGCTACACGCCTCGGGCTCTTGGAACCCCTGCGATTTGTGCTGCCTCTAGAGGGAGGATGGGGAGCACCTCGTCCTGCTGCCCTGATGGGGCACCTTTGGCAGCAGCTCCCACCTCCAAACACATCCCAGCGTGGAAACCATTCCCTCCTCCTCCCTCTCCATCGGCGGCAGCCGCAGGAGGGTGTTCCCCCTCGGTTTGCCCTGGCACAGCAGGAATGGGGTGGGATCCAGGGCTGTGGCAGCCGGGATGTGGATCAGGGGGGCTCCCTGCTGAATGAAGCCATGGGATGAGGTGAAATCCAGCCAGCCTAAGGCAATGTTTGCAAGGACTGCGGGGAAAGCTGGATTTCCTGGCGTGGAAGCGTCACCCTCTGTTCTCCTGTGCGATAGTGCTGGGTCAGACCAGCCGAACCCCTCTGCGCAGCTGGGACAGCAGTTTCTCAGACAGGCCTCAACTCCCAGAGATAAGAGCTGAGCCGACACCGAGTCCTGCTGTCCTCCAAGCACACGAAAGGGAGAGAGAGGAAACCTTCCCCCTTGGTCTTTATATACCCCTCGTTTCGTGAAGGAATGGTGTGGAATACTTCCTGAGTTATGACCTTGTTACCAGGGAAGGCCCAGACCCAAACCAAGAAAACTAAACCACTACAGGCACCGTGTCCCGGGAATCGCCCCGGGAATTGTCCCCGGGAACCAGCGGCGCCTCCCCCGCCCCACGTGGAACTACAGCTCCCGGCATACAGCGCGCATGCGCCGCGCCGGGGCGGAAGTGGGCGTGACCGCGTGGCCCGAGCCCCGCCCCCCTGCGCCGGCCGCCATTTTGTCACCGACTTTCACCCGCCGCCCGACGGGGCGTTTTTTTTTTTTTTCTCTTAAAGGAGAAGCGGCACCGAAAGCGGCGCCCGCCGCCAGGCCCCGCCGCCACCGCGGCCGGCGCCGCCAACCCCGCCGCACGGAGCGGCCGCACGGGGCCGGGGCGGCGAAAGGCTTTTCCCTCCCGCCCCCCCCCGCTGGGGCCTCGCCCGCGGGGCGAAGGGGGGCCCCCCTGGGGCAGGCGGAGGCGCGCAGGCAGCGGCGGCGGTAGGGAGCCCGGCGGTGCCGAGGGCCGGGCGGCGGCAGGGAAGGGCGGGGCGGGGCGGTGCGAGGCTTTGCT
>JAWWTY010000156.1:9365138-9384788 GCA_035222235.1 Margarornis squamiger
AAGGCCGAGTACCCCCGGCGCCGGCGGAGCAGCCCCGGGGCGCGGCCCGCCGCCGAGCAGCCAGCCGCCGAGACGCCGCCCGCGGGCAGGAAGGCCCCCCGGGCCGGGTGAGTGTGAGCGGCCCTCGGGAACTGGGGAGTGCTGCGGGCGCTCCCGCGAGAACGGGCCCAGGCCCCAGGCCGCCGCCGCCCCTTTGTTCCGGCCCTGCCCAGGAAGGGCAGCGTCCCGGGAGCCGCGAGCTGCGCTGCGCCCTCGGGCAACGCCGCCCGGGCCCGGCCGCCGGGTCCCCCTTCCCCGGGCCGGGGCTGCGGTCCCTGCACTTTGGGCTGCCGAGCGGGACAGCGGCCACGTGCACGCGTGGAGCCTTCGGAGGTGCAGCTGCTGTGCCCTGTGCTGAGCACAGAACCCCCCTGGGTCGGGCATAACCGCGGGGGCAGGGCTGACCCGTGGGTGCTGGACGTTCTGGTGGTGGTTCCCCGTGGTTGAAATAATCCACCTTGGCAGGAGGGGTTGAAAACAGCGACCTGAGGGCAAGGCGCTGAGAATTTGGAGAGGTGGGGCTCGTCTCCACGTCGTGCAGTTCCTTGTTTCTGCCCCCGTGCCACAGAATTTGGCTCTTACACTGGGTTATGCGTTGTTTTTTTTTTCAGGTGCGCAGATAAAACAGCTGGCAAAGGTAAGAGCTGAATTACCCACTCCTGCTGTCGTGCTCCATCTGGGAATTCTAGACTCTCCCAGAACCAAATGTCTGTCTTGTCCCCCAAGTTCGCCAGATCTCTGTGGATCTTCCTTTTAAAGAATATTGTGGTGCCAGATGATGTGCTCTGTGGTTTGGCAGCTTTTGGTGCACAGCAGTCCCGAGTAGCCAACAAATCCTGGGCTCTCTTCTATTCTGAGCTCACAAATGCAGGTGTAGGTCGTCCAGAGACGTGGAAATGAGAGTATTCAGATGTTTACACTCGCTCTTTTCTAGCTTTAGTGGATCATGGATTTTTTATGCTCATTTCTTCAGGAGTGAGAAAGAAAATTCTTCAGAATTTGGGGAGGCAGCGCCCTGATGAGTCTGAAGACAAAAGCCTCAACTGTGGGGAGCTGCGACCTGGAGCAGAATTTTTGTTTTCCAGTGCAAACTGTGAACTTTGTGCATCTATTAATGGCTTCTTGTTAGGAAAACGAAACCAAGAAAAAAAGTTGGAGGGCTTTGCTGCTTGCCCGGTGATGACTCCTGAAACAGCTCCAAGTTAAGGGCTTTGTGTAGTGTTGGTTTTGATCTGGCACCAGAGAATTGTGAGGAAAGGAGGTCACACACCTGTGCAAATGAATTCCCCTTTCTGCTGGAGCTGTCTGGGTTTGTTTGCAAGCAGTTGTGTCTCAGAGGCTGCCATTAAAGCAAAGTTGATGGAATGTGTAAAAAAAGCGTAATGTGTGTATAGTGTTAACATTCTAATGGTGAAGCTTGGTGTTTTGGATACCCTTGAGCAGAAATATTTATGTAGTAGTGAGAGAAAAGAGGCAGAATAGTCCCATTTTGACCCCAGTTTCCTGGGGTGTACTAGGAATTGGCAGTGGTTGGTCTGAAATTCTCAAGTTTGGGGCTCTCTGTACTCAAGCCCTTTTAGCCTTTAACTTGGGCTCTGAGATTTTCAGCTGTGCTTGAATGTGAGAGTGGAAAAAGTGTTTGTTAAATTTCTGGGGCTCTTTTTACCTCGATTGGATTTGCAGCCAAAATGATGGAATGCTTGCCTGGAAATTGGCACTGGGAAGTGCTGACAGTTCCTGGGCCAGAGGAAATCTGCCTTAGTGGAGTTTGGGCTGTTCCTTGTTTGTTTTTTTTAGTCTTTAGAACCACAGAAGCAAGGAAGCTGCACTTCTACTTCTGTGTCCTGGTTGCTCACTGGATGGAGCCCTTGGAGCACTTTCTGCTGATTAGGGAGGACCTGGGAAAATTTGGGCAGATCGTACAGGAGCAGGAAAGGAGATTCCCTCCCACTCCCTCTCTTATGCTTTAGCAGGAGCATGACTAGGTGTAAGCAAACAGCAGCTTTCCTTGCACAACAGGATTTTTGGTAGCCAAAGTGCCCTGTAGATCTGGAAGGCAAAATCCCATTTGTCTTTTCACCCTGGATGGAGTTGGGATGAGTTGCTGAGTGGTTCTGGTGAAGGCTTGGAATGTCGTGCTGGTGTTCCCTGGCATTAGTTCTGGCATGGAATTGATTTCTCCTGGTGATTATTCGCATTACACTATTAGCCTTTACTACCAAATACTAAATCCAGTTTGGAATATTCAATTGGGCTGATCTCATCCAGAACTGAGCCTCAACAGGGAAGATAAACAGCCTGTGCAAGGACATGCACCTGGTGAGAGGTCCCGTGTAGCCGTGGGACAAAAGGAAAACATTCTGTGCCAGGGTTTGTTGAGTAAATGTTGTTGCCTGGTGTTTGGGTTAACATTTTGAAGGAAAATCATCAGTTGCTGTTGGTGAGGAAAGCTTGAGGTGATGGGTTATGTCCATGGCATCTGAGATGCTGTGACAGTGGAAGTGTCTTCCTGAGTTTTCCCTTTGTACAGAGCCATGGGACCAGGCTTCCTGGACATTGACAGTATTCCCTGTCCTCTGCTTAGTCATGGAGTGGCGGGATTTCCCGACGTGTGTCTGTAGAAATATTAGTTGCATAAGTAGAACATTTAATCTCAGCTTACAAATTAATTCACTGTGTAGTTTAATTCACATTCGACTTCCCATGGCACTCTATATTCTTATGGAAATTTCATCTTAGTTAGGCCTGAATAATTGTAACGATTGGAATACTGAGTTGATGGATACACTTTGTCTTTCCGTCACTGGACTGAAAATTCGGTGTTCCCTGTGACTCTTTGTTGGCAGCTGAACAAAACCTGCTCCAATCCAATCTCACACCCAAACTAGCTTCTGACTTGGTCCATG
The DNA here is from genome assembly GCA_035222235.1 of Margarornis squamiger. Taxonomy (NCBI): domain Eukaryota; kingdom Metazoa; phylum Chordata; class Aves; order Passeriformes; family Furnariidae; genus Margarornis; species Margarornis squamiger. The sequence continues at coordinate 9,368,084 of JAWWTY010000156.1, forward strand.
TTTTTGTGAGATTTTTCCTCTGCTGTTTCATAACCACCTTTGGGAGTTGGAAGGAAATCTTCCAAGCAGTTGGGACAACAAGCTGTGTTGCTGTTCCAGAAGGAGTGTTGAGTGGAAAGGGCCACATGAAGCTTTTATTTACTGGGAGCTCTGATCAAAAGAGATGTGGTGCCTAGTGCAGTGAGAGTCACCTCCTTAGGAGTCTCTTCTCAAATCCAAGGGTTTCACATAGTGCCAGCAGTGCTCACATCCTTCTCCATGGCATGGTACAAACAGAGCTGTCTGTGGAGCACTTATGTTGGACGATGGGTTGGGGTTTTTTTCCTTTGGTTTGGTTGTTGGTTTGTTTTGTTGTCGCTTTTGTTTTTTGAAAATCAGTTTGTGTGAAGGAAAAGGGAAGTTTAGGTGTGGGAAAGAGACAAAAATTTGTTACAAGTGGAGGACTTCCCTTTTGCCTTTTCACATTTCGGGAAAAGCCTTGGTGAATGCTGATTCCAGCTGCTCCTGCAGCTGAACACTTGACAGACAGAAGTTTCCTGGTGTGGCTCTGACCCTTGGATGGCGACCAGAGACTGTGTTGGAGAGTCTAGAATGAAGAGATTTTTCAGCTAGTAGGTCTGTATCACTCGGCAAGTTCTACTGCAGAGAAAATATTTGATATATTTCCTGATGATGGTTCGGGGTATTCTCAGCACATAAAAATGCCCTGGATCTATTAGGCAGCCGTGCTGAAGCAGAGGAAGCAGGAAGGAGAATTTGGTTGTAAGTGTCTTTGGGCTCAGTTTAGCATTCAAAAGCCTGAGATGTTTACCATTAGGACTGAGAACAGGGATGGAGAGCAGTTTTTACTTGTGAGGCCCTGGTACAGGGTGTCCAGAGGAGCTGTGGCTGCCCCATCCCTGGAAGTGTTCCAGACCAGATTGGACAGGGCTTGGAGTAACCTGGTCCAGTGGAAGATGCTGAAATGAGGGGGTTGAAATGAGATGAGCTTGAAGGTCCCTTCCAATCCAAACCAGTCTGTGATCATTTGTGACATTTCAAAAGGTATTTGAGTTCATTAGGACCCAATGTCACAGCAAACACCAAAAAGTGAGATCAAGTGAACGGTACTTGCAAATTTTACTTTTTAAGGGATTAACTTGCTCACAAAGACATTTCAGGCAGTTCTGTTATCTTGCCAAAACATATTTGGAGATGAGCCATCAGCCAAAAAGGAAACCACCTGTACAAGCTATAAATGAGTGCAAAGACCTTGGGGTAACAGCATTTATGATGCTTTTTACTCTAGCACAGGATCAGAAACATCCAGCTCAGATTCCTCAGGGCCATTACCAGGTGTACAGTTCTGTATGTGCTTGGGGGATCCTCTAAACATGATTTTTCACACGAAGCTGGCCTTTCATAAAGCACTTGCTGAGGATTATGAGGCATCTGTTTTGTAGTGCTCAGAGCCAGCAAATCATCTTCTTGCAAGCCTTTATCCAAGGGAAATACAAGCTGCTTTTAAATATTCGTAAATAATTTTAAATATTCCTGCTGCCTTTTCTTGGGGAGTTTTAGTTAGTTTTATTTAAGAGAGGAAAGTTTGAAGTGAGGGCCTGGGGAGTGTCCTGCCCTCCCGGTCTGCAAGATGCGTGAGTTCCTGCGGAAGTGAGGAGTGTGATTTAACGATGGGATTTAGGCGCTTTTCTAGTATTACGAAAGGGATTGCATCACCTGTTTCAGATCCCAAAGAAGAGAAGGAAGAGGAGGAGGAGGTTTCCAACGTCCTCAGCCATGGCTCTGCTGTGGGCACGGCCCGGCCCAGCCGGAGCTGGCGCAGCAGCAGGTCGGCCACTGCAGCTCGGCAGCGGGACACGGAGAACTCCCGCGCCTCCCGATCCAAGACCGGCTCCCTGCAGCTCGTCTGCAAGTCAGAGCCAAACACAGACCAGCTGGAGTACGGTACGTGGCACGAGGTGCTCGGAGACAGTCAGGTGTGGGGAGCCTCTGGAGGGAGCTGGCTGTGGGTGTCGCTCTGCGAGTGTGGCTGGTGCAGGGGTGGTGCTGCCTGGTCACCGGTGCCTTCTGCCAGCAGCACTCCCGGCTCTGACTGTCGGCGGAGGTATCGTGAGACAGATGAGCTCACTGCAGCGAGCACACGCTGAAACCTAATGGTGACTTTTCCTTTCAGAGGTCACAGAAGAGCATCAGTCTCCAGCTGGAGTCAGGTAGGGCGCTCTTTATTTATTCTGTGGTGTTTCTTCCTTCTCAGTGTCGCAGAACAAGGGGCTGAGTTGTTTGAAAGTCAATGCTTGTGTGAAATGTTCTAGGGGACAGACAGCAGCTCTCTCGTTCCATCCCAGGCCTTTGCGTTTGCAGAGTGGGCTGCAGGTGTCAGGAGATACTGTGGAGAAATGGATAATAAGATTGGATCTGGGCACTCCACCTTGTGGCCCTGTTCCTTTAGGAGCAGATGCTGTAGGTTGGTGGGTTTAGGAGAGGACACTGCTCTGCCTGGCCTGTTTTGGTTGTCGTGCTCCTTGGTCAGTGCAAGCTGTTGGCTTTCCCCAGTCGTGGTGGATGGAGAAGTGCTGTGGAATGGTGTTGTTCTCATTCTAGGGAACGCTGCATGAATACTCTGCAGTAGTGGTTTAGCTGGTGCTACCAAAGTCCTGTTTTCTACTTTTCTCCCAGCAGCGATGATGATGAGGAGATGCTCATCAGTGAGGAAGAAGTTCCCTTCAAAGATGATCCCAGAGATGAAACCTACAAGCCCCACCTAGAGAAGTATATTGGATTTTGTACTTACTGGGGGTTTAGACCAAAACAAAAAAAAAAGACATCCTAGGAGCCTGATGTGCCCCAAAGCACCTGAGCTGGTTGGTCAGGCAGACTGGTTCTAAATAGAATAACCAGGATTGTGCTTCTCTCAGGGACCAAAGCCTTTAGATCCTGGCTGTCTGCTGGTGGCTTCCTTAATCCTTGTTCATATTTCTGCTTAGAAGTGGGACTTGAGAAATAAACATGAACTTCTGTCCAGTTTTTGCTTAAATCTTTGTAGAAAGCAGGCAGTGTGAAGAGCTTTGGAGTGATATGTTGTTTTTGTGTCTTTGTAGGGAAGCACCAAAGCAAAGGAGAAAAGCTAACAAGGGGAAGGAGGAAAAAGAAAGGCAGAAAGAGATTAAAGTGGAAGTGAAAGAAGAGAATGAGTTTCAGGAAGATGAAGAACCGCCAAGGAAGTGAGTAAACTCTGCAGTTACACAGGACAGTGTGTATTGTTTGGTTTGCATTCTTGCTAATGCACAACAGTGTTTTGTTGTTAGTTCCCCCCTTCCTCCTCCTCCTCTGGGCCTGAGAGCTGATGGGGCAGCACTGTTTGTTCTGCTTCCTCACATCTCGCCTGTGTTTGAAAAATCAGAGTCAGTACTTAGATCTAGTTTAAGTTGAGGGGTTTTAATTCATTCTGTGGTTATGAAGCCTCTCTGGGTGTGACCACACTGTGTGAAACACTTCAGGACACCCTTACAACGGGTTCTGTTGTGATGCCTGAAGTGAATCAGTGTTAGAAATCCAGTATGAGAGGGCAGCATTCCTGCTGTGTGTCATGGGGGAGACATGGGATTACCTTGAATGTGTGTGTGGTAAGGGTCCTCTTTGTACATGTGGGACTATCCCAGAGCTCAGAAAAACCAGCTGTGTTCCCCCTCTCTTTGGAGAAGTAAAACAACAGTTTTATTGCCCAGAGCCTGAACACGTTTGGGTGTGCTGTCACTGGAACTCAGCGTTGAAGCTTTCCTCCTGTCAACAGAGGGAGATTGGTGTATGTGTCTGTGTCAAAGCCATTCTTTGGGATATTGTGAGGTAGAAAAAATAAGAGGAGTTGCTTTTGTACCTCAGCTCTTCTCTGAGAGGTTGGAACAGCCGAGGCTCCCTCTGCTGACCTGCCTCGTGAGGCCACACACCAGCAGTGCTGCTTCTCTTGCTGTTCCTAAGCTGCTGCTGCTTCATGGTGGAGAGGAGTGAGTAGGCTGGTATTTTGAGAACATTTCTGTCTGTTAGAGACTGCTTTCTGTGGCTTGAGCTTTTGTTGTTTGGATCAGACACTACTTCTGTGCGTAATAAAACCTGTGCCTCTTCTGAGGGCTTGGCTTGAATGCTGAGTGCCTGTTCAGCAGGTTCCTGGCATGGGCTTGCCGTCAATAAAGATGGCTCACTAGAGTCTAGAAAATACTTCCATCAATCTGCTCCAAGTGCCTCTGCAGCAACGGGATCAAGCAGGCACAATGTGAGCTCTGACTTAGGAGGCTGCAGTTTATGTGTAGGCACAGGTCTGCTCAGACAGAGCCTAGATTTTTGTCTTGACAGGTGTATAAGCTGCTGTAGCTAATTCAGAGGCCTGTAAAACAACTGCTGGATCATTAATTCTGTTCTTCCTGATCATGCAGGTTGATGTTTTCCCATGGTATGGAATGTTCCCCAACAGAGCAGAGGGAATAGGATGCACCGTGGATTCTGGACTGCGTTGGCACAACTACGTGTTTATAAAAAATGCATTAGGAAATGGGAAGGGTTGAGAGAGAAAACTACATGAAGCATTTATTTCTCTAAAATTCTCCTTCCTCTGATTCTGTCTCCAACTTGCACTCAGGTTTTTTTCTAGATTGTAGAGGCAACACAGCATAAACTTCGAAGTCTCTGCCCACTGCTAATGTAAAGAAGTTTCTCTCAGTTCTGTTTCTGTATCCCTGTTACAGGAGGGGAAGGAGGAGAAAGGACGACAAGAGCCCGAGGCTGCCCAAGAGAAGGTAAGTGATCCCCTCCACCCAGTTCTGTTCTGCAGACTTGCTTCCCTTGTGTCCTGCATGCAGATGGGGATTATCCCAAAGCCATCTCTCTTGCACAGTCCAGAAATCTGCCTTGAATGGAGTAAAAAATAAAAATAGCAGCACGCCATGTCTTCGATCTTTCTCCTTCCCCTGTAGGTGTGGGTTTGATTTCTTCCAACTGAACCAGCCCCCTCCCCACTTCTCAGTTGATCCCTACCCTGGCATTGCCCAGCAATAACGTTCTGAGAACTCTGGGTGTCCTGGGATTTTCCCAGCTGTAGGGAGAGCCCTCAAGTAGTGGCAGGAGTGGAGATGGCTCTTGGGCAGAGGCTCTGTCATAGTCCAGTCCAGACAGTATTGGAGCAATAGTTCTTTGCTCTCACTTTACTGAGTTGTGCTTTGTTTTGCTGCTGCTGTGGCATCAGAGGCATCAGCCATCTCTCTGCCCCTCATAGGAACAGAGATCTATAGTTCATATGATTCTGTATAGAATATATAGAGTGTCTTTATCTATAGAATTATAGAGGCAGCCAACCACTCTGCCCCTTTCCTTGCTGACTTCCCAGGAAGAAGCCTCCAATACAGTACGTCCGCTGTGAGATGGAAGGATGCGGCACGGTCCTGGCTCACCCGCGGTACCTGCAGGTTGGTGGAGAGGTTTTCCTGAATGGCACATGGGAGGGCAGGAACAGGCAGCTAAGCCTCCACTGCACTGACACTCCTTCCTGATGCTGTGTCTTTTTGCTGAGGGACTGTCTGGGATCGCTGTGTCTCAGCTCTTCTCTGAGACTCTGCAAACTTTTGACTCTTTCTTTTCAGCATCACATAAAGTACCAGCACTTGCTGAAGAAAAAGTATGTGTGTCCTCACCCCTCCTGTGGTCGGCTCTTCCGGCTCCAGAAGCAGCTCCTGCGACATGCCAAACATCACACAGGTACAGGGGGGTGGGAGAGGTCAGTGAACAGAGAGGGGAGAAAATGGAAAAGCCTCTAGGATTTCTGGGGAGAGTGAAGCCAAGTCGGGTGACACAGATTTGCAGCAGCAGGGTATTATTGTCTTCTGGATTACCATCTTTTAAGGAAGTGAAAGAAATAGGCCATAGAAGTTTTTTATTCTCCCCCTGGCAAGTATCACTCAGGGGTTCTGTAAAGGAATAAACCTCTACAGATAAAGTCTGCTTTATCCTAATTTGCCAGTCCTTCACTGTTGGTCAGAGTGGATAATTAGCTCTTGAAGAGTCTTAATCATGCATGGCCTCTCCAGATCAGCTGCTGCGCTGTGTTGTGGGAGTCCTCCTTTGCTGTGCCTGCTGTCCTCCCAGAACTCCTAGTTCTGCTGCTTCTTGGGCAGCTTTACCTGTACCACATGAGAGCTGGGAAAGGGAGCAGGTCTGTGGGAGAGCAATGCTGCAACTGCTGTTGTCTTTCAGATCAAAGGGATTACATCTGTGAGTACTGCGCCCGGGCATTTAAGAGCTCCCACAACTTGGCAGTGCACCGGATGATCCACACGGGCGAGAAGCCCTTGCAGTGAGTACCCTCTGCCTGTCCCTCACCCTCCTGTTTTGAGGGACCCCCGACACACCCATTCTGGTGCTGCACCCCAAGCAGGGGCACCTCTGGGGGCTGGAGCCTGTTCCTGGTATCCTGGCTTTCTTTAAATACAGATTTGTGACAGATCTGGGGAACGTAAGCCCTCAGCACATAAAGCCAGAGCTGGAGCTGCAGTGACATTAGTGAACCCCTGCTGTTTCCCTGGGCTGCCTGGTTGCTGTTGCTGTCCCCCCAAGTGTGTGTGGAAGTCCCTTTGTTGTGACCACCCCCTTCTCCCCTCCCAGGTGCGAGATCTGTGGATTCACCTGCCGGCAGAAGGCTTCCCTCAACTGGCATATGAAGAAGCACGACGCAGACTCCTTCTACCAGTTCTCCTGCAATATTTGCGGCAAGAAATTTGAGAAGAAGGACAGCGTTGTGGCCCACAAAGCCAAGAGCCACCCCGAAGTGCTCATAGCTGAAGCACTGGCTGCCAACGCGGGTGCCCTGATCACCAGCACCGACATCCTGGGCACTAATCCCGAGGCCATCACGCCGCCCACCGATGGCCAGGGCCTCCCGCTGCTCCCGGACCCCCTGGGCAGTGCCCCGCCAGCAGATTGCCTGCTGCTGAGCCCGGAGGGGATGCCAAAGCCCTACTGTGGTGGGGCAGAGCGTGTGAGCCTGGTGGCTGACGGCAAACTCTTTGTAGGCAGCGGCAGCAGTGCGAACCCGGAGGGGCTGGTCATGAACACAGAGATCCTGGGAGCCAGCACAGAAGTGCTCATCGAAGATTCAGACTCCACTGGACCCTAGTGGCAGGGGAGCTCCTGGGTGCTGGGACAGCTGGGACTCTGTATTTAAAAGGAAAAGGAAAAAAAAAACAAAAAAAGAGGAGGCACTTACTGAAAGAGAGGAAAGTTAAACAAAACTTACAATACTAGTAAATAACTGAAGGGTCTGCTCCCCTCCAGCGCGGATCACAGCACATCCTCTTTCTCCCAACCACTTCTCTCTCTCCCACAGCCCCTTTGTGGAAAGGGGCACGTGCTGCCATTACCAGAGCAAGTTGGACTGAGCGACGGATTTCTCCAAGGGAGGGGGCACTGCCGAAACCCTTCGCTCTACCCCAAAGCAGATGCCTTTCTGGCTCCTTGACGTGGCCCCACTGGCAAACTAAAAAAAAAAGCATTGGACGTGCTCTGGAGAAGTTTCTTAGGACTCCCTCAGCCCCTGGTCCCGACTTCTATGCACCGCTGCACTCTGGTCCTTGCAGTGTCCTCCTTCCTCCCGGGGCTGGGAGTTTGGCACTTTAGCCCCTCAGCAGGGTGAGCTGTGAAGCAGAGCACGTCCCGCTCCCACCGTGCTCCCCTGCTCCAGCCCTGGCAGGAAGTCGAGGGAACGCCCTGGCTCGTAGATCATGTTTGCTCGGAGAGGCCCGGGGGCTACAGGAGCCCTGCGTGGGAGAGGCAAGGAGGAGCATCCCAGTTTGACGACAGTAATTTGCACTTTGAACATGCTTCGTTTTTGTGTTGTGGTAACAAGATTCCTTATTTATTGATTAAAAAAGGGTCGGTATTTTTTAGTTCTGTTCTTAGGGGGCGGGGGTGGAAGGGGTTGAGGCTGTTTCCCAGTAGGCTCCAGTGCAGGGAGCACGGCGTGCCATCGTAGGAGCAGCTGGGAGAGCTGAGGTGAAGGCAGCGCTCTGGAGTCAGATGTATCTCACGGCTTCTCCAGAGTAGAGGAGGGAGAGCCCCTGGAGAAGAGCCCTGTGTGCAGTGGGAGTCTCTGCAGCAGGATGTTAGCAGGAGGATGAGGTGAGTGGTGGAACAGCTGGCTGTCGTCTCCCTCCCTCCCAGCTCCGGGTGAGCTCCTTGCATTAAATGCTCCGCAGCCTTTTGGGGAAGGACGTTGTTGGCCAGGAATTTGTTCTCGTGGCTTGGGACAGTTGCTTGCTGCTGGGGGACATGATGCTCCTCATCCGACTCTGCCTCTCCTTTCCAGGTGTAAACAAAGGCACAGGAGCAGGGACTGGATATGGTTTTCTCAGGCTTGTTTATCCAAGGCAATAGATTGACATGGGACTAAGGGGCTGTCAGCTTCTCTCCCTGCCCCCATTTTGGGGGAGGGTGTTGTGTAGCCATGTCCTCAAAGCTTCTCTCTTCTGCACAGACACCCCCTCTCCCTGAAACGTGGCAGGTCAGGTGTTGCCTGCTGGTGTAGTTAGGGCAGCTCTGAGCCCTTGGAAAAGTTTACATAGGATAAGATGTGTCTGCTATGGAGACTTGGGATTTTTTTGCTCTTCTCTAAGACTTTGTGTGGAGATTCAGTGGCCTTGAATTCGTAGTGGTTTTGGAAGAGGTGAAGAATAACCTGGCTTTTTGTTTGTTTGCTTGGTTTTTTTCGGTTGGGTTTCTGTGGTTGGGAGCAGAACTGAAGTGTCTTGTCCGAGCACAAGATCAGCTGAGTTGGTCTGTAGCACACAGTGGCTTGGCAAAATCGGGTACCTGGGGTCTGGAAAACTGCAATAAAATGTGACATTTAATTGGAAACTTAACAGGAAACTGACTCTGAACACCCACTGTCCCCTGTGCTGCCTGGGAACCCAGCTGTGGCCCAAACACGACCGCTCTTACTGGGCCGTTTGTCCTGGTTTGCCCCCTCCCTTCTCTCCTTACACTGATACCTTTGTCAGAGCAAGTTGAAACACTTCTGGTGTTGGGGCGGATCATGGCTAAACAGTTTGGTGTCTTGTGCCCTGGGTGTGGGCATCCCACGTTCTCACTGTGGCAGCAGCCTGGCTCCCAGGCCTGCCACAAGGTGAGGGCCCAGCAGACCTGATGGCAGGTCCTCTGGGACAGTGCAGGCAGGTCTGTGGTGGAATGGTGTTAAGCTAAACCAGTTTCTTCAGTTGGGATGATCCAGTTTCTCACTTGGATCACATTACTATGATTTCCAGCTGGAGCTGCTTCTTTGCTAGCCCCTGCCCCCGTGGGAGGTGCGGGGTGAGCAGAGCCTTGCACAGAACACTAAGTGGAGAGCCTGGGGATCTGTTGGTCAAGGGATGGCACTAAAATGCCTTTGGGTCAAGGGTTTGCTCGGCTCTGACCCCATGCTTGATACCTGGCTGGGAGCCGAGGGAGGGGGCCTGGTCCTCTGTCTGCCCTGTGCCGAGCAGACCCTGCCACCGGCTGCGTTTCTGGGATGCAAAATCAAACATTTCCTTTGCTTCCCGGCCTGGACACCTCTGATCCTGTCACTCCCTGCCTCGTCCTTCCATGACACCTCTCGTAGCTCTCCCTTTTCTTTTTCTGGCCATGGCCAGGTGCCTGTCTGTCCTCTAACCACAGCCTGCTCGCCCCTGACGCAGGAGAGATGCGTAGCTCCCTTCCCATGCCCCTTTGAAGCCCTAAAACTGACACAGCCCTCCTGCAGCTCCTCCTCCCCTTGATGTCTCTCCTTCACTCGCATGCAGTTTGCTTCAATAAATTATTGTAGTAGTTTGCAATAAACTTTTTTGTATTTTTTTCCCCTGTATTTATTTTTTTTTTCTCCTCCTGGGGAGGGGATTGGAGGGGACCCAGGGCCTTTCGACCACTCTTGGGGCTGTGCCAGACACAGGCAGCGCTCTGGGGGTCGGGGTCTGCCAGGGCCAGGGGTTCCCAAAGCTCAGCAGCACCTTCTGCAGTAGCCATGGGGTGACAAGGAGGCCGCTGGGTGTATGGGCCCCCCTGGCCAGGCACACTGTGGTACTTATGGGAAGCTGCTTTTCAACTCTTGGGGTTTTTTCTCCTCTTAATCTGGGTAATATGTAACCAAAATAAACATACTGAGGAAAAACCAACCCAACCCAATGGGCTGTTTCTGTCTTGGTGCATGCAGCTCATCTGTGGGGTGGCCAGTGTGGTCCTGGGGTGGCTCTTCTCCATCCCACCCTGGGGGTGAGTGGCTGGTGGTGCCCAGCTGCCAGCTGGGGTTCAGTCGTGACCCTGGGTCAGTTTTGGGGGCTCAGAACCAGACTCACTTCATCAGTCTTTGTGTTCCCAAAGAGAGACTCAGGCTTATGTTTGGGGGGTCAAAATGAGGCCTCAGAGCTTAAAAACAGAGACTAAATCCTGCATTTTGCAGTCCTGAAGCTGGGCTCATGTGGCCAACTTTGGGGTGCAGAAAGAGTGAGTAAGTTCTGTGTTTTCAGGGCTTGAGGCAGAGATCAAGTTTTATGTCTTTGGGCTCACAGAGGGGACACCAAGTGCTGAATTTTGGGGGGCTCAAAACCCAATGACTAAGTCCTGTGTTTTGGGGCCTCAAAGCCAGGGTCCCTCAGCCAGTGTTTGGGCTTCCAAATTGATACTAAGTCCTGCATTTTGGGGACTTAAGGCAGAGACGGAGTCCTGTGGAGGGGCCAGTATTAAAGCTGAGAAACAGAGACCAAGTCCTGCCAGCCTTGTGTGGCCGCGCTTAGGGCTGAGAAACAGTTGACCAAGTCCAGCATTTTGGGATCATGAGGAGAGATCATGTCCTGTCCTGCAGCCCCTCTTTGGGGAAGGAACCCACTGGGATAGGGGGGTTAGACCTGAGGGCCCCAGTCCCATGGCTGTGGGGCAGTAAGAGGGCTGGAGGTGTCTGGGACAGACCCTTCTGCCAGGGTTTGGGTTGCAGCTTGGCCTGTGGCTGGTGCTGGATCTCCAGCCTTGGGGCTGCTCCCCTCGACCTTCACTCTCGGCCCTGCTCAGCCCCAGTTTCCCCGGGCTGAGGTGTTGAGCAATGTCCGGGCTTTGCTCGCCTCTTCCCGGCAGTGGTTTCCCGCGCTCTGGCATGAGCCAGAGGGATTAGCGTGCTGCTAATCCCACTGTGTGGCTGGGAGGGAGGAGTGGGTCAGCCGGGGCTGGGAGCCTGTTGCTGCCGGGCCAGACGGTTCTGGGCAAAGCACTTGGAGTAGCGATGCATGGGGGAATTAGGGGAATAATCTGTTGCTGTTGATCCCAGAGGCGGGAATTTGCAGCGTGGTGCCAGGCCCCAGGCACGGAAGAGGGGGAGAGCCGGGCCAGTGGACGTGTGAGCGGAGCTCCCGGCTGGAATGCACCAGCTCAGCAAGGGATTGTCCTGGCTGGGCTGGGCAGGCGCTGTGCCCTGAGCCTGGTGGCCGTGACAGCTGCCCGACCATGGCGGGAGCAGACAGCCCCTCCGCCGCCCTCCAGCGCCGCGACCTGTGCGCCCGTGGCATCCGCCTGGCCGGGAAGATGCGCGCGGACGTTGTCAACCTCCTGGACGCCTACGTGAGTTCGCTCTGCTCCTTCTGGCTGCCGTGGGGCTGAGAGCGCTGCTGGGGGGGCTCCTGGCAGCTGTGGGGTGCGGGGGATCTGCCCCATGGCAGGGATGGGGCGCGATGAAGCGTTGCCATTTTCCATGCCTGCTGATGCTTGGGCAAACCTGGGGCAGCCGGCCTTGCACTGCCACCAACACCTCCTGGACGGGGACCCCCGGAGGCAGCGCTGGCGGGACTCTGGGCAAGGGGGGACCCTGCCAAATTGTCGGGTCTCGCCCTGCAGGCGGAGCGGCAGGGCCTGGACGCCTCGGCCAGCGTGGCGGCGGTGGAAGGGGTGCCGCCGGCGGCGGTGGAGCGCTGGGACGAGCAGACGGGCACCCAGCGGCTGCTGGAGAACCTGTCGGCGTACAGGGCCTTCCGCGCCCTGCTGGCACAGATGCTGGAGGAGCACCGGGAGCAGCTGGGCGAGGCCGACGCTGCCCTGGGCCGGGCGCTGGCAGCAGTCCTGCTCCAGGTCTCGGCCTTCGCCTACCACCTCGAGGAGCTGCTGCGGCTGGAGAGCTGCGGGCCCCCAGGCGAGCAGGAGCAGGAGGAGGAGGAGGAGGAGGAGGAGGAGGCGGACGGGCCGCCGCCGCAGCCCCTCGGCCTGTTCGAGCAGAAGCTGCGGGGCCTGGGGGTGCTGCGGGAGCTGGCCCAGTGGGCCGTGAGGTCGGCGCGGGACCTGCGGCAGCTCGCCAAGCCCAGCCCGGGCTCCGGCCCAGCGCCCAGCCTGGCCGAGAGCCCCTGAAGGCGAGCGCGGGGCGGGGGGCCTTGGGTGCCACTGGGGCGACAGCGAAGGAGGGGAGGCGGGTGGGAGCCACCGTGCCATTAATCCCTGGGCCCCCTGTGCTTTTGGTGCCACTCCCTGTGGGGAAACTGGGACATGGGCCACAGTCTACCCCGCAGGGAGCGGGGGTCTCCAGCTAGGGCGATCCGCAGGGGTCCTTGGGCTGGAATTGTCCCCCCGGGAAGCAGCTCTGCTGCTCGCCCCAGGGCCTGCAGGCCGTGACCCTCAGCGGGCAGTGCTGCCCTTTCCTCCGGAATTTGGTCGCTGCCTGGTTTGCTGTGGCCACCTTGGAGCTCTTGTGGATGCAAGGCAGGAGGGAAGGGACAGCAAAGTGTCACCTGGCCCAAGGAGTCTTGGGACCTTCCCTGCAGCTGCAAGGAGCAAGGCTTCACCTCTTGCACGTGGACTCCACTGCCCAGCTTGCGTCGGCTGCTTGTTGAATTTCTGCTCTTAACCGCTTGGGGGCTTTTTGGGGGGGCGAACTGGGGATAGAATCAGGAGGGGTTTTCTTAACCGCTTGGACGTGGTAATGGAGAGGATCTTTTCACTGAAGGCTGTGATTCAGAAGCCCCTCTGCAGGGAGGTTGGTAGTGCCTCCAGGGGTTATTTTAGGACTGGAAATGGCACGGAGAATCAAACAGCCCCAACCGCATCGCTTACCCTGTGGAGTGCTGCAATGTTTCACAGCTGCCTGGACCATGGTTCTCATGCTGACTGGATGTGATGGCTGCTGGCTGCTGAGTGAATAAAAGGGCTGGGAGATCTACCAGGGTGATGTACTTCTTGGGGGAGGTGGGACAGCGGGGCTCAGCCTCACTGGAGAGCCTGGGCTACCCCGTTCCCACACGAGGCAAGGGCTGGTCCTGGTGAAGTGAGAGGTTTGGGAGGGACAGGACTCACTGGTAGGCTGTGGGGAAGACAAAGGAGCTGAGGATGAAGTAGCTGGTCGTGGAAAGATGAGGAGGAGGTGGGGAGTCGCTGGGGTTGTGCCTTGTCCTGGTGTGGCCCTGCCTTCCTCCTTGGCCCGTGAGAAGAAAGGCAACATGGAGGGAGAGAAGGGCCGTGGAGTGGGGAGGATGCTGGGGTCGTGCCTGGCTGGCCCCACCCAAAGCAGCTTTGTCCTGACCGGTGGGGACAGCACCGGGCACAGCGCTGGCACAGAGACCCCAGAGGGCTGGCAGAGGCTCCAGAGCCCATCCTGCCCACTCCACTGGCCACATCGGGGCATGGGGCACCGCAGAGTCGGGGCTGTTCCCCGGGTTTGGGGCAAGAGTAGTTTGGTGGTACCTGTTTGTTTAGGGGTGGTGCCCAAGGGGAAGGACGTGCACCTTCTTCATCGCCACAGACTGTCTGCCTGCCCTCAGCTTTGCAGCTCAGACCGGATTACTGGGATATTTCTGCTTCCCTGCACTTGGGAATAACAATTTCTGGACATTATTTCTTTCAGGATTAGTGAAAGTGAGTCCTTCTTCCGACAAGTATTTTTCTTGCCCAGCCTCATCTGCTTTGTGCATTTGAAGCCATGTTGCTGTTCCCCCCCTGCACCCTCCTGGTCAGCAGTGCCTGGGTGCTCCCACCCTGCCCACCCACTGCCCCTCACCTCCGCAGAGGTGGGCAGGCACATCTCAAGTGAACCTCGTGACAAGAGCAGGTGGGAACAGACCCCTTTTCTCCGGTGGCAGTTGCCGGGTCTGAGGTGACCTTCAGATCCTGAGGAGCCAGGATCACCCAGCCCTGGCTTGCAACTCGATCCTTCCACATCAGCTGCTGGCACTGAGCTGAGCTCGGCGCTGCAGCCACTCTCTGGAGGTGGGAGCAGCAATAGGGATGATGGTGTTGCTCCAGGGACTTCCCCATCCTGGGAAGCACCACTTTTGCAACCTTCCTTGCTCCTTCCCTGTTACCTGGCCAGCGGTGCTGGGTGTGTCTGTGTTTGTGGAGCGGCCGCAACGCTCGGGAATGGCCACCAGAAACAATGGGAGAAAGCAATCCATAATCCAAATCTCCACGCTCCAGCTGAGCGAGAGGCTCCAGCTCTCGGCCTTTCCCTGCCAGCCAGCCCCCATCATGCTGTAGAGAGGTGGTGACGTCTGAGCTGGCTGGGATTTAATGCTATTTTTCAGCTGCAGCAGCCCTGAGGGAATCACCAGTGAAGTGATTTGGCAAGAGCAGGGGCGTCCAACAGCTGAGCTCCCTTGGTGCCAGGAGGCTCTTTGGACTTGCTTTGCCACAGGCTGAAATGAAGTTGATCTGGGTGGCTGAAGGTGACTGAAGCTGCTTATTTTGAAAACAGAAATGAAGAGTTTGAGGGGAGGACAGTCATACCCATGTGACTAACGCAGCTGAGGACCCCATGCAGTGGCCTCCTGCAAGCTGAGAACCCACCAAAACCATTCAAGATTGTGCTTTGGGAAGAAAGAAAGGATTTACAATGCTGGTGGGAACAGGGAAGTGGGGCAGGGGGCTGCGCTCCCAAATTGCAGTGGAGAAGGAGCTCCAAAAGCAGCCCACGGATGTGTTTAATTTCAAAACAATAAATATTTAGGTTTAATGTGTGGTTGGGCATGCTTTGTCTGCTTGGAAAGACTTCAAGCCAATGGAGACTGCTCCCTGACCTCAGGCACTCCTGTATTTGGGTACTGGCATTGGTGCTGGGTGAGGATGGATTTGCCCCTTGCCTACCAGGCATGAGGCTGGTGGGGTTCAGCTGTGCAGTGCTGGCTCCTGACTCCTTGATGCTGAGTTGGAACTGGAGGAGTGAATGTTCACCGACACTTTCCTTTTTAATAGCAGGAAAACCTTTTCCTCCCGCCTGAGTCAGCGGAAAGGATTTCCCCGGGTTTCCCCACCGTGGCTTTGGCTGCACTTGTTTTGCCCAAAGGAACAGGTGAAAACTCAGAGGAGTGGCTCCCCTTCCCAGGAAAGGCTGGGAGCCCTCCCTTCTTGCAGGAAAATGTGCCTTAAGCGTAAACCTGCACGAGCTGGAAAAAGGAGAACCTGTGCAGTTCACCTCATCCTCTCCCACCACAGCACTCGCCAGCTGGCACCACCACACTTAGTCCCCACCTGTTCCTCCCCTCTTCTTCCTCCCTTCTTTTTTCCCTCTATTTGGGTCTGGTCTAATGGTTTCTCACCACATGCACCGCTGGCAGGCACCCAGCAGGATGGGCAGCGCCTGAGAAACCGGTTTGCCAGGAGAGGAGCTGCACCAGAGCCGAGGTGGACCATGGACCAGAGGATTTGCTGTGAAACCTGTACGTGTGGACACACATTTGCAATTTGTACCGTTCTTACGAACCGGGAAATGACGGGTGTTTAATATCCAAGGAAATGTTGTGTTTCTGAGCACAGGAGCACAAAAGGAGGTGAGACCAGCACTTGCCTGTCACCCACATCCTGCCTTTCAGGGCTGCCCTGGGAAGCTGCCCATGGGGCTCAGTGGAAGAACAAGCCCAGGAATGGGTTTTTGGCTGCTCCAGTCCCGGGACTGCCATAGCACAGAGGTACCTGTGTCACAGCAGGAGCAGCCAGTTGTTCATGACACTGGTTTAAGTTTGGCCTTCACGGGTTGCCTCAGTTGGAGCAGCAGAATCCTGAAGGATTTGCAGCCTCACCCTGGGCTGAAGCTCTGGGATATCTCCAGGAAAAGTACTTCTTGGGGAAACTAAACTATGGCAGGCAGCTGGGAGAGCTGGGGTGCAGGACCTGAGGTTGCAGCTGAGGTGCCTCTTGAGACATGAGGCAATTTTGGGCTTTGAACCCATTTTTGTGCATCGTGGGCTGCAGGGAAAGGCAGCTTAGGAGGCTGCTTGCTGTGGGTGCTGCAGCCCGGACAGGAAGGTGGGGGAAGCTCTTGTACCACATTTCTCTGTCACAACACGTGAAGTGGGGTCAATGTGACCCTCCAGCACCCTGAGTCCTGTTGCTGGACAGTGGGGCCAGGGAGGGGCCCAGAAGGGTGGGAGCACACCAGGGCCTCCATGGGCTGCAGTCCTGGTTAGGGGTGTGGGCAATACTGGGAGGGGCCTCAGGTGTGCACAGTGGGGTACAGGGGGTACAGGGACCCAGGTGTGCACAGTGGGGTACAGGGGGTACAGGGATCCAGATGTGCACAGTGGGGTACAGGGGGTACAGGGACCCAGGTGTGCACAGTGGGGTACAGGGGGTACAGGGGGTCCAGGGCCCCAGGTGGGCACAGTGGGGTACAGGGATCCAGGTGTGCACAGTGGGGTACAGGGGGTATGGGGTCCCAGGTGTGCACAGTGGGGTACAG
>JAWWTY010000156.1:9384831-9395276 GCA_035222235.1 Margarornis squamiger
CGGCGGGCGGGGGCGCGCAGAGCCCCGAGCATGCGGGAGGCGGCGGGCCGGGCTGCGGCGGGGCCGGGGCAGGCGGGGGCGGCCGGGGGGCGGCGGGGCCGGCGCAGCCATGCTGCTGGCCTCGGCCGTGGTGGTGTGGGAATGGCTGAACGAGCACGGGCGCTGGCGGCCCTACAGCCCGGCCGTCAGCCACCACATCGAGGCGGTGGCCCGCGCCGGGCCGCGGGCGGGCGGCAGCGTGGTGCTGGGCCAGGCCGACAGCCGGCTGGCGCCCTACATCATCGACCTGCAGTCCATGCACCAGTTCCGGCAGGACACCGGTGAGTGAGGGCGGGACCCTCCGCCCTGCGCGCCGGGCAGCCAAGGGCCCCGCCGGGCTCCCTGCGCCGGCCGGGCCCGGCGTGCCCCCGGTGCTGCCCGGGGTGCTCCCGGTGCTCCCGGTGCTGCCCGGGATGCCCCCGGTGCTGCCCGGGGTGCTCCCGGTGCTCCCCCACCCCCGGGATGCTCCCGGTGCTCCCCGGGATGCTCCCCCACCCCCGACCCCCGGGATGCTCCCGGTGCTGCCCGGCCCCCTCCCCGGTGCAGCGGCCCCCGGTGCCCGCACCCCCTGGGCTTTCCTTCCCCCCCGGGTTGGGGAAGGCCGAGCCCCGCGGACCCTTCGCGTCCCCCCGGGGTGCCGGGGCTGAGCGGGGCTGGGGTGTCAGACCCTGCGGGGCGATGGCAGTGCCCGGGGCGGGGGCACAAGCGGGTGCGGGGATGCTCAAATTGGGCACAGGCAGGGGATGGGGGTTGTCTGTCCCCCGCCAAGGTGGGGACCCCGGGGTTGTCCGGGGTCTGGGGCACAAGCAGCCGTGGCAGGGGGTGACCCCCGGCACCCCAGTGGGGTGCAGTGTGCTCTGTGGCCGGGGCAGGGGGTGGTGGGTGCAGCCGGTGCCAGACACCCTCCTTTGTCCTCCTCCCGCTGCAGCCCCGGGGCTGGCGGCGACCCTCCCCTGCCCGCGGGTGTGGGGACAAGGGACCTCTGCGGAGAGGGGGCTGGGGGCCAGCTTCTGAGGGCTATTGTTGCCCAGGGTGGAGGACTGAAAGGGAGATTGTTCTGCCTCTCCCTGGGTTGCTGGGGATGTTGGTATTTTGGGTCATTAAACAGCTCTGATTTGGGGGGGTCGCGACCCTGGCAGGCCCTGAATAGCTATTGTTCCCTTTCTTCCCCTGTTGAATGGGAGGCCGGCTGGCGGCGTGGGGCTGGGGGAACACACAGCATTCCCACACTGCTGCCTGGGGACCGCCAGATGCCGCATGCCACCGCCGGATTAGGATAAATCACCCTCCGGCCCCGCTTTGTGCCCCCAGCGCCGGCGGCTTTTCTGCCCCGGCTGCCCCTTCGCAGGACGGGGCGGGTGGCTTGCCTTGCCTTGCCTTGCCTGGGGTGTAGCTGCACCCCGTCCACCAGAGCAGGGTACTGATAAACACCTCTTTAGCCCACTCGTGTCTGAGGTGTGGCCCTGTAGGACCAGCAGTGGTGGCTGCTCCCTGCGGAGCAGTGGGGGTGAAAAGGGACTGAAATTCTTGCAGGCTTTGCAGGACACGTGGTGAAAAGCCGAAGCAGCAGGCTTGTTATTTCTCCTTGAGCTTCCTTGTACCTAACGCTGGCAGCAGGGCTGAGCCATGGGGTTCTGCAGGAGGATTGTGGAGGCAGTGCTGCCTGGGAGCTCATCCCACCTGTTACCTAAACACTTCTGGAATAACATGCTCAGGATGGGACCCCACGGCTGAGCCCGGCCATGCTCAGCCTGCCTTGCCATTCCATTGGACATCCCAAAGAGGAAGACTTTCTCCTTGTTGTAGGACTTTTCAAAATCCCTGTCCATGCTTTGAATGCATCCTAGTTGACTGGGAGCAGCGGGAAACGCCTAGCAAAAATATCAATGCAAGGCACAGAACCTTTGTGCTTTGTGCTCTCATGTCACTCCTGATGTTTGCTGATGGGGGAGAGGGAGCTGGGCACAAACTCCTTTGCTTGGCCTCATGGGGTCTTTCCCTGTGCCACAGGCTGGGTTTTCATCATGGGCTGGTTTGGGAGCTGCAGATGGTGGAGCTGGCACGAGCCCTGCTCCCCTGTGTACACGATGCCTGCGAGTGTCACTGCTGGGGGGCTTGGCGATGCCCCTGAAATATTTTATTCTTTTCTAGTCCAGAGCTGAGAGGGAGACAGTGCCAGGCATTGCAAGACTCCGGTGCCCTAATGCCTGGTTTCATCACACTCCCTTGGGGAGGTCCCTGGGAGGGGGTTGGAGTAGCCAAGATTGTGGTTCTGTGTTTCCCCATCAGGGCTGAGTGGCCACACACTGGGGCTGAGAGTACTGGGGGTGAAATCTGCCCTTCCCTTCAGCCCAGTAACACTGGGGGAGCAGCCACAGGCTGTGCATGTGCCTCGGGGTGCATGGGTGGCATGGCATCTTGCAGGCAGCAGCCTGGGGAAACCAAGGCACGCCAGTCCCCTGGCAGGGCGGGGACAGCAGCCGAGCCAGAAAGGCGTCCTGTCCCTGGCAGGGCAGGTTGGGGTGGTTCTACTCCCTGCCCACAGGTGAGTGCTGGCGCCAGGGTCTGACGGCATCTGTCACCCTCCCTCAGGCACCATCCGCCCTGTCCGGCGCAGCTACTACGACCCGTCCTCGGCGCCAGGCAAGGGAGTCGTCTGGGAGTGGGAGAATGACAGCGGGACGTGGACGCCCTATGACATGGACGTGGGCATCACCATCCAGCGCGCCTACGAGAAGCAGCACCCCTGGGTGGACCTGAGCGCCATCGGCTTCTGCTACGTCATCGACTTCGCCACCATGGGCCAGATCAACCGGCAGACCCAGCGCAAGCGCCGCGTCCGCCGCCGGCTTGACATGGTCTACCCGCTGGTCTCGGGCACCCTGCCCAAGTCCCAGTCCTGGCCTGCCAGCCCCGGGGCGGCGGCAGCCCCTCCGGTCCCCGCCTGCACCTGTCCCCAGTGCCTCCTGGTCATGAGCGTCAAAGCCACCGTGTCAGCCGCTGGCCCCGGCACCGCCACCCTGCAGCCCCGCAAAGCAGCCCCCGCGCCACCGGCCCCCCCCAGGGCCCCGCTGCCCGCCCCGGGGGCCAAGGCGCCCGACGGCGTGGCCGTGGTGCGTGGCTCACTGAAGCCGCTGGCAGCCCAAGGGGGCCGGCGGCAGGCGGCCAGCACGCCCGCCCTCAGCTCGGCCAGCTCCACCGGCAGCCCCCCCGGCGCCGGCAGCGGCAAAGCAGCCCGTCCTGGCCTCAGCACCCTGAACCGCAGCCACCTCCAGCGCCTGGCCATCGCCCAGTCCCGGGTGCTCATTGCCTCTGGGTGAGTCCCCGCTGCGTGTGAGCCAGGGCGTGCTCGGGGGGAGGAAGTGGCAGTGTAAGTTTTTCTCCCTTCCCCAGGGCACAGGGGGGATGTCACCCTAACCCACCCACCTCGGTGGTCCCCAACTTCCCGTGGGTGGAGGGCTCTGCTGGGCCCCTCGGCTTCCCCGCAGGTGCCTGGGGACTGGAGCAGGGCTGGGGTGGTTCCTGCATCTCAATGAAGAGGCTGAGGCCACTCTTTCTCTTGGAGGCAGGGATTGGGTGGGGGACTGCAAAAGGCCCGAAGAAAAGCCATTCATGCCCGTGAGAAGGGGTCCTTCCAGATCCCCACCCTCCAAAGACACTTTTTTGTGAGGGGGTGGACATTTAATGAGCCCGGTTTTCCCCTTTGTCCGTCTCTGCCGTCAGCCTTCTGTCACAGCCTGGCCCCTTTCCTCTCCCTCTCCATCATCCCCCTTCCCTCTGCTCCTGACCTGCCGGGAAACTTTCCCATGGAAGAGAGCCCCAAGGGGAGGGGGGGGAAAGAGCTGTGGCAGTGACGTGGCCATAGGAGAAAAGAGGAAAAGAAACAACAGACTGGCCCAGGGAGCAGTGACAAAAAGGGGCCATGAATGGAGATGCAGGCAGGGTTTCTAAAGCACCAGAGAAAAGGCGGTGGTGGGCTGGAGGGGGGGCACCTTTCCCCATCAGGGGATTCTCTCTTTCCAGCCAGGGCCCGTGCAGTTGCTCAGGCAACTGTTGTCTGGCCCCTGGGCTCTGTGGGGATGTGGGTGCTGCCACCGGTCCTGACGTGGGCTCTGTTGGCTCCCCTCAGGGTCCCTACTGTTCCCGTGAAGAACCTCACTGGCTCCAGCCCCGTCAACCCAGCACTGGCAGGTGAGGACGGGGCTGCAGCGGGTGCCTGTGGGTGCTGGGCTCCCTGAGCTGGGGACACAAACAGCCCTGGGACTGGGGGACAAACAGCCCTGGTGGGGCGGTTTTGGGGGAATGGCTGGGGTTTGGGGTGCTGCTGGTTCCTCAGTGCCATTTCAAACACCTTGTTTTTCCCAGGGATCACGGGGATCCTGATGAGTGCAGCTGGGCTGCCTGTCTGCCTGACACGGCCCCCCAAGCTGGTGCTGCACCCCCCGCCCGTCAGCAAAAGTGAGATCCAGTCCATCCCCGGCATCTCCCACACCTGCCGCAAGACCACCAAGAAACAGGCCAAGAAGGGTGAGAGGGACTTTGCTGCTTGGTCCCTGTCCCCCATTCCCCACCTGGTCCCCCTGCTGTCCCGGCAGTGGGTTTCTCCCTCCAACTCTTGCTCTCCCACAGGTAAAACCCCAGAGGAGGTACTGAAAAAATACCTGCAGAAGGTGCGGCATCCACCAGATGAGGTGAGAGCAGCAGGGGTTGTTCTGGGGTATCCCTGGGGTGCTTTGCTCTGGGATGAGTGACTGGGGACACATGTGATAACCTGAGCCAGCCAGGGATCTCCTCCCTTCCCATGCAGGGATGTCTTGCCACCCTTCATGGCTCTGCCATGTCCCTGTCCCCGTCCAAACGGGAGGGATGTGTGAGCCAGCCCTTGCAGTGTCCCAGGGTGACAGTCCTCCCCCAGGGGTGGCTGCTGGTCCCTGAGCAAGAGCAGGGCACCTCATCAATCCTGTGTCCTCAGTTCCGGCTGCACCCATCCATCTGACCCCTCTCCTCTCCTGCAGGACTGCACCATCTGCATGGAGCGTCTCTCTGCCCCCTCTGGCTACAAGGGGCCCCAGCCAGCTGTCAAGCCTGACCTCGTGGGGAAGCTGGTCAAGTGCAGCCACGTCTTTCACCTCCACTGCCTGGTCGCCATGTACAACAACGGCAACAAGGTGAGAGGCCTCGGCTCTGTGACCTGTGCTGAGCTCCACCTGCTCCCAGTGGGACAGTGCTGGGGGAGTCTGGCTGCCCCAGAGGACTCTGACCTCCCACCCTGACACAGAGTTTAATTTTTACCAGCAGCGAGCACTTTGGGACTGCGAAGTCAGAACCTGGGGTTGCGTGGGTGTGTTTTTCCCCCACTATGCCCAGTTTTACGTGTTTGCTTTCCTTCCCAGGGTGAACTTTCATTCCCTGAATGTTTGAGCAGAGCTGTCTGGAATCTGTTGCTTCTCCAGCCACAGGAGGGCTTTCCTGAGCCTCCTGCAAATAGCCTTTGTGCTCCACATTCCCTGGAAAATGCATTCCAGATTGCTCAGAGACTTTGAATATTTATTATATTTCCCTCTTTGAAAAAAAGACAAAACAAAAACCCCATCAAATCAGGGTAGGGAAGGCAATGAGGACTGGAAAGCTGATGGGGAATTGAAATGCAGACCTCGGGTTTTTGGGTGAAGCTGGGTAACCATGGTGGATTCTCCCAGCCCTATCCCGGCCTTCCTGAGTGTTTTTTTGATGGTTTTCGTGATGGAAGCAGTGCCTGCTGTGGCTTGGGGACACCGGTTTTCAGTGTGTTCCCCTCTTCCTGCTCTCAGGATGGGAGTCTGCAGTGCCCCACCTGCAAAACCATCTATGGGGTGAAGACAGGGACGCAGCCCCCAGGGAAGATGGAGTATCACATCATCCCCCACGCGCTGCCCGGCCACGCTGACTGCAAAACCATCCGCATCATCTACAACATCCCCCCGGGGGTGCAGGTGAGGCCTGGCCCCATGCCCAGGGGGTAATATGGGTGATCCTCTCTTGGGGATGGGGGTCCTTGTCACTGCTGTGTTACTCCCAGGTCATGCTGCAGCTCATGTCTTCGCTCAGGAGCTGCTTGTCCATAAGGATAAGAGCATACTTTTGAGCTTCAAAAGGTTTTTCTTCTCCCACTTCCCACACTGCAGGGACCAGAGCATCCAAACCCTGGGAAGAGCTTCACGGCCCGTGGCTTCCCCCGGCA
This sequence comes from Margarornis squamiger, assembly GCA_035222235.1. Classification (NCBI taxonomy): domain Eukaryota; kingdom Metazoa; phylum Chordata; class Aves; order Passeriformes; family Furnariidae; genus Margarornis; species Margarornis squamiger. The sequence goes on from JAWWTY010000156.1 coordinate 9,391,091, forward strand.
CTGCTACCTGCCAGACAGTGAGAAGGGCAGGAAGGTGAGTGGCTCACCTGGGCAGCTTCAGCTGCCCAAGGCATATGGAGGGGGAGCATGGGGAAAAACAGACTTATGCAGGTGGAGGTTTTCTCATGGAGGACCTTCCCACGTGCTGGGGGAGCTCAGCAGCCCAGTCCTTCTGTTTTGTGCTGGGATCCCGAGCTCCCTGCAGGGCTTGGCTGTGGGTTGCCCACTTTGCCCGGGCACATCAGGATGACCAGGCATGCCTTGAGCAGAAGCAGGTGCTTCCCCCCCCCAGGGTTTGCTTTGCTGCCTGCCCCATTTCTCGCCTCCACAGGTACTGAAGTTGCTGCTGGTAGCCTGGGACCGGCGCCTGATCTTCGCCATCGGCACCTCCAGCACCACAGGCGAGTCGGACACGGTGATCTGGAATGAGATCCACCACAAGACAGAGTTCGGCTCCAACCTCACTGGCCACGGCTACCCTGACATCAACTACCTGGACAATGTCCTGGCTGAGCTCGCAGCCCAGGGCATCACGGAGGAGAGCCTGGCACAGGAGAAGGACTGAGACCGTGGCGAGGAGGCAAGGAAAGGGTTGCCTGTGCCGGCACCCACCAGGATAAGGCTGCTGGAGAAACCTGCCTGGGGGCTTTCCAGGGTGCACCTGGAGCCCCCTGCCTCCCAGTGGCACCCGAGCAGTGGGAACATCCACAGGCTGGCCAAGAATGTGGGAGGAAGGTCCTTTTGGCCATCCTCTTCACTCCTGCAGGGCGGGAACCTCCCCACACACAGCTGTGGGGCTTCAGGCTGGCTTGGCCACCCGTCTGGATGGTGTGCTATCCTCACTGCCACTGTGCTGAGGGCTTGGGGGGTGCCAGGCTTCCCTCTCCTCATCCACACTGGTCCCAGCCTGACCTGACACCCACCTGGGGCAGGGACCTGGCCTGGGGTGGGAGCTGGTGCCATGGGAGTCCCCCTTGCTCTGCCTCGTCCCTCTGACATTTGTTTGTTTGTTTGTTCTGTCCGGTACCTTCCCACTGGTCTTCTGTGTCCGTGGAAGTTGGGGGGCCCTGGGCTGCCCCCCAGCCCTGTGCCCCCTGCTCCTCTTGGCTGTGTCTGAGCTGTGCCCTGCAGGGTTCCCTTGTCTGGGCTGCCCCTGCCTCTGCATGCCAGGGAGGGGCTGGTGGATGCTAGGAAGTGGAAGGGGGGACAGTGATGGACATTTTGTGGCCTGTGTCCCACCTTCTGCGCAGTGGGTTCCTTGAACTGTTCGTATGGGGGTGTCCCCTCGTTGAAATTCTATAATACCTCGTGTTTTGGGGTTTTGTCGTATATATGTACATATAGGGGGGGCATTGTGGGAGGCAGCCCGAGGCCTGGGAGAACATGGTGCTGCAGCTAGACTGGTGGTGCTTAGGGATGGGACAGGGGCTGTCTGGACCACCCACCCTGACAGGAGGGCTGTCACCTGTGTGTCCCCATGGGGCCAAGGTGTGAGTTGGGGCTGAGAACTGTTCCCTTTCCTGCCCCCAGAGAGGCCTTGAGGGGGCTGGTGAAGGGTTGGCATGGGCTGGGGCCAGGAGGGTGGCATGGGTAGGAGAGTGTGGGTGATGGGGGGGTGGGAGGAGTGTGTTCCTTGGCATCTTGGGGTCCCTGGGCCTTTGAGTGACCTGGTCCAGTGGAATGTGTCCCTGCGCAGGGGGTTTGGAATGAGACGGTCTGTGAGGTCCCTTCCAACCCAAACCAGTGTGGGATTCATAGGGCCTCTCAGAGCTGCCTGTGCCAGGGTGCTGGGGAGGTGCCCACAGTTTTGAGGGCTGCCCCGGGGGCACTCTCCCCATTGCTGGGCTCTGGCTGCCCATGAGAGCCCTTGGGTTGGAGAACAAGAGTGGGGGGCAGCACCCACCATTGCCCAGGCTACCCCCAGCCCTGTGCTGTTGCTTCCTGGGGAAAGGTGAGGCCTCTCAGTGTGTCTTATTGCATTCCCCTCCTGGTTTTCCTGGGCAGAGTCGCCTCACCTTCTGTGCTAGGGATGGTGGCGCGGGAAGGGTGCCCATCCTGCTGTGCATCGTTCTGTTGTTGCTGTTTTTCCTCTCCGTGGCCTGGGGGCTCTGTCACCCCTGCTGGCCACTGTGTGGAGGAGGGTGGGGGTCAATAAAGCGGATGGCAGGGGACCCTTGTGGTCCCTGCACGGCTTGGCCTCTCTGTTGTCTTCTGTCAGTCTGTGTGGCCAGGCGAGCGAGGGGCACTGTGGGGAGGGCCAGGTACCCCTCGTCCCCCTGAAGCCCCTTTGCACCCATCTGACCCCAGCCATCCTTAGCATAGGTTGTTATTTTCTACCTCAAGGGAGAAAACCTCTTTCCCCAGGAACACCCCCCTTTTTGGGCAGCTCTGCCACCCAAGGAGCTGTACAGCAGTGTGATTTCTCCTCCACGCCAGCCCTGGGTTTTCCCCACGCAGACAAACCCTGTCTGGAGCTATGCAAAACCCTGCCGTGATCTGGGCAAGGAAGGGGAGCTCCCCCACCCTCCGCAGTTCCAGCCCGATGGCTTTTATTGTGACTAAGTCTTTCCACAACATGACCTTTTTTTTTTTTTCTCCTTTTTTAATGCTCTGTTGACTACACAGTCAGTTGCTGGCTGAAATAAAACTGCTCCGTGCCTCTCAGCATGTGTGTGTATATCTATCCTGATAGATATACATGGGGACAGGGGTCGCCCTCCGCTAGCAGCATGCGGGACGTGGGGGCTCCTCTGCTCCCTCCTTTCCTGTGGGGTGGAGCAGGGGGGCTTTGCCCAGCTCTGGGGCACGAGAGCCGGGCAGGGGGCACTCAGGCCCCCAGCCCCTCGGACTCCTGCTGGTACCCCTCGCCCACGCTCAGCACGGTGGTGTCTGGAGGGCTGGCAGGGGCCGTGCTGTCCCCCGTGCCCAGCGCGCGGTACCCCCTCGCCCTGTACCTCCGGCGGCCGTACCAGGCCATCCCCAGGATGGTGGCCAAGCCGGCAAGGACCGCCGCGGTGACACCGGCCACCTCACCCCCCGTCAGCCCCTGGCCCCCCACCATTTCCACCGTGTGCTGGATCTCCTCCGGCCGCGCCAGCCGCCACACGTGGCTCTGCCCGTCCCTCACCCAGGTGCTGTCCCCGTCCCGCACCAGGATGGTGTCCACGGCCGGCAGGTTGGCGGGGGGCCGGGTGAAGGGGGGCAGGCGGGCGGGCGGCAGCGAGCCCCCCGTGAGCAGCCCAGCCTGCACACAGAACTCCACCTGGCAGCTGTCGCTGATGAGCGCCAAGTGCTGGCTGAAGCCCGAGGGACAGCCCTTGGTGTGGGGGTCCTCAGCGGTGCCCTGGTGCCCCCCAGCCAAGGGGTTCCCTGCCTGACAGCTGAAGAAGCCCCCGAAGGGCACCGCGTACTGGGCCCCCGCCTCGTAATCCTGGCTGACACACACTCTGAGCTCGCCAAAGAGCTTCAGTGGGAAGTACCCTGAGGGGCAGGACTGGGCACCGGTGATGGGGTTGGTGCTGTGGGTGCTGAACAGCCCCCCAAACAGGTATCCTGAGTTCGGGGCCACCGTCCCGCTTGCAGCGCACCAATAGGCACTGAATTGCACCCGGGAGAGCCAGAAGACATCCTGGCACTTGCGGTGGCAGAAGATGCCCAGGATGCATTTGTTGTGGCACTCCAGGTGGCTGTGGCCTTCCTCCCGCTCCTGCACACCCAGCAGCACCGGGGTGTAGGTGGTGGGGCAGGAGAACGCCCCAGTGAGGGGGTTCCTCTGCTCCAGCGCCCGGCACAGTGTGCCGGTGTCGGGGCCCGACAGCCCCACGCACTCCTGGAAGACTCCCCCGAAGGTGAAGTTGGCCACGGCACCCTCACAGGAGCCGTCGTCGGTGTTGGCGTGGAAGTTGAAGTTGGGTGAGGAGGCATCGGTGCAGCCCGGGTAGGTGTTGAAGGTGTAGTAGCGGCGGATGGCCATCTCCACCCGCCTGGCCAGCCTCTTCACTGTCGGCGTGGGCAGCTCTGGCAGCGTGCTGGCCTTGATGAAGTAGTACAGGGGCAGCCCCGAGCGGTCGAGAGCCACCAGCTGGTTTTGAATCCTCTCCTGCCAGGTCTTGAGGGTGATGCCTGGGTAAAAGGGGGTCCCGCCGATGCTCTCCACCCTGGAGTGGGTGCGGTTCTCCAGGTACTG
>JAWWTY010000156.1:9402743-9457278 GCA_035222235.1 Margarornis squamiger
GCGCCCGCCGCCGCTCGGCTCGGCCGCCCCCCGGCCCGGCACCGCCCGGGGGGCGGCGGCGCGGGCTCGGACCGCGCGGGCCCGGCCGCTCCGGGTTCGGTTCTCCCGGGCCCGGCTGTCCCCGGTTCGGATCCCGCGGGTTCGGTTCCCCCGGGCCCGGCTGTCCCCGGTTCGGATCCCCCCGGTTCGGATCCCGCGGGCCCGGCCACTCCGGGTTCGGATCCTGTGGGCCCGGCTGTCCCAGGCTCGACTCTCCCCGGCCCGGCTCCCCTGAGCTCGGCATCCCCCGGCCCGGCTCTCCCCGGCTCAGCTTCCCCGGGCTCGGCTCCCCTGGGCCCGGATCCCGCGGGTCCGGCTCCCCCCGGCCCGGCTCCCCCCGGCTCAGCTCCCCCGGGCTCGGCTCCCCGGGGCCCGCGCATGGAGCACAACGAGGGCGACCCGGCGGCCGCACGGCTCGGCTTGGCCGCGGGGCCCGGGCAGCAGCAGCAGCAGCGGCAGCCGCAGGAGCAGCCGGAGCACCAGCAGGAGCCGCGGCGAGCGGCCGAGGGGGAGGCGGAGCCCGAGGAGGAGGAGGAGGCGGTGACGGTGATGGCGGCAGACGCGGAGCACATGGAGATGGGGGCGCCGCCGATGCCCAGCGCCGACGAGGCCGCCGCCGCCTTCGCAGGTCAGGGCGGGCAGCGCTGCCTCGGCCCGCCCGCGGCTCCCTCAGCACAGCCCCTCACACAGTGCCCCCACACAGCCCACCTGCCGCACCACAGCACCCCCGAGCCCGCCCGGCCTTCCCCACCCGAGCTACAGATGGTTCCTTCACCTGCACCCCACATGAGACCCCGCAGGTTTTAGCCAGGTAGCAGCCCGTGGGACTAGCCAGCCCGAGCACCGCAGAAACGCCTGGCTTTAGGCCTGGGCGGTTTTCAACTGGTAATGATGCCCTGAGAACACATGGCAAAGGGACAGTCAGTTGTTCGCTTCGTCCTGGTGTTTGCCAGTCACTCTTCATTAAAATCAGCACAGCTGGGGGTGTTCCAAGTACGGATACAATATTCCTGTAGTTCATCACATGCTCATGGCGACTGTGACCTCAAGGTTAAAGCCAGTTCAACCCAAAGCTTACCAAAATCACAAAAAATTGTATTTATATCAACTTACAGGTGTCATGAAAAATAATTTAGAATAGGAAGGAAGAAGGAAGCATCATTACATTTATTTGGTGTTTAGCTGTTTATTGGGCTATCTGGATGCAGCAGAATGTTAAATTAATGCCTATTTTACATTCCAGAAGTCACCACAGTGACAGTAGCCAATGTGGGGGCCTCTGCAGACAATGTTTTCACCACGTCTGTGGCCAATGCAGCTTCAATTTCAGGACATGTGTTGGTAAGTCTGGCCTTTCATCTGAGGGCCTTGGCAAAGTCTCGCTTTCTCAGTGTAAATGAAGAGCTGTAGTAAGGTCAAACATCTGTTTGTATTGCAACATCCAGGCTTTCAGCCACAAACCCGTTAGCTGGGGGACATACAGCTTTTTATTCATAATTTTTTTGCTTTTCCACCCCCATCTACTCATTTTGTAGTGGAACTGGTGACTTGAAACATGAAACACTTGAATTTGCTTGGCTCCAAAATTAGCCAAATAACTGCCATACTGATTGGAGTGTTAGGATACCTTTGGGGGTTACTGAAATCTAGTGGTGTTTAACTCTTTTAATCAATTTAAATTCCTTATTCCTTCTGTAGTCTGGGAGAACAGCCCTCCAAATTGGGGACAGCTTGAACCCTGAGAAAGCTACTCTGATCGTGGTGCATACGGACGGGAGCATCGTGGAAACCACCGGGATCAAGGGGCCTTCGGCACCTCTCACACCAGGTATAAGTCAATCTGCTCCTGAAGGGTCATTCTCCCAGAGGAATGGCTACTTCTCCCCTTTAACTGTGTTTCTAGGATTTAAAAACATGTGCAGAATATTAAAAGCATTGTTTGTCCCCACTTAGAACCATCATTTAGGTTGGAAAAGACCTTTAAGATATCAGGCCCTTACACAGTATATCTTGGGAGTACAAGAATATTTATTATACTTTTTTTCATTTTTCCTGTCAGAAATATATTTTGTTTCTTCATTCTTTACTCTAACCTTGGCAAAGAAGCTTCTTGAAGAATCTTGCCTTACTGCTGGGTTTTCTACACCTATCCCACTGCTGAGGGCACACAAATAGTTTTAATATGGACAGTAAAAATACTGGTCTCCCAGTTGTGCATGCAGGTTCATTTTAAAGGCTCCTGGAATATATTCTTATCTCCATTCAGGCCAATTGCTCATATTTTACTGTCTTTATCGCTGGCATTTTGTTCAGGGCTGCTTGGCAGTTTCCTTGCTGCCCACAAGATGGCACAAACTCCTTGCAGGATTGGCCCTGGGAAAGGGAAGATCCAGCCAGCTCCCTACACCACACCATACAGGTGGTGTAAGAGTCGGGGTATAACCACAGTGTTTATGCGCTGTTAGAGCCCGGTTCCTCTGGTGCAGTTTGTTTCATTATCACTCCTTTTCAGTTCTTCGTGGCACACCTTTGTGGGGAGGTTCTAGCTGCTCCAGTCAACCCTTTGGCTTTGCTGCCCCAGCCCAGCTGTGGGATAGAACAGCCACTCTGCTTTTTGGTTGCTGTCATCTTTCTTTTCTCTTTTCTCAAAGGACCTCAGTCTCCTCCTACCCCGTTAACGCCTGTCCAAGGGAAAACTGGAACCAAGTACAACTGGGACCCATCTGTGTATGAGAACGAGCTCCCAGTGAGGTGCCGGAATATCAGTGGCATTCTGTACAAAAACAGGCTTGGCTCAGGTAACCACAGCCAGGGTGAGAAGTGGGACAGCTCCTTCTGCACTCTTCTTTTTATCAGGCTATTTTTAAGGGCTGATTGTGTGGGTTAAAAACAAACAAAAAAAAAAGACAGTTTCCAAGCCAGCGCAGTGCCTTTTGATATTATTGTTCTCTTCTATTTTGCTCTTTCTTCAGAGGCTTTTTAACTTTTTCTTAAATCTGTGAAGATCCAGGCTGCCATGCAGTGAGTGTCCTCAGTAACAGGCTGACTCCTCTAAAGTTTTTTTCGTCTCAGGAGTAGACTTGTGTTTCTACAAAGCTCTAAAGAATCCCTGCTGGAATGAAAATAGAGAGTTTGTCTCCTCGCAGGGCTCCTGAGCTCCTCCTCTTCTCTCTTATCCCTGTAGGGAAGCTGGGGAAGCAGCAACCTGGCTGCCCAGCATAGCACTTGCTTCATGGACAGAGAGTTTTCTTTACCACGAGAAAGATCAGAAATTGAAGTTCAAATTAAGGAAAGGCTTAAATTCACAGTGTTTATCCAAGAAAGACTTTTCCATCTTGTGCAGGAGCAATTTTTGTAGCCTTTTGAAGCCCAGAGTTGGAGCTCTCTAACCATGCCATGACATGTCATTGTCACAGCCATAATAATAATTGGACATGGTTACCCCAGAGTGATGGGAAGCAGCAGATGGGAACATTTGGTGATGGCTATGGTTTAACTGCTATTTTGTCCAGCAATTTCCATATTTCCTTCTTCAGGGAAATGGCAATATGATCCCTCATCTGGGCTAACAGTGTGTTTTGCTGCCTTATCTCAGGGGGCCGTGGCAGGTGCATTAAACAAGGAGACAACTGGTACAGCCCCACGGAGTTCGAGGCTATGGCGGGGCGAGCCAGCAGCAAGGACTGGAAGAGGAGCATTCGCTACGCCGGGCGGCCCCTGCAGTGCCTTATCCATGTAAGGTTCCATTGGCTCCCTCCTTTCTGCGGGAAGGGGCCGGCAAGGCCGGGTGCAGCCCCTGCAGAGGGGGGGGCTGATGGCAGTGGGAACGACACTGGGTCTGGTTGGGAGTCAGTGACATGAGGGGATTTTTTCTAGATATGTCTCAAATAGCACACTGGGAATCTTGCTTATACTGGAAAGGGGCTGGAGTTTCTGCAGGATGAAGCAATGTGACAGGAATTGAGCTCTCACCTGTGAGATCTCCTTCATTCTGTTTGCCTGACACATTGCACCATTTATTGAGTGTTTGGATCCTTTATTTCTTGCATGGCCAGGAGTCTCCTGGAGAGCTTTGTCTTGCCATCAGGCTGACAGGTGATTTCTGCTTGGGCAGAAACAAAGCCTCAAATTCACATATCCTGGCCTTTTGGTGTGGAAGTGGTTTGGTTTTCCTTTGTTGTCCCCTGACCTGGTCACCCCATGGCTATGGTGTGGGCAGCTGGCCTCTGTTCCTGTAGGTGGTCCAGGTGGGAGGGGTACCTCTCTCTAGGAGCCATCCAAATTTTTTAGCAGAACACAGGTGTGTTCTCAGTGATTTTGGTGACTCTGGTGCTGAGCTGGTCACTTCTCATTCCAGGATGGGATTTTAAATCCTCACGCTGCCTCGTGTACTTGTGCCGCTTGCTGCGATGACATGACACTGGTGAGTTTGAGGTTTTACATCCATTACTTTATAAACTAATTATTTATGTTTGAAGAGTTAACTGGTCAAGCTGCCACAGCCCTTAGCAAGCAGGTCATGAGTATCCTGGGAATGGGCACAAGGGCTTTGTCCCTGCTTGGTAGAGAAAAGAGATGAGGAACTGCTGGAGCTATTGCAGAGCAGCCTCAGTAAAACTGGATCATAGTTACTGATTTTTTCTTCTTTTTAAATTATTTTCTAAATATTGTATTTATGTAAAATACCTTTTGTGGCTGTCATTATTATTTGTGATATTTTACTCGAATTTCACAATGTTTTGACTTGGAAAACTATTTTTGTGAGGAAGTAGCATAATACTCTTACGATGGGTCTATATTTTCATCTCAAAACTGCTCTGAGTTTTTGGTTGGTTGGTTTGGAGTTTGCTTTTTTGCTTGTTTGTTTCAAAAATAATGTTAAAAGTCCTGAAAGCAGAAGGCTTTAACTTGACTTGGTGTTTTGCATTTCTTTTCTGCTATGAACTGACTGATTTTCTTGGTTTTGAGCCTGGAACTGCTTCCTCTCTTCTCCTCACCTTCTCCTTTTTTCTTTCCTTTATCTTTCTGTTGTGTTCTGCCCAGAGTGGCCCTATTCGACTCTTTGTGCCATATAAAAGGCGGAAAAAGGAAAACGAAATGCCTGCAACTCCAGTGAAGAAGAATTGCTCCAAAAACATCACTCTGCTTCCTGCCACAGCTGCAACTACGTGTAGGTTCTTTTCTTCTGGTGAAAAGTGCTTCCCTTCTGTGATGAGGAATTGCCACACTAGGTATTTAATGTGTGTTAGTGCCCCCTTCAACTGTCCAGCTGAGAAAAATGTCCCTTTTTTTGGCCACATTCTTTTCATTGGGCAGTTTTACTGGTTCAGTGTCACTTCCTATTTTATAGAAAGTAGCACAGTGTTGCCACATCTGGACACAAGCTGAGTAGGAAAAAGTGCAGCTCGAGACCTCTGGGAAACTCAGATTTAAGCATCATCAGATCCTTGTGCAGTGAACAGGTTTCATGTTTTGTGCTGAGAGAGCTTTGGATTATGTCCCATCCCTGGAAGTGTTCAAGGCTGAGTTGGATGGGGAAGGTGTCCCTACCCATGGAAGGGCGTGGAATGAGATGAGCTTCTAACCCAAACCATTCCAGGATTCTATGATTCCATGATTATATGCCCCCTGTACCTGTTCTCAGCCCAGCAGCGTGGGGGGAATTGTGGACTCCTGGCCTTGATCCGCAGTGGGTTTCAGGTAGATTTTTCACAAATAACAGTGGGGAAATTTCCTGTTGGAATTAGGTTGTGAGGAAGGCTGGCCTTTTTCTGCTCTGCCGCAAATCTCCATTCTATCCCCTGAGCTCCTTTGTGTCCTTTAAAAGCTGGAGTAAGATTTGTGCTATTCCTTGTAATACAGAGAAAAAAAGGCTGGAAGCAGCTGGGATGAGACCACCAGCCTAAAAGTCGTTAATGAAGGAGGCACAAAGTGATGCTTTCATCTGCACATCCCTCTCCAGCATCCAGCACACCCATTTGTTTATTACTGGTTTGATTGGCAAACCATCTGTGTGAGAACAGAAACTAATTTGCAAGCTCATCCAGCTCACACGTTCCCAGTCACATCCATCCTGCTCTCAGCACACTGGCATCATCTGGACAGTAACAGTACAAAGTGAATCCAGGAGGAAGCAACAGAAATCCAAAAATAGGAACAAAAAATAAGATTAGATCATCAGCAACGGCAGGAGGAGAAACACACAAGGATTCTGCAGAGCCATTTTGTGGTTTCATTTTTTTTTAATTCTCAGATATGTTTAATCTGTATTGGTTTGTTAAGTGAGGTGCTGTGAGGCTGCACATTCCTGCATTGGGAGGGAGAACTGCTTGTTTTGGGGGCCACATAATTCACCCACCATGAATTTATAGTCACAATATCTTAAAATTGAATTATTGTTTGGGAAAAGATCCTTTTGTTGGAGCAGTGTGCCCATCACTAATTAACAGTGCCAGTTAATTAATCCTGTCTGAAAAGAGTTTTAGACATTCTGGAGCTGCTCAGGTTATAATCATCCAAAAGGATTTTGTGCCTTGTTACTTGCATTGGCCAAGCACATTCTATCACCATGTGTAGATAAACAGCTAAAATTGTCCAGCTTTTGTGGAATTAGTTGTAACTGCAGGTTTTTATGTTGATTTAAGTCGCAAGAATCACTCCTGGTAAAATTGTCATAAATTAGGATCAGCCAGAAACTGATGGGGTTTATGGCCTCATTGAACCGTTACGGGAGGTGTTAAGTTATGGCTCATAAAATAACTGAAAAGATGGTGATTTGAGAGGTGTTATGTTGTAAATGAATGTTCTGAGCTCATACCCCCCGAGAATAACCAGAGCCCTGGAAGGACAGCAGAGCCTTCAGAAGCCCACCAGGGTTTTATTCCCATTTCCAACTGCACTGGTCATAGGTGTGATCCAAACTGGGTTGTCACAAGCTGGTGATCTGTGAGTTCCCTGACTGGCTGGTGCAGCACAGGGATATCAACAGTTGGACAGCTGTGGGCTCTGCCCTGAGTGTGAATTACGAAAGTGCTTTAATATTTCCAGTCACCGTGACTCCCTCTGGACAGATCACAACCTCAGGGGCACTGACCTTTGACCGCGCGTCCACCGTGGAGGCCACAGCCATCATCTCGGAGAGCCCAGCCCAAGGGGATGTGTTCACTGGAGCCACGGGTAAGAGCTGAGGGATTTGTGTCCTGGACAGCCATGGGAGGGAGGAAAAGGGGTTTGGGTGCCCACTGCTGTGGCAGGGAGCATTTTGAATATAGCACAAGGGATTTATTTCTTAAGGGAGACATGACATAACCTGCTGTCCTTCCTCTGAAGTCATGTCAGCTGCTTGAATTCTTACCAGCTGCACAAAAGGAGAAGTTTTGCCCATGTGTGGCATCTGGGAGTGTTTGCCTCTGCTGAGTTCCTGGGGTTTATGTTCGTCTTTGTAATTTTTTTTTACTAATTTAACATAAAATGCTATAAACCTCCCCCAAAAAAAACAAACTAGCTGAGGGTTGGAACTGAGTGAAAAATGCCAGAATAAATCAAATAAAGTATAAATGCAGGACATACATTTCAGTTCTTGCAGTTTGAGTCATGCTTTGGGCTGTCAGTTCTGCTGAGGGAATGGTTCTGCTCCAAAAACTGGAGTTTGGAGCCCTGGGATTATTGTGGATATGTAGGTGTGTGGGAGGAAACCAGAGAACCTGTGGCTCTAAAAGAAAAAGCTGAGCCTGTTGGAGTCAGGACCAGGCTGCCTTGTTTGCTGACTGTGTGAGAACGTGCTGCCATTTCTCATTTCCAGCTCTTGGGAATTACCCCAGGGTGTAGGAACTTGTGTAAAATGTAAAAAAATAGGGATGAAAGCAGTGTAAGAATCACCTGCCAGGTGTGTTGGACAGTGATTCCCAATGTCCTTGTCCTCCTGCAGTCCAGGACACCAATGTCCAGCAGCCTTGCCGGGTCTCCCATCCAGAGCCTCACTATCCCAGTTACCAGGACAACTGCCAGATCTCCCCGTTCCCTGAGGCTGCACTGCCCACGGCTCATCCCAAAATCGGTACGTTTGCTGTCCAGCAGGTGAGACAGGTCACTGGGCTTGGATTTCCTCTTGTCTTTCTCAGCAAAGGTAAAGATTGAGGCAGAAAATTAAACTTTCCTCTGTTTTGCTTAGGAGTTTTACAGTTATTAAGATTTGGACAAGTAGATTGCCCCCCTATGGGAAGTTTTCCACTCCATATTGAGAACTTTGCTTTGTTGGTTTCTACCAGAGGAGGCTGCTGTGATCCTGTGTCCTGTATCATCTTGCACTCCCTGCCTTTCCTAAAGCTCTTGCTTCTGGGCTTTTGTCCTCCTTGGGCACTGTGGCTCCACATTTATTTAGTGTTTGATCTGAGGAGACCAATATCTTCAAAAGCACACAACAGAAGTTTTTCTAGACATTCTCCCATCTCTTTACTACTCCAGTGGTACCTGCTGAAGGTAGTTTTGGGCAGATTTGGTGTAAATTTTCCATCCCCTCTGAATGACCTTTATTTGTTTACTTGAAGCAGCACAGCATGTTCCTGCTGTCCAGAGTCACATCTTGTTGGATTTAAGACTTAGTCAGATCTTGGTGTTACTAATTAAACACTGTTTGTTTTATCACCGGTGAATACTTTCTCTTACCTGATGTACCTGTGCCAAAATGAAGAATCAGAAGTAATTCCTGTGTGATATGTTATCAAATGCCACCCTGGGATAAATATTGTGCTGGAAATGAAGAGTGGAAAAGGCTCTTCTGCAAACAGACAGTGATAAAAAAGACCCGTTTATCTCATACTCATGTCTAAGTGCAAATAGTTCCACACCCCTCATGTGCAAATTGATTGACATTTCAGTTTTAATTAAGGGCATTTACCATGAAATGTCTTGTGTGGCTGTGTGGGGATCTAGCAAGGAAAGGTCACACACATGACAGTGACCTGCACCAGCTGGGGTCAAGGCTTGTTCTCTCTCTCCAGGTCAGTGCTGGAGCTTTCAGTCCTTTCATGAACAGCTATCAGGCAGGAGGTTGACAAGGGTTAAAAAAGGCTAATTTAGTCACTGTCTTACTCAGTGTTCAGTGCTGTCTTGCAAGAAAGCTGGTTTATCTGCAGATGCTTTTCTAGGGAGAGATTCACTGCCAGTGGAACTGCTGGAGTTGCAGCCGGAAGCAGGAAGATGTGTTCAGGACAGTGTTTAAAGGTGCCTTTCAGACACTGCAGCCTCTACATGTTATTCAAGAACTCCCTATTCAGGCGATTTCTTAACTCTGGTCCTGAGGAAGAGCATCTGGCTCCAATAATGGTCTGTTTTAGTGAGAACAGTGGCCAGAGATCCAGCAGTGGCTGCTGTGCTGGCACTCCCTGCTCACACTGCAGATGCTTCATCTTCAGTACCATCAGCACTGGGAGAGCTGCAGGAAACAGGCTGGGGGGAGATCTTGGGGTGATAAGTCTGCACAGCCCCAAAATTGGTGGTACCTTCCTTTTTCTGGTAAACAATTTAGTGAGGAACGTAGAGGTCAGGTGTTAGTAGATGTCAATGTCTTGGACTGAATTTTATGGCAGATGGTTAGTATTTATTGCTAGAGTTGTATTTTGGAAAAGTAAAGCCAGATAATGTTTCTTCCTGGAATGTTACCTAAGCTGAGCTTACACTGTGTATTGTGGAGTTCCTGTATCTGGATTTAATTTCCTCATTCCGTGATCTCTCAGTGTACATGCAAAGCCAATGTTGTGAAAAGGAGCTGTTTTAGTGACACAGTAACTGCTGAGTTTTTAAAGGGCTTTCCAGCCCGTGGTTTTGGAAAGTGTGTGTTTGAAATGCCCTCAGTTTGAGGTGGCTGTTACTGTTGGGTATATTCCAGTGTCGGGCCAGGGTTATGGTCAAGGTCAGGATGCAGGAAGCACAGGAAGCGTGATGTGGATCAGTGGCTGAGTTTTGTGGGTTTGCAGCCCAAGAATTGACATCTGGGTAGGGACATTAGGATATTTCTGTGAAGTGCTGGGTCACCGAGTTACTTAATGTAACCTTACCTAGCCATGGCTCAGGGAAACGTTGCCAGTAGTGTAGGAGTCCCTGGGAATGCTGCTTTCACCACTTCATCATGCTGGTCCACAGCAGTGCCAAGAGGTGTTAAACCCTTCCTAGAGCAAATGGGAGGTCAGGAGGAGGTGTTCTCATCCTGGGGGTTTTAGAGTGTCCAAGGGTTTGTTCTGCACAGACGTGCACTTTGGGTTGCAGAAGGAAGGGTCAGTTTAGCAAAAACTTCCCTAGACTGGAAATTCTGCAGACCATATTTTATAAAAGAAACCAAATGACACAGGAAAAAAAAAAAACCAGCTCCCAAAAAAACCCACCTTATGGGAGTGAAACGCCCTAATGCTCTCTATGTTGTTTTTTTTTTGTTTTTACACCCAGTGTTAACTTCTCTCCCTGCCCTGGCTGTGCCCCCCCCGACCCCCACCAAGGCCATGTCGCCGTCAGTCGTGAACGGGCTGGAGGTGACGGAGCAGCGGAGCTGGCTGTACCTGGAGGAGATGGTCAACTCCCTGCTCAGCACAGCACAGCAGCTGAAGACCCTGATCGAGCAGGCCAAGCAGGCCAGCTCCTCCTTCCGCGAGGCTGCCGTCACACAGGCCAAGATCCAGGCGGATGTGGAGAGGAAAGAGGTAACTGTGCCACAGGAGCTGAGGGGGCTCAGCCAGGAACACCTCCTGGGCTGAGGAATGGGCAAGCAGCTCCTGCCTGGAACAGTGGTAGCCCGTAGAAATTGTTTCTCCAAGCCTTGAGGGCAGTGTTACAAGAGAAGTATTTCTGAGTTATTTGTGCCCTGGGGAAAGGAATGGAGTGCTCTGGGATTCCAGGAGCTGCGCGCAGCAGGCTGGTTGTACAGACTGTTGGTATCACAATCCTGAGCTCTCTCATCAGCTATCCATAAATTTATGGTACATGGGCACCAAATCTTGGTCTGGGAAATCTGTTAAGACCCTCTGAGTAAAGTTACATTTGTGTTACTGAGAAGTGGTGGGTAATGACATCCTGAAAGAAAAGCTCCATGTTTAGATGCATCTCCAAAATGCATCCTGATACTGCAAAAAATGAAAATGCTGAGATATTGGTAAGGTTGTTCTGAATTGCAGTATTTTGTGTGGGATTAGTTAAATACAACTGCTCTGGCAGAACCTCTCAGGGCTGTTAAGAAACAGTTCTCTGCACTAAGTATATAATCCTTTGGTTACTCTCTCAGTGTTGGCCTTACTGCATTTTTTGGTAAGGGAAAGACATTTAGGAAGAGTATGAGTGGGGCAACAACCAAAGGCTTGGTGTGTCTTGCAAGGGCAATTTGACATTTGTAGGTCAGGCCCAAAATGAACAGATTAGAGACAGGACTGACACAGAGGCCTCTGTGCTTGGGCAATGTAATTTTTTTGAGTGTGCATTAAGCCATTGTTTATATCAGATAAACTTTAGGATGGGGAGAAAACATGAAATCACCAAATTCTGTGCCAGAATTGCTGGGGTATAATAAAGATATTCAGGCATGCGTTAATGGATTTTCTGTATGAATTGAAGCGTTGAAGTCTGATGAGTGTTGTAACTGGAGTAGCCCTCTGTAAAGCAGTGGTGCCTCCGGAGCCCAGCTCATTTAAAAGCAAGGTGGAAGATTAAATCAGCAAACAGCTGGGGCATCTGAATTGGTTTTTAGAAAGATTAAACTAGTTCAGGGCTGGAGAGTATGAAATGAACTAAAAAGGGTCGGGCAGTTAAGAAATGTGAGTGACTGGCAAACAAACAGGGGCTTTTGTCCTCCAAAGTAGCAGGGAAACAGTTGGGAGTTGAAGGTTATTGGTTTTCTTGAGCTGTTTTTGTGAGAGGTGTGGATATGTCTGGCTTGATCGTCTCTCGTTTCACACCTTTTCCTTCTCTGTGGTTTGTGAAAGGCTGGAATTGCCATGTCAAATCAGGCAGAACCCAATCCACCCTTGCAGGCCACAGCAAGAGGTTTCCCTGCTGCCGCCTTCATCTGCCTGGAGTTTTCTAGCTCATTTTATGTCATGGTAACATAAAGGTTTCGAAGGTCGTGGTTTCACAGAATAAATACTGTGCTGTCAGGGCATACACTTGTAAATTAAGCCTTTAATCTCCTTATATGGTGGGTCAAACTCCTGGATGAATCTACTTCACCTGGAGGTGTGGGTTTAGATTTTTTTGGACTTTTTAACTGTTCCAAATACATTTAGGCCAAGGTTAGCACATAATCCATTTGGGATTGGGTTTGGATTTCATCGCTTCGGGACTCCTGTCCCCCTTGCCAAGCGTGGCAAGGCAACCCTTCACATTACACTCCAGCTGGGAAGTGACATGTCTGGTGTGTTTTCCTCACAGCAATACCAGAGCCAATTATTCCAACAAACAGAGGATGTGGATGGGAAAACGGAAATCATCATCAAGGTAAGCTGGAGACATCTCGTGTGTTGTGAAGGGTCTTTTGGTCTTTGTCTTGTTCCATTTCAATTTGTCATTGCCACAGAATCCTTTGCTTTGTGTCTGGCCTGCTGGCACGGATCTGAGCCTTCCCATTGCTCCAAGCAGTGTCTTCTCTTTCCCAAGCCATCCAGGTTGCCACACTCCTCCATTGTCACCTGGCCAGGTTCATAATCTCGAGGTGATGCTGCAGTTCTGCTGGGTGGCTGTCACTGAGCTGTGACAGGAAGGAACTCGCTTCCTTTCTGTCCTGTGAACTGGTTTTCATAACTCTACAATTCCCTCTGGCTGTTGGAAGGAGTTAGTTCAGGACTCATGACTGAAGCCCTCAGAGCTGTGTGTGTTACTCAGTTCTCCCTCAGATCTCCAGGTACAACTGCACACACTGTGTCTTTTCCCCATTTTCCAGTAACTGTACAGGTTACAAACAGCCCTAGTCAAGTGTCCCCTTGGGACAGGCTTTGCAAGTCCCAGATTGCCACTTTAAACCATTTTTGGTGTCCCAAATCCCCAGTTGTACATCAGGAGCACAAGACACGGTTCAGTCACACCAGCTGTTCACTGCAGGTACATGGAAAGGTGTGAGCAGGGGGTATGATAAATGGGGTGTTAATCAGGGCACTGCTTTGGGGGTGGTTGTGCTCAAAGGAGAGAAGGAGCAGGAGGAACTAAAGAGCCCAGGATACTTTCACAGCCTGCTTCCTGCCGCTGCTGCTTGACGTGCTAATGATTTGTCAGGAATTTAATGAGCTGGAAGCAGAATGCTCTGTGAAGTGCTTATTTTGGTGGTAGTTCAGTGATGTTTCCACCTAAATATACAGGTTATGTTAATTGGTGTCACTGACGTAAGATTAAAGCGATAGACAGAAAAGCATCCCCTAAAAAGCAGGTGTGATTTTTCTCCTGTGTATCCTATCTCACCTTGCTTCTGGATTTAAATCCTTGCTTCTATTAGAGCCTTCTTCATTTGACTCCTTTTTTTCCCTTATGCAGTCATGCTGCTGACTGCAAAGTAACAAATCCCTTTCTTCTCTCTAAAACCAAGGAATGATTAAGCTGAAGGGTCCCGTCCTTATTCCTGATCCTGTTCTTCCTCAGACCCTCTCTCTGACATACACAGGATTATAAACCCAACAAAAGCACCAGTGAAATCTGCCTTAAACCTTTCAATTTGGGATAAACTCAGAACTTGGGTATCAACAGCCTGTGTACAGCTTGACTTGGTTGTTTGGGATGCACCTGCCTGTGGGATACACCTGATTCCTGCTGAAGCCTGCAGTTACCTGGGTGATGGATACCTGACCTGTGTGGATGGAGGTGTCCCTGGGGTGGTGGGGATGGATTTTCATGACCACTTGGTGTCCTACCCACAGTTTTTAAGGGCTTCCTGCCTAACAGAAAGGAAAACAGAGGTGCATTCCATTTTCCAAAGTCATCCCTGCTAGAACTGCAGGAGGGCAGGTCGCTGAGCGCTTATCCAGAAGCCACTGGGCCTGTTTGTTTTGTGTTGATGTGCTGAGGGTGTTTTGGGAAATGGGGGCTTTCCCACTACTCCCACATTCCAGCAGGTCACAGCCCCTGTGTTGCACCTCAATGACCTCCCTGGGGCTGCTCTGACACAGCCACTCTCCCTCCCTTCCCACAGCAATCCTGTGTCAACTGCGGGCGGGAGGCCACCAACGAGTGCACTGGGTGCCACAAAGTCAACTACTGCTCCACCTTCTGCCAGCGGAAGGTATGGTCTGCTTGGGAGTTGGGATCCAGTTCCCTGGAGGGGCTGTGGGACCCTGGGGAGAGTCACTTTGATGGAGCAGAGCCGGGCAGCCAGCGCAGAATGCTGTGTGGGTCAAGCATGCCAAACCCCCTGCCAGTGTGATCACCAGCAAGGCTGTAGTGATGGGGCAGGGCTGCAAGTTGGGATGGGATTAAAGGGGTGGGGAAGGTCCCAGGGTTTGTACACACCTTCACAAAGGTGATCCAGAAAATCAGAGGAACATTCTGCTTAGTCCAATTCCACCTCTACTGTTGATGCAGTATGTGGCTCCTTTCCCCTCCATCACTGGTCTGGTTTGTGGGACACTGGAGACCTGCTGCTCCCACCTGTGCTGGAGAAAGTGCTTCCCACACAATGACTTTTCCAAGGGCCTGGTCCCTTCATGACCTCTCCCTCTCTCTCGCCTCACAGGACTGGAAGGACCACCAGCACATCTGCGGCCAGTCAGCCACAGTGACAGTTCAGGGTGACGAGGTGCATGTCACAGACAGTGTCATGGAGAAGGTCACCGTGTGAGCAACCTACCTCCGCAGCCATTCCTGGGCACGTGGGGCCGGCTGGATCGGGACCCAGTGGGAATGGTCTGTCCTGTGCCAATGGCACTCTCCTCTCTAGCAGAATCATTTTTGATTGGCTTTTGATACTGTGACAGCATTTGTCTACTCCCAATGCCCTTTCAAAACTTTGGATAAAACAGAGACTGTGAAAACCTCATCTGGAACCCCTCCCGCACGCACATTGGGATCCCCCTTTGGCTTTGGGAGGCTTTGCCTTTTTCCAACGGGATCCTCCACCGTGTGGATTACAGCAATCTCTTCATCTCTCTTGAGATGGATCTAATGCAGGTGCTGCAAGGAGATGTGCCAGTGTTTCCTTCTCCCGGGGCCTCCCTACCTCTTGTTTGAGAAGAGAAATGAACCTTTGTTTGGTTTATTTAATTGCCTTGACAGAGTTGGTACAAGTTCTTAGTTTGGCATTGGAACAATTTTTGGTTTTCCTGTGTTCCCTCTGTGCTGGGCAAATTTGGAACACGTTGGAGCTTCTGCATTTAAATATCATTGACAAATAACATGTTGTTAAATAAAATGCAGTGAAAGCATGAGCGAGCCCAGCGGTTCCCTTTAATCCCCAGGGCAGCACTTCAGGTCCAGGTGCCTGCACAGTTGGGTGCAGCGGCAGGTATACGTGTGTCTCTGTTTCCTGTCTATCTGGGAGGTGTTTGCTCCACAGGGAAGCACAGCCTCATGCAATAGCCTGGAATGTCGCTTGTAGCATCCACTTGGCCAGAAGCAGATTGGATCAAGGTCAAGGTGAGTGCCCACAGACACAGGGCTGTCCTGTCCCGTAGGAGCTGCTAATTAGAGAAGTGACCATTAGGGAGTTATTTGCTTTGTTCACTGCAACAAAATCATTTAATTATTAATGTGCTTCTTTAATAATTAAGCTAATCAGGCGCCTTTATTTGTGGTTGAAGATTTTTGAGTTTTGGCAGGCTCACAAACTTCTGATTGGTGGTTTGGGTTTGTTTTTAGCTTCAGGCATAGCCCCTGTGATGGGTCACAACCCCCATGAGGGGTCACTTGTCCTGGCTGGTTGTTCAGTTGAGTGGTCACAGCCTCTGTGAGGGGTCACTTTTCCTGGCTGTTGTTTGCTCCAGTTTTGTGTTGGTGGATGAGGATGGTTGTTCAGCTCCTGCTTCAGGAAAGGCCACCTGAACCATGGAGTGATCCAGCATCACATAGAATGTCAAAAGGAGAAAATTCTATCCAGAGCTACAGGAAAGTTAGTAAGAGAGAAAAATGCAATGGAAAAGACTTAAGTTTTAGACTGGAGGTTTCATTCCTCTGTGAATCTTAAGGGTCTGTTACATTGCATTCCATGTGTCACAAGGTGGTGGTTTTCCATCCCTGGCAGCCCCATGGGGTCTCTCAGAAATGCCCTCAATTGGTTTGCCAGTGGTGGGCAGAGATGGGGCTCCAGCACAGTCAGTGCCAGGTGATGAGTGTCGCTTCCTGGCTGTTTTCCTGGAAAAGTTATTCTTCCTCATGCAGAGCCAAGTGGGCCCGGTGGCAGCAGGGCCAGAACCACACTCCCATGGAAAACCAAGCAGAAAGTGAGGCAGGATGGGAACAGAAATTACCTGTGATACTCATGGGAAGGACAGAACAGGCAATTCCTTCCATTCCCAGAGCAAAATGCCCACTCCTGCTTCCCAGAGTAATACTTGAGTACTGGCAATGGTTTCTGCTTACAGTGAGATGCTGATTGCCTGTTTTCTAGAGCATGGAGACAAATTAGTTAATTGAGGAGACCGTCTTAATTGAGCCCATGGTAACACAGCACATTCCCAGAGTTTCTTGTGTTCCACATTTGGATCCAGCAAAGGCGGCTTTGAAGGGGCACCTCTGGAGTGCTAAAGCTGCACTTCCAGCATCAAGTGAGGCTTTTGGTTGCAAACTATTCTTGTTGCTTCATGTCCCTGTCCACCATGGCTGAGCAGCGGAGCTCTTCCTGGATTGAGGACCAGCAGAGCTCTATGGACAGGTTAGCTGGGACACCAGGAATGCTGGCTTGCCAGTTCTCCTGCTTGGGAGGGGCGTGAGACAGAAACTGAGAGTCCCCACTGTCCTTACTGAATAGCTCTCTTTATCCAATCCACTGTCCTGATACAATAGTTTGTGGCCAGGTGTAGCCAAGCCTTGGTCACTGTTGGAATTTTGGCTTTACTGAAAAAATTTGAAAGAGAGTGGGGCAACTTCTCTAAATTGTAGAATTGTAGGTGTGACTCAGCTGCCATTGAAGCTCTTGAGAAGCTTCCCCTGGGGTCCTGGTACCTGTGGCAGCTGTGCTGCAACGCAGCAAGTGAGGGAGCTCAAAATTGAACAATATACTCTTGTGGGAATTGAGTCTGTTTGTTTGCTGAGGAGAATTTCATTGAGCAATTGCTATTCTTAGTTAAAGAAACACTCAAGACGTCGCTGCAGTACTCTTTTCCGTTTTGTTTCCAAGCTAATTCCCCCCTAAAAAGCACAAATCACATACAAAATCATGACTTGGAAGACTCTAATTCTGTGCATTATTCCTTTTCTTCCCTCCAAGCCTCAGCGACGAGTGTTAGCTGGTCCCACTGGCTGCTCTTGCTGTTGCTGCACCCAGGTTCACCTAAAGGCATGAAAGATTTTTTCCTGTGGCTGGAAATGATTCCTGGCAGGAATCCTATGGCTTGATAAAGAATTCTGGAGCACTAGCAATAACATTATGGTGCCTTTGTAGGACCCTTGTTAAACATGAGTGAAATCAGCTTTTGAATCTCAAATTATCAAGGGTAAAGGGAAAGCATGTTGCACAGGTAGATGTCACCTCACAGCCCTGTTAATGCCACCCTGGACCCAGAAGCTTAGAAATTACTATCCCTGCTTACATCAAGAATTAAAAAAGAGGCTGGAAACCTGCAGTTTCCAGTGGGAAGAGGATCTAAGTTGCATCCACTGGTACTCAACTGTGACACCTTATTACAAGGAGCTGGGGACCAGCTTCCTTTGGCTGCCTTGCTCCTCCTTCTCTCCTCCTCCCCAACAAAGACAGCAGGCCGGGGACAGAAATAGATCTTTAATGAACTATACAAAAAATCACCCAGTGGTTCCTCCTCCCCGGAGGTTCCTCCTCTCCACCAGTCCCAGAAGGCTCAGCAGAAGAGGTGCAAGACTTTGCGGAAGAAGTTTCTGAACTCAGCATTGAACACGGTGTAAATGATGGGGTTGAGAGCACTGTTGACATAGCCCAGCCAAGTGACAATGCTGGTGACTTGAGTGGGGACAGCACAGGTCTTGCAGAGTGCCCTGGTAATGTGCACCACAAAAAAAGGTGTCCAGCAGAAGAGGAAAGCACCTGCCAGGACAGTAAAAAGAGAAGGTGATAGGAATATTCAGAAGGGTTTAGTTTAACAAAGCCCAGGCCAAACAAGACAGAGGCAGCTCAGAGTTGTCAGGGAACAGGTAGCAGCTGTGCTGACACATGGAGCTGGGCCTATGCCCAGACAAAAAACTGGGATGTCTTTCCTGTCCTAAGCATTGATGAAAAGTCTTAAGTTACTCTGACTTTGGCTTGAAATGTAAGATACTGGGAGTCACAGGTTTGCCTTGAAGGAAACTTGGTTATAAACTACATGTGTTCTTTCCCAAGGGTGGTGCTCACTGGCACTGCTCTGGCACCCTGGATGCACTGGAGTGGGACAAGGGGGTATGTTTCCCACCCAGCCCAGCCATTCCCCGCGGATACTCACCGACGACCACTGGCAGCACCCGCATGGCCTTGCGCTCCCGGCCGTTGATCTTGGCCCTCTTGCATCTGTGCCCTGGGTGTGGGTACCTGAGGTGTGGGTAGGACACAGTCTGGATCCCATTGCTCATCCCACAGTCCCCAGGGAGGCCAGCGTGGCTGTAAGGGCTGTGCTCTGGCGGCCCCAGCCGGCTTTGCTCCCTCTCTAGGAAGGTCGGGGGGTGATACAGCTTCCTGTTGGCCCCATAGATGCAGCCCCTCAGCTTGGCCTTCCTGGCCTCTTCCCAGCGCTTGAGTCCTTGGAACATGCCACAGTACAGCACCAGCATGACGGGACACGGGATGAAGAAGGAGCAGATGGAGGAGTACACAATGTAGTTGTCATCCTCCAGCTGGCACAGGCTGGGGTCCCGGTCTGGGACGTTGTTGAGGCCAAATATGACAGGAGATGCAACAGCAAAGGCAAATATCCAGGTGGTGGATATAAGGATCAGCTGCCGCAGGTCGATCTGTTTCCGGTTGTAGTTGAGCGGGACTTGAACAGCGATAAACCTGCCAACACAGCCCTGGGTGAGTCAGGCCTGGTGTGGGGGTGTCACCACTGGTGCTGTAACCGAGGGGCCCCAAAGCTCCTTGTCACTGTCCTTCCCCACATTCATTTACTTTACATAGCCAAGTCCTGGGCTACAACCAGAGCACCCAAGGGGCAGCTCAGCCTCCTGATACAGCTGTGCTTTCAGCTTGGCCATCCCTGATGGGAAACAAACCTTGTGATGAAGGACGGTAGGGGAGGGCAGGATCTTCCCTGTGTGGGAGCCTGGCAAAGGTGTATGGAAGTGGCATGACACGCAGACACAGCCAGAGCAGGCAGACACTCACCGGTCCACGCTGATAGCACACAGGTTGAAGATGGAGGCCGTGCACAGCATCACGTCCATGGTCATCAGGGTGTCGCACAGCACCGTGCTCAGGGACCACACACCTCCCTGGAACTGAAAAAATCCCTGGGGTCAGCAGGCACCTTTAAAGTGACAGGGAACACCACCATGCCTGGGCGCTTCAGCCACTGATCTTTCCTCCAGACAAGCAGCCCAAAGCCAAGTGCTCCTCCCATGACATGATGCTTCCAGCACAGCAGTGGCACACAGGAGCTCACAGCCTGTTCAGGGCTTTCTGGGCCTGGCCTGGCTGGAGAACTGAGCCCCCAGACTGTGAGTACAGCCAGGTGAGTTGTGCTGGGCAGAGAAATGGCCACAGGACAGCCCTCGCTGCCTTGGGTGAGTGTAGGAGCCCCCAGACTCCTCACAGCCCCAGAACTCATCACCCCAGAGTCTCCCCAGCACCACATTCACTGCACAGCATCACTGCACAGACTTGGTGCCTGAGGCAACAAGTGGCAGAGCACAAAGTTCCTCTTCTGCTTCCAAGGTCCCACTGCTCCAATGTCCTGTTTGCAAACAATGTGAATGGTTTCCCTTTGTTACACAACTGTTCTGTCCTGGCAGGCAAAGCAAAAGTCCAGGCTGTGAAGACCAGGGTCAGGCAGTCAGATACAATTTCTGGCTCTCTCTGCACAGTCCCAAGTGCCAGGGCAGAGCAGCAGTGACCAGTGTTGCTGCTCCAAATGACTGGAGGTGTTGACTCTGCCATGCTTTTCAGCATGCTTTTCAGCATGCTTTTCATGTGATTTTCAGCTTCGTCATCTTGGCCCGTGGCAGAGGACAGGCAGCAGAACAGGCAGCAGGACATCAATAGCTGATGCTGGTAAGCCAGAAACCATTTGCAGCAGTTGGTTCCAACCGAGCGCTCGTCTTGCCCAGGTACAAAGCTGCCCTGTTTTAGCATTAAAGCACTTTTTAGGCTGACAAAGAAATACGTCACCCCGCTCCTATTCCTGTGCTATTATTCCCATGAGCTCCTTCAGCAAAGGCAGAGACCTCTCAGTGTGCTCACACCTGCACAGATAACCAGGAGGTTCCCTGGGCTGTTCCCACTAGGGCAGCAGGAAATTTTTTTCTCCCGATTTGTGACTGTTAGGAAAACTCCACCATCCTTTGGGTCCCTCTGCAGAGAGAGGTTCAGTTAAGAACCAAACACACTGTACAAATAAGTGTGATTTTAACTTGCAAAGTGTTCAGTAGCAATGGCCCCTTGTCACGCAAAATATCAAACACTATCAATACTCTCTATATGCACTTATTAAAACATATATGATAAATATTACTATAGTATATATTGCTATATGTAATATATATAATTTATGATGTATGTTTATAGATAATGTGCATCATCTAATGTATATCATTTACTATATGTTTTTATCTATTGTAAATGTGCTACATAACAATGATTTTTATATCTGTACATATAAATCCCAGGGACTTTTTCCTATATAGTAGTAGTCAGGCAGTGCTTGTGGAGTGTAGCATTGCTGCCCTTCTGCAGGGTTCAGGAAGCAGGTACGGATTTGTTCCTGTGCAGGTGCTGAACAGCAGGTTCTGGTTTCATTCATCCCAGCACAGAACAGAGCCACGTGGAGAAGGCACTCCACGGAACAATGGGAAAGTGCCAAAACCCCTGCCCCTGCCAAGAACAGGACAGGCAGCTCTGCAGGGATTAGTATCAGGCAGTAGTGATGTCAGGCCCAGGATTATGATTAGAGGAGCTGTAAAGCCGAAGGAGACTCTGAAGTAACTGTTTGGCTATTTTAGTACTACATCTCCTTGAGATACCTCCAGGGGAGGGCTGGAGTGAAACCTGAATGCTTCATTCATCCTCTTCTTTAGCACAGTGCAGCCACCCCAAACTGAATTTGGAACCTGAGTTATCAAAAACCCAATTTTTGCCAAGCTCACTGGGATCCTGACAAATTCAGTTCATTTTCATTCAATTTATGTGAGAGACAACTTGTTTTTGGGCTACAGTTTTCCAAACCTGTTTTTGATTTAGGGGAACTAATTGATTCTGAAAAGGACAAGAGCTCTGAGGCTGCAGCACCTTCAGAGAATGTGAGATTCAAGCTGAGTACTTGGAAAATGCTACAGATCCTTCCCTTTCTTCGCCAACCCCCAAGACTCTGGCTTTGGGGAAGGTGCTGGGAGAGAACTTCCCATTACATGGTGTTTGTCACCTGCCCACTTTTCAAAATGTGCCAAGGACCCCTCAGATGGGAGAGTGACTTTGTATTAGAGGCTTTGCTGGGCCACGTGATTAAGGGGTACCTAATTACAGGAGACTGCAGCAGATTAGCCCATCAAGGTACACAGTGTAAAGCTTTAGGGATCACACACAGCTCAAGCTGCCTTTAGGAAGTGCTCCACAGCAGCTCCACCTTCAGTGGCTCTTGGGGTTCTTCTCTCTTCCAGAATACAATGAAGTTATGGAGAAGATTTTATAGGATGGTGGATGGCAGGAGGCAGACTTAGCTTCTCAAACACCCATGCAGCTGCCTTCCTAGTCAGCCCATTTCAGTATCCATGTTCCTAAAATCAGATGATTTGTAAGGAAAAATCTGCCTTCTGAACCAGCCTGATGCCAGAAGAGCTCTTATACCTCCAGTGCCCCTGAGGCCATGAGCCAGGACCGGGCCAAAGGTTCTAGTTGTATTTCCTCTGATACCAGGTCTTGTCTCAGTCCTGCCATACGCAGGGAACAGCAGGAGCCTGAAAGAGAATTAGGAGATGCCCAGCTGGACTTTGAACAAGCCTCTGCCTCAGCACAGCCATGGCTCAAGGGCATGGCATGGAGTGAGAAGGCTGTGGCACCAACTGGAAGAGGAATAAACCTTGCTAGTGGGCAAAGTCCAGCATCAGAGCCCAAGAATTGTCCCTATGTCCCCAGGAAGCTGACACTGGGCTGTGACAGCTGCCACATTGCCCAGAAGACACAACACAGCCTGCAAGGGGAGAAGGAGGGGAGGGAATGGGACACAAAGGTGCCTCATGTCTGCTCTAATGTCCTTTCTTGATTCAAATCATTGAGGTCAAGGTTTTTCAGAAATTAGGAGCAATCTGATCATCCACCTGAGACATTATGAAGGCCTGAAATTCCAAGACACCTCTCCCAGTTATTTGTCCCTGAAAATAAGCCCCTGACCACTGATTTATAACTGCTGGCCCGTCTCATCTCCCCGGTATTTTGTGTGGCTCAGGCATTAGCCAGGTACAGAAGAAAATCTATTTCCATTAAAGCTCTAAGATTCCAGGAAAGACTAATCCTGAATCCTGCAGCAAACAGGCTGATGTGCATTCACAGAGAGCCCCAGGAAATTTGAAGAGAGTAAAGGTCTGGTCTCTCACCAGAGGAACTGCATCATAAGCACACATAACACTGGAAGGAAAGAGATGTTTTAATGCCATACCATAGAAAGTTTTAGGCAGGGTGGCATCGCCCTCACCACAAGAACAGCTCACAGCCTTTGTCCTGGCTGCTCCACCGCTGTGCCTGCTGGGAAACACTCATATTCCCTGACCTGGAGAAGGAGCCAGGTGAACATGCAAATCTGCTAAAAGTGTTTCCTCTTTTCCGTAATCACTTACACGGATCTCAGTGGCAAAGATGTTTACATAACCAACACCTTCAGCTCCTGCCAGCGACTGGCTGGCT
This sequence comes from Margarornis squamiger, assembly GCA_035222235.1. NCBI lineage: Eukaryota > Metazoa > Chordata > Aves > Passeriformes > Furnariidae > Margarornis > Margarornis squamiger. Next base: position 9,425,947 of record JAWWTY010000156.1, read on the forward strand.
CAGCTCTGGCACTTGGGGATTAGGAGTGAGCTGCTCAGAGGAGCACTGCAGGCATAGGGACAGGTACAGGCACAGGTGTCCTCCACAGCCCAGTCCAGCCCAGCTGGGGACGTGGTACTGGTGCCTGCCCTAATTGCTGGGATGCCTCTGCTCACTGAGAATATGAACCGCTGCTATGGCTCCTGCCAGTGTCACAGAGTCTTTGGGACTCCTGCCATTGTCACAGTGCTTGGGCAGAGGAAACAGTTACACACCAGGCCCAACCTTTGGAGCCCTGCAGCTCTCTGCCAAAGCCACCCAAGAGCCTGGTGATATCCTGAGTACCTCCACAGCACCTGTAGCTCTGCTGCCTCAGCTAACCCCTGTTTCAATGCTACCAATTATCCAGGCACACTCTGGTATCTTCTGGCCTCTCTTCACATAAAAAGGTGGAACTTTGCTCCTCAGGAATTACTGTGGATGCTTGGGAGTGCCCTAGGCCTCCTCAGCTACAGAAGTAGCTGAGAAGAATGATGAAGAATGTGGCTTTCTAATCAGCACAATGGAGGTAACAAGGGAAAAGCAAATCCACCAAAACCAAAAACTGGGCATCTAATGCTTCTGTTCTTCACTGGTTCCTCTCATGGGTCTGCATATGAACTAGTCACTCCATAATACCTGTCCCAGAGAGGTCACAATGTCCTGCAAAATCCTAGGACCAGGTAGAGACCATCATAAGCTCTAATCCATAGCCTGCCTTGCCTAAGGGAGTGCAGGCACTGAGCATGACATGGGAGAGAGGAGAGATGCTGTCCCACATCTGGGAAGAAGGTTCACATCACCAGCTACCACATCTATGGGTGGGAAAACCTCGTATTTTACACTGTGGATACCTTCATCCACTTGAGCAGGAAAGTACCCTCAGCTGGTACTAACAGGCAGGTTCCAGCAGCGCATCCAACAAACCTCCCCACAAGCACAAGGCTTTAATCCATGCCTGGCAGTGAAACATTTATCTCCCTGTTACAGAGAGAGCCGCTCAGCCTCAGGAGGTGGTGGCCCGGCCCGGGCAGACCCCGGAGCATCTCGGCTGGGTGTATTCGCGGCTGGGGCGGCGGGCAGCCCGGGACCCGCACACCGCGGCTCCGCTACCCGCGGGGCTCGGAGCTACGAGCCGCAGCGCTCCGACCGCCACCCGAGCATCCCGTGGCGCAGGGGCTGTTCCGAAGGGCGATGACACTCGCGGACCGGCGGGATGGAGCGGGGGGACAAGCCTGGGAAGCCGTTCTGACCGTCGGTATTCGGGCTGTCGCCCACCCCAGCGGCGCAGCCCCGTACCCTCCCAGCTCCGCGGGCGCACACGCCACAGCCCTCCGTCCCCCCGGGCACCCCCGGGCAGCCTCACCTCGGAGTAGACGTAGAGGGGCAGGACGAGGACGGCGAGCAGCAGGTCGGCCACGGCGAGGCTGACGATGAAGTAGTTGGTGGTGGTCTTGAGCGCCCGCTCGGTGCACACGCTGAGACAGACCAGCCCATTGCCGCCGACGATGAGGAGGATGAGGAGGATGCCGAGCACCAGCGCGGCGATGCTGTGTCCGGCGGCGGGCGGGGGTCCCGCCGTGGCGTTGCCCATGGCCCCGGGAGCCGGGCCGGCCACCGGGAGTGCCCGCGGGAGGAGCCTCCGCCACCGCCCCGCCCGGCCCCGCGGCGACAACTGGGTCACCAAGCGGCTTAGGGGGCGCCGAGGGCTTGGGGGGGACGAGCCCCCAGTGTCCCGTCCCCTGCCGAGCCCCCGGGAGCTATCGCTGAGGTCTCACAAGGTGGTGTTCTCTTAAGCAGTGTAAGAGGGAAAACTTGAAATTATTACAGGTTGGACGAATACCTGGGAAATTGTGTTCCAGGGAGTGTGCAGAACCTGGTAGTGTTTAGATGTTTATAAACGATAAACCTGAGTGAAGGTCCAGAGAGTCCATAACTAAATCTGAAGATACTGCCAAGACAGGATCCTGTGAGCATCTTGGAGCACAGAAGGAGGATTCAAAGTGGTCTTGGTAAGTTGGAGAAACTGGCAAATACAGGATGCAATTCAAAAGGAATTTTACTCCCTACCTTTGCTTGGGCAGCAATAATCAACTGCAGAAATGCAGCACTGAGGAAGACACCATATAGACAACAAGTGTGGGAGCAAAGGTGGGGAGGCAGGTCATCAGCTGAACATGAGGACTGGGATGTCTTATTGCTGAAAATGAGAAAAAAAAGTGCTGTTTAAGGGGTATCTGTGCACCTGCAGGGTCAGGCAGGAAGGACAGGGATGCTGTGACCCCTCATTTCTAGCCCAGATGGCTTGGGAGATGTGGGACCTCTGTCCAGCTGTGCCACCAAGCCTCAGCCCAGATGTTAATGCCAGGAAAACATTCAGATCCGTCTGGGCTTTGTGAAGGCACTGGGAAGAGAAGGCGTAGCAGGAAAGGGACATTTTCACTCCATGGAGGAGGAAAATTACATTATTGGAAGCTTTTTATAAGACAAGGAGGTCCTAAGATGTGTTTATAGGCTGCAGCTTCCAGAGTTTCATCCAGACTATTGAGACTTGTGGGAGAAATACTCTCTCCCACCGCTGCCCTGGTTCCCCCCAATTCCCTACTCTTTTTTGGAAAAGGCCATGGTTACCCTCAGCAAGTGCAGCATGGGAAGGCCAGAGCCCAGGTTTCAGCCATGGGACACAGATCCAGGTACTTCTCTTGGAGTGGATTAACAGCAGCTGATCCACACAGTCTGTTTTGCCCAACGGCCACAGCTCCACAATTCCATACAGGAGTAGGAGAAAATCCCCTTGGTTTAAGCACTTTGCTGACAGTCTGACTTGCCAAATTCTGTCTCCAGAGATGTAGCTTCCAGGTCTGTTCTAAAGCCAGCAAGAATGCCATCCCTTTAGTAGCTGTGGAGCTGTATAACCCCTCCTTCCCGTCCCAGTGTAGGTTTGCCATCCTCACACTGATCCCAGTACCCATGGATTTGTCTAGTCATCTCCCTTTTCCAGTGTGGGAAGACAGGAGAGACACTTCAACCTGCTCTGAGTGGGCTCAGAACTCCCACCAGCACTGGAGTGGATACTCGCGTGCCTATCTCTCTGCATTCCTTTGGGAACAGTTTGTGTTGAACTTAGGTGGGCACAAGTGTGGCTGCACATCCATCAGGTCAGGAGCCCATTTCTGGGACCTCATCTGCTGGGAAGTTCAGACAAGGAAGATGGTTTCCATCACCAGGTCACAGCTTTTCCCATCCATGGTTAGTCCCTAAAACCTGACTCCTGGCACAGCTTCCCCTCAGCAAGGAGCTGGGACAGCAGAACCACTTTTATTAGAGCCCTTTTTACTCTGAGAAATCAACTCAAATTAGTCCAAGGAGACCTTGAAGTGCATTAGTGAAAGTGTGGACAGAATATTCTTAATTTATTGATGTTTAAACTACCTGAGCAGTCAAGAGAGCAGGATTGAAGTGTGACTGCCATCTTTCTTTCCCACAGGGATTAATGCTATTTATCTAATCCTCTTCAACAGTTAATTTACATTCATTATATTGATTTTTCCTGGGGCTTAGTGCTGAATGACTCTTGATACTCAGTGTGGAAGCCCATATTCCAGACTAACAGGGCCTTAATCCTAGGCTAGTTTAATCCTGGAGTGTATTAAACTAATGTGAAATAAGGCTTTTGACTTCCAAAAACGAGCAGCCATGCAAAGCACTAATTAGGACAGTGCTTCTGTGGCAAACAGGCTGCAGACATTAGACACAATTCCTTTCTTGGGTCAGAACTGCCCTCCTTGCAGAGGAGAGGGAAAGTCTGTCACACGTCAACATATCAGAAGAAATATGTCACTGCAAGGAAAAACAGGTGGCAAAGGACAATCACCCTTGTGGGTCACTCTCATGGGTCACCCCTGTGGAAAGCAGGAGCAGTTATGTCAAAGCGAGGACTGGGAATGCTTAGAGCACCTTTGGAGAGTCTCTGGTGTTGTTGGTGCTTTGTAACAACCCTTCTTTGCTTGACTGCACACGTGTCCTGCAGTGTCCTGGTTCCCCATCCGCTGTGATGGAGCTGGCTCTGGCCAGGAGGTACAGGGGCTGTGGAAGGCACCATGGCTACTCCTTGTGTCAGGAAAATGGCAGCACCAGGAAAACAACCAGATCAACAAAGCAGTGAGACTTCTGCTTTGCCTGGAGGTTTGGAGTATTTGTAAAAGAAACTCGGGAAGATGAGCAGTGTGATTTGTGGCTATGGTAGAGCTCCCTGCCAGGGAGCCAGGAGGGGTCCCCCAGAGACACCACCACCCCCAGATTAATTAATTGAGGATTTAATTCCCAGCCAGTTCTAAGGATCAGGAAGGTCAGGAAGTGAGGCATCTGTCAGAGTCTCCAAAAAGAGATGGAACATTTATCATCATAGTTTCTCACATCTGAGGCACAAAATGTTTAAATAAAAGAGGGGAACAATGTGGCTGCCAAAGTTTCAGCACAGATGTGCCAAACTCAGCTGATGAATAGTGCCCTGATAGCTGGGAGCAGCATTCCCATCTGTCTTCAGGTTCAGGACAAAGGGAGGGAAGCAAAGAGCTCTTAAGGCCAAATGTGTTCCTTTTATTTGCTGGATTGAGCTGGGCAATTCTCTGCGAGAGACTCATGGTCAGCAAAGCCAATCTCCTGCAATGCATTTCCCAGAAAAGAGGCAGAGGCAGGCATCCTGCCTTTCAAGTGAGCTTTTGCAGGAGAGGGAAGAGCATAGCACGGCTCCCTGGTCTGCCCAGGCTCTCCAAGAAGTTGCAGGGATTTATGTACACACTGAATGGATCTGCTGACATTTACCAACCTGATAAGTTACAACAAATCCCCATAAGATGTAAAAACTAATGCTAGTGGTTATCTGGGGGGATGAAACTATGGAGAAAATGCCTGGATTTTCTGTCTGTCTGCTTGGAGTCAAAACCAGATGTTTTTGTGGATGCCTTGTTTCAGCTTAACCACATCATTGACGTCACATAAGGGTAACCTGATGAAATATAAGGGTTTGTGGCACAGGGCAGATCAAAATAACACAATGCAAGAGTCCCTACTGGTTTTAAAACATCAGTGTTCTTATTAGAGCCACTTGTCAGGAAAAACCTCCTGGGTAGGGGGAGAAGTGGGAAATAACACAGGCAGGGAAAGGCAAGGGCTTTGTAAATGCACCTCTCTCCACCCTGCCCTTGACAAAGCCTGTTCCTGTTCCCCTGGAAGGGGAGTCCTTTCAGACAAAGTCTGTTCCGGCTCCCCTGGAAGGGGTGTCCTTGCAGGTTCCTGACAAAGCCCAGAGAGGGATGGAGCTGATGCAGCCCGAGCAGCTGTGTCAGGAGCTGCTGTGCATGGCACACCTGGAACAGCTGGGCCAGGGCACTGAGCATGCCGTTCTTCTCATTCAAATGAATTCCCTGAAGTGCTTTCTCCTTTTCCCCAGGCACAGCAAACAGCTGGAGCCGAGACCGAGGCTGCTGATGCCAATTAAAACCGTGACAGGAAGCTCCTGTGTGCAGGGACAGGGGAGCTGCCAGCTGGGCCAGCAGCAGAGCCTGGGAGGAAGCCACCCAGTCCTGTCCGGTCGTGTCCCTTCAGTGGGATATGTTGTTCCATCCACGCAGCTATCCAGGGACACTGCCTGGGGGCCGGCAGGGTGCTCCCCTCGGACAGTGCTTGAGAAGGTTGGGAGGGAGTTCCAGAGGGTGTAAAAATCCAGCAAATGATTGATGGTGGTGGCAACTTGTCTTTAAAACGCTCTTTGTGCTTCCTTGGTGACACGGAGATGGCCACGATGCACTCACAGATTGGGAAAACAGAGTTCCCTTCTTCCTGTAAAAACCAGCCTGTACCCTGAGCCTGGCTTTTCCTTTTCTGGGTCACAGTGCCAGCCCTGTTAAAAACAACCCTTCTTTCCCCCTACTGTCTCCATTCCCAAGCAGGTGGGTAGAATCTTTTCTAAGGAAGAATTTCCTCACAGAAGGGGTGGTCAGGCATTGGAAGGGGCTGCCTAGGGAGTCCCTACCCCTGGAGGTGTCCAAGGAATGACTGGACATGGCACTCGGTGCTCTGGGTTGGGTGACAAGTTGGGGATCAGGCACAGATTGGACTCGATGGGCTGGGAGGTCTTTTCCAACCTAAATGATTCCATGATTTGCTTGCAGGAGGGAAGTGCCTCATCACATCCCTTCCACATTCAAGGCTGTTCCCTGCTTGCCACAGGTGTACTGCTCTGGGATGAGCCTGGCTCATCCAGCATGTCCAGGCAGAACATTCCTAGGGAAGCAGACTCACCCTCAAAAGGGACCCTCTGGCTTAGCACCCATCCCTCCAGAGGAGGGGGATGAGATGTTCTGACTTGCTTCCAAAGCACCTTTCATCCCATACCATGGAGAGCCAAGGCACCCAAGGTACCACTTCTACATCAACAGGATACTTTCTCCCTTTCTGTTTCCAATTCTCAGCAAAATGTTTTAAGTTTTTTGAGTTTTAAGTATGAGCCAAACATATAATATCTTTCTTAATATTTTCTTTCAAAGAAGATGGGTTTTACTGCAGCTTTCACCCAAGGATTTGGCTGGAAGCAGATACAACAGTTCAGAATGAGTGAGATGTGCTCCAGTACAGCCCAGAACTCCTGACACAAAGTTTTTGCTGTCCTTGCCCCTGGATAATGCTGCCAGCCACAGAGGTAACCAGAGTGTCCAGCACCTTCCCTCCTGATTTCGGAGTAAGCAGGCTCCAGGTATGTCCCATGACCATACAGGACGGTGATTTTTCTCTTCCTTCTCCCAACCCCACTTACAGCTGCCCTGCTCACCCCTTCCTGCCATCCCACTCTTCCCTCTTGTAGCCAAAATCACAAGATCAGGTGGTAAAGATTAAAACCACTCCTGAAAGCATCCTGTGCAAGAAAGGAGCATTTAGAAGGCTAAATCCTCCAATCCCCTTATTCCAATTAGGGGCCTTTCTCTTACAGACCTGAGAGTGATGGAAGGAAATGACTCCAAGCTGCTCTCGGCGGGCAGCAGCATCACTGTCAGCTCAGGGCCTGGGCAGGGCTCACTTGCAGACACACAGGGACAATCCCACTGCCCACATGGCCTCACACAGGCATGGCAAGGAGGGCAGGAAGGAATGGGGGAGGTAGAAGTTCCTGAACACCCCATAAGCTGATTAAAGGGTATTTTACGTAGGAAGGGTTTAGCCATGCAGCAACTTGTACCATCTGACCTCAATAAACTCCCCTGCCCTGGGCAGGGGCTGCCACTGGATGGGGCACAGCCTGTGCTGGGCTCCTCAAAGGTTGGCTGCACCTGGACAGCTTCACTGGGACTGGGGGCACCACTGCTGGATATGGTCCTTCCCCAGCCTCCTCAGCCTGGCTTGGTCCTTGTGCACTTCATCATCTCAAAGCCACAGACCTCAAAGAGCAGTGCAGAGGCTGTAGGAGATTTAGGGATGTGGTGTCTCCGTGAAGAAGAGCAGCTCCAGCAGATCCTGGGGTCTGGATTGTGCACAGGCTGGCAAAGATTGGGCAAACCTTGTAAGGGCTGCCCTGGATAAACAGCAGCCTCAAAGGCTGGGTGGGCATTCCTGGTCCAAGGCAGGAGCAACAATGTCCACATGACAATAGCAACGTTTATCCAGCCCAGTCTCAAGGCTCTCTGGAGAGGGACTCTGAGGGCACACACACTGCTCCTCCAGTCAAAAGTGTTGTCTGATCTCCTGTACCGATTTTTAAGAGTGTGAATGGGAATTTTTTCTATTCAGAACTTGCAATGACACTGCAGAGCTTCAACTGTTGATTTTGGAGAGTCTGCCTGCACCCCTCCTGTGGTGTGGGTTTTTGTGATAAAACCCTTTCTTTTCCAAAATGCAGTTGCTTGTCTTTACCTCCAACAAAAAAAAGGCCAATCTCATGTGCTTTCTTAAATATTGCCAAATTTGGGCCTAAAATATTTAATATGGTTCTAAGGTGCTGCATTTCATATTGCAGGTTTGGTGACCCCTCCAGATGTAAAGAGGAGGAAAAAGGCCTTTCTCAATTGCACTTTGACACTTCTGACACCTTTGGGACAGGTCAATTTGGGAACAGGAACCAGAGCCTGGCTATTGAAGGGGGGTGGCCCCTCTGTTTCATAATCTTTGCTCTCTGCTGCTCACGAGGATGTCCCCAGCCATCAGAATGGTGCTGGGAATAGCCCTGGCACCCGTGGCAGCTGGATTTACTTAATACATCCCACCACAGCTCTCTGCACCCTGCGCCTGTCAGCCGGTGTCAGCCTAAGCACCAGTGACTGCACAAAGATGCTGGTGGCTTTACACCTGGCAGCATCCCCAAGGCAGCTGGGGGATGGCCCCACGGCTCACACGTCCTTTCTCCATCCTGTCTCAGAGCATCTCTCCCTGCCCTGTCCAAGGAGTGTGGATGCACACTCAACACTTCTCACTCTGCTACAATGCCGTAGAGCAATGTTCTGTCCCGTGGGCAGGTCAGTCCTGGGCAGGTGGTGCCTGGGATCAGTCCAGCCCTAACTTCCTGCAGCTCCAGGTGGGACAGCAGTGCAGGAGCAGGGATCAGGTGTGGCCATCATTTCTAGAGCCAGTGGTGAGGAACTTTGCTCTGCACTGACACTGCCCAGAGGTGGTGGGTTAGATTCCATCAGTAAACGCGTGATTGAACCCTGCTTTGTCCCTGCTGGACGCAGACAAGGGGAATCTTCACTCTCACTTGGAATGTTCCCACAAATGGAGAATGGGAGAAGCAAGGTGCAGATTCACACAGCTCTAATCAGTTGATATTGCTGAACAGAATTCTTTATCACTCCTGTTTCCATAACATCTCCGGAGGAGCATTTGATGCTAATTCTGGTTCAGGAGAATCAGATGTTGTTTCAGGTCTCGGGACTTGGTTTGGGCTCTGGTTTATTCAGATATAAATTTCAGCTTGCTAATGCTTTTGAGTTCCCTGAATTTCCTCGTCAGGGTCTCAGGAGCTGCATTTGAGCTCAAGCCCGTGATTGGCACCTGCATTAATTGCAGCAGTGCTGGGCATGGCCACACAGGCTCCTACCCCACCACCTTTCCAACTCTGCCACTGCTGCTGGAGGCAAACCCCATTTTTTGTGCAAAGTAGGTAAAACAGGTTACTTAGAGCATGTTCTTCCAGTCCCCAAATGCTTTTACTGTCCTGTTATTCACCCTCTGCTGCCATCGTGGGGCCACTTTGTCATTCCAGCCTCTTCTGTCCTCTCATCCAGATTTTCATGGCAAACTGAGTTTTCCCAGAGCTCAGGGATGTTTCAGACCCGTTGAGGTTATTTCCAAAGGAAGGGAAATTACATTAGTAATTTTAAGCTCCCTACATGTTGTTCAGCCTTTATAAACCTTCCTTCCTCTTTGCCTTGTTCCTCCATAGCCTTTCTCAGTTGTGGATGTTTGGCAACACCAGGAGCCCAGGCTGAAGCTGCCACCACCATTTTCACATCACCTTTAGCTGCAATATTTGAGACCAACCAGCTCCAACTCCCAGGAAAGGCAGGGAATATATTCAGGATGTTTTCCATGTGTGTATATGATTGCTGCTTTTTTAGAAGCTGTGACACAGTCTGTTTCCAGCACACCTTTCTCAGCTGAAACCACAAGTCAAAAGATGTTGTCCCCTTATGCAAAAGGCAGCCCTGATCCTACTGAACAGGCATTTGCCCTAAAAAAGTGAAACATCATTCAGTCAAATCACTGGGACACCCATGGACTCATCAACAGATCTTGGAAATTGCAAACACAGCCCAAGCTGGGATTAAAAGAGAAGAACAGAAGATTAAGCTCCTATCAAGAGGTAATTATAGCTGGAAGATAATGATGACAATCATATTGAATCAATTGATACAGGTATGTTTGCCCAACAAATAACTGTTATGGACGGAAGCAGGAATTATTATCCATCAGCAGAAATAGTCTATTGAATTGCTGTGAATGACCCCATCAGGTAATTAAAGGGACATTCCAGCCCCACTGCATTATTTGCTGTTAATCATGATTGCTCATATTCATATCTTTACCCAAATAATTGCTTCTGATAAGGGCAGCATATTTATAGGGGTCCATGAGAGGAGTGGGCCAGTGGAGCTTCAGCAGTGAGCCAGGAGTGACCAGGGTTGGTGAGTTCTGCTGTGCTTCTCCCCTATTTCAGTTTTGGGGGTGGATTTCAGACCCCTGGACAAAAGTTATATCCAGAAAAAGACAAGTTGATCCACTGGATTAGCAGCTGGAAAGTTTTTGGAGAAAGGAAACTCTGGAGCTAGTGATGGGGTTTAAAATGGGCTCTTGAATATGGTGCTCCCAGAGAAATGCCAGCCCAGGGCTGGCACAAGGAAGGCCAAATGCTGAGGTGAGATCCTGGGTGTCAAGGCATCTTGTGGTAGGTGTTGGATGGATGGAAGGGCAGGCTCAGGATCCAGGTTCCCCTTCCCCGAGGGTGTTCTCAGCTCCCCCGTGTCCCTTGCCTGCAAAGCAGGACTGTGGAGTCCCCCCAGTTTGGACTCCAGTAAGAGATTGATCTTTGAACTGTCCTTGTTTTACTATTCCATCCTCTCAAAGCTAAATCAGGCAGGAAAACACACCACTAAAGCTCTAGGTGTGTGTGAGATGAAGCTTAAGGCTCCTTCATCCTCTCACCTGTTTACTCTGCAGCCCCCATTAAATATTTGTGCTGTGGTTTACAGTGAATAAATTTCTGGATAAACCCGTGCTCTTGTCCTTCCTCCTCTTACCTCTTCTCATCTTGCAGCAGCTCCAGAGTAGCAAACAGCCCCAGGAGGATGGCTGGAATACAGTAAATATTTCAGAATACAGTAAAAATCAAGTAGGGGGACTTTGATTTGGGGTTAGCAAGTGCTGTCTGAGAGTTTGCAGGACAGTGAGGGAGGCTGGTTTCTTCGCAGGAGGAAGGCAGGTGTGTTTTAAATTATGGATATGGCTCCTGCATGATCCTTGGGGAAAGGTGAGCACCCTCTTACAGGCACATACCCACCTCTGCAGGCACAGGGCAGAGCCTGGGAATAAAGAGGGGAAACATGCAATGGCTGGGGATAAACAAAATGTACTGTTCTTATTATTTCAGTAAGAAAACAAAACAGGGGGCTCTGCAGTGACTGAAAATGTGTGTTATTTCTTTTTCCTTCTGGAAAGATTAGAGGATAGGCAGATATGGGTACACACATGAGCTCTTCCCTTCCCTGTGTGTGGATGGATTTTATTTGGCACATGACCTTTTTTTGTCCAAAAGCCCTCCCAGATGTCTCCAGCTGTTTATCTCTCCTGGCAGGAATTCCTGCCCACTTCAATGACAGTGTGGTATCTCTACAGCCCTGTCCCTGTGAACTGCACCAGACACACCCCAAGGGCACTTGTACTGCTGCTCACAGAACCTTGTGCTTTATTTCAGGAGAGGACATGGTTTCCATGATGACAGCTCTGTGGCAAGTCATTATTCCCGTAATTGTCCTGTCCCACTTCTCAGCATCTCTGTCATCCTGGGAGAGGTGAGCATTCCTCGAGACCCTCCTTTTTCTCTATGGTTTTTGTTCAAAGAGCCTCCTGGCTGTAAAACTAGCCTTTTATCTGCCTTCCTGAACTTGCATCTGCTTGGCTGTGGATTTTTGTCTTCCCTAAATTGATTTAGTTAAATGAGTGCAAAATTGTAAAGATCCTTTTCTTGCTTAAGAATGGGAATGTTGATTTGACTTAATGTGGAGAAAATTCATGATCCCAAACACATCAAAGTAAGTTTAAAAATCACTTTTGAGTTTGTTTTCCTGCCAGGCAGTTACACAGCCTGATAGAGGTAGAAGTTTGTTTCCAATAGCCTGGTCCCATGAAACAGCCAACCCTGTAAGTTCACCAGGTTCTCCAGTGGAGTCAATGGCAAGGACTAGTCTTTGACAACACTGCTGTTATCTATCTGTTCCTTCACTTTTGTCTCTGGGTGTTTCTTTATTACTTCTCCAGCCTCTTGCCCTACTCTTTTGTGCTGAACCAGCATTAACCTCACATTTCCACATCCTTATAGCAAGGTGATTGCATTACTAAAAGCAAGTGCAGGTCGTTTTTCTGGGTGATGGTTAACAAAGATATTTTTTTAACTCCTGCAGGGTTTCCCCTTTTTTTAGTAAAACTTTGCCAAACTGGCAAAAATTCTTGTCCTGCATGTTTGAGACCCTTTTTCCTTGAAGGAGCAGTGTTTAATTCCCCTTGTTGTCTGGTTTTAAGCCTCTCTTCCCTTTCCCAGCCCCAGGACGGAGCGACACGCTGACGGGCTCTTCCACAGTGAGCTCAGCAAGATGAACAGCAATGCCTATGTGAGGCAGCTGGTCAAACATCTGGTGGGCCTCAAGGAGAGGTGAGCACCAACCAAACCCACCCTGTGGGGCAAAGGAGGGAGATGGATCCCAGCACTGAGGGGTTTCCCTGGGGCTGAGCAGCTGTTGTCCTGTGTCTCCCTGGCACAGGTCCCAGAGGCACTCGGATGGACTGTTCACCAGCGAGTACAGCAAGATGAGAGGGAATGCCCAGGTGCAAAAATTCATCCAAAGCCTCATGGGCCGCAAGCGCAGGTGAGAGGAAACCCCTGGGTGTCACAGTCCCCCCTGTGGCTCTCACTGCAAACCCCCAGCCCCCACTGAACCACCTCTGTGACACAACAGCATCAGATAAGCACACAGTGCACGTGCCGTTCAACAGCTGTGGTGGTTGCACTTTTGCGGTTTGGGTTTTTTTATTGTGATTAATTTTCTTTATATGAACCAGCTCTCCTGGCCCGGTCAACACAGATGTGCAGGAGAGAGAGGGAGAGAACAGCCCCGAGGAACTTTGCTTTCTCTGGCTGTACCAGAGCTTTCTGAACACCAGGTAGGTGGGACAGATTTGTCCCCTCTGTGGCCCTGAGCCCCACAGTACTGAAGCCAAAAGAGGACTTTTATAAATGGCCCTAGAAAAGCCAGTTACTAAAAATGATAAAACTCAGGGAAATGAAATAATATCTTTTTCTAATCAGAGAGTTGTCAAACTTTACTACCCTGTCAAACATACACCTCAGGATGGGCTGTCCTGGCACCTGGATATTGTCTTTTCCTAGTGACCAACCACTTTCTCTTAGACATCTCACTCTTAAATCACTAAAATTAGGAGGAATAAGCTGACTCTTAGTACCTCTTGTCCACAGTGGGAGTGAAACCCCACTACGCCTTTTTGGGGTGGTTGGTTGCAGGCTAGTCATGGTCCCTCTATCCTTGAATTTCACAAGGTAGCTTTGTCACAATTCCTGCTCTCCGTGGCCCCGGGAGTAAGGAACTCTCACTCATTTTTCCCTCCCCACAGCCGCTCGGACAGAGATGCCAGGGAAGTTGCTGCCATCACCAGCCACTACATTTGCCCCATCTCTAAGCAGCTGGTTGCAGACATGAAGGAAGATACAGATGGTTCTGACTGAAGGTGAAGGGAAAGGAACAGTCAAGGAGACAGCTTTGCGTGTGTATGACCTTGACAATAAACAGGGAAGCTCTTGAATTTGCTTAAGAAAAACTCTTGAGATTGGCAAATAAATAAAAATAATCCTGGAAAGCAGCCAAAACCCAACGAAACCTCTTAGATTACCCAAAGTGAAATGTATGTGGGTGTGAACTGCTGTCAGTAGATGGAGCCTGGGTGAAGCACATCCCTTCCACTGCATGTTGGCATCTGTCTGCCTGCTGCTGCTCCTAAATAAAGATTGGTTAGCTATGCCTGTGCCTTGGCTGCTCTTAGGGAAACTGAAAGAAGGGTGGTACTCTTACCCTTGGAATGCAGGGTCTGGGGAGGAGCACTGTGTCAGGATCCCCCCACATGATGCACGTTGGGACACATGGTTGGGACTCGGGGGTTCCCACAGTCCAGCTGTGCACAGAGTCAGAATCCACGGAGCAGGAACTCAGCCAGGTGTTAAATTTTATGGCAAAGAAATGTTCTGAGAGCTACACAACAGAGATAGTCACTGTAAATGTTGTTTCCACTCCATTCTCCCCCTGGATTTGCTGGCCCATCTTTCTCAGAGCCACTAAAGACAGAGTTCCATAGGAGGAATTTGTTCCCACCTCTTAATGAGGTTTACACACTGTTTACATGCAGATTCCCTCCTCTGATAGAACAGCCACTTCAGCTGTCCTGTAAAATCAACAGATTCTGGAGAGCAGCTTTAAAATGAGAATCTTCAGCTGCAATCCTGTGCTGAGTAGAGCCTTGCTCAGCCCATCCTGCTCCAGCTGCTTTCACCATCTATGATATACCTGACACCTGCAAAGGAGCCATTCCCACTCAAATGCTCACCAAAGCACCGTTCCCTTACTGAGGGGCTGCACAGATCTTGGCAGCTGTTTATTTTGGTCCGTAGGAAGTCTCTGCTAGGGAAGATTCCTCTTGGAATACTTTTGGAGGGAGTGACAGCCTGGATTTCAATAAGCCACAACCAACCACTTGGCTGAGATGCAGCAGATGAGAACCTTCTGAAATCAGTTGGGAATTTGAAAGAATCAGTGAGAGCAGAGTTCCCCTGGAAGCTTCAGGAAGCTGCTGAGATGCAAATAATTGGAGATTTCCTGGTGTGGAATCTGCTAGAAAGAGATCCTAGGAGGCATCCCTGCAAGGAGCTACTGCTGGCCACTGGTAGAAGGAGACATGTTTCCCCTACAAAGTTGCTGGGCAATCCCTGGGTTGTTGTGTCTTGTCCCTGCCAGAATCCACTCTGCTCACCTTGTGGCCCCATCTGTGGCACATCAGAAACCTTCCCACTGGGAGATGCTGGAGTATAAAGGCAGCTTCCCAAGTGCCAGCCCTTGCCCTTCATGCTCATCTCCAGGGGGGCTTCGCCCTAAGTTCTGAAATGCTTCAAATCCATCCTTGTTGCCACAGAGAGTGTAGGATAGGGAAGACCCAGGGGGAAAAGGAATAACAGGAATGCATGTGTCATCGTGTTCCATGACTGGTAAATCTTTCAACAAGTCATCCAATGAGGCAAGGAGGCAAAGGTTGAAGCCCAGCAATCAGCTCCAGCCTGTGTTTCTGCTGTCACAAAGCCGTGAGCGTAGGAGACGGTGCAGGGAGAAAAGGGACAGGAGATCAGCTTAGCTGGGAACAGGGATTCTTCAGTGACTGGCAGCTCACCATGGCTGTTTCTCACTGGCTCCTCATGACTGTGTTCTTCCTGCTGCCCCTCATGACAAAGGTTTCAGCACAGCGGCAAGGTAAGCTCCTGCAGGAGGTCCGTGGGCACTGAGGAGTGTCCCTAGGACAGGGGTGGGATATGGGTAGGAGATGGTTACACTCCAAGACAGCTTTGTTCAGTCACTTCACCCCAGGGGGACCAGAGGGGTCTTGGCTCACACCTGACTCCTTCACAATGGGAATCCTCGGGCAGCTTTGCACCTCATTTCTATGTTCTTCCAGGATGTTCTGTCAGTGATAGCAATCCGAGAGTTCCTGAAAATAACCCTGTAGGCTACGTGGTGACCACCATCCATGTGGAGCCAGGGTTCACTGTCACCATCGACCCCCGTTTCCCTGATGGCAGATTCTTCACCATCCAGGGGTCTGAGCTGCAGCTCACAAAGGAAGTGGACTATGAGGTGAGTCAGTGCCTGAAGGGACCAACAGGAAAGGTGGAGAGGGGCTTTGGACAAGGGCCTGGAGTATTAGGACGAGGGGGAATGGCTTCCCACTGACAGAGGGCAGGATTAGATGGGATATTGAGAAGAAATTCCTCCCTTTGAGGGTGGGCAGGCCCTGGCACAGGTTGCCCAGAGAAGCTGTGGCTGTCCCTTCCCTTGAAGTGTCCAAGGCCAGGCTGGATGGGGGTTGGAGCAACCTGGGCTAGTGGAAGGTGTTCCTGCCCATGGCATGGTATGGGACTGGATGAGCTTTAAGGTCCTTTCCAACCCAAACAATTCTGTAATTTTATGAGCTTGTGTGAAGCTGAAAGGCAGCATAAAAAGTCCCTGTGTTCATTTAGGTTACTGCTAAATTATTTTACCTCCCTGGGGTGCTCTCTGAACGGCCACAAGCATCCTTAAGCTCCCTTTCAATGTAAAACCCCACATTTGTTTGAGCCGAGAGCAGCAGCCAGAGTTAACACCCCACAGGTGACATTGTACTTGCTGCATGAGACATTTCTGATTCGTTCCTTTGAAAAAGAAGTCTCTGTTTGAATTCACCTGAAGTGTGAGAAAATGGCAGATTAGCTCTGCCAGCACCTTACAGGAGTTGCAGGAGAAGAGGCTGGAAGGTTGGGCTGGTTTGACTCCAACATAAACAAGATTCAAGCACTAAGGAAAGTAAGGAAAATTTAGATACACCTGAAAACAAGACAAAGCCCACTAGCACTGATTCAACAGTGCATGAATTTGGATCAATTGTTGTAGAAGGAGTTTGCACACATTGGCTGTTTCTGCAGAGGGTGTGTTTGTGTTTCCTGCAGGAGGATCCCCTGCTAGTGGTGTACCTGACCTGTGAGGACTCTGCTGGCCAGGTGAGCCCCCAGGACAAGGTACTTCATGGAGCACGAGCTTCTCTCTGCTTTTCTCACACCGGGATGGAGAGGTGTCCTTCTCTGCCTGTGAGCACACACACTGCTCTCCCAGGCACAGAGAGCCCAGGGCTCTGAATGGGGAGGAGGTGGGAACAAACCCATATTCCCCTTCCAGGATGTGCTGCAAACCCCAGCCCCATCCAGCCCCCGTCCAGCTCTGCTCCTTACACCATTCCCTCTGGCCACTCTGCAAAGCAGGATCAGCCCAAACAGCCTATTTCTGGCTTTGATTCTCTCACTTTGCCCATTCTGCAGCGCGATTCTTTGGAAATCCTTGTCACCATTCTCAACGAGAACGACAATGACCCACAGTTTGCGCAGTCAAATCTCACCAGGGTTGTTCGGGAGGTAAGTGCTTTTTGGAAGGGGAGAGGGCACTGGATCACCCAGTGCTGTGGGGCTGAGCAAGGGTCAGCAGGGAGAGACATCTGACCATTTCACACAGAGAATAACCCCAGCAATGTGTTTTTTCAGGATACAGAAGTGAATGCAACCATTGTAGCCCGTGAAGATTTAAGTGCTACTGATGCTGACCTGGACATCATCTACTATGAACTCACAGACACAGTGCAGGTGAGCATCTCTGGGCAAAAACAGTAGCTCTGGAGAAGCTGGATTCAGAAGATTCCCAGCTTTGAGGCAAAGGTCATTGCATTTAGCTCTCTCATCTTTTACAAATCTCAAACGTTTATTTGGTTAACAGAATAGAGCCATCAATGCTGCAGGTATTGAGTTCTCTCACTGCTCACACCTTTATTGCATCATACAGATTAAACTTTCATTAGGGATATTCAGAGCCATATGACTCAGGGAAGTCTTGTTGGGATGATCTGTAAACCTGTCAGGAGACCTTTGTACCTCAGGGAGCTCAGAATTGCACTGAGTCAGGTGGGAAAAGGAGCCATTGCCATGTTTGCCAACAGCAGCAGAGGAAATGGATTGTGCACACAGTCCCTGATGCCAGCCTGGAGTGCAAGGACTGGCAAGAAACTAAAACCAAAAGCAAATTCAAAAGAAAGCCCAAATGTAGGTTTACACTTTTGAAAAGCATTGTGGAGGGAGCAGATGGTGCCTGGCACTTTGCATCTGTTACATCCATAACCCTGGGTTTTAAGAGCTGGGAACAGAAACCACCAGTTTCTGAATTTCAGCTCTGGAACCAGACTTTGCATTCACATTGGTGTAAATCCAGAGGAACTGAGAAATTAAAAGGAACTGTAGACAAGGCATAAGATTAAAGGAGAACCAAAGCAAGTGCAGAAGCTTATAGAGTAAAATTCAACGTATGTTACTTTAACTTTGCTTTCCGTTTTCTTCCAAAGTCCAGCTGCTAAGGCAGGTGATCCTTCCAGCCCTCAGAGACTGAGCTAGCTTTGTCCTGTTTTGTGCAGAAAAGTGAGATTGCTTGCCTGTCAGGGACCAACAATCAAGGCTTGTTGGCAACCTGTTGAATGTGGGAAATAAATGAGATAAAAGATTTCGTCCAGGAGCTGCTGAGCAGGTGGGCAGGCAAAGCAGGGCAATTGGGAGAGGACATTCACAGGAACACAGCTTTTGCCAAGCCAGGCAACTTCAGTGTGCAGTATCAAAGATTAAATAGATCCAGCATTCCCACATTGCCCCCCATCCAAGTCACCAGGATTAAAGGTGCAATTGGGATGATAAACACAGCAATGAGCAAGATTTGGAACATGTCTGTGACTGAGTCTCCTATAGCATTTTTTCTTTTCCCTTGCCAGGGCACAGATGGTTATTTTGCCATAAAGGGAGTTAATAACCCAGAAATTTATTTAAAGAAAGCACTGGACTATGATAAATTTCAGTTGACAACACTGCTGTTGTATGCAAGGGTAAGTCCTTGGGGAGGAACAGAATGCTTCATTTGCCTGGTGTCTCTTACCTGGAGAGTGAGTCTGGATGGGAGATCTCTGGGGTGGCAGAGGGAGGGTGGGTACTGCGGGTGGTGGACTTGGAGCAGCCTTCACCCCCATAATTACAGGGACAGACTCACAGTCAGTCCACCTTTGTCAGCAGAACCAGACAACCCACTGATTTAGCCAATCTCACATAAATTGCTGAGCCTTAAACAGAGTGGAGTGACAAGGGCTAAAGAATCCTGGGTATTGCTTTTGGCAGAATCGCCCTTGTTTGGGCAACAAAACTTGCATCTCATGAGTGTGCTTTGCCTTTGGGTCCAGGACCGGCCTGTGACCAGTCCCGATCCCACCAGGACAGCTACAGCAACAATAACCATCATCATTGAACAAACAGACACCAGAGCACCCTGGTTCCTGCCCTGTGCCTTCCTCCACAACGACACCAGTGTCTGCATCAGCAGCCCCTACTCTGGGACCGTCAACATCTCCAGGATGGCAGTGAGTGAGAGCCACCAAACGGGGTCCCTGATGCCGCTCCCAGTGGGAAGTGCCCAATCATTTCCATGAGCTCGTGATGGTCTCCAGTTACAGTGCAGATGGCTCAGCAGGACAGGGAGCCTTTGTTATCCCCCACCCCAAGCAACACTGCTGCTCCTGCTCCTGCAGCACATCATGCCCAAGGCTGTCTCTCCTCTGCCCTGTCACAGCTGTCTCCCAGCTGTAAATCCCATTCTGCCCAGACAAAGCCACTGGAGCCCCTCTGGGATGGGAGAGAGCTCCAACTGCTGGTTTAGTGCTGGTTTGTGGTATGTGATGCTTTGCCTGGTCCTTGCAGGTGGAGCCACTGATCCTGAGACCAGGGCCCATCTATGCCATTGATCCTGACTACACCATAAACGAAAAGATCATGTACAGCATTGTTGGGGGTGAGTGAACATTGTCACCTTCCACAAAGGGCATTGCTCATGTCCCCTGTAGTACCAAGAGTGGGTACCCCCATGGTATTCATTGAGGGTCCAAGTATTTGCCCCCCTGTTTGTGCCACAGAAACATTGTGGATTCTGATCCACAGAACACTGTGGATTAAGTAGAAGAAATAGTCTTTACAGAGAGGAAGAAAAAGAGAATTACAGTTCCACAATCCAATCTCAATTAAATTGTTTTTTTCTTGTTTTATCTTTATGTTTTCAGATATTATTTTGCCAGTCTGGTCACGCCACTTTCATTCAGTCTTTAAGCTGAACCTAAAACTCTCACATTGTCAGCATAATTTTCATGCAGTGCCAAGAATTATATTTTTGTTCCCCAGCACATTGCCACTACCTGTTTTAGTCTTGGTTTCTAAAAGACCACTTGCACACAGTCAGCTGATTGCCAATCATCGATTGGGCCCCTTGTGTCATTCAAAGGATTTATTTTTTTATTTTATTTTAACAATAGTGGGGTTTTGCATAATTGTCAAGGCAAAGGTAGAAGCTGTTGGTCAAGTGGAGCGTTCCTCTCCCTCTACCTGTGTCTCATGGCACCACAGCAGGGAACATCCTCCTGATAACAAATAAATCAAAGAACCTTAAATTCCACTGACACTTTGGATTCAGTGTGGCCTGTCCTACCCCACAGGCAATGGGGAGCCCCAGTCGGGGGGGTCCTTGTTTAAACAGAGCTCACGGTGTCTGGAGTGAGGAAGACAACTAAAAATTCTGCTTATATTTTAGCATTTATCCAACATAGGTACTTTTATGATTCACACACATATGTAGGAAGCTGATTTCTACCCCTACATCAATACAAGGTTTGTGTCTAGACTCCCTTTGTAGGCAGTAGAGAGAAATAAGCATTCCCAGAACAGAATGGGAACTGGATAGAGACTTCAGTCCTCAAATTGCACTGGAGGCTCCGGGCATTTATCAAAATTTAAACTGACAATATCTGGGCCCATGCACTGAAAATGCAAAGCTTTGCTGTCCTACCTCATTTAATTGGGCTCACACACATGTGTTGTGTCCCTTTGAGTCCCAGGACAGCACTCCCAGCCCTTGGTGCAGCCAGGCAGGCAAGGAAAGTGGCACTATGACCTGGGGGTATTGTTTGGAAGATGTAAAAGAATGACTCTGTGAGATACAGGTCACTTTAGGAAGGACCTGATGATTGAGTGGCCTTTCCATTTTCCCTAGGAAATACGGATGAAGTGTTCTCAGTGGATGCAGACACGGGGAATATAACTATGAACAAAATAGTGACTTCCCCAGACTCCTTCCTCTTGCAAGTCATGGTAAGTGACAGTCAGTCTAGGAAGCAGCAGCCAGGATGTGACAGGAGTCAGTGATGTTTAAAATAACTCAGTTCCTCCCTTTCTTTTGGAAGGGCCCGGTATTTGACCTGTGTCTTACACTAACCCACATGCGAAGCTCTTGAAGCAGTTAAGAGATGTTTTCCCTCAGGTGTGGGTGATGACAGCAAAGGAAAATCCTGGAATGGGGACATCCTGCTGAGTTGGGGTTGCAATGGGCTTTGGGTCAGGCCTGTCTTTCCATGTCTCCTCATGAACAGGGGAAGCATCTCCCTGGCATCTCTC
Organism: Margarornis squamiger; assembly: GCA_035222235.1. Taxonomy (NCBI): domain Eukaryota; kingdom Metazoa; phylum Chordata; class Aves; order Passeriformes; family Furnariidae; genus Margarornis; species Margarornis squamiger. Next base: position 9,447,044 of record JAWWTY010000156.1, read on the forward strand.
TCTCTTTCCTCCCAGGCTGCCCAGGTCAACAACGTACGGAAATACTCCATAGCCACTGTAGAGATAAAGGTCATCAATGAAAGTCTTTTTCCCCCATACTTCGAGAAGAGGCTTTACAATGGGACTGTGTTTGTTGGGCTGGCCCCAAGGAGCTTTGTCTCCCAAGCTGGTGATCCTTCCACCCCCCTGATGATCACGGCAGTGGATGAGGATTTCCCTGATGTAAGAAACTGAAAATGCACTGTGTTCTTTCTCGCTTCTGTGGGCTCACAGGATCAGGAGATACGAGGAAGGGGAGGTGGGGAGAGCCAAACACGTGTTTTCCTCTAGTATTCCCTATTTCCTTGGAAATTCCACATAGATCAGTACCACTTATGGTGTGATGTAACGAGGAAAAGCTGCTGGACACCCCTCTTCCAAAGCCAGTCCCACATGGATCCCCTGCATAGATGTATTTTGCTTGGGCAAATACTAAAGTTACCAACACAAGCTGGGTAAGACCTGTGATTTTTTTTGAGGTTTTTGTGCTACATTCTTGAACTCTGAGCACTAGGGTGAACACGGTTGAGTTCAGCCTTTCTCAGCTGCTCAGTGCAGAGTTCCTTTATGTACCTGCTTGTACCTCAGGTGTATTGGACAACTGCTGACAAGGGGTTGTTAGGAAGATGCATGTGCAGCACAGTGTGGTTTGAGGATCTCTCTCTGGCTTTTCAGAAATTCAACCCAAACATTGAGTACTACATCAAAAACAGCACCGATTTCATCGCAACCAGAGATGGACTCATCCTGACCAACGTGATGCTGCAGTCTCCAGGAACTGTGTCCATTGAGGTAGGGCAGCTTTCTTCTTCATTTTGTCAGGGTTGTGGAGAGGGGGAGAATTTCAGTGCTTTCTTTGCTTGGGTCAAAGGAATCAGTTAATAACTCCAGACTTTGAAAGAAGCTGGGTGTTCCCTTTGTGTATCTGCCTGCCAGGGACAACGGGTCTCTCAGCTTGCCTGGCACAGTGCCGTGCCCTGTGGAGCAGTCTGACCATATCATTGCTGTAGCTCCATGTGCAGGGCATAGAGAGGTGCCAACCTGTGCTGCTCCTGCTCCACACCACCTCAGTACCTGTGCACTGCACTGTGCTGGGAGCTGTATACAAAGGATGGACCTGGGTCAGGTCAGCCATTCCCAGGAGAGGAAATCTACAGAGCTCTTCTTCCTCTGTGACCAGGCTGTCCAGCTACAGTGCAGGGCTGTGGTGAGGAGATGGACAAGGTACTTTGTCCTCAAAGGCCCGCCCCCCCAAGACCTGGAGAGTGAGCTGGAGATTTGGAAGTCCCTAAGCCTCTCTTTCCCATGTTCCCATAGGCTGTTGGAAAAGATGTGTTGAGCCTGCAGGAGGCAAGCACTGTAATTAAGGTGGAGGTCATCTTGCACACAGGTAGGCTGGGGACTCTTGTTTCTGCTCTGTGGAGATCTCTGGGGAGTCTTTTCTGCTTCTGTGGGCAAACTGTCCATGTTAGGTCACCTGTTGAATCTGTGGGCCTGGGCTGGGGCCAACCCTGTACTTAAAGAAGGCTCTGCAGGGGCTTTAACAGAGGAAACACTCCAACAGCATCCTTATGGTGTTGTCACCACACACCTCAAACAGCCTCCTGAGACCTTAAGCGGTGCTGTGTATTGTGGTGTCTTTTCTTGTTATTGCAAAGCTGAATCTGGGGTTGAATCATGCTGGGAAATAACTCAGGATGTCTTATCGTGGCAAAGGAGGGTTGCCCTGAGACCTTGATACCTCGTTGCTCCTTTTTAGCCAAACATAGAGAAAACTTCAACATTCTTGCCTGTCTTAGGCAGAGCAGAGGGCAGCTGGCATTCCCCAGAGCCAGATTTGCCCATGAGCCAAGGCATTTTCCAGTCAGGTCATGTTCTTTTATGCTGAGATTTTACGGTCTTACCAGAAGGCATAACCGATGAGTAATAAGATAGACATGAGGCTTCATACATCACCCTCCAGCTACTGTTTAACTGTAGTGATGTAAAAATAGCTCACACTTCCATACTTCTGAGAAATGACTCTTAAATAGGCCTGATAAATTAATTAGGTTTGAAGTTTATGGAACTTTTTATACTTTGGATTAAGGTGAACCAGCATCATGTATTTTCACATCAGGATAGGCTGATAATGCCCAGACTCCGTTGGTTTTTATACAGTGATGTGTGATTGATGTTCCATCACTTCACCTTCTCAGCACTACCATTGTGGGCTGAGGAAAAAAAGTAGGCTCCTGGGTGTAAATTTGGATTCCCTAAAAGTAGTGTCACTTCACAGCCACGAACCACTTAACTGCAATGTAAGGTGCAGTCCTGCCCAGCAGAGAGGTGGTTCAGGTGTCAGTTCAGAGCTGGAAATGCTCCAAGCATGTACCACCACTTCTGGGTAACTTTGAAATGTTGCCCTTGCTATTTAAAACACAAAAAGCAATGGAGCTGTTGAATATGGGAAAAAAAATACATTGAAATGACACTGAATGGCTCAGAGCCTCTGAGAGGAATTCTGTACCATAGCCAGAACCCAGAGATGGCCTAAAGAGAGCTGAGATTCCCTTTGGCCTGGCCATACCCTCCAGGTGAGTCAGGGCCAGCTCAGCAGGCTGTCACAGCAGCATGGGAGGAGTTTCACAGCTCTGGGACACTCTCTGAGCATCCCCAGGAGATGTGAGTAAGCAGCAGAAAGTCAATGAGGTCTTCAGCCCTCCTCAAGGTATTAATGATAAACTGAGGGAGGGAATACTCAAAGTCCATTATCTTTAACAGGTCAGCAGGAAAACAAAACTGTGTTTTCATTAATCATTAATAAGAGTCATTTACACTACAAAATGAAGCTGGAAAACTTAAAGAATCCCACCACCAAGCCAAGCTGAGAATGTTTCTGTCTTTCCACTACACTATTGATCTCTGTACAGATACCTTCCACCGGCCAGTGGCTGAAAGCAGCAGCTGCCCCTGAGCAGGCTGGGGAATATTGCTACAGCTACAAAAGGGCAGGGCAGGGTTTCCTGTCCCAGGAACATTCTACTGCTTTGTCTATTTCCTATTATGCTTTTCTATTTCTTACTTTAATGTGCTCATCACTATCAGAGGCACTGTTCTGGAATAAAAGAAGCTTTGCATTTTCACACGCACATGTGAAAACAAACCTCATTTTTGCATTTTCATGTAAGACTTACATAACTTTACTCCATGTAGCATCTGCTTGCCTGATACTGTCAGGTATGTATTGACTTAATTAAATCACCAGGTAAAAGGTACTGTCCTGTAAATGGCTACTATTTCCACTTCATGTAATTTATTGTAAATTACAATATTCTGTATAATAAGAAAAAAACCCCGCCTCTGCTTTTAGGACAGCGAAAAAATGGTATTCTGTGATATCACATCAGTTCAGGGCACTGTCACATTCTGCAGAACAGGATGCTTCCCTGCCCTTCCAAATTTGGTTGGAGCTTCTCCCACAATGAAGGGTTGTGTTAAATACACCGGCTACCAGTGTGGCCTCTGTAACACTGTTTTGTTTGCCTCATAGCTGGAACCCCCTCTGATAAGATGTACTCTGCTCAGGACATGGCTATTCTAGGGGGCACCTTAGCAGCACTGCTCTTAATTGTCCTAGTCTTCCTTGGAGTGCTGGTATGGAAATCTAGTAAATGGTATGGAAAACCTCTCAAATACCTGATGAAGGAAAAGGTAAGTGCCTTGTTTGTACTCGAATTTCTAAGAGTTAGAAAGTGGCATCTGAGGAGATTTTAAAGTATAGATGGGCTGCCCAAATAGAACACGTTTGTGTGAAGGGGATGAACCACTCCCAAGGCAATGTTTGCACACGTAGTATCACTTTGGTGGTGTCTGTTGCGGTGCTTTTCTGCCTCCCCAGGCTGGAGCTGTGTGGTAGATGATGAGCATACATGGTAAGGAGAGGACCACATCTTCAGAGATCACGAAATCTGGGATGAATGTGACACATATCAGAGGTAGTCTCGGAAAGACACATCTGTGGTATAAACCACAGTTCATCCTTAGTCAAAGGAGAGAAAGGTCCCTGACATTTGAAAAGCCTGGACTCAGACACTTGTCTGCACCTGAGCTATTTACTTTTGGACCTCTCAGGCCCCTGGCAGACTGGTCACCTTAGTGTTTAGGGTGTAATTCGTCTGACAAGATGTTGGTCTGTGCCTTAAGGTGGGACTGCCAGGAGCCCAGACATGAGTGCAGAACACATGGCTCAGGTGGATAACAACAGCCCTTCTCCCGGGTGAGGTGAATCCCACTCCAGAGTAATACCTCAAACAGATGGGGACAAATCAGTGCACAGTGCTGGTGCTCATCCCTCCTAGAAGACATGCCCACACTTACCTGAGAAAGCTCCAGAAATGGAATCAAAAATAGCTGTTCCAGGGAGCTGCATCTTTCCCTGGCTTCAAATAGGTCTAACTACAAACCGAGCTGAACTTCCCTGCGCAGTAACTCAGTCACTTCAGCCACCCCTTCCCTCCCACCCCCCCCATTTCTCTTCTTGTCACTACAATCACAAATTGTCTCTCTTGCAGCTCTCCAAGGATATCTTTGGGGGTCATCAGAACGAATATTACCAGGAATATGAATACCCAGATGTGAGCACCACACAGGAAGAGACATCAGAAAATGGCAGTGTCCAGTCAAAGACACATGTGCTGGAGCAACCAGCACCTCCCTTGCCGTCCCACAATGGAGAGGAAACTGAGGGTCTCTCAAGGGGTTCTATAGCTTCCAGCACCACCTCCAACCAGGAAGAGAAAGAGGAAGAAGTGGAAGAAGAGACTGGACAGGAGAAAGAGGTGAAGTCCATCCTCAAGATAGACCGGCACGTGGCAGATGATGGCTACAAAGCTGTGTGGTTTAAGACTGATGTGGATCCAGAGGCTGAAGAGAGGGTTGAAGTGATTGAGGACAAGGCGGCAGCAGCAGATGATGATGATGATGATGATGATGATGGTGATGATGATGGTGATGATGACAGTGGCCACGATCTGCGGAAGAATGAGGAGGAGGAAGATTCTGACACAGATGATCAGCACAGAGGGCTGGGAGTGTCCTTTGCCTCAGAGAGCTCATCACTCTAAGCCACAGAGGAGACAGTCAATGTGTCGCACACAAATACAGTGACAGGAGATGACTCTGACATGTAATGGAAATGGACCTACATCCTCCCCAAAATGAGGGAATCTCAGCAGCCTTGCTGGCATGAAGCCTATCTTTCTGCTCAAGGGGCAAACTGGAATGCAGGGGATGAGGTTCTCAGTCCTGCTTGTCTGAATGCAGTAAATAGGCCAGAGGAGATTACAGCTAATTTACCCCTTTAGTGAGACCTTGGAATATCACTTAGGATTTGGTGGGGGGAACATATTTCATCTGTCGACTTTCTGCCTGTTTCCCTGGGTCCCTTTATATCACCTTTCCCAAACTGGCTGCAAGTACAACAGAGCTGTACCTGAACTGACCTGGCAGTCCAAGTCTGACCTTAGCCCAGCTTAGGGAACAGTTTAGTTGCACAGCCCAGTGTTCATCTCTTTGGTGGGTGAATAAACCAGCAGTGAATCCTTGGCTGTTCCCTTCAGGCTGTTATAGTGTTGAATAACCATCAAGCCCCCTGAGCCTGCAGTTGCTCATGTATGGAGGAGCTCAGTTCAGGGCCTGGCTCTTCTCTGTGCTCCAGCACAAGCAGCTGGAATGTGCCACCACAGACCTCATCCTGCCACCAGCCAGGAGGTTCCACACTCAGGAGATGCTGTTGCCTCTGTGACTGGTAAACAAGCACTGATCACGTGTTCTCTACTGAAGGACTTTGTCATCAATTTTCTATGCCATAAACACCCCAACTGGGCAGTATTTTAACTATCTCCTATCTCTCAGAGAAAAGAGCGCCTGAGATATTACCTTCTCTTATGGCCCTGCCAAGTCAGCACTGTGTTTACTGGTAGCAGGGGGAGGAAGATGTTTGATGCTCTTGTCTAGATTTGCACCTCTCATGGAGCCATCTCTTTCCCCAGCAGGCAGTGAAAGGCTGGGCTGATCTCCACTGGCATCTTCTGATCATCAGCACAAAATTTGTGGTGCTCCTGGTTTTCTCACTTTGGGGCTCACTGCAGAGCAGACATGGGCTGTGTAGTGTTCGACTTCCAGTAAAAACCTTGGGTGTGTCCAGGGCAGGGATGCAGCAGGAGGAACTTGGGTCACTGATACTTACCTTGTTTTCTCAGCTTAGCACAACAGCACAGGATTGCAACAAAGTAAGTGTTACGGTAGAGGAGCAAAACTAATAAATAATCCTGCCTTTTCCCTACAAACCAATCTCCACTTTGCTGCCATTACTCCAGATAAACCCAAGAGAGAAACCAAAGGATGCCTGCTGGGATCTGCAGGTACTCCAGAGCACGAAGGATTTGCAAGGAGGCTTTTATCCTCTAGGTCCATGCTTTATTCTCATCCATGTCCCTGTTCCAGTGCTCAGTTATGCTTTCCTGAGAGCTGGCCTGGCTGTGTGACCTTCAGGAGCTGTAGTCGTGCTGCAAGTGGAGATGTGGGAAGCTTTGATCCCTCCTGCAGCCAAGTTGTTTGCCCAGGAATTACAGTGTGGTTGGGCTGATAGTGGAGGGCAGGGAGTGCACTCTGTGTTTGCTGTGTAAACAAGGCTCCTCCTGCAGCCTTGGGTTGTCTCCAGCAAGCATTTCCCATGGGACTGGAAGAGCTCTCCAGCAGCTCCTGATTGCCAGCCCACCATCCTCGGGCACAACAAGGGCGAGGGTGCGCCCAGCCTACCCTCCCTGGTGCTGCTCCTGGGAGGATTGTCATGGGGGGGAGAGGCTGGAGTGCTTCTCCTCAGCTCTGTGTCCCTCATGGCTGTACCATGTGTGCTCATTCCAGTTGGTAAGGGCACTGTTGTGTGTCTGTCTGTCTGTCTGTCTTCAGTGTAGTCTGGGTTTCTGGGCACATGTTGGCAGTGATTTACGAACTCCCTGGCTCTGCAGTCTGTGCTCAGCTGGTGCCGCCGCTTCCTCCTGGGGTGCTCCCCATGCTGTTGGGATCAGGCTGGTCCCATCAAACCAGGCTTTGTTTTCCTCCAGCTCTCATCAGCGCACACAGCCACGGGACTTAGTGTTTTTCAGGGTTATGCTTATTTGATTTCCAAGGAGATGATGTTTGGTAAATATTGTGTCTGTAAAAGTGGTTGTTGTTGTTGTGAGGAGAACTAATAAAACTTGGCAGAAGGCAGAGCACAGCTTCCTCCAGCTATTGCCTTAAAGCCTCCAGATCCTGTTCTTGACTCCTGTCTTTTTGAAAAGAAATGAAGAAAATATGAATGGAACAAGAAGAAAATATAACCTTTTAAGTTCAAGTCTGAGCTTACCCTCCATCTGATTGGATTTGTTGGTCTGCTGAGGCTGGGAACGTTGATGAACTTTTTGCCTCATTGTACAACAATCATGTTCATTTATGAACATCTGCATGGGAAAGAAAAATGTACCAGTAGAAACATTTTTAGGAAATTCGATCAGCTTAAGTGTTTTCTGATGGCAAATAAACATCTAAGTACTTTGAAAAGCTCATTCTTGCCCTGGACACTCAAATGCTTTTGGAAGTTTAACTCTGCAGGTAGATTCAGTCAAACTCAAATCAAGCTCTGATTTTTATTTCTGTACCAGCTTAGAATGATGTCTGTTTAATATTTGTAATGTATAGCTGTAAAAAGTCCGTCAACAAATTTGGAGGACGAGTAGCACCAGTTTCAGTGTGGCAGTGCGAGATGTGGGTTTGGGATTTTACAGCTGCCAAAGGAGAGGATGCTCATGGCTTTCCCGAACCTGGAGCACCCTCTCCTGGAGTAACACCTCTAGGAAGTGCCCGTTTCACTTTCCCTTTGGCCTCTACAAGGAAAAGAACCCACGTCCCTTCTCAACTGCCGGGGGAAACTCTAAAGCTGAATTGGAAAAATCAGGTAAATGCGGACCTTTTACCTGCAGAAAGTAACAGAAACAAACCCAAATATCCCCAGGTGTCTGAAAATTCCTTTCTGCCCAAATTCTGTCCCCATTTAGAACTGAATAACCTCACGGATTTTATCAAGTCACACTGGCATAACTGACAGCAAATGCACCCTTTTGCCTTTTTTTGCCTCCAAGAGAAAAATGCTTTTGGCAGAATCCAGGGGACACTTGTTGATTTAGTTTTGAAGGGATGGAAGAGGACTGGAGATCTTTCTCTTTGTATGCAGGGGAGCAGAATGATCTCCCATTTATCTGAGTCAATAATGAACCTTGATCTCTTCAGTCACATCATTCACAGAAATTATCCCTCTTCTCAGAGAACAACTTTCAAATTATAGTCAACCATAAAAGACCTGGTTTAACCTGTTTTTCCTTGGATATTGAGTGACCTTAACTCCAAAAGTGATTCTTTTTCCTTCCAAAAAGAAGTCAATTCAATTTTATTCTGGTTTGTACAATTTATTTTTTCTTTAGTTGGTTATTAAGTCCTCATAAAAACAAAACTTACCTGAGCAGTAAATGAAAACTTAAAGAAACAGAATCAACTTCATCATATGGGCTTTAAGCAAATTATGGCCTTCCCTTTCTATACATAGGTATTTATCCAATCAATAACAACACAGGAGTCCACCAAACATTGAAAGGAACAGATTTGAAATTACAATAACAACTGAGGCTGAAGAGATGACCCAGTAGTAATACTTGGATAGAAATGGTATTCCTGTTCTCCTTTTGCAGAGAAGTTGCTGTAATGAAGGACAGAGCTTGTAATTCTGGTTTTCACCTTCATTTTGTGTCAGTTGAGATAAACACTTGTATGATAAGTTGAGATAAACACTTGCATGATAAGTCATGGCAGAATAGCTGAAAAATTTAAGACCACATTATACTAGATGTTATGCTGGGATTTATATATCTTTATGCATACGGTCTGTATTTTATTGTAAGATGAGTGTGTTAACTGTTCAGGTATAAAAGTAACCGATTTTTTAGGGAGATATAAGGCCATATATCCCCTTTAGATATGTCTTTAGTTTCTTGTTCATGTAGTGAAGAAGCAACCACCCATCAACACCATGATCCCAGTTTGTCTCATCTGGAATGATGGAATCTTCATAACCCCCAGGCATCACAAATGCCTTCAGACTCTGGTAGTTAAGGTCAGCTGTGAAGAAAATAAATCACTTTTTACTCATCAAATATTCCATTTTTTTAAATTTCTGTTCGTGATCCCCTTTCCAATAATAGCAGGCAGCTAATCTATATTATTTACAGGATATTCCTGTCCAAGTCTAGGGCATTTTTTCTTGCAGCTGCCTCATATTTCAGTTTTCACAGATCTAGAATGCAGGAGGGAGCGAGAGGTCTGTACTTTTAACCCCCTGAGGCTGTTGTATTTTATTAAGATCTCAACTTTCACTTAAAGAGAGGTGAACACCAGTCCCAACTCATTCAGTTCCCTACAGGAACGCAAGGTGATGCTGAAGGACAACTAGAAACTACTGTGGGGCGCTGTTAGAGCTCCTCAGCTCCCCCGTCTCCCCCGATGAAGTTGTTAAACTTGAGTTCTTGCCTCTCCCATGTAAACAAGGGCTGGAAAGATTTGATTGTGTGTGCCAGGGCAGCACACACAGCTTCTCTGAGCCCCCCGTGGCAGGGTCTCACCATCCGCACAGGGAGACCTTCCTCCCCAACATCCCACACAAGCCCACCCTCTGGCAGTGGGGACCCGTAACAATAAGATGAACTCCGAGGGCATTAATTACAGAACGATTCCGTTCGCCCTGCCGGGGTCGCGAGAGAGGAAACTACAGCTCCCGTGATGCCCCGCGGCACGGCGGGGCGGGGCGGGGCGGAACCAATCAGACGAGGCGGAGTGTCGGCAGCAGCCAATGGGGAGGCGGCGTGTGTTTGAATTTTAGGGCGGGACGAGGCGGCGCTGCCGTTACGGCGCGAGACGGAGGGGCGAGAGCGGCGGGACCCTGAGGGGTGAGGGGTGCCCGGGGCTGTGAGGGATGAGGGGGGTGAGGGACTGTGAGGGGGTGCCTGGGGCTGTAAGGGGTGGGGGATGAGGGGTGAGGTGTGAGGGGTGCCCGGGGCCGTGAGGGCTGAGGGATGAAGGGTGTCCGGGACTGTGAGGGATGAGGGGTGTGAGGGATGAGGGGTGTG
>JAWWTY010000156.1:9457378-9529509 GCA_035222235.1 Margarornis squamiger
AGAGACTGTGAGGGATGAGGGGTGTGAGGGATGAGGGGTGTGAGAGACTGTGAGGGATGAGGGGTGTGAGGGATGAGGGGTGTGAGAGACTGTGAGGGATGAGGGGTGTGAGGGATGAGAGGTGAGGAATGAGGGATGAGGGGTACCCGGGGCCGTGAGGGGTGCCCGGGGCCCTGAGGGGTGCCCGGGGCTGTGAGACTGCAGTTTAAAATTCTCATTCGCAGAACTACCTTGCTTTGTGAATTATTTGTTGGGGGCAGTAAGCTGTGAGAAGCATGGCTATGGACCATAACAGGATATTCGCGGGAAGAAACTCGGCAGAACACGCGCTCGCTAGCTAATAGAGCAAAACATACGTCAGTGCTATTGCTCCTGCTGCTCTGGGACGGCAGTCTGTGCTCAGCTGCAGAGGGCTGTAGTGGAGCTGGTAGCGCAGGGGTTTTGCAGCAGATTTTTCCCGAACTACGTATCTCTTCAGACTGAGTTTTGGAAAAATGTGGCTGTGGGCTGCGGGGCTCTGAGGGAGCCCTGGCACGGCTGTGGGGCTGCCTGGGCTGGGCGTGGAGCCATCCTGGGGGCCAACAGCGTCTATTCAGACTCGGTAAACAGGCAATAACCCCTAAAACTCCATTTGTGCGCATTAGCGGGCAGGCATTCTTTGATTATCAGCGCTGGACACACAGGAGGATAGCTCCTCGAATGTATGTGCGCCCTGTGATCAGCTCAGCGTAGCTAATATTTACTTAATTTTTTACATACTCAACAAATGTCTTACATATTCACTACTTGACCTGTAAAGTTCATACTTACGTTAATTAGCTCAAAGTAGTTCTTCGGAAGTCCTTATTTGGTCACTGGAGGGGGGTCTTCTGGTGGTCTCTGATGGTCGTTTGGAGCTTGAACTTTACTTGGTCATTGAACAGCGTATATACAGCTAGTTAGAGAGTGACACTGTTCAGCATCTCATCCAAAAACTGATACTTAGGTTACCAGTACTTTAACTAACGCATTCAGAAACTTGCTTATTTCGCAGCTACCTTAACAGAAACTTACACTGTAAAGGCCAGTAGAGAATTACTGAACAATGGACAATTATTGCTCTCACGCTACAACCACTCGTAGGCAAAGAGCCAGAGGGGCTCGAATGAGCTCAGGTCCTGCCCATGTTCCCTCCAGCCAGAGCGTGCTCCTCGACAGTCCCCGTGAGGGCAGGAGTCTTGGGGCAGGGAAGGGACCAGTTACCGGGGAGAAAAACGCCATAATCTGAGTGGCATGGCCCGCCTGAGGTTCTTAATTGTAAAGATTGGCTTTTGCTTCATGTAATTCCCATGGAAGGGAATTAAACTCCAAAGACCCTCTAAAAGCTAGGTATCTAAACGGTGTGTTTTGGCTGCATGGAAAATTTGGAGTGAATGGGCTGATGAACGCCGGGTCTGTGAGGTTTCAGGTCAGTATCCTGCCAACGCGTCGAGCTGTTAGCGCAGGATTAAAGGAGACGCGGTCATGTCCCAGGAGTGCAGCGATGAGTGGGAGCTGAGCAAGGAGAATGTGCAGCCCCTCAGGCAGGGGCGGGTGATGTCCAGCTTGCAGGAAGCGCTGGCTCAGCAGGACTCCTCCAGCCACACTGCTGTGCAGCTCAAAAAACAGTGAGTGATGTTATAACACATCCTTTCCCCTCATGTTCTTCCCCCCTCCTCCTCATTTTTCTGTCCTACTTAACTGTATTAATCTCATAAGCATTAAAAAAGGCCCAGAAGAAGTTTAGTAACTGATGTCTGTGCTACTGCCACACTTGAGATGTTTAGAACTACTTACTGTAGGTGCTATGTGGTACAGGCTGCAACTTTTAGGTCTCCAGTGGAGCATTTAAACAGCAAACACCAGGGTATTTTGTTCTGCTTTTAGTTATAATCATTAAGTCTTAGTTTACAGTGTAGAAAATATATTTACAGTGATACACATATATTTATTGGATGAATAATTTTATCTTTTAGGGAGTTTGAATCAGAAATCCGATTTTACTCTGGAGATGATCCTCTGGATGTGTGGGACCGGTAAGTTTCCTTTTTTTTTCCCTGAAAAAAAGGGTAGAAAGGTCAGATATCCTTGGAAAAGCAAGGGAAAAAATTCTAATTTAATAAGAAACTTATTCAAAGTTAAATTCTATAATAGTTTTTTAATAATATGTTGTGTTTCAGCACTATGCATTTTTTTCCCTCAATCGCTTTATACTGTACAGAAACTTATTCAGAACTGACTTCCTATGAATATATTCCATCTGTAGGTACATCAAGTGGACAGAGCAGACCTTCCCCCAGGGTGGGAAAGATGGAAATCTTGCAGCAGTTTTGGAAAGGGCAGTGAAAGCCCTCAATGAGCAGCAGCGATACTACAAAGATCCTCGCTATCTTAATCTCTGGCTCAAGTTTGTGAGTATTTTCTGCATCTCTCTTGGGTCTGCTTTTTCTGGGGACTTGTATTGTCATCTGCACCTAGCTAAGCTGATTTTTGTGACAAAGGATGTTGTATAACAAGTGCAATATTAGAAGTATCCCGATGCAAACATGTTACTCTTGAATTCCACTTATCATTTTCAATGGGATCTTCAGACCTTTTCTAGGGTTGTTCACTTTGGACAGCTTACAAACTCCAGAAGTTTTGTTTTGGAAAAGCTGGTTTGATTAAGTAGAGCTCAAATAATTAAAGAGAAAGGGAAGTGATTTAAAGATATATATTTTAGGTGTTATATCTATCCTACCAGTTATTTTAACTTCTAATTGTCTTATCAGCATTCTGTATTTGAGCCAAACCAAACTGAGTGTGTTCTGGTCCTGCCCTGTCCCTCCATTGCTGGAATTTTTGTTGTTCTCATCTTTTTAAAGCAGCTTTTCTCCAGATTTAGCTTCATGAGCTGACTTAACAGTACCAAAACTGGCAAGGAATATGCTGTACTTTATCTAAAGCCAAAATAACTGTTTTCAGAAATGCTAGTATCAATCACTGAATTACTTTAGATTAAAAAAATATTCTAAGAAATTATTCCAAATGCTCCTCCCGGACTTGTATTGAAATCAGTGGGGTCTTGCTGGAGGCATCCGAATGCAGATTTTTGACTTGGATTCCATTGCAATCCCGTGGGATTACTGATGTACTGGGGTTGTTTCAGGGCAATTGCTGTAATGAGCCCTTGGACCTGTACAGTTACCTGCGCAGCCAGGAGATTGGCACCACACTGGCACTGCTCTACATCACCTGGGCAGAGGCACTGGAGGCCAGGGGAAGCTTCAAGAAAGCAGATCTGATATTCCAGGAAGGGCTTCAGCGCAAGGCTGAGCCTTTGGACAAACTCCAGTCCCATCACAGGTAAGGGAACAACTTACTCTTAGGTGTTTCCCTGGGTACCTGGGTGCAGGGAAGGTTATGCTGACTTGTCCAATGTTTTTCTAGGCAGTTTCAGGCCCGTGTTTCTCGGCAGGCACTACTGGCACTTGAGGAAAGTCCTGATGGAAAAGATACAGGTCTGCTGGAAATTGCAGAACCTCAGAGAAGCTCTTTGGCAGATCTTAAAGGCAGGGGGAAAAAAAAAGTGAGAGCCCCCATTAGTCGTGTGGGAGATGCAGTTAAAGGTACGTTTAATAGCTGAAACAACCTGTTATTGAAAGAGCTGCATCTTTTTTGTCGTGGAATTTGCAATTGAATGGGATATTTGCATAAATCTTTTTGCTTATAGCCACCAACCCAAACAGAAGCTTCCATCCTCAAACTTCTCAGCAGCTTTCAAATACTCCGTGTTTTGCTGTGTTTGATGAAAATTCAGCATCTGGACCGGAGATTCCCATGCTTTCAGCACAGTCATGGGCAGCACCTCCAGCTCCCAGGGCCAAAGAGAATGAACTCAGTGCAGGACCTTGGAACTCTGGCAGGGTAAGGAGTCTCAAAATGGACTGGGAAGAGAGAGGAAGATGTGTCTAAACTGATGACTTCTGATCCCTGAGACAAAGGTCATGTCTTTCTCCCTTGCCTGGGGCTTGTGTCTATTTGTAAAGACAGATTTTTATAATGCAATCATAGAATCCCAGAGCGGTTTGGGTTAGAAAGTACCTTAAAGCTCATCCAGTTCTACCCCTCGCCATGGGCAGGGGCATCTTCCACTAAACCAGGTTGCTCCAAGCCCCGTCCAACCTGGCCTTGGACACTTCCAGGGATCATGGGGCAGCCACAGCTTCTCTGGGCATCCTGTGTCAGGGCCTCACCTCCCTCACAGGAAGGAATTTCTTCCCAATATCTCACCCAAACCCTTTGGCTTAATCCTTTGGTTTAAGGCCGTTCCCTCTTGTCTTATCACTCTAGGCCCTTTTGAACAGTCCCTGTCCTTCCAGTCTCTGACTATGCCTAACCTATTCAAGAATAGCAAGCTGATATTTCTAGAATAAGTTTAAAAAAAACCTCTCTGGAATTACTATATCAAGAAATTTCTTGCAAACCAGAAAAATTTGTAGAGGTGGCCTGCCAAACTGCTTGGAGGGCAGAAGAGGAATGTAAGATGGATTCTGTGAGAAAGAAGAGTAAAAGTTAAATTATATTGTAAAATACAACCTGAAGGAAGAATTTGTTGCCTGTGTTATGAAAATAAGGCATGTGCAGAATTCTGCAAGTCTGTTTTGAAGTGCTTGTGAGGAAAACAGCAGAGTGGAGATCAAAAGAATTGAAGAACTGCTGTATCAGTGGGATATTTATCCTGACAATAGGATTACAGAAAGTTCTAGTGGTTTAAACTAATGAAGGAGACAGGAAAAGAAACAGCTGTTCTCTGGTGTTTTAGCTCTTCCAGGGAAGTGATCCAAGACATTACCTGAAGGGAATTAATCCTGTGAAATTAAGTTTGTTATTAGGTGCTCAGATAGCCCTCAGTGTTCCTGTTCTTTTAGCTCATAGAGGAAGAATAGAAAGTAATCAGATGATAAAAATATTTTAGACTTCTCAATATAGAAGTTGCTTGCTAAAAGTGAAGCTTAGAAACAAAAACTAGGATGAGGGGAGGGGTGCAAAGTCAGGGAAACTCCAGGAATATTACTCCCAGATACAAAGCAATTTGATTAAATGAATGGAAAAGTTCAGTAAATCACAGTTTTAATTTATCTGAGAGGTATGAGGAGGAATTATTAATGTGGAATTTCTTTTATTGGTTGCTTTGGGCTGCTGAACACATTTATTCTGATCTCGAAATGCTTCTGTATATCTTCTAATGTCTGCCTTTAGAATTCTCTGTTCTCCCCTTAATGAAATTTGTTAGGTTTAATTGAAAAAAATAAAATCCTGCTGCTAGCAGAAGAGTTGAGGATGTTTAATTCACCTTCACTCAAGGGTAGTGAAGGAATAACCTTTGTTGAAGGCTTTGAGGTATTAAAACCTGCACAGAGGAAAGATGCTTCTCTAATCACTGGTGTGAAGATGGCTGAGTAAAAAGACAGAGATATTTTTTGTGCTGAAGGGTCACAGGAAATTCAAATCAGCAAATGAGAGTAGCATGTTGTCAGACTAAATTCCATCCTGTTGTCTTAAATAATGGACCTCAGAAGCAGTTAAGGGGTTCTTGTGGTGTTGGAAAGGCCTCTGAGAGGAAAAAAGCAAGTCTGGAGGCTCTTGGTGGACAAGAGAAGGAATATTATCATAGAATTGGGACAATCTTAGCTGGAAAATGAGGACTGTAGCATTTGTGGAAAACAAACAAGGAGCAACTGGAATACCCACCTTGACCAGAATAACATTCCTCTCTATGTATAATATGCCCTCAGAATAAAAGAAACTGGGCTGATGAGGACATGCAGGAGGAGTGTCTTGCTTTTTAGGTCCCAGTGTTCAGCTGATGGGACTGTAACTAGTTATGTGTCAGAATGGAACTAATCTTGGAAAAGTCTGTCAGGTTTAATTTTTTTATATAACAAAAACTCCAGATGAGCAGAACACCAGGAAAAGGGAGATTCAGAGTACAGAGATGTGGAGTCTAAAAATTAATGTTGAAACTGTTAACAGTGCCTTTCCTCCCTCAGCGTCCTCGCAGCACTGCAAATCCTGACATGGAAGTGCCTGTCCCACTGCCCAGTTTCACCCCATATGTGGACGAGTCAGCTCAGCCACAAATAATGTGAGTCTTGAGTTGTACGTGGGAATTGCATTTGGAATTCTAAAAGCTCTTTCCTAAAATTCTGACTTGTTTTGCCAAGCAGTCAAGCCTCTAGGGCTACAAGAATTTAAAAATCTGTCAGCCTGGAAGCAATTAGTGCTGCAGCTTGATGGCAGAGGCTTTAGCAGAGGTTGCATAAGGACATGGGAAGAGTTCAGCCAGTGCTGCTCATGATGGGAGAGCTGATGTCATATTTATATATGCTAATTAGTTTAATAGCTTATGTCAGTGCGTCTGTACAAACCCACAGTTACCTGTCTTAGGGTGCTGTTTGCTGCAGAACAGCTGCAAAGTGAGGCAGAATTAGTGCTATTTTTCTCTGTCTTGGGAGCTCTCTGCTCAGCAGATCTGGAGTTTTATTCTGAAACAACCTATCAGAGTTGCCATGACAACAGTGTTGCTTAGGTTGTGGAGGAGTGAGTATGCTGCTTTGCCTGAAATTACCTTCCTGTTTGCGCAGTGCTCCCTGAAATTCTAATAAATCCCAGGAGATTGGGGTGGTTTTGTTAGAGCAGAGGAAAAGGCATTATTTTGCAAAGTTGCTCTACCTTTCTGTGGCTGATGATGGCCAGGGAATACACAGGCTCCTCCTGAGAGCGGAGTGGAAAAGACTGTTTGGTATTACAGCTTCCACAGCTTTGAATTGCATGGAATCAAGGAATGCTGAGGCATGGATTTTTCCTGTGTGTTTTTTTATGTTCCATGCAGACTGCAGAATAGCCCTGCCCAGGGACATGCCATAGTTTAGTTGAAGAATCTGTAAAAAAAAAAAAATCTGTTTAAACTATTTTTTGCTCCTTAAAGTCAGTGATGCCACAGGATTAAATTTCTTGGCACGCTGGTCTCCCACATGAAGATTTGCTACTTTAGGGTTTTATACCAGGGAGAGGAAAGGAGTGGGTGGAACTGAACCTCATGTAAATTAGCTCGAAGCAACTTAGGCAGAGACTTTGTATATGGTTTTATATTATGTAGCTGAATGTTTAGGAGTTTGGGTTTTTTTCCTGCCTTAGACCTTGGTAATGAGCATGACACTCTGAAAAAAAAGGCTTTCAAAACCCCAACATGAGGAACACCTGTTTGCCTCACGATCTCCCACATGGTGTAGGGGCTGGCAGTCCCTTCACATGCAAACCAAAATGGATGTCTTGGAGCCGTGCACAGGGCTTTCTTTCAATCTGCTTACCCAGAGCACAGTTAACACAGGGTTTTTTATTGAGGCACATCTGAGTCAGTCCAGCTGGAGTTAGCTGGATTGCTGGTGTCTATAAAGCTGCACAAATGTTGGTTCCCTCTCTTGAAATTAGTGTGCAGTGCTTTCAGAAAGCCCTGTCACACTAAGGAATTGCGATGGAACCTTATTCATACTTTGGGTTTGGTTTTTGTTGTTTGCCTTATTGTTTTGTTTTATTTATTTATTTAGAGTTTTATGCTGACCTCTTATCTGCTAGCATTCCAATTTTCTGGTTTATTTTTTTTTAACAACAGAACATAAGGTCTTTAGACTATTCTGCAAGCAGATTCTGAAATCAGCGTTGTTCTCCTGTGCCTGCTTTTCTGTGCTACAGTGCAGTACACAGAACTCAGTAATAAAGTCATGGTTTTTCAGGACTCCGTGCAAAATTGAGCCCAGCATAAACCGGGTGTTGAGTGCTCGCAAACCTGAGAAAGAGGACCCGTTGCAGCGAGTGCAGCATCATCAGCAGGACACTCAGGAAAAGAAAGAGATGGTGATGTACTGCAAAGATAAGGTCTATGCTGGAGTGGATGAGTTCTCTTTGGAAGAGATTCGGGCGGAAATCTACAGGAAGAAAGCGAAAAAGAAAGCTGAAGGTGTGTTTCAGAATGGGCTGAAATGAGTAAGGCTTTCAGAGATGGGATCATAAAATTCTATTTGCTGCTCTCTATTATTGCAGCTGCTTCTCTTTTTCTGTTGGAATAGTTGTTTAACTGCTCTGAGGTACAGAGCCAGTAGCATATCTGACAGCTTTACATGGACACTGTGGAACGTGAAAGACCCCTATACAAATAATCTAGGCTTTAGCCACTGATTGTATGTGAAATATGCATTGGGCCTTACAAACTTTTTTTCCTTAGAGGAAATGCAAGCCATAGCACAAAAGAAGGAAGAAATACAAAGGAAAATTGAGGAGCTGGAGAAGAAATTAAAGAAGAAAGAAGATGACAAGCAGCAACAACCACGTGATCAGGTATTGCCCTCACTTCACTATTCTTTTACAAATAGCTGCGATTTAAGTGAAAGTACCAAAGGAAGAACAATATCTAATATGTTTCTTTTTGCCTACCACATTTTAAACTTCTTATGAAAGGATTCTTCACTAAAGTATGTTCTCTCTCTCCTCCTTTCCCATTTCCAAAACAGTGCCATAGTAGTAAATATTTTAAACAATGAGACATAGTGTTGTTACTTCAATGTAAGCTATGTAACTGCTTACATATGTCTGTAGCAGTTATAGGATTACTAAAATCTTCTATGAAAGTTATATATGATTGCAAAGAGTAAATTGTGTGTTTTAACTACACTATGCAATAAAAATGGACTGTTTCATGACAGTAAGCTAAGTACAAATAAAAATTACTAAAGACAACTATTAATCTATCAGGGTTTTAATGGCCTACACAGGATTGCCATAATAGTTTTGGAACCTTTTTGCATGGCTTGTGATTCCATCATTGTGGAACTGAAATACGGTTTTGTTTCTATAGGCAACAGAGATAATGGAAGCTTCGGCACCTTCGGGACTGCAGGGAAGTACTTTTTCCAATGCAGCAGAAGTTGGGGAGAAGCAGCTTCCGTCACAAAGGTAATAGAGGGTTTTCTTTGCCAGCAATGAGAATGTTTGTGGGGATAAGTTAGGAATAACATGGAGCAATAAGAGCCTGTTTCTGCAGGCAGAGTGGAACAGACTACTCTGTCAGCCTGCAACAAGGATCTGTCCTCTCTCTCCATATTTTTGATTATGGGATCTTAACTTCTTGCAAGTAACATACGTTACCTTTTATACAGAGTTCACTTCTGTTTTGTGAAGGTCTGTAAAATATAAGAAATAAGTTTATGTCTTTTCCACAGTGAATTCCCGGTTTGTGAAGATACTCAACTACATAAACCATCTTGTTCTGAGGGTAAGTATTAAAATGTTTTTTACCATTAAGGAGAAGGTTTTGTTAAAAGGGGAAGTGTTCTTTTATGTGAATAGCAAGACTGCAGCAAACTACAAACAAAAGTCTAGGTGGGTTAGAAGAATGAAAACAAGAGATTCTAGCCTTTAACCGTATTCAGCAGATTGAGCATCTGAGGCCTGAGAATGTCACTATTCCAAAGGACTTTTGAGCAGAAGAGCTTTTTTCTTTCAATAGCTGGAGAGCTTTCTTTCAGCTTTCATGTTTGCAGTCCTACTAAAATGTCCACTATCTTAAGTCCTTCCTTTTCCTCAGAGGATTTGGTGGAGGAATACAGCCAGAAATTGTATATTTTTCTCTTGAGGGATTTTTGTTGTTGGGAAGGATGTGTACTGAAGAAACTTATTTTTGACTCAAATTAACTCCCATTGCTGTTGACAGAGGTTATCCAGACTCCTGAAATATCCCCAGATACCCACAGTGGAAGTGTGTTTTTAGATCCTGAGGAGGAACAGAGAGATGAGGCCAGCCTTGCAAAAGAAGGTACTAATTCTGATGCAGTCTAAAAAGAGCAAGCTAGCTTACGTAATATGGTGGTAAAGGTCTGGTTGAGTATTGGGACAAAGGCAAGCTTTTTTTTAAGGGGGTTCTTTAGATGCCAGTTCTGTAACTTCCTGCTAAGACCAGTATTTTTAAAACTGTGTATTAAATATTTTAAGTAGCGTTAGACGTTAGATACATTGTTGTGGGAAAACTGTTGATATGATAGAGCTTCTTGGTTTTTCTTTGCAGATGTAGGTCTGCTTCCCCCACTGGCTCCTGCTCCATTTTTCTCCATATTTGATGAATCCTCTACGTTAGCAAATCAGAATATCAGGTAGAAATATTCAAGACTGAGATTTCAGTGGGAGGGAACACTGAAATATCAAAGCACTTTCTGTAGCATCTGAAATAACTGTTTCTTGTTGGGGTGTGGGATGGTGTTTTGTTTTGTTCATGTTTGTATTTTTTATTTCATTGCTCAGAGTCCATGATGAGGAAATACTCTTCTGTTATTCTTCCTCAGCCTAGAACTATTTATATTTAAGCTGCTATATACACTTTCTTCATTTTGGAGGGTTGTATGTATTGCAGTTTACTGGTAGTTCTGTACTAGAAAATGATAGATTGAAATTGTCAATAGATAAAAACTGAGCAATCTGTTGAAAAACTGAGGAAGCTGCTCTAATAAATATTTAATTGAATGTAACTTTATCTTAGTTGTTCTGCAGATCACACCCAGAAAATTGCCCGTCGCCCTCTTGCTGTTCGTAAACCTTTGGCTTCTCTGACAGCAAAGGAAAACGTATCACCAGAAGCCTGTGTAAGGACACAATTTACCCCACGGCAGATTCCCTGCCCAGGAGAAACCAGCACAGCCTGTCCTGCTGTTGAACTGAGGGAGCTTGGCTGGACTGACCTGATGTGGAATAAGCAAGGATTTTAAGCTGCTGTCTGGCATAGCAGGACTTGAATGGGGGGATGTTAAGATTTATACTGGAAAATTCATGTTTTTATTGGACTTTAAGGTGGCCAATATGGAGATAATGGTAGGGAGTCTTACAAAATTTAGGCAAGCGATTAGTGGCCAAAGTGTCAGATACATGTTGGAAGGTAGTGGGATGGAAGAAAGGGGAGAGAAATGTTTAGCTTTTAAATAAATTAAAGAAAAAATTGTCATAAAATGCACAGGCTTTTCACTGTCTCTTCCTGCTTTTTTTCAGGACGAGCTAAATGGGATTGAACCTTTGACTGAAGATGCAATTGTGACAGGCTCCTACAAGAACAAACCGCTTTGTGCCAACCCAGAAGACACATGTGATTTCAACAGGGCTGCCCACCTGGCCTCTACACCCTTTCATGGGGTGGGAGCTCAGAGAGCCCCAGCTCCTCCTTTCTCCCAGAGTGACCTGAAGGAAGATAGTCCAGAATCCAAGAGTGCCCCTCTGAATCAGGAAACGGTGGTGTGTGAGGGAGCGTACAGCGAAGCTCTCTGTGTCAATAAACTGAGGTAATTAACAGCAAAGTACCTTAAGCCCCTGTTCCTATGTGTCTTTCACAGTTGTAGTTTTACTGTTCTGTTGCTGAAGAAACAGTTTTCTGAATAGACCAGAGTATTCCAAAGGCAGCCATTTCTGTAGCTCAGCGTCCACTTTGCCTTAAGCAGATTCAAGAGGTAATAGGAAGCCCACCTGGCTTTTCAGCATTGCTGCTCTGGGACTTTACTCCATGGTTCTACCAAATAACTTGCAATGAAAACAATAAATGCATTCTGTCTTGGTTATCAGACACGAAAAGCAGAATCATCAGTTCCTTTTATACTCATAGGCTTCTGCAGTTATTTTATCTACATAAGATGCATCTGGTGACTACAGTTTAGTTCTTCTGCAGAGGAGAGAAGCTGGAGAGAAGAAAAAACTATCAAAACTCCTCATTTTTTATTGTTGTAAAGCAAAAAACTGTCTGTTATATGAGGGTTTCTTAATTTAGAGCTGAGTTTGATTTGCTGGCTGTTAGTATGTAAACACGTATATCATGCTGAAGGTGTTTGTTTACTTGGGAAGCTCCCTAGAAACCATGCTGATTATAATCAGGCAGAGTTATTTCCCACCCAACCCTTCACTGCTTTAAAAACACTGAAATTTGGTAGCAAGGGGAGTAATAAATATTCAGTATGTCTTCTGTTGTAGCAGTCAGATTTAGTGGAAAAGGAGATAAAAAGCGATCTGTAGACTGAGATTCTGAGTATAAACAATCATCAAAGCTAGAAGCTTTGGCATGACTTTTGTTTTACCACTAAGGATGGGAGAGGATTTCTTTGTTAATTAAACCTGGAAGTGCACAGTATCAACTCCTAGTCACTGGGCCAGCATTATCTAGAACATGTATGTTCTGAAAGTCTGAATAGTTGATGACTTTATTTCTAGCCCAATCATGGAAGCAAGCCTGGAAGATACTCGCTCGTCAGGTTCTTCAGTCTCAGGAGGTTCTCTGTCCTCTGTTACACAAACCTCTACTATTAAATACCTGCGTATCCCTGAGAAACTGGAGCTGGCTCAGAGCTTTCCTGCTGAAGTGGTTACTGATTCTGGAGGTGTCTGTGGAAATGCTCCTGGTTAGTATTAAACTGGGTTTCACTCAAAACAAATAACTTGCACTTGTCACTAAAATGTGTTTCTTCTCCTCCTTCCTGTATCCCATTGTGCTTTCTGTGTGCTTCCCATTACTGTGACTTGTGACTGAACTTGTGTCCCTTGTCAGAGGCAGCTGTGAGGTGCAGTACAGAATGCTTGTCAGCATCCAAAACATGCAAATATTAAAGTGACAGAAGTTATTATGGTAGTAAAGCTGGGAGTGTGTACGAATAACAAGGTCAAATTCTGAAATGGATATTTGGACTGGATGGCAGTGAGAACTTTTAAGACAATTTTGTTTTGGTTTGTCTTGTTTTTTTCTCTGTAATTATACCGTGTGTGTCTCCTGATGTGCTGATGATTACTACTTTGAAAAAGGTGAATATGAATTTGAAATAGAGTGAGTGTCGCATAATTTTGGTGTAAATTTGCACTTATAACTATGCTGTAAACTGTGGTGCTGTTTCACAGTATGATTCTTATTCCTATTGAAGGAAAACAATAGTGATATTTAAATAGTCAATTTCTTTTTTATTTTTCTTCCAGCTAAAGACCCTTTCTTCTCTCTGTTCTAAATACTTAAATTGCAGTTAGAACAGGAATGGTCACAAAAGGCCTTCCAAATCTAACGTATAGAATTAGGTGCATGTGGAATGCTGGTTTTCAAGGTGTTTAACCTGCTTTAACTCCTTTGATTTTTGGCTTATGATACTTTAATTAGAATGGTGTATCTGAGAATTCTCAGTGTATCTACTCTGGAGAAGAATGTTCTTGTGTGTCTGCAGACTCTTTTATGATGAAGCATTTTTGGGACCTGGAATGAAAATACAGTTCCTACATGAAATTACCTTGTGTGTCTTGCAGTAGATAAAAGCCACAAAATTCTTAACATTGCAGTGAGCAGCAGAGTTGGAGTCCAACCTAGTTTTCCTTTTCTTACATAAAACTGCTGCTGTAATCAAAGGATGAAATTTGCCTAAAACCCTTCACTTTAAAATCCCAAACTGATTGCTTACTCTGGGCAGAGATTTAAAACAAGAAGTGTTGATTTGCAGAATGAGTTTGAATTCTGCTGTGGCTGAATTAATTTAGAGCTTTGTCCCTTGTGGAAGATATATTTTATATTTTGCATGATACTACAGGAGAATCCTTGAGACGTCATGATGAGTCTGTGAGGCAGTTGTAAAGAGTGTCACATTCACTTCACAAACTATTGGAAAGAGATGAAATAACTTGCTGGAAGGTGAACAGTAAATCAGAATGTGGACAGAAAGCTTCCAATATCCAGGATACCTTTAGTGACAGATGTAATCAAATCACAGAAACTCAACACTGAGTTTCAGCTCATCTTTCTGTTGCTTGCCTTCATAGGGGATGATGTGGCTCAGTTCCCGTGGAGCGCTGAACAGCGTAAAAGGCTCTTGGATCCTCTGCCAGAATCACTGGCTGCTTCTCCAGATTTTTACTTGGAAACTGGAGCTCTGCCTGGAATGGAGGTTGAGAAAGATGTTGAGTTGGGTAGGTGTGCTAGAGCCTCTGCAGTGCAGGGGGATCTGTTTGTGTTCTCATGAGGTTGAATTGCGGTTCATATTCACCCTTGTAGCTGTATGTGGTGCAGGTAGGGAATAACTTGGGAATGTGTATTTGCTTTGCTGTGAGAGCTTATGAATGTACGCTTTCATCCCAGGAAATGAGACTTACTGCATCAAATGGGAATATTGGAACAATGAGGAATACAAGATGTTTTTTGCCATTCCAGCTAACCTTTTCCAGTTGGATGCAAAGGGAATTGCAATAAAGGTAACACATATGAAGGTTATTGTACAAGAATTGTGACATGGTAAAATCTCATCCATTAATATGTAAAATGTGTAGTAAGCTTGGCCTTAATTTCTGAATTCCATACATGAAGTTTGCTACTTCAAGTTCTATTTCTAATTGTGTATATAGATTAAAGGTTTCTGACTGTGGAAAATGTCTTCCTTACTAAAGTGGGAGGGGAAAAAAAAGGATGAGAAGAATATGAAGATGAGCAATTATCATTTTATTCCAAAAATACATGTTGTTCTTATATACCTTCTTGTAGGTGTATTCTCAGCCTGTGCCTTGGGATTTTTATATCATCCTTGAGTTGCAGAGGCGTTTGAGCACTGACTTTGACCAGAGCTTCAGTGAGAGCTGCAGCTGTCACCTGTACAAGGATGGCTGTGCCGTGGTGCACAGGGACATCAATCGCTTCACACTCGGGGTCAGTACAGACAAACCAAGTACAACTGTAGGAGATAGACTCTTGCTTGGGTACCAGTAATGAGTTTGGCTGAAGAGCTTCTCCTGGTTAATCCTGCAATCTGAATCCTCTGTGTTTTATCCATACCCAAATCAGGACTGTCTGTTACAGCCTCAGTTGGGTTTGGTTTCTCATGGTTTCATAGATCATGTGCTTCTCAGAAATGATCTTGAACAAATTTTTCACATTTTCTGTCTTTGTGAAGAACCACAGGTTACTCCAAACAAGACTGGCATCTAAAACTGTTGTTTAACTTGACATGTTTCAGTAAGTTCTCCTCTGTTATAGCAAGGTCATAATGTTTAATGTCTTGCTGAAGGATTTATATTTTAAATAAAGTCTTGTAAGCGCATTTTGAATTGTTGCATATAAGTAGGATAGAAACAAAACAGTGATTTCAGTCTTGAGTTCAATTTTTTCCTCCTGATCTTTATGAACTCATGGCTCTTGTAATTGTGTCTGGGCTGATCACGGGAAAAATCTGATTATTCTGAATTTAGGGTGGGACTGTTATCTCTGTACAGATAAGTAATGAAAAAAAGGTGAGCTATAAATACTTGACCTAATCTAAGGTAGAATGGCACAGAGATACATGTTTACTGTCTCTTTTCAGGATGTTATCCGTGGCCACAAGTCCATCACGGAGGAAGTCATCTTCCTGGTTGTTTATAATCTTCTGGGTGTGGTAGAGAAGCTGCACAGAGCTGAAATTGTCCACGGAGATCTGAGGCCAGAGGTGTTCTTTCTGGGAGACAGGTTTGTCTCTTCATGTGAATGTGGGGTGTACAGAACGTTCACTGCAGCTACAGCTCTCCTGCTGCTGTAATTTCTCCTCAGTAGCTGGGGTACTGATTTTGCATCCAGGTATTTTAGGCTCCAGTGTATTCTGGAAAGAGTCAAAATACTGTTTAGGTATAAGCCTTTCTACAGAAGTAATATACAATGATATTGTAAAACTTATGCTAAACAAAATGGTTTTGCTATTGCCTGTGTTTTCAAGCTTCGACTTTACCAGAGTACTGGATCTCTAACTGGATGTGATGCATAACTTGCCTTTGGTTTTACATATCTGAAAACCAGGAAATTAGAAGACAAAGGACAGGTGGGACTGGAATATCCAGACACCCTTAAACAGATTGCTCAGATTCCTCTGCAGTCCAGCTTGTACCTTCATGCACAGATCTAGTTTTCTTCTTGAAGCTCTTTCTCATGTTGTGTTAACAAAGTCTCATATCCTGTGGAATGTGATCTGTGAGCTAAGTGTGGGAAGCCAGTAACCAGAATGTCTAATGAATCAGGTAGAATTCCATTACATAAATTCACTGAGGCTGTTCTTAGTTATCACTGATATGTCAGGGTTATGAAATTTATTTTGAGCATACAGTCATCTAACAGGCACACCCAACATTTTTCATTTAAAATTTCTTTGTGATTATTTCATTAATAACTTTATATTATTATATATTATATATATTATAATATTATATATTACTTATAAATTACATACATGTACTACTGAAATTCTTATATTATCTTTACACTCTGCAATGGATTGTCTTGCACATCTTGCATGTTGCATCCTATTTTGGAAGTCACTGATGTAACACTGGCTTGATGGACTTGGATATATTCTGCTGGATTTCTCTGTGGCAAATACAAAAAAAAAGCAGCTGCCAAAAAGTTAGGATAATGGTTTGGGGTTTTTAATATAGCTAAAGGACAAGTGCACAGTATAAATGACAATGTTCAGAGCACACAAGTCTGTATGAAGAATAGTCCTGAGAGCTGTGGTCTGTGGATATTGCTGGCTTGGCAGTTGTCAATATAGGTACTTCTCCCTGGCCTTCCTGTCTGTCCTCCCTCACCTGTGGACTAGGAAAGGTTTGTTAAAGCATTATCAAAATTATTTTTTGTATGAAGCATTCTGAGATCTTGAAGGAGAGGGACAAGTGCTAAACACTGCAGTACTGTCCCATCCCACAAACTGTGTTTACATAACTGTGACCAATATTAAAACAGCAGCATCCTCAGCTGTTTGGCATTTCCAATGGCTTACTCTGGAGACACGAGGCTCCTGGCTGCCAGCTGTTCCTGTCTGGAGGGAGGCAGCCCTTGCAGGCAGTAGTTCTGAAGGCAGCCATCAGAGGGGAGCATTGACATGGCGAAGACTCACCTTCACCGCACTGTTAAATTTAATTACAGAAAAAAAGTTTGTTGGATTGTCTTGTGCTTCACGTGCTTCCTCTGTTCAGGATCTGTGATGCCTTTGCTAACGAGGATGTGTCAAGTGCTCTGAAGATGGTGGATTTTTCTCACAGTCTGGATTTGAGGTTGCAGTCTCGAGTAAGCTTGTGCAACAGCTTTCCCATATCCCAGACCCCTCATGGGCAGCAGCTTCTGGCAGCAGGTTCTCTTCCTTATCAGGTGAGTCTCTGTTTAGCAGGACATCTTAGTTTCTGTGTTTCCTTTACAAAATCTATTTTCTTAAGTTAAAATTTGCAAGTGCTGTGGAAAGCTCTGACCAATAAATACTGAATAAAGAGAATTTGACATCTGATGGAATCTTTGGCATTGTGAGGGGACTAGCAGTGCTGTTCTGTGCCTGTGACTACCATATTTATTTAGAAACCTACAATGAGAACAAATTTTACTTTTTGAAGTTTTCTTGCTTTTAACAGTCTCTGAAAGATTGTGGTGCAAAAATCAATCCAAACTTAAATGTGTGAAAGCACCAAAAGCAGAAAGCTGTAGTGGATTGCAGAAAGTGACAGACACTGAACTTTGTGATGTTTGTTGTGATTACAGGCAGACTTGGTTGGCATTGCAGATATAGTCCATCTGATGCTGTTTGGGGATCATATCCAGGCCTATCAGGAGAATTCCATCTGGAAAATCAGTCAGTAAGTCCTTTTGCAGAGGAGGCTGCTGGGAAAAAATAGACATCTAACTTCCTTTTCCTCATAGTGGTACCATTCTCAGACCTTAGAACACAGAACTTGGGGCTGTTGTTGCCAAAAAGTGTTAGTTGTGTGGAAACTAAAATTGTGAAGCTGTTGGACTTGTTCACTGGTGGCCTTAATGCTTAGGAGGCAGTTTTAACCTGAATATGAACAGTCCAGGAAGATGATTTATCATTTTCCATCCTTTCAGACCACACTGCCTTGTTCTCTCTTTGCACCTTAAAGATCAAGTTTGGTGAAGTTCCTAAGTGGGTGAGGGGAAAGAAAAGATCCCATGAGCATGTAGCTGTAGAAATGGATTGGTTTGGTTTGATTTGCTGCTTTTTTCATTCTGCTGAGACACTGAGGCCAGGGTTGTCTGTAACAGTTGCAGAAACAATATAGTGCACAAGAAGGAATAGAATTTAAAATTATAGTTTAAGATGCAAGTGCAAACAGCTTGTTTTTGGAAGCTGCTGTTTGTTCTCAGGTATTAATTTCTCCTGCTCTCTTTTAGTCACATGTTTGGCTGTAAGATTGCTCTGCCTTCATCTGCCCTTTGTTCTTAGACTTGTTCATGTTCTTAGTCACATCCTGCAGCATTCTGTCTTGGCATTTTATAAGGATTTTCCAGAGTTCTCCCCTCATGACGGCACTTTCTGGACAGATATCTGCATTAAGGATCGTGGATATTGGCTCCACTGACTGTGTGGATATACTCCTGAAAGCACTGCTTTAAAGTAATCTTGTACCAGTGTGGGAGCTGTCCAGTTCCATAGCAACCTGTCCTGCTTACACCTCCTAGTTTGTTGTATTCAGCCTTTGGAAAAAGTCTCATCTTCTGCTCTGTATAGGGGGGAAATGCTTTTTTTCCTTACTGGGCATATATCTGGTTTTCTAGTACTGATTCTTTTTTAACTCTGCAAGAGATTAAATTGAGCTACTGCAGATGAAGCCACACCAGGCCTAGTTGAGAAGGGTGGAGCATGGTGTTGGGGGACCTGATCAGGATGTGAGTATGGGAAAAATAGCAATAACTGTCTAGATAACTGAAGCAGGAGGAAAAGGAGGTCTGAGTTTGGAATGATGGTGTTGGCTTGTCATTGGAGTTTGGAGGGGAGGGGTCAACTGGAAAGGAATTGCAGTAAAAGCTGGTGACACTGGATCAAAAAAATTGGGATTCTGGTAGAGGTAGAACTTGGAGGGAGACTTGGGCAGAAGAGGAGTGAGAGCTGGGAAAGGCTAGAGGAGATGAAGGAGGTGATCAGGAGGCATGAGTTCTGTGGAGCTTTAATGGCTCATTGCTCATCTGGGTGCATCAGTTCATAACTTTGGAATTCAGAGTAGAAATAAGGAATTTCTTTTCCATCCTGTCTTCTGCTTTGCTTTTCAAAGTGGCAGAGACTTAGGGAAAGGTAGAGTGTGAATTCTGACCAAGTTGCTTTTTTCATCTCTGAGTGTCACTAGAAGGCTGACAGGCTGTTTTTCAGGGGAGGCCTTTGCCATTATTAAAGAATGGGTTTTCGGGTTTTGCAGTTCCCAAAGTCTTTTTCATTTTTCTATTTTTGCTGTACTATTTTAGGAAACTTGATCTGTGCAAGTTTATGAGAGGTAGGATATAGAAGATGTGTTTGAAGTTTGAGGACTATTTTTGTCACTTGGAACTCCTTAGACCTCCTTACCAACACTTAACCTCTTCTGCTATGCCTCACTTGTCTAAGCCCATGAAGAAAGTGGCCTCAATTCTTGCATTTTTTGCTGTGTTAGGTTCTGCATGCTGTAATTATCTTAGCAAATATAAGAGTTACTAGTATAATTGTACAGGCTGGATTCCTTCTGAGACTCTGGCTGCTGATGTTTGATGAATCACATAAAGCAGAGGCAGATAATTTGTTCCCAAGCCACTGTAACTCCTGGCTCGGGGGCGAAAGTGCTGCAGCAGTCAGTAGCAGTGCAAGACTGAGGAACAAAGGGTTATCTCTGATATCAGTTTTCTGAGACTTAAATGAGTCACTTAACCTTTTTATTTGTGTTGTGTGCATACATCTGGGAGAGGGGATTTATTACTATGAGTTGTCTCTGAAATGTTATCTATACAGAACTCTGGGAGATGGAAGGCAGAGAAAAAAAGAGAGTAAAACTGGCTGTAAACCACTTTTTAAAAAATTGTTTTATTTCTCTTGCAGCTTTCCTTTAATATTGCCATGTTAACTTGGCTTGCAAATGGGGAAAGAAGATTTACCTCTGCCCCTTATTCATGAAAGGAGTCTCTTTAAATTACAAGTGATGTGGTTCAGTGTGAATGGGTAGAGTGGCCAGGTGCACTAGAAGAGGTGATGGTACAAACAGTGGGGCTTAAGCATATGTAGTTACTATCCAAGGGCTTAGTGGAGAAAGGGAAAGGGGCCCATGCATATACAATGAACAATACATTCCTAGTTTTCCTTGATTAAAATTACTGTTGCAGGGGTGGTTCTCTTAGGATATTTAGTGCTGAATATAAATGCAGACCCTGACAGATGTGTGTGGTGTGTGTGTGTGTACTATTCCAATGAATACTGCTTTGTTTATTTTAGGACTGCTGACAATGATTTTTGGAATAAACTTTTTGTGAGAATTCTGAATGCAGATGGTAAGTCCACAGTGCCTCTGCTGAGGGAGTTGAGAGAGGAAATCAATGACATGTTTGACAGCTGTTTCCAAGAACGACTTTGTGAGTCCTTAGCTGCACTGGGAGTAACCTTCCTCTTATAGAACTTTCCTGTGACTTCACAGAGATCAAACACACTTTGTATTATAGAGAATTTGTTGTTGATTTCTTATTTATTTTTTTCATATAAGTGTGAGAGTGATTTGAGCTGTTTCTGCAATGCTTCACATGGGACTTGCCAAAGGATGTTTCTGTTGCATCAGTGCCCAGAGCAAATAAGAGGCTTAGGAGGTTAACCTATGTCTGAACAGCTTTGTCAGAGAAATTGTTTGTCATAACTGCCCCTCCCCTTGTATAGTTCCTAAAGATGTCTTTAATACCTAGTTCACACTGTGCTCTTTGAAATGTCTTTGTCCTGTGTTCGGTTGGTCTTTCAATTAGTGTTTGATCAATAAAGTTGTGTTTTGATAGTAACTCAGTCATATGAAACACTGTCAGAAGGTTTTGAAAGACTTGGTTTAGAATCCATGCTGGAGTGCTGCTGCTGGGAATTGTTTGTGGCTGCTGGATAGAAGAGCCTCGTTTGGTGACAGCTTTCATAACTATATGGCGTTTCCTGGACACTGGAACACAACCTGAGTGATTGTACTTGGAATATGCTCTCATGGATGGTTGCAGTAAGAAAAAGTAGATGAAGACATGAGTGGAAAAGCTGCACACTTAAATTTTTGCTTCTTAAGGCAAGTGTTTTGTTTACTTTACCTGGAGTTCCTGACTGGATTTGAGCATCCTCCAGAAATCTCCCTGAAGTCTCAATTTGCCTTAAGTGAAGTGTTTGCAGGTTTTTGTGGGAGGTTTTGGGGGTAGATATTTGTGTTAACCTTTTATACATGGTATTATTGAAACCAATACAAAGGCTTCATTTTGTTGAAGACAACAGAATTTACAGCATCCAAACCCAAGATACTATGTACTTTAAACACAGAGGAACTCCTCAGACTTGAGACTTACTTCCTCACAGTTTCTGCCATGCGTAACAGTGAGAGCACATGACTGCATCACTAGGAATTTCTTATCCCTGTAAAGCCAAATTGACTGGGTTTTCTTTTTCATTTGGTTAAATTGTCCAGCCTCTTGATTCTCCTGTTTGTGTTGTCTCCAAATTATGCTCTGGAACTTAATTCTGTCTTTTCCACATCGCTACAAGCCACTTCTTTCCTGTTTTTTCTGCATATTCCAACACTACTCCTCTTGCTTTGGCCTGTGTTCTTTCTGCTTTCAGATTCCTAATGTCTTTTTTATATGCTCTTGTAATTCAGGAACAGGACTGAAATGCCCTGATAGACCAGCTTTAATATCTAATGTAAACTGCTGATGAAGAATTTATTTTGGTCCATTAATGCCTTAAATAATGCTTCTTGTAGTATAAGTCATGTCAAGCAAGCAAATAAATAATGATCTATTTCTAACCAGAATTTAGAGCCAAGATCAGTGGTAGAGCAACTAGGAGTCCAATGCATAGCTAACTTCTACTACCTCTAAAAAGATTGCATATTTGTTCTTTAGCTGAAATTTGTTTTCTTTTGCTGATTCTATAACTTTTGCCTTTTGGACAAAATCGGGGGGGGAGGGGGGGTGTCTCACTTCCTGTCCTCTCACTTCCTCCTGTTTCAGTTTATATCCTGCAGCACAGATCTGAAAACCAGGTAGCTTAGAAAGAGAACTTTGCTAACAAAGTATCAATCATCCCAAGGACTCCCCAGGCAAGACATGTTTCCAGCCAATACAACAACTTCACCATGTCTAATTCAGGCAGAAAGCTTTTAAGAACAATCTGAACATACAGATAAGAGCTCTCAGCAGAAGGTCAGCAAAGGTCTTTAAAATCTGTAAGTGACATGTTTGTCTACAATGAGATATATTTCTAAGCTGCAATCCTCCACTATTACTTTGATGTTGACTTGGCATCTGTTTTCTTTCTGAACAAAAAGCGCGCTAATCCTTCTCCATGTAATAAACCTGCCCTTGATCAGTTATTAATGTATGTCCCAGATAACACAAAACTGCCCCCCGCTACTGTAAAAGAAACACAGGAGTGGCATTATAAACTTGGCCATAATAAACACATGCAAATAACAGAGGAAGGAGCAGGTGTAACAAAGAGCTGTCATCTCTTATGCTGGTTGTTACCAGTTCTATTCCAATGGAACTCTGCCTCTCTTTCACATAGGTAAGTCTCTGCTCCCCCATCCCATGAGCTGATAGCACCAATATGTACCAGGAGGGCAGGGAAGTTTTTTGACATCCCTGTTGTATGTTCAAGTAATTCTGCCTCCAAACCTAAAACCTTTTCCTAGGCATCACATTTGAATCATTGTGTAATGGGCAGATGCTCTCAGAGGTTGGGATCGTCATAGACTTGTCATGAAACAGGAGAGAGACCAGCCTTGCCCATGAGATATTTGCAGATGAAAATTGTCTTAACCTTTTCTGAGGAAAAGAGGCATCTACAGATTCTGGGATGACAGGAAGTGCCACAAGGGGTGGCTGGCAGGGTGAAATGTGTGACAGAGCGTAGAAGTCCTAGCGAGGTTATCACAAAAAGATATGGTAATGAAATCTGAGCTATTGCCAGTTTTAACACACTGTTACATGAATGAAAGTGCACCAAGGAAAATCCAAGGAAGTAATGAATCATGGTTGTATCAGGTTGCTTGAGAACAACATTTGACCAGAAATACAACAGGAATGTCTGGAAGATCTCTGTGATCTTGAACTGCTTTTATTCAGAAACAGTCAGAATCAATTGTTAATGTCCACTCTGTTAAGTGAAAAAGGGGTCTAGAAATAATAGCAGGAAGTCACTAAGCCCCCAAAAATGCTACAGATAAAAAAATGGAGGCTGATCAAATTGTGCTCAAGCTCTCGGTGGGGCAATGTCTTAGTTCAGAGGAGAACTAAGATAACTATGTTGGCTGAGAGAGAAAGGAAAAAGGCAATCTTCCCCCAAGAAGGCCAGACAAAAAGAAGACAGAAATAGCCCCACTCTTTAAATTTAGAACAAAACTTCAATTAGAAAAATATATAGAAAAGGATAACAGTTCCTAACTACAAATCTATATGTATGTCCAGAAAAGGACCAAACAAACAGTTTGTAATAAACCCTTTGAATGGGAAAGTAAGCCAGTTTTCTGCTCCCCTATGGGTGCAATTATATTTACGGACAGCAGGTGGCGATGGCGCGCCCCAGTTGGCTGCGGGTCCTCTCGCTGGACACCACAGCAAATCTCGACTCAGTCCCCCCAGGACTGATGGGCAGAGAGACGACGGGGCCCCCTCTCCGAGGTGCAGAAACAGGTGTGTTCTCGTCCTCGTGGCCACTGCCGCAGCGGGCCCGGCTCCACAGGCAAATGGCCGGGCAGAAGGGAGGCACAGGCAGGAGGAGGCAGCGACCACACATCCCTGGTTCTCCCGTCCTCTGCTCGACAGAAGAACCGCTGAGCCGGGCAGGAGGGCAGAAATGGCAGCAGCTTCCATATCTGAGTTGGCCCCGTCCGGAAACTGGTGTGGAGGGAGACAAAACCAAAAATCCTTTCCCCCGCTCCAAATCCCCCGGCACTGTGCGGGGAGAAAGGGTGAAGCAGAGTCAAAAAAACCCGAAGAACTGCTCTCCCAAAAGCCACAACCCCCACCCCCAGACAGCAGGGAGAAAAGAACAAAACGGTCTCCACTCCACTATCAAATAGGAATGTGAATATTCATTATTCCCTTTGCTGGCCACTAGCACGATGCTGGGCGTTAGCTCCAAGCTCTGGATGGAATTCCAAGGAGATTCTGAAACTATAACAGGCAAAGCCCAATGGTGTGAGCCATTTTCTGCCCTTAAGCTCTGGGAGCTGCAGCTGGAGTTAGAGGAGTTGGTTCCACTGTCTCTAGGGCTCCTGGAGATTATTGCCCACACCTGTGACACACAAGTGATCCAGGTTACCCAGGAGTGTCAGAGAGTGGAACTACCAATGGTAGTACAGAACATAATGACTTTCCAAGGTGCACATAATTAAATATATTGTGAGCTCTGAAACGCGCTTTACCCTTGAAGAGATCATTGTAAGGAAGCTCAAGGAAGGCTGAGGAGCACTCATTATCTGCTGATCTTAAAAGGTTTGTGATTTTTACATTTAAAATCCTAAATTTGAGATAATTGGGAAAGTTGTAAAAGTTATTAGATATATTCTGAGTGCAGTCATCTGAGACTTTTCCAGCCTTGGGTCTGTGGTAAATAGATTAAGAAAACCTTAGAGGTGAAATATGTGTCTATAAACTGATAAAGTGTCAGAGGTGTAAACTTGGGCTTGGCTAGCAGGTAACATTTGATAAACTGGGATTTTTGTCTTTCCAAAATGAACTAGAAGGGGCAGGAAACTCGGGAAGGCTACAAGGATATTGTGTAATTATGCAGGGAGAAAACTAGAAGGGCCAAAGCCCAACTAAACTTAATCTGGATGCTGCTGTAAAAGCATAAAGACAATAGGACAAACAACAAAAGGACAGCTGAGGAGAATCTATAAAGGGTGTTGGGGCACCCTCAGTAAGAAGTGATTGAGTCACTCTTCCTGGAGGGATTTAAAGGATATATAGAGGTGGCACTTAGGGATGTGGTTTAGTGGTGAGCTTGGAAGTGCTGGTTGGACTCTTAGAGGTCTTTTCCAACTATAATGATTCTGTTATTCAAAGTAGACAAATCATTCCTCTTTCACGTTTATCAGCAAATAATTCTAAATCTTTCCTCTGTGTTGCTGCTGATTTCCCAAATAATAAATATTCCAAATGACCTGGGGGTGAAGTGTGGCTCTGGAGATGCTGTGCTCCAGGCTGTGGCTGGTGGTTTCCCTAGGGGTTCCTACATGTACAGAAGCAGAGAGATCTTATTCTGAGCGAGTTATTTCACTGTGGGCTGCAGAACTGGTAGTTGGAGTCTCTGCTTTAGCCTGGGGCTGTGGGCACTGCACTTATATTAATTGTGCTTATACACATTGCCCTTAAAGCTGAATAAAGGAACACTCCAATCCAACAGCTTCCCTTGGTTCTTACTGTTTTATACTCACAGCCCTTTTGCTTGGTTAATCCAGCAGAATGCCAAGGTTGGAAACTTACAAATATGGAGGTTTTAGTTCCATAACGTTTTAAATTATTAAACAACACATGGATATTGAGGTCACTCCGTAAGAGTGAGGAAGCATATTGTTTCTTCTGTTGGTTCTAGAAATGGTTGTTCCCTACTTTTTTGTAATAATTACTGTCCAAAACTATTTAATTATTGATCCAGTGGCTCCAGCTGGTGTGGCAGTGTGATTTACAAAGCAGGAACAGCAGCTGAGTGACACAATGCTGGAGAAAGACAAATGTTAGTGTCCAGTTTCTGGGCCCAAGCTGATAGTTGTTTTCCCAGTGCTTTGGATTCTCTTTTCAGGATCTCAAGTTGTGTGGTTCCTTGAAGCTAAACTAGCCATGTACTTTGATGTAGTGTGGTAGTCTATGCAATCGTTCACTCAGGAATCATCTTGTAGGGAAAAGAAGTTGATATATTGCAAAAATGCAAAATTCAGTGGTGAACGTGGCTTGTTGCTGTGTTTACTTGATAGCCAGTCAAAAGGCATTGGACCTTTCTGCCCCCTCTGCATCTGCTCCAAGAGAGCCAGCCTGGCTTAGTACTTTACCTATGTGTGATCTGAACCAGCTACAACTTGTCCTCTCCTGAGCCTGTTTCCTCGGTTCCCAGTCCAGTTTTGCTGATAGCCTCAGAAAATAATGGCAGGGGGCACCTCTTGTTTTAGTGGCACCTTACCTGCTCCTACTGTTTGTAGGGGAACTAGGGAAGGCTTTTCCTCATATGGCTTTAGGGGAGCCATAGTCTTTTATCTTGGAAAGGATGGCTTAGATCCTGTCTAAAACCAGCAGTTTTTTACCAAGATGTAAAACAAGTGTCAGCTGGGAGTAGTCTTAACTAGCCTGAACCATAAACCTTACTCTCAGCTGTGAAGGCATTCTCTGATTTGCTTAACATCTATATGTTAAGCAAATGTATACTAGTCCATCTCTATGCAATTAGGAAAGGTATTATTCCTTCTTATGTTCTGGAAAAGCACATTTTTCACTGGGGGAGTTGGACAACTCACTGTGATCCCATTCTCAGCTCATCAGCTAATTGGCTCTCAGCTAATTCCAATACAGCAGAACATTGCAGCTTCCTTCACCTTTGAGCATTTATTTCTCCTCTACATGCGCTCCATGCATCAAGTCCAAAATTGGTTTTTGCTTCCTATCAGCTGAACTGAGAAAGCTTTTATCCAAGTGAGCAATATATTTGTCCACAAATCATAACCTTCTCAATTACAAGTGTAGGTTTCTGTGTGCTTTCACTATATGACACATTCTTCACTGTCTTAAACTTTATTGTGGTTTCCAGGGTGATCTTTCTTGATGTATTCCCAGCCTTTCTTAAAGGATGTTTAGCAGTGTAGGTGGAGTGCGAAAGGCAGAACAACTGCTGTGTGACGAGGAACACACTGGTGCACTGGATGAGGCTTATGGAAAAGAGTTTGTTGTCCTGCTTCCCAAATAAGTACACACGGGTCCTCTTAAAATGAGAGACAAGTTTGGAAATACTGTTTGAGTAGTTGGCCTTGTTGTAAAGGAGAGATGAGAACTCTACCTCTGACTTGCCATTTCATTACAGTAAAAGCCAGCCTGTTGGGTGCTGAGCTGTGGGTGCTTTGGCAAAGCTCTTCTAATGCTCTTGTAGTTTTGTTAAACTTGTATTACTGAGAAAAAGATGGTTCCAGACTGAGGACCCACCTTCCCCTGGCTCTGCATAGGAGACTGGACATGTACATTTGGGGTTTGCTTATTTATAAAACTGATATTATACTTTTATGTATATTTTCTTATTTATATATGCGTATTTATAAACTTTTCACTTTTGTGGAGGAGAAATGGTTCACTAAATCAAGGTAACACTACATTTAGTTGCTGTTTTCCTCACCTGCTTTGGGATTGGGAATTTCTGTGACTCCCTGCCACTGTGGTGCTTTTGGGCAGTTGAAAGGCACAATGCAGCCAGTAACATGGCACCAAAATAGGCTCGGTATTGATTGGAATCCAGAGAGTAAAATAAGGGGAATCATTGCTCTGCCTCATGCTGTTGTTTAAGTGTAGCTGTTCCACCAGCTGCCCAGATCCAAACTGTTTCTTTTTTTTAACTTAAAAGTGAATGTTGGACCTTGACATGTGTATTGGTGAAGTAATTCTTAGCATCAAGCTTTTAGGATGTCACTCTCCTGTCAGGTTTCAGTGTGATAGTTGCATGTTTGGTTTGGGTGCCACGGGCATAAATAATACTCCTTTGAAGTCTACGGTAGCTTTCCTGTCCTGTTCTTAAGCCACCCTTTCATTCCAAGTGCATTTTAATTTATTTTTTTGTTGTTTTGTTCCAGTCTAAGTTTATAATCCGCCCTTTTTTCTCTCTTCTGTGTTTTGCAATTTTTATATCTGCTGTTTCCTTCTCTGAGGGTGGTGTTGATGTGCAGTGGCACCCCCTATAGCCAAGGCAAAGACAGCAGGCCCAGGAGCTGGACTCACCCTGGGGTCCCCTCCAGCTTGGGGTGTTCTGTGATCCCAGGAGTGAGCACTCAGTGATTCTAAGTGGTACAGAGCCCTTACAGAAGCCAGGGTGTCTGTCCCCTCTTTGTGACAGGCACTTGTCTGTCCTCCCAGCAATGGGTGTATCTCAGTAATGCTGCAGAGATTTTTTTTTTAGGGTAGAAGTTACTACATAGACACAGCTTTCTGACCTCAAAAGCTGAATCCTGCTCTAATGAATTAAGTCCCAAGGCTGTCAGCATTCAGCAATTTCACGGGCTGAGGATATTTTTCTAACACAAAAATTAATTTTTTGTTGACAGAAAGATGAGGGATGGAACTGCTGCCTTTGCCTCCCACCCCAGCCAAGAGTGGGGGGAGAGAAGCAGCTCTTTATAAATAGCTCCATTCCTGTTGTATTTGTAAATTCGGTGCTTTTTGTGTCAGTGACATCACCCTCTTCTCCATAGCAACCCCCTCCGATGGCAAAACTGCAGGGCACCACCACCAAAGGAACTCAAACCAGCACGTGAACAGGTTGAATCCAGATGGTTTAATTGAGAAATAATGCAGGGGAAACAGGAGCAAGGGGGTTACTGCCAGCTCTGCTGCTCTGCAAAACAGGCACCTGGAACAGCTGGTTCCCAAAACTCTGCCCCATCTCCTCTTTGGGTAAGTCCCTGTCAGGAGGAGGTGGGTGGAAGGCAGGCATCTTATTCCCCATCTCCCGTGTGTCTGGAGAGCAGCACTACAGGTGACTAAGCAGGAGAAGCATGACTGACTCACTCTTGAGTTATTTTCTCACTCCTGTTCTCTTCCCCCTCCCATTTCTTCTGCTTGTTTTTTGTTGCTTTCACCCAACAGTTTGGATTTTTCCCCAGGCCCTGATGTAAAAGAATTAGCAGCAGGCTTTTTTGTTACCTAATGTTCACAAAAATGTGCTTGTGGCTATCTACAGGGGAAATAAAAGCTAACTCCAAAAGCAAGAAAAAAGAATTCTCTTGGATATAGCAACTTACCTTAAAAAGAAACAAAAAAAAATTCTTTCTGAATGTTGTTCAGGTAATACTAAAGTAACTGACATGCTAGGAAGCTGTAAATAATTGGCTTCTTTATCAGGATACCTATGGAAAATAACTGACTCACTGGCTGCCCTGCTGGTCTTGCCTTGACTTCAAAACTGGCTGCAGTGGGGAGAAGCCATTGCACTTGCTGCCTTGATTATAGCATTGGATTCTGCTGGGTTCCATTTGGGACTGACTAGTAGGAACATAATGGTTCCAGCTGCAGAGTTTCAGCCAGTGGGAGCTGCTCCAATCAGCTTAATAAATCTGTCATCATTTACATACCTATGAAGTCTGAAGCCTTAGAACAGTTTCCCTTCCTTCTGCAGAGTGCCAGGAGATCTGGTGCTGAAATTTAGCCTGCAGAAGTGTCAACCTTGTATTAGAGTTGGCATTTTTGTGACATGGTGGGATATGTGCTGATCTTGCTAACTTGCCTCTGTCCAATGTTCCCAGAGTCCTGACGACCAGAGGGGGACACGGAAACACTCCCCACACTGGGAAGGAACTCTGTTATGGGATAGTGCTGCATTTGCCACTCATGGCCTGCAGTTTGTAGAGCCCAGGAGCCTTTAATCAAGTGTGAGACTCCGTTACTGTAGCTCCCTCCCTACACCAGTGCTGAAGCCAAGCCTGTGATTTCAAGGCTTGGTTGAGGGAAAATGCACAGTCTTTACACAGTAGAATCTTGAAGAGTATCTTGCTCTTGCCTTTTGTGCAAGATGCCACTCAAGGCACTGTGCCATCCTCTCTGCTGAGCTCACAGCATCAGCCCACGACAAGAAAGGTCCCAGAAAATATTGACTCACTGCATCCCAGCATCCTGCCAGGGGATGTGTCTGCAGTGACATCTCCTTAGCTGGAGCTGCAGGGTTTAATGGAATTGCTCACTGTGAGGCTGTTTTACCTTCCTTGAGTGTGCTGCCACCTGTGCTGTCTGCAGCAGAGCCAGAGGTTTGCATGTGCAGAAGGAGCTTTCTGGAGAAGCTTGAAGATAAAATTGCTGAAATTTTTTGCCTGAAGCAAGGGATGTTTCCTGTGTTTAAGACAAGCAGCAACTTGCAGTCAGAAGGAAGGGACTGAATTCACTCCAGAAATATTTCTTCAGAATCTTTTTTTCAAGGTAAGCCTACTCTTGTGGGACGTAGATGGGACAACAGGGTCCAGCATTCTGAACTCTAAAACTGAGGTGGTCTCTACATTTTTGTTACCTTCCCATGCCATAGAACTGACATAAACCTATATCAAGCATTCCCTTTTTAGGCTGAAAATTTAAATCAGCCAATAAGAACTAATTTTCTGAGATCTGAAGCCATAAAAAAGGGGTGAGGGAGAATGTTTTTAACCCTGCCTTGTGCCTGCCTGTGTTCTAGTGGTGAATAAATGATGGACTGTGCCTCCAGACCATGTATTTAAATAGCAGAATGATGGGTGTTGTAGAACAGCAGGTGAATGAAAGTAAAATGTAGTAAATGGACATCAGCTTATGGTTTATTAATTTCATTTAGTGGTTTTTAAAATTAATAGAATATTTTTTGTTCTGTAGGAGGCAAAATGATGGTTCCTGCCCTGGGAACCTGAATTGGAAAGTTTTTAATTGGCATGGTTTGAAGAAACATTCGTGA
Source organism: Margarornis squamiger (assembly GCA_035222235.1). Taxonomy (NCBI): domain Eukaryota; kingdom Metazoa; phylum Chordata; class Aves; order Passeriformes; family Furnariidae; genus Margarornis; species Margarornis squamiger. The sequence goes on from JAWWTY010000156.1 coordinate 9,488,080, forward strand.
AACCAAGAGAAAGGATAAGTTTTTTTAAGCATCTGTTTGAATTACACCTGAAAAACTAGTTTAATGGTGTTGAAAACTATTTGTGGAGAGACCAGAAAAGAGAGGTCCTTGTCCCAGCTGGAGGAAAAGCCTTATTTAAGGTAGGAAAAAAATACCTTGAATGTACAGAGATGGCTCTGAAAAATACCTGGTGACATCTTAAAAATGTGTAATCATCAGTATCCCCTCCTCCCCAGTATAAACCATAAACTGGAACTCCTATTTGGGAATCATCCAAATTAACAGTTGTGTGCTTAGTCCTTGATGAAAAGTCCAGCAGAGGTGCTGGAGCCAAGGAGGAAGCACTTGCTGAGCCTGGAAGTGCAAGGCAGAGTGTCCACACCTTCCCTTTGCACACTAATGAATCTGATACTTATATGCAGTTCTATTTTGCCCATGGAAAAGGATTAATCTGTGCTCATAAAAGCAAAATCACCTTCTGTTTAGGGAAGTAACTGTAGTTAGTAAACTCTTGGAAAGAGCCTCATCAAGTCTGTGATGACTGAAATGAAAATGCTTTCAGGCTGCTGCCTCCTTCTTTCCCCAGGCAGGGTGGGACTGGAGCCGTGCCTGGAGGGAGGTGGGTGCTCTGGAGGAGCTGTATGGCAGGGGGTAAGGCTGCCTGTGGAAGGGCACCTGTGCCCAGTGTGGGGCCAGGAGGGCCAGTGCCCGCAGCCATTGCGTAACCCTGCGTTGGCTCCACAGCCACTGCCAGGCGCTGGAGCAGCCAACACACTTGGATGCTGTGCTGCTGTTGGATTTCACTTTGTAGAAATAGTTGAGGATATTCCTGCCAACTTCCCAGTTAGGAGTCATCACTTCTGCCTCTGTCACTTGGGGAGCATGAATGAATGACTCTTGAAATGTTAATGTAGGGCAGCTTCCAAGAATGCTGTGTACTGAAGTCTGGAATACATTGTGATCTGATTCATGATCCATGGACAGCAAAGACTTTGAAGAGGTGTTTACCCATTGGGTGGACATGCTGCACTTCAAACTGCTCAAGAAAACCACAACATCAGAGGGTAAGGGAGTAAGGAAAATGGGAACAAGGCCTCAGAGGAGCAGGGGAACTGAAGAGGGACAGTAGTAGCCATGTGTTGTGGGCTGGTGGATGAGACAGCACAGCACCCTGGGGATCTGGGGGGCTGGGTTGCTGCTCTTGGCAGTGTCACTTGACATCATTTGAAGTTGGAAATCTGCGTAACCAGTATTAAGCACCATATCTTGTATGGGATGGTTCTTTACAATGGGTAAAACCTTGTATTTCGGCTGATAGGATTTCATGGGAAAGGGGAGCTTTCTGCATTTCCAGGGAGAACTGGGGAAGGAGGGACCAACAGAAGGGAACAAGTGATGCTGCTGGAGAATGCAAAGCAGAGCAAGCTAGCTAAAGGTGATCCTAATTGAGGAGGAGGGTTGGTATTTAATTAAAACTACTCCTAAAACCTAGGCTCTTAGCAGTAAGATAAATAATAGCAGGGACATGAGTAATTCCTCTCAGGGGAATGTTGGAGACAAAATTACACTAATGTAATAATGAGAGGTCTGTGTGCAATTGCTCAGAGGAATAGGACAGGGTAGAATGATTTTTTTCACAGCTAAGAAGTTCAAATGTGGTTCAAGTCAAAAGGGACTGGAGCCTATTAAAGTACGTGCTCCTTTGGGCTCTTGGGCTGCTTCTGAAGTCAGGGCTGGCTGAGCTCCTGAGCTGGGCTTGGCAAACCCCCGCACAGAGATGGAGGTCAAGCTCTTGAGCTGGACTTTGCAGTCCCAGCACAGAGGTGGAGGTCAAGCTCCTTCTCTGCTTTAGAAAATGATGGCAAATTCAGTGTGATACTTGCACTTCTGCTGCTCAGTCAGGGTGTTTTGCAGGTGATTAAAAAAAGGTACTTCAGGCCAGACTTGCGACAACTGAGCTATGTGTCATGCATGTGGACGCAAGAAAGGACATAAAACCAGCTCGAGCTTCCTTACTTCCCTCCCGCTCCTCATTTCTAATTGTGAAATCATCTCAGAGCTCTGCCTGCATTCCTCAAGCTGTGATGGCTGTTCAGGTGAGGTGGTTAAATAGCATAAACTCATTAACCACTCCTGACAGAATAATACCCAGTGACATAATAGCATTTTTTCTCTGAAGCTGTCTTGCATAATGCTGCATTTCAGTTTGGGTTATTCTTTGCATGTCATGCTTTCCATTCCTCTGACATCCATCTGTTTACCAGACAACGTTTTGGTGGGAGGGAAATAGTCCCAGAATACAAAAAGAACAAAACCCCCACAAGTGAGACCCAGATATGGCTTAGAGCAGCCTGGTCCTGCAGAATAAGTGCAGCCCAGCTCCATCCCTGAGCAGGGTCATTGGTGCAGTCTCTGAGGCCCTGCAACAGCATCCCCTGGCCAGGGCAAGTGTCCTGCTGCTGTGACATGGGCAGATGTTAACACCATGTGTAGGAAAGATGGCTCAGTTGTTGGAATAAAACATATAATTGCAAACTAGAAAGCAAAAGCACTCAGCAGCTTCAGCAGAGACAGTGATTCTGAATTGATCCTGTCAACCTGATGGCTCTGAGCTTGATGGGTTTTCCCTTGTAATTGGTTAAATTGGGCTGTCTGTGGTGTCAGTGTTCTGGCTTCTGCCAGATACCTTTTTTCCACCACCTGTGTCAGCCTTGGACTTTTCTTTCAAATCTGTAACTTTTCAAGGCATAGCAAGAGCTGAGGGTCTTTACAGCAGAGCTGGGAAGCTGAGCTTAGATGGGGTGGTGTGAGTCTTAATCTGGACCAGGAACAGAGGAGTTAATATGTGTGGTGGCCAGAAGGCTCTACACAGATCTTAAAATAACCAAGAACGGGATAATTTGGCTTAAAAAACCATCTGGGTCTTGATTCAGTGCTCATTAAAATTCATAGTAGCCTTATGATTGGCTTGTGGAAGAATTAAGCAGGGTATTACACTTCATAATGAGTACTTTGGGCCCTGGCCAAGAAAGTACATCACTGCCTACAACAATGCTAGAAATTAACTTCTTTCCTGTAACGTACAGCTCAGAATCAGGATCTTTTGAGCTCTTGTGGAAGTCAGTAAAAAAGCTCTGGTTTCAAGGGATTTTGGATTGCATCCCCAGAAGAGCTGTTAGAGATGACTCTGGGAAGTAGTCTCTGGGAGGTGGAATCTGAGCTGTTCCTGCTGCAGCAAGCTGTCTGCTTTGGGGACACTCACTATGAATCTGCAGGAATCAGAGCTCTGAGTGTACGTGGAGAGGGGGCGGAAATTGGATTGCAAACTGAGCTGCTGCTCTGGAATATTTGGGCCATAAAGTGAAAAACATGTGCTGTGTTTATTTCATTAGAAAACTTAATGTATTAACTAATATCACACTTAGTTCAGATCTTGTAGCACCTCATCAACCACAAGATCCCAGTAAATAAGATGCTGCTGCCTGTGACTGCTACTGAGGGAACCTCCTGGTTTCTGACCCTTTCTTATAAAATACTGTCTGGTGTTACTAGGGGAGAAAATACCAATTATGCTGCTCACTCCCAAATCAGGAATTTGCAAAGCTCCTTGGGCTTTTGTGTTCTCTTCCAAGTTCTAAATATGTTCTCCCAAGCGCCTCAGAGCAGCAGCCTGAGTGACGTAAAGCTGAGCTGGTGACTTATTTAGGGAACATTGCCTTTTATTCCTGTGTCATTTAAAGGCATGTTTTTAAAATATTCTCCTAGAACTCAAGGTCACCTGAATTGTCTGGCTACTCCTAATGGGTGGTCTGGGATCCCCTTCAGTGGGCTGTGCCTGTACTTTCAACAAATGGCAGTCCCAGTTTAAAGAAGGAATGAAGGAATCTTCCAGATAACTATTTGAGTATTTCTGTAGGAAATCTTTGTGTACAGCTGTTCCCCAGACCTTCATCAAAGTTCTGAAGAACTAAATAAGAAAATGCTCATGTTGAGTGTTAACAAGCATTTGTTTCCAAAGGTCACATGTGCAAAGGAACTAAGTTAATACTTTTTGTATTTCAACATCTTTTTTCTACATTAATTTCTTTATAAAATTTATTTGGCCCTCCAGAGAGCACATGAGCAAGAAATGTGTCTTTGAATTAGTAGCTTGAGGAATGACGTAGAAGATGAACTGAAGTTTTTCAGTTATTTTTACAATGCTATCTTCAGAATCTCTAAATGGGCAGAATAGGAAACATTAAGTTTTATTTACAGCTTAAATAGCTATGTCTTATGTTGCTCCTTTCTTCTTGCATTATTATAATTCAGAATGTGGAGATTTCTTTTAATGTCTTTATGTATACAAATAGATATGCCTCAGTGGATTATTTTCTGGTGTCGTGTGGAAGAGGATTCCGGTTGAGTTGTTCCACCATGGTTCCCTTCTCCCAGCAGCCAGCAGGATCTAGGCTTATTCCAAAGGAAGCACATGTGCTCTGCCAGGAGCCAGCAGGTCCATGTGCTCAGGTGGGCTGTGGCTGTGCTCACTTTGGCCTCTGTTAATCATGGGGTGTCTGTCCTCTGGAACAAGCATTGCCTGACTTGGTGCATGTTTCAGTTTCTTAGTGTGGAATCTGACAGCATTAATAGCTGCACAAATGCTTTGCGTAGTTCTGAAAGAAACTAGCTTTTAATGGAGAAAAATGGTAGTTGGAGCTTTCCTGTGTGCTCAGCAGCCAGTGTGCTGCTGCAACTGTGTCCCCGAGCAACCAGCACCTCATTGTCATAGGCTGGTATTGAGGTTGTTATAAATTCCAGCCCAAATGAAGGCTGGAGGAGATTGCTGAGGATAAAGAAAGTAAGAGGCTTCTGTAACTACTATCAGGAAAGACTAAAAATCAATCTTAGGGGAGGTAGAAATTAACTCTTCCTCTCTTCTCTGGAGTAACACTTAGAGCACCGGACAAGGATGTCGCAGATACCATTTTTCTATACTGTATCAATAAATCTTTAAGTGGGGATTGTAACTATGTAATCCTTTGCAACCCCTCCTGTGGGCTCCAGAGCATTCACAGTTTATGGAGCCAAAGGAAACTGAGGGTACAATATTGGGACATGCTGCTTTCAGTGACAGAACAAGAAGGTTGCAGTTCCTGCACTGCAGGTTGTGGCTGCTGAGCTGGGGCTGAACTATAGGCCAGGCTGCTGAAACAAGGAGAGCTTGAAAATAAATAATAGTAATAATAATACCCTGCCCCACCCCGGTTTAACCCTTCACCCACCTCCTTTCCAGTGAGAGGAAAACAAATGCTTGGTCCAGCCTCAGCAGCTGGAGGTGGTTGAAATAAGTTTTGAATAGTCGTCCCCTGGAAGGGGATTGAGATGCATTTTGGATACTCATCCCCATTGCAATGGTCAACCCTTCTCTTCTTCTCTTCCTCAGATTCTATTCCAACAGCTGCTCTGTCTCTATGTCTCTACCAGCTTTCTCCCCAAATAAATTGCCCATACACCACTGTAGGGCAAAGGCCCCTTCCTGCCCAGAGCCTGCTGCTGGGAGGGGATGGGACACCCATTCCCTGGCACAGGATTATCAGTGCAGCTTTCTGATTTTCATGAGGTGGGCTGAATGCCTTCAGCTCCCTAAGGCTGGGCTAGCTGTGAGGGCAGTTGTTCCCTGCCTCCACGAGCAAGTGGGATGGGAAACCTATGGTGCTATGTGCCTGGATTTTGACAAGCATAAGATCCAACCCTCCAATTATTCTAAGCTCTTGAGAGTTGGATTTAGATGTACCCAGAGGTAGAGGGTGAGAAATGACAGCACAGGCAGTTAAACTTGTGCTGCTGTTATTCTGGCCACTAGGAATTTGCTGGATTCTGGTAAATACTGGAGGGACAGTTGACTGACCTAGTTATTGGGGACAGAGGCTGTGTCTATGTTCCTGTGTTGCCAGCCAGGGATTTCAATCTGCATTTCTATAGCATCCTCAAGGATCACAGCATGCTTGGAAAAACAACAGATTAAGCCGCCTCTGTTGTGGGGGAGTTGAGCATTGTCACAGTCATTTTACCAGCATGTAGAATGACTTTCCCAAGGTGACCTGGGAATCTGTAGGCAATGCTGGCTTTCTGCTGGGATTGGTGCTATTTGCAGGACGGATCGTCCTGACTTTTGTGGGAAGCAGCAGATGCACCTTTTGTAGAGGGTGGCACAGGCTTGTCTGGTGGAGCATGTCGTTACTTCTGTTATAATCAAAGAGTGTGTGCAGTTTTTGCAAGTAAAAGATCTGGAAGAAGTGTGAGGTGGCTGTGATCCAAGCTGTATTGATTTTATCTGCAGGGAACATCTACCAAGCCACAGGAATTTAACCGGTAGCAAAAGAGCCTGTGCTGTGTTCAGGTGCTCTTCTTGAGCTTTAGCTTCAACTTCTCACCAGAGTGGAAGTTGAAATTTTTAAATCTGCTGGTTTTTTACACTCTTTAAGCTTAACCCGCTTTCTTCACTTCATGGAAAGGTTTGGCAGGCACTGGAAGAGGCTAGAGGTGGTGGAGTCTCCATCCCTGGAGGTGTCCAAGAAACGACCGGATGTGGCACTCAGTGCTCTGGTCTGGGTGACAAGGTGGGGATGGGTCAAGGGTTGGACTCCACGATCTTGGAGGTCTTCTCCAACCTTTAGGATTCTGTGATTTTTGCATCTTATGTTCTCAGCCTGGCAGAAATTGCAGGTCCTTGTGCTGTTTCCATGAAGGCTGTGCTTTGTTCCACCTTTGTAGTTGTCTGTCCCAGGAGAACCTAGCTGTAACCCAATGAGAGTCTGAAGCAGCACAGATTTGCTTTTTCCATGTGACCCAGGCTGGTTGTGTTTGAAACATGCATATGGTGAAGAGGATCTCCAAGCTCCCCACTGCCCTGGCAGATTTGAACATGGGCCTGTTTCCTGATCTCTGACAGCTCCCAAAGTTCTGGCTAAGCCATCTTCCAGTTCTTCAGCTCTGGTGTATTTGTGTTTTGTTTGAGATTGGAAAAAAATGCTACCTAGTTTAGACTGTAAACCTTGGAGAGGTTACAAGCACACAGGAGGAGCGCATGTGGTGGGGAGTGCAGGAAGGGTTTGTCCTGCTGGGATGTCCAGATGCTCCCTCGATAATGGCAGCAGTGCATAGCGAGTAGGAGCATATCCTCAGCCTTGGAGATGGCCATCCAGGTAGTGCTCTCCTGGCATCTTCTGCCACCCTCTGAACACGACAGCCTCAGCCTCGGGGGAAGGTGGCTGAGCTGTAAGCACTTAGTTAAAGTGAAACTGCCTCTGGATTGCTCCCTCCTTATCTCCAGTCCTCGCTCATGTCATGTGGTGATTATGAGACTCCCAGACTTGATTCCTATCTTGGGATTCCTCCCACCCGTTGGTGCGGATGCATGAATTTGCAACACACCTCTTTTCCTAGTGACCCCTCTGGCCCAATCCTTGGTGTATTTTTTTTCACTTCCCTGACCAGCTTATTCTGTATCTGCAGAGCCATGAAAGAGAGGAGGGAAGGGTGTTCTTTGTGGAAGAGTATTTGTGCCTCCTATCAAATCTCTGAGCTCAGAGGAGCCCTGCTGGAAGGTCTTGGCCCTGAATCACAGCCTGGCTCTGTGGGTGGAATTGCTGTATGACTTCCTGAATGTATCCGATTGCCTGTTCCTTGGTGTTAGGCTTCTCCTGGAAGTTTTGTTGAATAAGGATAAATTTTCCTTAGCAGTTTTCCCAGTTCCCACAGGCTCCAGACAGGTGGGCAGATACACTTCTCCTGGTTGAGGTAGAAGAAAGAGATGGTACATGGTAGAGTTGGTCTGGGTGTCTCTGATTTTTTTTATTTTTGAAGTTTAAAAGTGCCTAATCTTGCCTGTTGGAATAGGAGAACATGGAATAGAGTTTTTTTCCTCACTGTGCTCTGGTAGAGATGGACAGGGGCAGGATGGGAGGTCCTGGAGCTCTCCTGGCGCAGTGATGTGACCGGGCAGGGCAAGGAACGAGTTTAGATCAGCACTTGGGATTTGAAATTGACTTTGCTTTGTTTCTGGGGAGGGGACAGGGAGCATGGAAGGGCCTTTGCTGGCAGATAAATCAGGCAGGCTGTGATGCAAGCCTTTAGTCAGCGTAGCCTGCAGCACTTGTGCTGCAGGCCTGGAGGAGAGAGCTGGAATCTGAGTGAGTGCCCAGAGCAGCTGTAGGAGGAGTGGGGCGTGGAGGCCCGTGTTTATAGGCATGGGCCAGTATAATTATCTATACTGTCTTGTGCAATTCTCTAGGTAAGAAGGGACCAGTGGGCAGACAAGGAGCAGTGAAATGTGTAACAGAGGGACAGTTGCTAAAGGGGAAAATTAGAGATGTGTTGCTTTTACTGTGAAATTTTTCTTGAAAGTGCGTAGGACTGCTGGGACCAAAGTTGTGAATAGAAAGACTGGAAAGTGTCCTAATTTTTCATTAAGATTGTAGGCAGCAGAGGTTCACACTGACTCAGAGCTGCCTTGGTTTCATCTAAGCTTGTGTCTTGACAAGTAAAACCAGGCTCTTTCATTTATAAAGAACTTGTCTTGTTCTTGAAGACTGTCTCAGCATGTAACCCAGGAAATAAAATCCTTATGCAAATCTGGAGCCAGGTCCAAGCCTGGGTGACTCCTTGTAGACTGTAAATGCCATTTGTCTGTGGCAGAGCAGCAAAGCCCAGGTGCACAGATGACAGGGATGTTTTGTGCTTCTCCCCTACCAGGATCACCTCAGCTTCCTCCCCTCTGATCCTTCACTGTGCTGTTCTGCCATGTGAGCTCCAGCCTTTTGGGAAAGCATGCTGTCCCCAAAGGATTCACTGCTCTTTACTACTATTAACATGAACTTTCATTTTTTGATTATATCTGGATACAGGTCCTGCCCTGGAGGAGAGACAAGCTAATCCCCAGACAAAAAGGAACCTGGCTAAATATCTCCTATACCCTAGGGAGGCAAGAGACAGGAAACCTGGGTTGCTGTGGCAGGCTGTGGCAGGCAGGGGCCTGCAGTGTAACATCGAAGTGGTGACTGTGTGTTCAGAAAAGCAGCCTTCCACACCTTAGCTAGCTGGTCTGGAAATGAGGATTAGGGACTTCAGACCATCAGCTCCACTGGCAGGATTTCCTTTAGGTTCTCTCTAGGAACCCCAGTTCTGTTCTTTTATCCATTAAAGTACCATAGAGCTAGAGAATCCCAACTACATCTGTGGCTCTGGTTGTTGTACAAACATACTGTAGCCTTTTTAGGTGGGATGAAGAGATAGGAAGGAAAATGGGAATGGGGGAACGTGGCTAAAAGATCACTGGGCTTGCCCACCTCTGCTGAACAAGCGACTTCCAGCAATAATGATGACAGCCTAATGATTGTTTTATTTATTTTAAGGGCAGTTAAAAAAAAAAACCAACTCCCCAAAAAAACCCCAAAATAAAACCCTAAAAAGTCATGGGGGTGGATTTTTATGGCTTTTATCTCTGTTCTTTGGACCTAAAAATACCTGAGTGTTAATCCAGGATTGTTAGTGGTTTGGAGAGGCTAAGAATCCTCTCGATTTGCAGTGGAGCAAGAGCAGCTGATTGGTTTGGTGACAGAAACTCTGACCTCTCCTGGGCTGTAATCCCCAAAGTGTCCTCTGCCCCTTCGACCTACAAGTCCGGCACTGCTGGTGGTGGAGCTGGTACCCTGCTGGGCACCAGTCACTTGGGGAAAGTATTGCCAGGAGTCAGGACACCCTGAGGCACAGCGCAGGCATCGCAACAGCAACGGAGGGTGATCCCAGACTGCAGAGCCGGCAGCACTGACTCACTCACGGTGAGGACAGGGCAGAAGGAAAAGCATCAGGTCATGTGCTGCTCATCTGCAATGCAAATCAGTGGGGTGAATTCCTCTACAGCCAGCCATAGAGCTAGAAATCCAGGCTTTCCTGCCGGGAATGACAAGGGATTGGTGGCAGGTCCTGAAACACGAGGCGAGATAGTGGGTTCTTCAGGAGCTGCAGCAGCTCCCAGCCCCGAGGCTACAGAGCCAAGGGAGAAGAGCTGAGGGATAGAGCTTTAATAAGTCACAGTGGAGTGGGGCAGTGAAAAAGGGTGGAGGGGAACGGGAAAGGATCTCCCCAAGGTTCTTGCCTGAGACCCTGCACACCTCGGTGCTCAGGTGTGATTCTGAGCTCTTTCTCTCTCGTCCCCTCTAGGGACCAAGAAAGAAGACAGTGAGCAGAAGGTGAGATGGTCCCAGGAGGCTCTGCTTTCGGTGTCTGTCGTTTTCCATGGAACAGCAGTCTGAGGCTTCTCTGTGCCAAGTACTTCTGTGTCCCATCTGCTACCACACCCTGAAATCAAACTCAGCAGCTTAGGTGCACTAGGCACTGTACAAACATGTCAGACTTGCCTCCACCCCTTTTCCTTCTCCTGCTTTCTCCTGTTGTCTTTCTCTCTCAAGTTTATTGGCGTGTCAGCAGATTCTGGTGGCGGAACATTCCCACCTCACCTCTGGTCACGGAGCAATGAGGAGTCAGGGGTAAGCCCTCCCGCAGATTTGGGGGTGAACATTGACTTGCTTGCTTGCTTTAAAGCCATAACAGCCATTCTAATGGCCGCTGTTCTGTGGGATTTGTTCCCTGTGTTTACAGAGGACTGGGTTTGTCAGTTTGAACTAACGTCTCCACTCCCCAGTGGCTGTGCTGCCTTGGGTTAACCTCTTCCCTTCAGAGCTGAGCTGTGCCAAGGATCAGTGTAATGATCACACGTGTGTTGGCAGTGCCAGCCTGGGGCAAAGGGAGAGCAGAATAGTTCGGGGGGGGTCATACAATTTTTTGTCTCCAGGGATGGTTCCGGAAGAGAAGAAAAACCGGGAGCTGGATTCCTTTGGGAAGGAGTTTACTTCATCTTTGCTCCTATAGCCCAGCAACACTGTCCTCCAATCGGCTTTGCTGCATGACAGTGTGGGAGAGTTTGCCTCCAGACCCTTCTTACTCTTCTCCCTTAGAACTGTCAGCCACAGGCATTGTTGCAGCAGGACTGCCAGTAAGATCTTGTTTTTGCTTTCTATGGTCTTTAGGTGGGACAAGGTGTGGGGCCGTGGTGTTGGAGTCCAGTGATTCAACTGACTGACATGCAAGAGGGTGGAGAATGTAGCAAAGACAATGCTTTGTTGAATCTTAGAGGGTGATGCTCTTAAAACCTTGGGATGAAGAAGGGGTTAAAAATTGCTCTGGATGATGCTCGGAAGAGCAGACAGCGTGTCAGGAATATGCAGCTCATTGCCTTTACAGGAGACAGAGCAACATCTGCTCTTAAGTCTCTGGTATCTGCAAGGACCCTCAGCGTACTTTACAGAGAGGTCTAATCAAACCCCTCCTGTGTGTGCTCCCAACCTTTGGCTACTGTGCTGGCCAGGATCTCTTCAGCACTCCTTCTGAAGCCACGCTGTAGTACTCGTGTGGGGCTGGGTGTGTGAGTGTGTTTTGGCTGGCTGGAAGCTGGTTAATCTCCTCCTATTTAATTTACAGTCTATGATTCTATTGGGCATTTGTACTTAATTATTTTTGTCAGGTGGTAACCAACGTATACAGCAGATATTTGCTGCGACAGAAACCAGTCCTGTCCATTAATGTTTGCTTTCTTCTTTGCCAGGACACTAATGCTTTAATGTATTTGGGGACAGACCACTGAAAAACAGAAGAGAAGTTTGTGGTGAGTGTGAGCTCTCAGGTGAGGCTGGGGGATGTACGTAGAGTAAGAGACGTTTGCTGAGTCTTCCTCTGCTTTTTTGAGTTTTGTGCTTGGGTAAAATGTGAATCAGCCCTTACACAGCTCCTGGGGAAGGGAACCTGCTGCCTGGCTCTCTCTCCAGCCCTGTCCCACCAGAAAGTCAAATTCCTGTTAGTGTGATGAAGCTGTATATTGATTTTAATATTCCGCATGCCGTGGAATGTACATGGTGTGTGCTGTGTGAGCAATGGTTTATGTACCCAGTAGCAAAGCTGACCAAACAGTGGAAAGAGCTGTCACCAAATAGCTTGCTGGTTTAGTAACTGTGTTCCCAGACGAAAAGTCTGTTCCCTGCATAGAGTTTTTTTCTCTCTAGATGGGTGTGAGTGTGAATGTACCTGGGAAGGACACCCTGGTCCTGCTGCCAAGGCTTGCAAAAGTGAGAAAACATAACTCTTGTTTGATCACAAAATGGTTTTCATTCCCAAGGAGAATGAAATTCATTAAGAATTCCTTAAAAGTTTGGCTGTCCTGCCTCCAATCAGGAAAAAAGAGCTCTTTTTAACCTACTTCCCTAACGTGCTCAGAAAAATGCACAAGCAGAGAAAAGACCTAAATGTTTGTGTAAATTGCTTTAAAGAAAATTGGTTAAAACAGCTTGGACTAGCTTAGCCCAACTGCAAGTAAAAGCTCAGCCAGGCCCTGAGCTCTGTGTTGCAAACTGTGTTTTTTGGGTACCAGCAGGGGTATGGTGCTGAAGTTCAATCCCATTGGGAGCAGCACATGAATTCCATACCTGGGCAAAAGGTGTCTGTGGTACTGACCCTGCCCAGGCACCAGTCCCACTGCCTTGGAGTTACAATTACATAGACACACTGCAATGGAGACCTGGCTGTTTTAAAGGTATTTCTCAATATGATTTAAAGTTGCAGGATTACCCTGTGGCTTGAGGACTAATGCACTGAGCTGGGGTCATTACTGACAATGTTGTTCTGAGACTGATCTTCTATTTGGCTCTCAAATGAGAGAAATGGGAATGGAGGGTGCCCATAAACTCAAAGTTGAGACCTATTTCCCTCAGAAATGTTTCAGGAAATTACATTTTCCCTAGGGCTGAGCCATTTAACTTGTAGTGTTAGTAAGTGGATTATTTTGTAATTAATTGATGAACAGAGTGTGGCTGTAGCCAATACCCGTTATTTGCCTTGTGCTACAAGTGCACCTCAGATTTTAACATGCTGACTCTTTATGAGCACTCATTCATGGCAGGTCTGACCTTTGTAAACAGAGCAAGAGAACCGATTTCCCCTGGGAGAAGACTTGTCTGTTACAATTTAAGTTTCCATCTCTGTGTTGGCAGCAGTGTGCAGGAAGGCACTGAGAGTCAGCCAGGTTGAGGGGTTCAAGCTAGTCTGACTCCTCTGTGTTTTGGGGCACATTGTCTGGGCTGCAGTTTTCCCATCAGTTACCCTGTGGAGATAGCACAGGCAAACTGCCTTGGAGGCTGCTGACAGCAATTAAATATATTTGTATCTTGCTTTGGGAGAATTATGATGAGCATAAGCAGGGACTAAGATTGTTTAGTGTTGGTAGAAATCAAGTTTTACTCTTGCATCTCTGTTCCTGCATGACTGGGACATTGCTGGGCCGTCTCTGCCAGCCCCTGACTGTGCTGCTGGAGAGAGGCTTGTTACCCATGACTGTGAGCACCAGTGCCTCTGCTGGGAGGGGTCTGCCTTGGGAGAAGTCAGCCATGCTCAGTGTGTGTGACTCTCCTTGCACACAGTAAGGTCTGTGCTGTGCCCAATGGCAGCACAGAGCTGCAGCTTCCCTCTCATAACCCCTTGTGCCAAAGGCAGCTGGATCTGGATGGGCATGGCGAGGGCCCAGCACTTCAATGGAGCCGCAGGATGTGGTGCCCTGTGTTGTGGCATCACATGTTCCCCAGACACAGCTCAGTGTCTTCATTCCATGTGACCCCCACGTGTCAGATGTGGCCCCCTGTGGTTGTCCCAGTGTTACCTCTTGTCAGATAGAGATGATGTTGCTATTCAGGTGGATTTCTGGAGACAGAACCTTAAATGTTCTTACTCTAATCTTGGTAGTATTTTTATGCTGATTTTGAATGGATCTGTCACACAAGACAGTGGAAACTGAAGCTCTGAATCCTTCAAGCCATATCTTGAAGTTCTTTGGTGGTGTTAGAAATAGAATTGGGGTTTTGCTGAAGTCAGAGGAATTGCATGGGTAGAGAGGAGAAGAGGGAGGAGGGGATAGTTGAGTTTTTGGTTTTTGATGGTTGGGACTTGGGGTAGTTTTAACCTGTTTTTCACACCTTTTTTGGGGGGTGGGGGTCTCAGGCAGGTAGGCGGATCGGGCCAGGCTGTGAGCTCCCTAGTACTGGCCAATAGGAACGGAACAGGGACCCCCAGCCAGGACAGGGTATAAAAACCTCTGGTTCTTGCTGGCCTGGGTCTGTCTCCTAGGCCAGAGAGGACACACCAATTCAGCTGAATTTATTAAACAAAAAGTTTAGTTTTGCTTTGAAGACTTTGTCCCTTCTAAATTTTATTGGTAAGGTTGAGCATTTCTCACAGTGTTTTGCATGAACAGCAAAATACAGCCACTTGTTTTTAACCCTGATGCATCCTTTGTGACAAAAGAATGTCAGTAAATGCCTGTGAAACAAAGGAGCTGCTCTTGGGGCAGAGTTCACTGGAGATGTGCAGGTGTGAGCCACTCTGTGGTTTGGTATAGCCAGGGCAGGGCACAGGCCACAGCAAGTGGTGAAAAAGGGTCAGAGTTGTTTAGTCTCAGCCTGGTGACCTGCAGTACATGTCCTTCCTGCTGGCTCTGGGTGGACATGATGAGTCGCCACCTCCTCTAGTGCTGCAGCGTGGTTTGGTGGCTGTACCCTCTCATGCACCAAACCTAGGGGGAAAGGCTGGTTTTTTAATGAAGGCACTGCTCTGCAGCTGAAGTTTGGGTGTGGTTTCTGTCTGTGCTGCTGTGCTCTGTCACAGTGTCTGGACCTACGTGCTGGTGTCAAGATCAAACCTGTGGTCAGAGTGTGTCTTGGCTCCCACTGGGGCTGTGCACTCAGGTTTTCCCTCTGTAGCCAATGTGTGTTGGGCCTAGATCTGGCCTTAATAGATAGTTAAAAAGTGGCCAGGAGACATACCTGGGAACTCTTTTAGATTTATTGTTCTAAACATAGCTGGGAAGAAACTGAGCTAGTAATTTTTTTCTGTCTCATCTGCAAATGAGGATAATAATTCCTTTTCCTCACCTTTCGTCTGTTTAGATGAAACCTCTGGAGGGTGAGGCCTGACTTCAGAGACTGGCATGATGGGACGGTGACTTTAGCTGGAATTCCTAGGAGACTGTAAATAAGGGAAAACTTTGTTATTTGTCAAGTGAAAGCCCATTAGCGTTTGAGACGTGCCTATACTGGTTTCAGAAAGTTCAAGAGGTCTTTTCTTTGCGAGTCTTTTGATATGTCCCAGAATGAATTTGGTGTGGTATAGCTAAAACACATCTAAAAATATGTCACCCAGCAGTGTCCAAAACAAGCTGAGAAAATAGACGCTCATTTGCTTTCAGGTTTTAACCCTAATTTATGAGCAAGGAAATGGAGCAGGGAAGGAGGAGGCAGCACTGGAGACTTCAGACCCTGCTCAGAGGGGGCACAGTAAAAAATCTCAAGCAGTTGAGTAGTTCTTCTCATTTGTCAGAAATAAACCCACCAATGTAACAAATATGTCTATCCCTAAGCTTATTTCTAATGTAATATTAATCTGTGCTCTCAAGTGTGTGTTTGGGCAGGATTTAGAGCATTACATCAGTTTGCTGTGCTGCTGCTTTGCTCCAACATGCAGCTTTGCCATGCGGGGCGGGGGGAGCTGGTGAGGGAGAGGAGTGCAAGGAAAGAACTTGGAACGGGGGAAGGGATGCACAGCAAGCAAACAGGCACTCTCCTTTAGGAGAAAAAAAAAAGCCTCAACCAGTATTTCTAAAACTAGAATAGCAGCCAAATGAGGAAGATGACGTGGTGTCAGGGCTGTGCTCTTAGATCCCATTTCAGATTTTGGACCGTTTTGCTTTCCACTGACCCTTGTTGTCATTCCTTGCTGAGTGAAGTCACATTTGGGTTTGTTAGCTCCTCTGGGACCTAACCTGTCATTTCCCTTTGTCTGCAAACTGCTCTGAATGTTGATGGCCTGTTATAAATACAAAGGATGTGGGGAAGCTTAGGAAGGCAACCAGAGGACTGGAGGTCTGGGCTGCAGTGGAACTCCCTGTGTGCACACTTGCACAGCATGTATGCATGTGGCACGCATGGCTAATGGCCTGGTTAACCTGGCAGCCATTTCCACGGCAGCACAGGGCACTGCCCTGCGGAGCAGAGCATGGAAATAGTTCATCCTTTCAACTGGCATGTTCTCTGCAATCTTCATCTTCCTACTGCAAATTCCGTCTGCATATTGCAGTTCCTCCGGTCTTGTAAGGAAGAGTTCTCCTCTCCCTCTCCTCTCGGAGCTGACCAGGGCAGTTTGGCATATGAGCTGAGGGAGGACTTGGAAGTGATGGCCCTGGATTTGCTGAGCCAGGGGCCGGAGCGTTCCCTGTGGTCCGGCCGGGAGCAACGTGGGGGGAGCTGTGTCCAGATCCGCGATAGCGATGTGATGAGCCGATGAGTGAGTTCGCTGCTGCAGCGGGGAGGGGAGGGAAGGCTCGTTTAGAAGTGAGGCTGAAGGAGCTCCGCGCTGCCTTGCGATCATCAAGTGCCTGTGTGAGGGAGAGAGAGGGCGGGCACGAGTCTGTATCCTGGGGAGCGTGAGGCTGGCCGGGATCAGGGTGGAGGCAGGTCGGGTGAGGTGCCAGTGCCTGCTGCTGTCTGTCTGGGCGTTGGAAGGAGCCATTCCTCATAACATTCAGCTACTTGTTTTTATCAGTGGGCTCGATTCATTTCTGTGCCCTGCTTCTCAGCTTGCCTGGCTTCTACCCATTCCTCTCTCCTTTCTAACTCTCACTCCCCCTCCATCCTTAATCTTCCCACCCCTTCCTCTCATCTGAGCCTGACCCTTCACTCTTCTTGCTCCTCCTTCCTAGCAGATCCCTCCCTCTGCTCTGGATCTGCTGGCTGTGGGATTTTTTCTCGTGCTCACTGGCAGATGTGACAGCTTTGGGAACTGTATCATCCAGGAACAGCTATATCTGGAGTTGAAAAACCTAACGTGGTTTCCCAGGCAGCAGGAATGGATCGCTGAGAGAATTTCAATCTCCGACTGCTTTTGTCTTGTGGTAGTGACTTTTATTATTTTTGTTTGTGGCATTTCTTAGAGTACAGTTGTCAGCACTGAATGAAAGACTAAAGTCTAGTAGATTATTATAAAATCAGTGTCACAGTATTTGTGATGTTGTATTAAAGGGATGCTGTCTACCTTTAAATACAGGTTTATCTTAATTTACAAAATCTTGTATGCATAAAATGTTCTTATGAATTTCTTACTGACTGAGAAAAGGCCTGTTTTTATGTATTAAACGTTCTTTAGCTGGGTATTGGAAATAAAAATAAATAGCTTTTGCATGAAAACCACAAAGTGAAAGGAGACTGGTTAAATACAGAGCTCCTCAATGAAATGCAAAACCTACCCAGATTATTACAATCCACTGGATTTCAAAACACTATTTTTAGTGTATGGATTTCATTTGATCTTAATGCAGTTTACCTTTAAACCACCTGTCTGATCTCTTTCTAATCAGAGATTGATGCTGACCATGTAATCAAATGCCATTGGGTGCCCAGGGGTGTGCTGTATGTGGAGCTGATGACATTGTGTTGTTTTTGAGATGTCTGTTATAAGCAAGTAAGATACTTACAGGCCATTGTTAGCCAGTCACCTAAAACCAACCAGGAACTCTGGAAGTGCTTCTTTTGGGGTCTTGAGAGCTTTTGGTTGTGAGATGGCAGTGTAGTGCAGGTATTGATTTGACAGGTATGGGGATTTTATGACAATATACAAATGCAGTGTTTGTGCCTATGCATGCTGAGATGCTGACAGAGTCACTGTTCTGGCTGGCACCAAAAATCACCCAGGCTTTAAAAATTTGCATTTTGAAGCAGTTCAGCCAGAATCACTCCTTATGGAGAACTGCCTGACATAATCAGGAAACCATTGATGCTGCAAATGCTAATGGTTGTGGCATTTGGAACACCCCATTTTACAGGACCCTTTGCCACCTGAAGCAGTTAAAGAGCAAACTTGAAAGAGATTGTGCTACTCTCTAGGTATCTACTCATGAAGCTGTGAGAATAGGAGCAGGAGAAGGAGAAATGCTGGTTGAAATAGTAGTATCTCTGTGTCTAGAAATATCCCTGTCCTGGTGGATCAAGAAATGGTCGTGACTGAGATGCATTAGGGATTGAGGACTGTACCACTTGCTGTAATACCACAGAGGTACTCCCTGCTCTTCTTGGAGACTGGAAAACTCCTCAACAGCTGTTGAGTTTGATCAGTACCAACACGGTGAGCTGTTAGAGCATCTTTCCTTTCCAGGATTGGTTGCACTTTTCCTTAAAGAACTGCGCTTCGACCTTAGTCTCAATCCTTAGTTAATAAGCAGCACCTAAGGGACCTGAGAGATGAATCACTGTTTGAGGATCTGCTGTCCAGACCTGGAGCACAGACACCCTTCCCATAAGCTCTCTATTGAGATGTATTTGAGTTTTCATTGGAACTTGCTCTAAGTCAAGATTATTCTGGCTGTGAAACCACCTTCAAGCAGAACAGTTGTTTCCAGCCTCTCTGGTGGGTTGTTTGTGGGTTTTTTTTGGTGGTGGGTTTTGTTTGTTTGTTTGTTTTATTTCCTAACCTGTTGTTTTCTTTTTCAGCTGTGAGGTTTCTTTAGTGGGCTCCTGGCTGCAGCGTTGCAGTGGCCAGTGTCAGTGTGAAGTATTTGTTTCACCAAGGGGGGATGGCATGACTGGTGTGTTAGACAGAGTAAAGGTCCTTCTGTGCCATACAAATACTTCCCACCCTGTGGCTGCAGGATCATTGTGACCAAACTGGGAGCCAGTGTGGATTGGATTTCAGAACCTTTGTCTAGCACCAAGAATTGAAGTAATTGTTCAGCTGGTGGCTGCCCTTTGCTCCCCAAACAAGTTTGGAGTGGGACAACCTGGAAAATGTTTGACGTAGATTTCCTTGTGATGTGCTGATTTTGGAGATGGGTGTCCTCTCAAAGTGTGTTTGTGTCTCCACCACAGGTTATCCGTTTGTGGTCTTTGACCTTTGTAAATACTTGTTCAGTACAAGTAGTTGGAAGCTGAGGTCCTGTACAGGGCAAGAGTGACTGCTACAGAGTTGAAGTGGCAAAAATGCTCTGCTGCAAAAGGTTAAGGAAAAGGTGGCATTCACTGCTGTAAGCAGTATTAGTGAGAGGCAAATGCCAGTATTAAAGTTGTCAGTGGAAAGGGAAGAGCATATAAACTTTTTTTTTTTTTACTGGTGGATTTTAATCGCTTAAATAAACCTGTAGAGCTTTTTCCCAAACCAGTCAATAGAATCATGGAACATTTCAGGGGAGAAAGGACCTTAAGGGAGTTGCAGCCTGGTCCCCTGCCTGCATCAGGGTCTTCTTGGAGGGTCACTCCAGGTTACTCAGAGTTATTCCCGGGTCTTTGGGAACAAACTGCTAAGGATGGAGCCTGCTCATCCTGTCTGGGCAGCCTGCTCCAATGCTGGACTCTCTTGGGCATGGGAAAGCTTTTGCTTCTGTCCAGTCGGGACCATTCCTGTTGTCTCTGCCTCTCACCACTTCCCACTGGGAAAAGCCTGGCTCTCCACAGAAAATCTCCCTCCTTTGAGCTGTTCCTTCATGGAAAAAGTACTTTCCCCTTCACCCCATCTTCTCTGTCTTTTGTGAAGAGATTATGTCCATCCCTTGCAGTCCTTCACCTTTCCCACCTCCTGCATGCAGAGCTCTGGGGCTACCTTTTTCTTCTTATCTTCCCAATTTCAAAGAAGTCTGATCTCTTAGCTTCCTATTTGTCTATCTTTTTTTGGCTGTAAAATTTAGATTCAGATTTTAAATGTCTCCTGTGTTTGGGAATATTTCAGCGTTAGCTGCTTCTGGCTTGTTGCACTGGCTGTTCACACAAGCTGTCTCTCTCAGCCCCCAAGGGAAAGAATCTTAGTTTTTAATTTTAGCTTCTTCAGCTACCTGCTGACAGAGTTTGATTTCTACCTCCCACCTCCTCTCTCCTTCATGGGCCCTCTAAGCAAGAAAAACTGAGATCTGAAGTTAATGTTGGGCAGATCTTCCTTTGGCAACAGCTTTGTTGTCTTTAAATTGGAACCAAAGGGATATTAATTACTTGGAGTAACCAGTGAGAAGACAGCTCAGGCCCTGTTCACAACCACCTTCCATTCCAGGCTTGTAGTGCAATCAACACTCCAACTGGCTGAACTCCAAAGCCATTTAACTTAGGTATGAGCCTGAAAGATATAAATATGCATCCCTAATATATTTTTAAATGTTTATATCAGGTAATATGAATTTGTAGAAATAAAGGCAGTCAGTAGAAATCAGCTCAACCATGGACCTGCCAGATGGTCTTGGGCAGGTCTTTGCTGTGTTGGTGCCTCTGTTTCCTCATCTGATGATCAAGTTTTGTTAAAGTGCTTTTCACTATAGCATATTCTTGGTGCAGTATAATTAACTGTTCTAACTAATAGGTGATTGTACTGGCTGGGCACTTCAGGCCCAGACATGCACTGACCATGTTGCCTTCCCCCCTTTAGGCATCATGTTCCGCAAGAAGAAGAAGAAACGGCCGGAGATCTCAGCTCCGCAGAACTTTGAGCACCGTGTCCACACCTCCTTTGACCCAAAGGAGGGAAAATTTGTGGGCCTGCCTCCCCAGTGGCAGAACATTCTAGACACACTGAGACGCCCCAAGCCAGTGGTAGATCCTTCGAGGATCACGAGGATGCAGCTCCAGCCCATGAAGGTAAGAGAGGGAGGTGGCTGTTTTCTGTTCCAGTGTTTCCAGTGTCCCGGAAGTGGGGCTAAGGGTGGGATCTGTGTGGAATTGAGGGGAGAGCAGGGCCCGGGCTTTGGTAGTAACTTCATGAGGAACAAGGACAGCAGTGTCCTGAACTGCAGTAGTGCCACTGTTGAAATAACCAGCTGGCTGCCTGTCGCTGTGCTGGGGACCTGGGAAAGCTTCCATGGAGCTGACAGGACCCCAACCGTGTTCAGCTGTTGTACAGGGAAGGGAGGAGGATAATTTGGGGACAGACCTGTTTCAGTAGGTTTGTCATTCTCAAGGGTGAGCTGGTAATGAAGTTGCCAGGGAAGCCTGAGTGGGAATAGCACTGGCTTGCTGTTCATGGACAAGTGAGGACAGCAAGAACTAAAGGAGGGTTTGGGCTAAAAGGGGTTATAAACCAGTGTTTTTAATGGAAAGTGGGGCACGTTAAATAGGAGTATGTCCTTATAGCAAGTCCTTCAGTAAGGAGAAACAGGTGATTCTGGTAGATGGGTGGGTTCACATGACTGCTGGTACTGGCATTGGAGACTATGTAAGTGACAGCAGAGACCTGCTGGGGAACAGGCAGATATGTGGCAACCTCTTGAAAAAGGAAATTGAAGGTGGTGACAGAATTACTGTGTTTAAAGTCTTGGAAGCTTGTGGGAAGTTTTTTTTCTCTGTTAAAAAAAAAAATGCTGCAGAGAACTTAAAGCTGAAAGGTGAGTTGTAAAATAGAGATGTTACTACTTGGATTTTAGGAGAGATATAAAAGAGTTGGTCATCTGATGAATATATTTAGCTTTTTGTGTATAGGTGTTTAAAACATGGTGACTAAATGGGGCTATATTTGGTATAATGCAAGTTTTAATACATAGTCAGACCTGCAATTGAAATGGCACATCATATTGGAACAGAATGCTGATTTGTTAAGGAAGAACTTGCTCAGGGAGAAAAGGTGAAAGAAAAAGGCAGGTGGTATTGCCTGGTGTCCTGAATGTGCTTTGAGGTTCAAAATGTAGTATGGGATAGGAGCATAATCCAGAGCAGAGATAAAATGTGTAATAAGAGACCAACTTGGTTAGATCAGGAGCTCTTTAATGAGCTTAAACTGCAGGAGGATTGCTCAGAAGGGTGGAAAGTAGGTCAAGTTATAGAGGGCAAAGAGGGAAGAAAAATTATGTAGGAACAAAACTGGAAGGCCAAGGCACAAAAAGAGAACATAAAGGGCATTAAAGAGACATTATAAGTGCACGGAGGAGGAGGAGGATGAAGGAAAGAATTTGCTCATTGCTGATCTTGGAAGAAAGTTAATAACAGATGACACTGGGAATTCTAAGTGTTTAATGATTTTTCTGCAGTCTTTATTAAGTGTGATCAGTGGGCTGACACAATTAGCACGAGCATGAAGAGATGGGAATGCAGGCTGGAATAAGAAAAGAATGTGAACAGAAATGAGACTTATTTAAGAAGTTGCATATTTTCAAGTCGGCTGGGCCTAGTGAGATTCAAGGAATTGCAGATCAGTCAGAATAATTTCTATTCCCAGAAAGAGGCTGGAACAAATAAGCAAGTAATCTATTTGCAGACACTTTCAAGGAGAGAGCAGGGTAGTAGCTGACAGTGAGTGTGGATTTATCATGAAAAAATCATGTCAAGCAACCCAGTTTCCATCAATCCCAGAGTGTGGGGCTGTGGGTCAGGAGGAAATGACAGCACTCTCTTGTAGCTTGACTTGAGTGAGGCTCCTGATACTGCACCAATGGCATTTCCAGCAAACTGAGCCATTTTCTCAAATATTAGGCAAACAATACTTCAAAAATAGTGTGAGGCATCATTGTCAGAAATGTGCGTGAAGAGATTTCCTGAAGTTTGCCCTGAGCCTAGTGTTGGTTGGTACTTTCATGTATTACTTATTAAAGCTGAGGATGACAAAAGCTGAAGGAGGTGCAAATCTTTTAGAGAACAAGGACAGAATACTCAACAGGCTTCAAGGACAATCTTAAACTAACACTGTTTTTTTCCCCAGTAAATCCAAGTGCAAATACTCTTTTAGACTGCATCACATAGTTGAGTATTTCAGATAAACTCCGTTTGAATTAATTCCTGTTCAATATACCAATCAATAAGAAATCTTTTTTTTTTAAGTGCTAATTGGCCAAGCCCTTGTACTTAGTCCTGGATTCAGCTGTCAGAGTTGTTCCTTTTTGTGTGTAGCTTATAAAAAGGCACTTGTTAAAATGGTAATCTCTGAATTCTGCTTAGTAAGGCGCGTTCTATGTAAGAGCATTCCAGATAGGTTTGGCTCAAATTTGGATGTTTCTTCATTAATCTGATGCAGTCTTTATAAACAGAAGCAACACAAGGCTAAGTCCCATCTTCCCCTGGGTAGGATTGACTTAATGGGAGTTACTTGAGTCTAATTTTAGGACGTTTCTAACTAGGAGGTGAGCACTGGAGTGGATTTTCTAGAGAGGCCACAGCATGTTCTTGAAGACTTCTTATTTTGAGAACACACAAGTCTTTCTGGAATGACTTCTGTCCATTTTGGACTAGCAAGTTTGTGTCCCCAGCATGGGCTGTGGAGGAAGGTGTGTGTGGTGAGCGAATAGCATGATGACCAGAACTTCCAGCTGCAGCTGGTGTGTGTGCCATGGAATGAGTGGCCTTTTGCTTCCTTCACCCTGTGTGACAGAAACGTTGTGTTGTGCCTTTCATTCTTGGACACTGAGCAAACCAGGTGCTCATTGGAGTGTGGTGGTGGCATTCTGCTGAAATTACTGGAGCTGCTGTGTTGCACCAGCTAAATATTAGACTTGATGTAATTACTCCAGCATGTTTAGAAAGATCCCTGGAGCTCAGTTAGCAAACAGGAGGTTGCTGTCACTCCGGGGAAGGACTTTCCTTCAGGCAGAGATTCATGAAAGTGTAGGAGGGATCCTATGCTATGAATTTCTGTGGAGAAATGGGACCTTTTGGTTCCCAGCACTAAAAAAAGCTTCCGTAAGCTTTTCAGTTTGAGAAAAAGGGTAGAGCGCTACATAATATATTGACGGCTTCGAGTGTCCTGCTTGTCCAGAGCTGGTGCCTCTTTGGATGGAAGCCTTGTTTTCCAGCCTGTGCTTACACAGCAGTTGTGAGCTGTGATGACCCTTTGTGCCAGGTTTAATTAAAATGGCTTGGCAGAGCAGAGTGGGATGCAGAGCTGGAACAGCATGCTCTGCACTGCTCAGGATGGAGATACATTAGCAGAAATTGGGGAGAAACAGACTGGGGAAGGCTGATTCCAACACTGAGAGTGCTTCAGGGGAGAGATGAACCTTGTGTTGGAACAGCAAAGTGGATTCTGCAGATGGAGCTTGCAGTATGCTGCAACTTCTTCTGAAAACCAATATTTCAGGAGCTCATTGAGGCTCATTGGGTGCATTAGTGATGTGGTGTCACACAGTTTCAGCACAAGAGAGCCAGGAGAGCTGAAATATCCCAGGTTTGCTCTAATATTGTGATTTAGGACCTCAGCACAGCAGCAGAATTGACTGTTGCAGCTGACAACACTTCTGCTCCTACAGCAGGATATGACCCAAAGATTCCAATTTTTTTTCCCCTCAGTAAAAGACAATGAGAAAAAGCCGGGAAAAATTATTTTTCCCTAAATTCCTTGAGCCTTCTTTGCTCTATAAACAAAATCTAACCTTTGGCAAGATAAACTTAGCCTAAATTGTTACAACTGTGACTTTCTTACTTGTTTCCCAGACTGTGGTGCGGGGGAGCACTGTGGAAGTGGAAGGCTACATCTCGGGGCTGCTCAATGACATCCAGAAGCTCTCTGCTATCAGCTCAAACACCCTGAGGGGCAGGAGTCCCCCCAGCAGGAGGAGAGCCCAGTCCCTGGGGCTCCTGGGGGATGAGAGACCCCCAGACATGTATCTTCAGAGTCCTGAAGCAGACTGGGCAGACAAGTATGGGAACTACCTCAGCTGCAATGGTGGGTCTAAGGTGGCCCGGAGACAGACCATGTGGCCAGACTACAAACCCCGGCTGGAAGGCCAGTCCCAGCCCAATGGTATGGTGACAAAAGCCCAGTCTCTGGGCCCAGCGGAGTTCCAGGGTGCTGATGGCAGCTGCCTCCAGCGCACCCCTGGTCTGCAGCACGTGCCAGCTGTGCTGGGGGACAGTGAGACCAGGGTGAGGAGCCCGGAGGAGAGCTGGCCCCAGCAAGCAGCCAGCTCCAGGCCCTCGGGAGAGGGCAGCCCCAGCTCCAAATCCCGGGAGAACAGCCTGAAGAGGAGGCTGTTGCGCAGCGTGTTCTTCTCGTCCAGCACCTCAAACAAGCCGGGCCCTTCCCTGCAGATGAAGGTAAGAGTTATTCCCTGGTTTTGAGTGGGTGCAGTGTTGACTTTACAGTTCCAGAGGTTACATATACAGCTGAACCAATTCAATTGCAAACATCATGCAACCGTCGTTGATTGTTATGATTAATGTTGGAATCCAAACAGTTCTGGGCAAGGAAAGTGCGTGGTCCGTTGGTGTTTCACAGGATGCACTGTGATGCACAGCTCAGGATGGCAGCCAGATCTCTGGAAGATGGGTTGGTTGGCATAGCTGTGCTTGCAGAAGCGTGAGCTGGCAAGGATGAGGGCACTTACTCATTTGTGCCCTTCTGTGAGGTAAAGTCATAAATGCAGTGCTATTCTACTGGCATGAGGGAGCGTTTGCCATTTGGGAAATGGCTGTGGTTTCCATTAGTAATGTGTTCTTCTGCCTGTGCAAACCAGAGCTGCTTCTCAGAGTGGGTTGGGTATAGCTGTATCTGCCGGGGTTTGCATCAGCACCCACGTTACTGTCACACAGGAAATGTGGCTGCTGGAAAGGGTGGGACAGCTCATGGCTACAGCTCCCCCCGGAAAGCTGTTCTGAATGGATGACTCACTTTGTGTTGAGCTGGGAGAAGATTTCTGGTTCCTGTACTGGAAAGGAAATGCAGACACTGATGCTCTTCCATCCCAGGTTGACCCAGCACCCATCATCCTCCCAGGTCTTGCCTGGTGCCTTCACAGTCTGCGCCAGCCTGGTACTGGACCAGGCTGACTTCCAGCAGCTGTGAAGTCCCTAAACTGGGAGGATAATGACAGGAACCATGGTCCAAACCAAACTGACTGTTTTGAAGTGTGTTGCTGGAAGGGGAGATGTCTCCAACCTGCATTTTGCAGTTTGCATAAGGATCATGCTCAAGGCTTCGGGCACAGTGGATGTTCCTTTCCAAGGCAGTGAGATTGTCAAGGAATGCAGTTCTTGTGTAGCACAAACTGTGCTTACTGCTGTCTCAGTGACTTTGGGCTCATCTGCGCTGGCTGGAGTACATAGAACTGGCCACTTGTATCTTCCCTAGCTGGAGTATCTTTGCCATCCTCAGCACTTCCATGAGCAGGAGCAGAGCTTCCCAGCCAAATGGATGTGCTTGGGTGCATTTGAACTCCAGCTGTTTGTCAGAGGAGAGAAGCAGGGAAGACCTTGGGGCTATCTAGTCCATCTCCCTGCTCCAGGGAGGGATCTGTGCCATCATTGGGAGTTGCTCTCTAACATGGTCTTAGCAGCCTCCGATGGTGAAAACATGAGTTTCCCTCTCAGGTGGAGGTGATGATGTATGAGAAATGTGTAATTGCAGGTAAAAGAGACAGGGATACAACTGAATTGTGGAATCCCAGAATGGTTTGGGTTGAAGGGACCTTAAAGCTCATCTGGTTCCATGGGTAGAGACACCTTCAGCTAGACCAGGATGCTCCAAGCCCTGTCCAACCTGGCCTTGGACACCTCTAGAATGTTAACTGTGAACCTTATCCAGTCATTTGTTCTCCTGTAGCCCTGGCGACTCTCCACTTGCTGGAACCTGTTAATGCTGCATTCTTTTCCTCTAAGGCAACATCTCGGTTGGTCAATGCAATCTACTTTAGGTTTAGGATTGACACTAAAAATGCACAGGGAGATTTACTACTTCCCGATCTGACAAAATTCCAGACTGAGCAGAGCCTGCTGCAAACTCTTCAATAGTCATTCATGGAAAACAGATTAAGGAAAGAGCTCTTCCTTTTGTTTGTTCCTGAATGTTGCAGGCAGTTGTTGTCTTTGACATTCTGCTTTCCTGGGAGGTGAGTGCCATAACAGGCACATGGGAAGGTTGAGTGAACTTTCCTTTCGGTCCAATATGGGGGGAAGGATTGAAAGAACCAGTGACACCTCAGTGACACCTCAGAATATCCCAAGAGTGAGAAGGGGCTGTCAGCTATGGGAGCAGGAGATAACACACCTGGTTAGACACACCTGTGTGAGCCTGCACACATGGTGTGTGTCCTCCTGCACACTCTGGGTTAGAGAAAACCTTTTTGGATTCTCTTTCCTGTAACAAAACAAGACTTGGGAAATACATGCTGTGTTGCTGTTAGCATGTCAGTGCAGGGGTGAAACTGGGACTCAAGGAGGAAGAAGCTCCTGACATTCACTTGTGCCCTGATGGCACTAAATGGTGTTTTACAGGGTCTGGGTGTGTGAGGCTTTTGTAGATGCTGCTGTTGACAAAAATCCTCAATTAAAACCCAAAGTGCATGGAATTAAATCCTATACAATTATTTCCTGTCTGAAATGGGAAAAGGAGTCCTCCTCTAAAAACGTCTTGATTGGCAGTTTTTGGTTGCTGTTCTCATATTATTAACTTTATTAATAATCTCTCTGAATTGTGAGAAAGTGCTTTCTGCTTTGTAGTCATTTTGCCCTATAATATAAATGATTGGCTTGCTCATTCTGAAGCAAGCAGCTCCACTATTATTTTGCCAGTGTTTGTATATGTATATTACGTATATTTTACATATACACATGTAAATATATAATGTATTTTATACCCCGCCTGCTAGATGATGTTGAATTTTAATTAATCAACATTTCCAGGGTGAGTATGAGCCATGACAGGATTTATCCTTCTTGGAAGACCCATGTGTAGTGCTGATATGGGAGTGCATATTCCAAAGCTACATTCCCAGGGGCTGTGATCTCACTACATCTCACACGCTGAACTGGGGTGGGCCTGTGTGGCACTTGAGTGGGAGGTCTCCAAAAACTTCGGCTGCTGCTGATCCAAATTCATGGTTGGTCACTTTGGAGCTGGGCAGGTGGCTCTGTGTAGCTGGAGTCTCAGGCTGGCTGCCTCCAGCTGGCCTGATCCTGGTGCTTTTCCCAAAGCAGAGGGGTAGTTCTGTGCCTGATTGACAGGAATGCTCTGCAGGTACCAGTGGAAAGTGCAGAGAGAGTTTTCAGTAGGCAGAATATAATTACCCCAAGGGAATTAGGCCAAGACATCAAAGTGATTTGCAGCCTTGGCATGAATTCTCTTCCTTTTATACAGAGCAAGATCAGAGGCACAGAGAGATAAGGGATTTTCAAATTCTCTGAAGCACAGGTTGCCCCTGAATTTTGGTGGCAAGGCTGGAATTCTTTTTCACAGCTAGGGTTTTTTTTCTGTGGGTTTTGGGTCTTGATGTTTTTTTTTAAAGCATGTGCTTTAAAAGGTTCTCTTAAAACTGCTTCAGTTTGGAGGTCCCTAAAGTGTAGCACCCATTCCCTGAGGAATTCTTGAAGATCTTCATCCGAGCAAATCTTCATCCAAGCATACATTGGGCAGACCTGGAGCTCTTGACTCCAGTCTGCTACAAGATGTGCTAGGGCAGAGTGGGACTATAAAACTGATTCCTGACCTTTTTGATCCAACCATCCCTTTTCCTCTTTTCCCCTTTTCCCTTTGTTCTTCTGGCAGCCTAATACTTTCTTCAGGCCCCAGCAGTGGGGCTCCCCACGCAGCCCTGCAGCCAAAGCCCAGTCTCTCCCTCCAGATCCACCTGCCTCTGATTTCCCCAGGCTGGTCTTAGATGCCAGGACGCCCCAGAAGTCCCCGCCAGTGGAGAAGGTGGCAACAGTGCCCCCAGGCCGGCCCTCACCAGCGGGTTCCCCCCGGAACCGGCACACCCAGACCAGTTCCAGCAACCTCCATCTGCCCCCAGACTCTGCTGGGAAGGGGCAGCCAGCCAGCGAGGACCCCGTGGTGGTGACCCATGAGCAGTTCAAAGCTGCCCTCAGGATGGTCGTGGACCAGGGGGATCCCCGGGCAATGCTGGAGAACTACGTCAAGATCGGGGAGGGCTCCACAGGCATTGTGTGCATCGCGCGGGAAAAGCACTCGGGGCGGCAGGTGGCCGTGAAAATGATGGACCTGAGGAAGCAGCAGCGCCGGGAGCTCCTCTTCAACGAGGTGAGGGAGGGGATGGCTGGGGGGAACAGACAGGGGGGGTAAAAGGGAAGAGCAGGACTATCTTCCTTTGACTAGGATTGTGCTTGTACCAAGAATTATTGCTGGGGAATGGGAGCTCTGCATTGGACTTGTAGAGCTGTGAGTCCTGCTTGGCTGGGGAAGGTTAGGTGTTGTGAGTGATTTTGTGGTGGTCACTTGTCCACTGTGGATTCACAGGTGGTGATAATGAGGGACTATCAACATGTCAACGTTGTGGAGATGTACAAGAGCTACCTCGTGGGAGAGGAGCTCTGGGTGCTGATGGAGTTCCTGCAGGGAGGAGCCCTCACAGACATTGTGTCTCAAATCAGGTATGAAGCAAAATGCAAAACATCAACACTTGAAAGCAAGAGCAGAGTGGTGATTTCCCTCAGAGATCTTGTGTTTGTAGTGTCCTGAAACTTCTGCACTTTGTAACTGTTATCCGTTTGAAATATGTGATAATACTTTAGATGTGGAAGGAACCTCGTTTACAGTACCAATCCCTTTAAGTAGCCACTGGTCATCTCCTTGATGACCTTCCCTGTAAAACACTGACTCATAAAAAGCACTGTTTACTATATTTGTTGAATCCTGGCCAGGAAGTTCATTGAATAAGAATTAAAGACCATGCAGAAATAGTTTTCAGTGGTGCAACCTTAGCCACAAATTCAACCTCACTAGTTCCCATGGAGAAGTGCAGCAGAGCCTTGAGATCTGGACTGCTTCCCAATTTCATTGTCTAAAGATAGCAAATACTGGACACTCTGCTAAATTTGTTTCCTTATCCACACCACTTGATATTTATTAATGGCCAAAGCATTTCTGTAGGGCAGAGAAGTTGTTCTCAGATGGCCCCTGGAGTCGCCCTCACAGGGTGTTCTGGGGATTCAGTTACGGTGATTGTGCCTTTACTCGTGGCCCTGGAGCATCCTCCTCCTCCTTCCCAGCAGTCCTGCAAGGCTGGAAAGTGGGGCAGAGAATGCCAGCAGAAAGACTGACCAGAAAAGTCTGTAGGGTGAGCTTTTCTTTTTTGAAGATTCAGAACTTAGGTGGATTATAATTAGGCGGTATTGGTAATACTAATTGTATTTAGTTTCTTTAAAATCACAGTATATCCTTGGTTCACTTATGTGCTTGGACTAGATCCTGTGGAAGATCTAAGGCATATATCTTGCTCTGTTGGGTTCTGTGTTTTGGAAGCACATCTGTGATGTGTTTGCGAGGTGTGAAAAGCCACATTGTCCTCTGTAGCCTGCACCTGAAAGGAGCGTCCTGGAGACACTTAGGTGGGCTGGCCCTCCAGCACGGAGTTCAGACACACATCTCAGGGTCTGAGAACCAACACTTAATCCTGAGGAGTGCTGAGTTACGGCATTGTTAGAGCCTGTGAAACTCCTGTAGCTCTTAGCTGGCACCTGGAGTACAGATAAAAAGTGCTGAAGAGGTTTATGAAGGGCTTGTGTGTTTATATCCACCAGGGAGTCTGAATTTCATTGGGGGACCTCAGCCTAGATTGGTTTTATGAAGCTTTCTTTGAACCTGTTAATGAATGCTTGTTTTTCCACATACTGGAAACAGAGTCTGTTCTAACCACATTTACCAGAAGTAAGCTGCAAGCCTATAGCACTTTATCCCAGGGAGAAAAATTACCTGCATTCTAGTCACTAAACATTTACTGAGGGCCATAAGTTATTTGCATCTCCAGGAGTAAGGTAATTCTCCAGTAATCTGTTTTACACTATGCAAACACTTGACTGAAACCAAATTTCATCCATGACAGGCTGAAAGTGCACCTCTCGTTATCTAGACCTAAAGGTGAGGTTCTTGGTGCTCACAGAGTGGTGGAAATAAGGAGGGTCTTCCCTTCTTTGTAACCTGTGCTGCCTGTAGTTAGGTGTGAGTGTACCTGGGGTGTCTGCAGGAAACACCTAAAGGATCCCTATATTTGCTATCAAAGGATACGTTTAGATGCTTTCTGGATACAATTGCACAATAAGCCTTGTGAACAATGGCTGTAATGTATTTGCTTAAAAGCAGCTGTCTCACTGGTTACTGCAGCACCTTGGCATTGAGCAGTACTGCTGCCTGTCAAACTGCTTGAAACAGCATCTTGCACAATGAATTTGGATACAGGATTTAAAATGCAATTGCTCTGTATTAAACCTACGAAAACTTAAAATTGCCAACCATCAAGTCAAAGCTGTTTTTCACAGTAACAGACATAGAAGAATGGTGAAGGTGAGATAGTAAAGGTAATAGGGAACCAAAATACTTGTGATTTAACTTGAGAATTGCACTGTGCCCCTGTGGCCGAGCTCAGTCCCTGCCCAGCATGGAGCAGTTGAGCATCCCCGTCCCTAATTGCAGGCTGAACGAGGAGCAGATTGCCACGGTGTGCGAGTCGGTGCTGCAGGCTCTGTCCTACCTCCATGCCCAGGGTGTCATTCACCGGGACATCAAGAGTGACTCCATTCTTCTTACACTGGATGGCAGGGTAAGTGTCCTCAGACAAATTGTTTCCTCTCTTCTGCTGCAGCAGCAGCCTTTCTCTCTTGCTTCCTTTCTGTTCCCAAGGGATTCCCAATCCCTTGTCTTCATCTCATCCTCTTACTCCCTTTGTTGTCTTTTCTGTGGTGTTTCTCTCTAGGGAACCTCTTACGTTTATTTTTAGGGTTGGTTGCTTTTCTCTTTGTACAGGTCAAACTCTCAGATTTTGGCTTCTGTGCTCAGATCAGTAAAGATGTACCCAAGAGAAAGTCCCTGGTAGGTACTCCCTACTGGATGGCTCCGGAAGTCATTGCCAGGATACCATACACCACTGAGGTAAGGGACACCTCCCTAATATCAGGGGAGGGAGCAAATAATATTCTTAAGTGTCACAGAAAAAGTACTATTGGCTTTTCTAGGAAGAGCCTTTAGACTGTATTTAAACTAAAGCCAACTGTGACTACAGATTGGATTGTGATGATAGCAATACTTCCTAAGTCACTAGAAAAACAGATTGTTCTGCTTCCAGGAACAAGGCATAAACTTACTCTCTTCTTACACCTGAAGCTTGGCCTAGACTTGTACCTGCTGTGGACAGATGTGAGCAAGAGACAGGCTGTGACATGATAGAGATCAGTAAATGATGCCAGAAAGGGAGGGGAAGAGATGTGAGCTCTGAGGGGCTCACCTCGGGGACGCAGGGGTGGGAGCCCGGAATTCCGGGCAGGTGGCTGCAGACTAAGGAGTTTTGTTTACCAACCAACCAGGTGTAGCACAAGCAGTTACTTGCAGACCTTTACATGTTGCAACACCACTGAGGCTCAGTCCTGGGTGCAAAACTGACTCTGTTAAACTGCTGTAAGGAGCCCAAGAGCATCAAGGGGTCAGTGTTTAACTTGATACTATTTGTCATGGTGGAGTGTTGCAGCCTTGGTGAAAGCAACAAAGCAAGGACCTGCTGCTCTAAACTGTATATGTTGATGTGCCATTGGCTCCCACAGGTGGATATCTGGTCGTTGGGGATCATGGTGATAGAGATGGTGGATGGAGAACCCCCCTACTTTAGTGATTCTCCAGTCCAGGCAATGAAGAGACTTCGTGACAGTCCTCCTCCCAAACTGAAAAACTTCCACAGGGTGAGCATGCTGGCAAACACTTGTACACCTGATGGTTATCACGAGGGAACATCCGTATCAGCTGTTCCCAGAATGGCTGGCTGTGGAAATAGTCTTGCTAGGACATGTTCCTTGGGTAGTACTTTGGCCCCGGTGCCTTGGTGGCTGCTTTGGAAAGCAGCCCTGAGAGTGTGACAGCACCTGAGCATAAGTGGAGAACACAAATCAGAGCAGTCTTGGGTGGACTCAGCCATTCCCAGCTTGCTGATGTCGATAGAGTAGCTCATCTTCCAGGGAAGGAAACAGGAGAATCCTTGGGAGTTTCCAGTTTTCTGCCCTTCAGGACTGCAAAGGCTGTTTTATGGTCAGAGCAGGAGGGATAGGAGCTTGTGGAGACACTGCAGCTGCTCTGAAGGTGAACTTGGCTTCGTGGTTTTTTAGGAAAAAGTAGCAGTGGCTTAAGAAATAGTGATCACCTTTCAGTCCCCACTTGCAGCAGTCCTTTCATTCCAGGCCCAGCCTGTGAGATCAAACAGCTTCTGCGGCATCCTGAGCTACCTGGCCTTTCCAGTTAATCAGAGGGATCTGCAGCTGCTAAAACTGAATTATTTAACAGAGTAGACTACTGAACTAACAGCACACACTCCAACACCAACAGCCTGCTCTTCTGTCTGCCTTTGCAACACTAATTAAAATTTCACAGTCACGTTCTGGACCCAGTGTTTGCCCTCCTTGGGCACTGTAAAGCCATCCTGGTCTGGGTCACACCTTACTTGGTGACATGGCCCTGCTCTGGGCTGTGACAGCCAGAGCTGGTCATAGTCTTCTCCAGTGTATCCTGGGAAGCAGACTGGCTTCCAGCAGATCTCTGGGTTACAGGCCAGGGGCCGTCCTCTCTGGTCTTGGGGGAGCTCAGCTCCAGCTGTGAATCAAGCCTTCCATTCTGGTGCCAGTCCGTGGCTCACTGTGATCAGTGACTGCAGTACTGGTGCGCCAGGTTCAAGGGATGGCCCTGGGATAATCCCTGCTGCTTTGCTAAGGCATGGGCAGATTCACTGCCAGGGGTACAGGCTGGATCCCAGCTCCTGTCCTGAGCTATGCAGTGCCTTCCATCTCCAGCAATCCCATCAAAGTCATCCAAAAGGCTCCTGAAATAAACAGTAGCTCAGTGTGAGCAGGATTTCCTGATCTACCTCTTAAGTGAACCAGAGCTAGGAAAATGCCCCCAATCTAAAGTGGATGTCATTAACAGCATTTAAATAAATAAATATAAGCCAAGTTGATTTTCTATTCTGTTTTAACGATGCAGAGGATTAAACCAGCAGATGTACAGGGCCTGAAAGTGGTGCTTGGGGCTGTCTACTCCAGGCTTTTACTGCTCTTCCAAAGGACAAACCCGGGAGGTCATTCAACTTTTTTGTACCTGTTGTGCAGCTTCTTGCATGATGGTTCCAGGCTCTCAAGGCCTGTTGGAGAATCTTAACTTTTTCCGTAATCTGTGGCCAGTAAAAGAACCCTTCCCACCCAAGGGTTGTGCCCAGGTAGCAGGAATTGTGCTGAATTTTTGAGCTGAACTGCAGAAAATATTGAAATGGAAAACAGGAGTGACCTGGATGGAAGGACACTCCAGGCAGGCTTGTCTTAATTGGCTGTGCCCCACTGGAAAGGAAACTTGTGTAAGTGTTGAGCCTACCAGCGACAGAATGTTATGTGCCTAACATGGAAAGTGTGAGATCTGTGTCACATTGCTGGGAAAACAGGGATACAGCAGGGGATGGTGCAGGATCCCTTTAACCAATCCCACCTGTGCAACCTGGTGGTGCATGAGCTGTGCCTGGTCCCTTTGCAGGGTTGACTTGCTTGGTTCCTTTTTCACAGACCTCCCCAGTTCTGAGAGACTTCTTGGAAAGGATGTTGACACGGGATCCACTGGAGAGAGCAACAGCACAAGAACTTCTGGATCACCCCTTTTTACTCCAGACAGGACTTCCAGAGTGCTTGGTGCCCCTTATCCAACAGTATAGGAAACGTACCTCCACCTGCTGACTCTGTCTGAGGGAAGTTGTAGAAAAAAAATATATAAAAAATGAAGAGCCCAGGTAGTTTCATCCCGTGAATGGTGCTTGGAACTTGTCAGCAATGGTTTTAGAGGATGAGTGTGAATCCTGTCTGTGGCTTCTCAGCCTTCTGTGGCTTCTTCTTTGCTGAAGACAATCAATACAGACTAGATCCAGGTGAGACCAAATCTGTCTCAAGGATAAAGCGGGTATTCCATGGCTTGGGAATCACTGCTGCCGGGGGACGGCATTTGAAGCGGAGTCTGAAGCTGTGTATCTGAATGTGAGTTTCTGCACACCTTGGCTGCTGACCACTGAACTGAAATGATGCTTCCCAGTTAGAAATGTGATCTTTGTTACCTTCCTTCTATGCTGGAGTCCTGATTTGACTAATTTTGAGGCACAGACCCCTTTAAACTGTCAAACAATGCACAAAGATTGATATTTTTTTTGTTTGTTGGTTGGTTTTTTTTTCCTATGAGGCTTTTTCACAGATGATTTTAATTTCCTTGGATTAAATGTGGACCTGGAAACCTGCCCACACTTCCCTTGGGAGTGATGTGATATGTATATATTTGTTTCTAAGTGGCTCTCTTGCATCAACAGGCTTCTCTTTTGCTGCAGAATGTGTGTGGTTTAGTGGTCAACCTTGAACCCATTTCATGATTTTAAACTTCCGGAAACCCTTGGATACAGGCCTCCAAGTGGACTCTCTGAATACCAGGTGCTCCCACCACCAGGACCTCATGGTTGACAATTCACCATATGCAACACCCCCGGTGCTGGCTGGTTTCCAGATGCCTTTCTTTCCCAGTCCCTTCTCCCAGGAGAGGCTGAGAAAAGCTGCCCTGAGGCAGTTGTTGGGTAGCATTTTGGGGTGGCTGCAGGTGACAGAATGGAAAAGTTTGAGCCTGCTGCACATCCCAGGATTGATCTCTGTGTTCGTGTGAGGTGGTTGTTGAACCTCCATCTCCCTTTGGCTGCTGCAGGACATGGTGAGACACCTCTGCTGTCTGGCTGTTGGCCTGCCCTTCCCTACTAGCCCTTGGCATCTGGAAGGTTTCTGGTTGTCTAAACAGCTCTTTGAGTTCTTTTAACATGGTTTTAGGTATTTTGTGTGCTGCACTCTTTGGTCAGTGAGATCCTCAAGGTAATTGGATCCTAGGTTGGGATTAACATTGTACAGTGACAGTGTGTGTTGTTGTGAGGTCTCAAGAATATACTCTTAGATGTGGAACTGGTATCTTGTTTTGAAACTCCACATAAAAATGTACTGGAATTTAAGTTATTCTTGGGACAGTCCTACTGTGCCAGAAACTAACCTCAGAATTGCATTTTCTTCAGAAGATGTTCATAATTTCTGTCTTCTGTTGTTTGCTCCAGTTACAGATCCTGCTTCAAAATTGAAGCCACAATTGATTACTTGAAGTAATTTGGGATCGAATTGATCTGCACTGATGTCATCACAGGGTGGGCACCCAGTCTGTGGAGCACGTAGGTTGGCTCTGTATTTGTGGGGAGAGGACACCTTCAGAGGATGGCTCACCCCCTTGTCTCAGACACCTGCTGAAGGAGGAAATTACACCTGTGGCAGGTGGAGGGATCCTAGGGGGTTTGTCTAGACTGAATGTCTAAGTTAGAGGCTGATGGAGTTGATTGAAATTAATTCATTTGGCTCCTCCTTAGCTGCACTGGAAAATTTTTGACTTAAAATGTTTCTGTATTTCAGATATATTGCTTTTTTATGCAGAAGAGCAGGGCTTGTAAAAGATTTATAATTTGAAACAAACAGTCCTGCTGGTCTGTAGTTGTGAATTCTTTGCACTTGTGTTTTAAATTAAAGTAGATCTTGATTTATTCATAAGCCTCGTGCGGTGCTGAGATGCTTCACAATGTGTCTGTAGTTCAGGGGTGGGAGTGTGAACCTTAATGTCTGGTCTTACCTCTGTTCTGTGGCAATGTGGTTTTTAAAGCAAGAAGAGATTGGGGCAGGAGCCTGGATCCTGAAACAAGGATTTGTTGGAGACAGATATGACAGGTTTAACATTTAACACCATTTTATAGCGTAGCATAAGTCTGACTAAACACAGCAAGGGAAGGCCCTGGAAAAATTGCATTCAAGTATCTTATAAAATTTTAAACCCTCATTACCATATTTGGGGGATGCAGAAAGCAATTCCTGCTTTCTGTGTTTCTCTTTGCAGTTTGTGCACGGCACATCACCAATTAACTGCTCCATTCCTTAGATGAGTGTGGAATCAAACATAAATCCTAAGATAAACTTAGATTAGCTGAAAGATTGAAGCTCCATCTCCAGGGCTGACAGTTTCTTCCTCATCAAGCAGGCAGGAGCATGAGGATCCAGAGCAGGTTTGGAATTTGCATTGCCGTACTCTTCAGGTCAGGATTTCTTGTGTGTCACGTGAGATCTGAGTACACAATAACATGTGGCCTCTTCTCTGACGAGCTCAGAGCCTCCTCAGTGGGTAATTATGCTTGGAGGTGTTGTTTTCTCTGAGTATCTTTTGTCTCCTACAAGGTTATGCTCGTGTCTCAGGGTTTGCTGTTGTTTTGTGTCATGTTTCTCCTGAATCCTCCCCTTTTATTTTACCTCCTGTCAGCTTGGCTAATGTTGAGCCTTTTCTGTGCTGCCACAGCCCTGGCAGTCAGCTTCCAGGAGGCCTTTGAAGATGGTGGGTGGGATTTATAGGAACAATTTTCTGAATCAAAAGGGGGCTCTGTGAGTGCTATCATGTCCCAGTTGCACTGGTTTATCTATAATGGTGCCTGTCCCCCTCAGACAGGCTTCTGCTGTTGGATGCAGCAGCTTATTATTCTGGGATAAATCTTTGTCTGGAGGCCCCTCTCTTTGAACCAGTGGTTACAGATGGATCCTGGATCAAACAAGGCTCCCGAATTTAAGATTGATTCTGGTGATGAGAACCCCACCCTTGCCCCTGCAGCCTGCAGAAAGCTTCTGGCTGTGCCTTGGGACCTGGGGATAAATGGGCATAAAACAAGTAATAATCTTGATAATCTTGGAGAATCTTGACCATGTGGGATATGTGTGGGGCAGGAAGAATGTCTCTAAACCATAGGAGCTATTGTGCAGCAATTTCTTATGTAAGTGCAATGGACGCTATCTCTGTTCTGGAGGCAAAAGATAATTTTGGATCCTTCAGGTACAATGTCTGCTGTCAGTATCCCTTGCTGGAGCTGGAGTTCTTCTCTGCTTAGGAAACCCCATTATCTAATTTTTTACTTCTACAGAACAAAGGTTGAGCTTATATAAATTGTCATCTTAGTTACCATTGAATCTGAGTTCTGGAACAGCCTCAACAGTGACCTGTCTGACCCAACTACAGCATCACCTTGTGCTCAGCATATAAACAAAACCACAGGCAGGGCTGCATGTGAAGGAATCCTCCAGGATGCCTGGATTTCATGGCAAAAATAGCACTGGAAGATGAAGTGGCCCCTCTCCTCTGGAGTCCGTGAGTAGCGAAACCAGGGTGTGACT
Source organism: Margarornis squamiger (assembly GCA_035222235.1). Lineage (NCBI taxonomy): Eukaryota > Metazoa > Chordata > Aves > Passeriformes > Furnariidae > Margarornis > Margarornis squamiger. Next base: position 9,526,332 of record JAWWTY010000156.1, read on the forward strand.
GAGTTGTGCTGCTAGGGGGATGCTCAGGGTTCATGGTGTGCTCAGAGACCTCTGCAGTAACATTTGGTTTAGTGCCGTAATTTAAGTGTGTCCACTTCCCATGTTGCAGAAATTCCCTCTACTTTGTGCAGGCAGGGAGGTGTCGGAGGTGCCCCAGCACATGTGGGCTCAGAGGCACAGAGGGGCTTCACCGTGGGGGGAAAGGGTGATGCAGAATGTGGTCTGTGCTCCATCCAAGCCCTGGCTTTGTTTACAGTGATTCTTTTGTGTGCACTCTGAAAAGTACATTTGGAAGGTGTTTTTAGCACAAAGGTGAAATCTGTGTAAAACATTGCCCCTGTTTTTTGATAAACTGGGCATCAATCCCTTGTGCCAGTGGTTGGTTCAGTAACAGAAGGGTTGCGGTTGCAGAGCAGAAACTGTGATAGGATGTAAGGGCTTGAGTTGTCAATTTTCTTCCTGAGGCTTCAAACCTCAGAGGATGTTAATGCCATGGATCCCCAGTGCTGCAGCTCAGTTTCCTTCCCTCTGTGCCATTGTCCAGCTGAGCTCTGGTTGGTTTTGGAACGCCCACACCTGAAAAAGCCTCCGGCAGAGCATGTTGCTCTGGTGCTGTGTGAGCCTTTGCTTTGGCTGATGGTTTTGTGTCGTTCAGAGCTGCTGGGGCATTGATGCTCTCTCTGCTAGGAGAGGGGCACAGGAGCTCAAGGAGAGAAGGGCAGAGCACTGGGTCCTGCCAGCTCTGTCACCCTCAGAGCACTTCCAGGAAATCTGGTGGCACAAGGCAGGAATTAGAGGTGTTCAGGCTGGAAAGTGATGCAGTTTGGAAATTGTGGCAGGTTGGAGGAAAGGAGGCCGTACCAGTGTGCTGTGTCCCAGCTTGTGCTGGTGCAGCTGGTGGGAGCAGCCTGTGAGGGGAGAATGGAACCTGCCTGAACTGGCTGGGAGTGTTTGTCTTGAGAGCATGTCCTGCTCCATCACTGCCACTGTCCCTGAGCAACATGTTCCCTTTTAGGTTGTGAGGTTAGGGGAGGGAAAATTCCTGTGGACACAGGCCCTGCTGTGCCCTAGGCTTTCTGTGTGTGTCTCTCTGACTTGGGTTTATTCTGTTGGGTTCATTTACTGAGAGGGTTTGAGGGGAAAAACCAGCCTCTGGAGTCTTGGCAATGTGTGTATGGAGAGAGGCCTACCTTTTGGTCTGATCCAGTTATCTGGGTTTCCTCCAGGGAGATGGGATAAATTCTCCTTGAAAATAACCTCTAAAAGGCTTCTCTGGAGAGGTTTGTGTGGTTGAAGTGGCTGTAGGAAGCAGGGCTAATGCCCCTGTTCTCTGGTTGGAACTACCAGCACTGCCCCTCGGGTTAAGGTAAGAGCTCCAACTGCTCCTGGCTGCAGCTGGACTTTGGGCACACACTGGGACAGGTGGATGGACATACACACTAAAATGCACAAGGACAGAGAGACACAGACACACACAGGATAGAGACATGGATGTACCTGCAGACACATACACAAGGACATGGACACACGGTGCTCCCGCACTCACTACCTGTGGTTAAATAACCAGTGGTCTCATTTGTTAGGAAATGCAATGTTTTATTTTTTTAGAAAATAAATAAGTCAGAAATGTACAATCCATCATTCCAGTACTCTGATCAAACACCACAGAGGAGGTGTGGGCTCTTACTGGATGTCAGGCCAGGCTTGGAACATCCTGTCTCATACCTGCTTGAGCTGGGCTTTGGGGTTTTTTTATAGCAGCACTTTTCATGTTTGTTAATGAAGCTTCAGGTGTAACTGTCCTCCTGTAGCACCCCTTTCCTGTTGTGTATTTGTGTAACTGAGTCCACTTCCCCCCCCATCCCCACAAAACTCTAAAACCTGGTATTAATGCAAAGTAAATATTCCTGTAGCTGCTGCTGTGATATCAGCCAGGAGCTGGTCTGCAGGCACAGGCCCTTTGCCACTGCTGAAATAGCTCAGGCTGGAGGAGAGAGAAAGAGGAGCACTCTGGAGGGTAACCTCTCCAGACTACTTCCAAATGCCTGGATAAAAAAAGTAAGTACTTTGCTGAAGGATTTCAGGAGCTCCCTAGAGTGGAAAGGGATAGCAGTACTTTGGGAAACTGGCCTTTAACTTCAGCATATACTTCCAAAGACCTTCCTGCAACGAACAGTAAGGAAGGGACTTAGAATACACTCTCTTCAATCTCCACGTCCATTCCAGCTCCTGGGGGCATGGCCAGTGTCAGCCTGGACACCTCTGTCTCTGGGATGTTTGCTTCCACTTGGTCTGTAGAGCCTTGTTCTCCCTCAGGAATGCTCCGACCTGCTTGCCCAGTCTGTGGCTCTGCAGGAAGGCCAACTTTGGTGTAGTTCTTCAGTATCTCCTGCACCTCTGTGTTCAGAGCTCTCACCTTCTCCTCGTACTCTGCCAGTGCCTGCTGCTGGAGCTGTGGATGGAGACACGTTATTCCCACACACTGGAGCTCTGGCACAAGCTGTTGGTACTTTGGGGATCTGTGTGGGCCCCTCATGCACTTGCTCAGCCCTTGGGGCTTGGGTGCTGGGGTGGGTAGGCTGAGGGTGGCAGTAAAGATCCCCTGTGAATTTGGACTTGCTGTGCTAAGGAACAGCCCTGACCCTGAGCCTTGTCCTTACCTGGATTTCCCTCTCCTTGATGGATCGCAGACGCTCTGCCTGTTTCTCTTGCAGTTTCTGCTGGAACCTGCCTGTCTTCTCTGTCACCTTTAAAAAGAAAAAGTAACCCCCTCTTCAGGTTCCAGTTCAACAAACAAGGGCTTGGGACAGCCTGAGCTGAGCCCAGCAAGGCCACAGCCTGGATCATGTCCAGCTCTGACACTGCTGGATCCAGGGACAGCGTGGACAGGTGAGTGAGTGCAGACACTGGGACATAGGCATAGGGACACATGGACACAAACAGACAGACATACAGACACAAGGAAAACACACAGATGGGCACATGGACAGACAGCCACACACATAGATGGACAGTCTCAGGGACACAGAGACAGACACCCAGACACATGGACAGACAGCCACACACAGACCAACCACATGCACACAGACAGACAAATACACGGACATATGAACAGACACTTGGATACAAACACAGACACACAGATGGACACATGGACAGACACATGGAGACAGACAAG